>JAQISU010000138.1:4212500-5412500 GCA_029339505.1 Unio delphinus | reverse complement strand
TTTTACTGCATCATCATTGTCAATGTTCTGCATCATCAATAATGTTTTCCTTTATAAATGTGTCTTATTTACTGGATCATCATTGTCAATGTTCTACATCATCAGTAATGTTTACCTTTATAAATGTCTTATTTACTGCATCCTCATTGTCAGTGTTCTACATCATCAATAATGTTTTCCTTTATAAATGTGTCTTATTTACTGGATCATCATTGTCAGTGTTCTACATCATCAATAATGTTTTCCTTTATTAATGTGTCTTATTTACTGGATCATCATTGTCAATGTTCTACATCATCAGTAATGTTTACCTTTATAAATGTCTTATTTACTGCATCCTCATTGTCAGTGTTCTACATCATCAATAATGTTTTCCTTTATAAATGTGTCTTATTTACTGGATCATCATTGTCAATGTTCTACATCATCCATAATGTTTACCTTTATAAATGTGTCTTATTTACTGCATCCTCATTGTCAGTGTTCTACATCATCAATAATGTTTTCCTTTATAAATGTGTCTTATTTACTGGATCATCATTGTCAATGTTCTATATCATCAGTAATGTTTACCTTTATAAATGTGTCTTATTTACTGCATCATCATTGTCAGTGTTCTACATCATCAATAGTGTTTTCCTTTATTAATGTGTCTTATTTACTGGATCATCATTGTCAATGTTCTACATCATCAATAATGTTTTCCTTTATAAATGTGTCTTATTTACTGGATCATCATTGTCAATGTTCTACATCATCAATAATGTTTACCTTTATAAATGTGTCTAATTACTGGATCATCATTGTCAATGCTCTACATCATCAATAATGTTTACCTTTATAAATGTGTCTTATTTACTGGATCATCATTGTCAATATTCTACATCATCAATAATGTTTACCTTTATAAATGTGTCTTATTTTACTGCATCATCATTGTCAGTGTTCTACATCATCAATAATGTTTTCCTTTATAAATGTGTCTTATTTACTGGATCATCATTGTCAATGTTCTACATCATCCATAATGTTTACCTTTATAAATGTGTCTTATTTACTGGATCATCATTGTCAATGTTCTACATCATCAATAATGTTTACCTTTATAAATGTGTCTTATTTACTGGATCATCATTGTCAATGTTCTACATCATCAATAACGTTTTCCTTTATAAATGTGTCTTATTTACTGGATCATCATTGTCAATGTTCTACATCATCAAAAATGTTTACCTTTATAAATGTGTTTTAATTATTGCATCACCATTGTCAGTGTTTTACATCATCAATAATGTTTTCCTTTATAATGTGAAACTCAATTACAGTATCACCATTATCATTTAGCCACTTTTACAAAACTTAACCTCCCACTTCCAATGAAAAGTTAAAGGAAGTTTTTAAAAAAAATTTTTATACAGCTTGCCCCAGCACCCCAACCAGGATTCAGGCAGCCAGCAAGCACCAGTGTACCCAGAAGACCATTGTCCCGTCCAGTGACTGCACACAGCCAGAGGGCGACAAGTCCAGTGCAGAGAGCGAATACACCCACGTAAGTTTTAGAAGCAATTGTATACATCATTAGGTTTATTCTTGCATGAATCATAATTGTGTTCATGGAGGACACATGCCCCACCACTGTGTCTGAAAATGGACCTAAGCACAAAATTTAATTGAATGGACAGATGGACATGGACATTCCAGGGTGATATTGTATACACAAAATAGTGTAGAGATTTTAGAAGCATTTCAACCTTTGTTTAACAGCATACCTGATGAAGTACCAAACTGGACTGTTTAATGAATGTTGCCATTTATTGGAAGAAATGTTTCAGTTAGCATGATAACAGGTGGGAAATGCCAAAATTGTCAGTCTCAACACTCTGGTTTGCTGTTTACTGTATGTAGGTTTTTTAAAAAGAAAATATAATATAACAAACTTTTTAATTAGTATAAGACTGAAGAAACCAGTAAAAATTAGTTTGTTAAAAAATTAATACATTTAATTAGCTAGTGTGTGTTTTATAAGTTTAATGTTCTTAAAGTGCAAATTAGAATTCACAGCAGTTTGATAGTTCCAAAATATAATTCAGTACTCAAACTGGTGTTATACCTATGTAAGCATAAATACTGATACATTGAAGAAAGCAGGATTAAATTGTTACATATATACATGCATTGTTTGCAATGACATAGATTTTGGATGTTATGAACTGAGGACTAGAATTATGATGATCTGGAAGAGATTTAATTTACCTGCATCTTTACAAATCTTTGGGAACCAATGATCTAGAGGGATTTAATTTACCTGCATCTTTATAAATCTTTGAGAACCAATGATCTAGAAGGGTTCAATTTACCTGCATCTTTACAAATCTTTGAGAACCAATGATCTAGAGGGATTTAATTTACCTGCATCTTTACAAATCTTTGAGAACCAATGATGTAGAAGGGTTAAATTTACCTGCATCTTTACAAATCATTGAGAACCAATGATCTAGAGGGATTTATTTTACCTGTATCTTTACAAATCTTTGAGAACCAATGATCTAGAGGGGTTAAATTTACCTGCATCTTTACAGATTTTTGAGAACCAATGATCTAGAAGGGTTAAATTTACCTGCATCTTTTTTTGAGAACCAATGATCTAGAGGGTTCATTTACCTGCATTTTTACACTTCATTGAGAACCAATGATCTAGAGGGATTTAATTTACCTGCATCTTTACAAATCATTGAGGACTAATGATCTAGAGGGGTTAAATTTACCTAATTTTTTACAAATCTTTGAGAACCAATGATGTAGAAGGGTTAAATTTACCTGCATCTTTATAAATCTTTGAGAACCAATGATCTAGAGGGATTTAATTTACCTGCATCTTTACAAATTTTTGAGAACCAATGATCTAGAAGTGTTAAATTTACCTGCATCTTTACAGTTCATTGAGAACCAATGTTTTCTTCATGTAGTGGTTATGCTGGTGAATGATATTAAAGTTGTATATCTCAATAAGGCTTTGATAAAATTTTCTCATCAGTGTAGGCTTGAACCCATGACTATGGGATTCATTTCTATCTGTTGTACACTGTTGCTGTAGACACTATACCACAGATTCTTACACTATACCACAGATTCTTACACTATACCACAGATTCTTACACTATACCACAGATTCTTACACTATACCACAGATTCTTACACTATACAATGGAAAGAAGTTATCTAGCTTTTATTGTGGCCTATGGTGTTGCACAGTGATCATTTACAATGATCAATGTTGTTTTCCAGATAAGAAATAGTGTGATGGTATTCTCTATACTGGCTATGTCCATCTGGTTTGAGATATCAAATTTTGGTGCCATGAACAGCTTGAAATTCTTGGAATTTAATGTGCCACTTGAACACAGATATCTTATGCATGTCAGGATTGGAAAGAAATTCTTTAATGGTCGAATTGTTGTCAATTACTTATTCCATGGTCTGTTGTTTTTCATCTGCCATCCATCTGTCATTCAGTTAGCATAAACTGCTTGGAAGTATACATACAAATTAGTCCCAAGGTCTAGCTGATCTCAAAATAAATTGATGTTGCTTGGACATACAATATAGACACCATTGCAACCATCTTCAAAATCTTGTTATTGTTACTTCTCCTGAATGGATGATTTAACATGGAGTTTTCACTCAAATACTTCTCACAACATGTAGTTGGTCTGAAATGAAAATGATGCCAGTATGTCCTCCCAAATAGCTGTCATAATGGCCATCCTCAAAATTTGTATATGTTGACTGAGTAGACTGCTTCATTAACATGGGTTTTACCACCAGTATTTAGGTGCTGAATGAAAATGCTGTTCATCAGACCCCCAACATGGCATTATTGTGGCCATCTTGAAAACTGGGTTATTTATTCTTTTGCATGAATGGTACATGTAGCACTGACATGAGGCTTTCATGAAAAACATGTCTTGCAATATTTAATTGGTTCTGAATAAGAATGGTACAAATCTGACCAACAATAAATTGTTATATGCACTTTTTTGTGACGTAGAAAACCAGACCTAATTGACATTGGTGTGTAGACCTAGGTCATGGCATACATTTTTCTACTTTGTTGAGCTTAAGAAGACTAGTTTTGTACATATATTATTTATTTTTGACAAAACTTTGTATTTAATTGCACTCCATTTTGTGGATCAAATGTTGCATATCATTATTTTTTAAAAAGTCACATCCTAGATTCTTGGGCCAGTGGATCATCAGTCCATTACAGGTTGTTTGTTTTGTTCATAAAAATCACAGAAAAATCTTAATTTTTCTTTCTGTTAAATGTAAAGTTCTGGACTATTGGTAAACAATTTTACTTGTTGATCAAGATTTTTAACCTATCCCTGGCAGTCAGAAAAGAGAATTTTTCCATTCCTGTATAACCATTAAAGACTATATCAAGTGAGAAAAAGATAAATAGAGACATGACTAGGTATATTTACATGTATTCATTAGTATATATAGCATCAAACATGACATTTATTTTGTATTTTAGGATAATTTATAAAATAAAACAAATAATGGCATGTATGTTTATTGAAAAAAATATGAAACTTTTTCTAATTCTCATGATTTGCTTTTGAGTTCAGATTCTTCCTCTACATGTCTGAATTTCATAGAGTTCATCCTTTATGGTCACTACTACAATGACCACCACTACTACAAGTTGTTGTTGTTGTTTTGGGTTTAATACCATTTTTCAGCACACGATAGGCTATACATGGCAGCCAGTAGTAATGGTGGAGAAAGAACAAGGAAAACCCACGGAAAGAACCACCAACCCATGAGAAGCTACTGGCAAGCTTTCTCACATACTCACAGTTGCCGAATCTGAGACATGCAGACAGGCGAGATGGCAGTGATCCATAATGGAGAGCACTTTAGACCACTTAGCCACTGAGGGGCCCCCACTACAATTGTAATAATAATACTGTGTTTAGGACAGTTAAAACAAGAGTAAATTTAATGATTGAAACCTAGGCAGCTTTATGTTTTACATTTAGTTGTATGACTTTTTCAGATATGACCATCCAGAACCAGTGCCAAAGGAGATCCTTATAGGAACTTCTGCTGAAGCTGAGGATGCCCACACAAAGAAAGCTACCATGCCAATTCGACCCCAGTCTGCTACTGTCAGCCAAGCTGTTGATTGGCGTGGAAAAATCACACCAGATTCTGTTAGATACAAGTAGGAATTACAGTTTCTCAATGTTTTAATTGAATTGTGAAAAAATATGAATCTTTAAATCTTCAGTCTTACAAGGATTAATATGAACTTGGCAAAATATCCACTAAATTTCACCTGATGCAGTCTTACAGGGTAATGGTTTGATCTCTGGCTGAGTCCTACTTATAAAAATGTTACTAACAGATGCCTCACATGGTACTTATCATGAAGAGGTTAATGTTGACCATGTGTCAGTATAATGTGACTGGGTGGAAAATCATGCTGCATGTCTGCGGCATGATGCCCCAGTGCTAAACATTACTGTAAAAATTGCCACACTGCAGACATCATAGTGATATCACTGAATTTTTTTAAACCTACGTTAAAAATCCAATCACACATGCACACACATGGGTAATAATAAGAATTTAGCAAACTGTAGATAACATTTCACAGGAAAAAATACACAAGTGGAAAAATAAATCTGAAGCAGCTACTACACATTGCATGAATTTCATTTAAGATTAGAAACTCATCAATTTGAATTCACCACTGTATCATTACATATCTAAGTTTGATCTCATCCTTGTATCATCTCATATCCAGGTTTAAGTTTGATTTCATCCCTATCTTGTTACTTAGCTTAGTTTATATTTCATCTTTATATCATTACATATTTAAGTCTGATTTCATCCTTTTATCATTACATATTTAAATTTGATTTCATCTTTATATCATTACATATTTAAGTCTGATTTCATCCTTTTATCATTACATATTTAAGTCTGATTTCATCTTTATATCATTACATATTTAAGTTTGATTTCATCTTTATATTATTACATATTTAAGTTTGATTTCATCCTTTTATCATTACATATTTAAGTCTGATTTCATCTTTATATCATTACATATTTAAGTTTGATTTCATCTTTATATCATTACATATTTAAGTTTGATTTCATCTTTATATCATTACATATTTAAGTTTGATTTCATCCTTATATTATTACATATTTAAGTCTGATTTTATCCTTATATCATTACATATTTAAGTCTGATTTCATCCTTTTATCATTACATATTTAAGTTTGATTTCATCTTTATATCATTACATATTTAAGTCTGATTTCATCCTTATATCATTACATATTTAAGTCTGATTTCATCCTTATATCATTACATATTTAAGTCTGATTTCATCCTTATATCATTACATATTTAAGTTTGATTTCATCCTTTTATCATTACATATTTAAGTTTGATTTCATCTTTATATCATTACTTATTTAAGTCTGATTTCATCCTTATATCATTACATATTTAAGTCTGATTTCATCCATATTACATATTTAAGTCTGATTTCATCTTTATATCATTACATATTTAAGTATGATTTCATCTTTATATCTTTACATATTTAAGTCTGATTTCATCCATATTACATATTTAAGTCTGATTTCATCTTTATATCATTACATATTTAAGTATGATTTCATCTTTATATCATTACATATTTAAGTATGATTTCATCTTTATATCATTACATATTTAAGTCTGATTTCATCCATATTACATATTTAAGTCTGATTTCATCCTTATATCATTACATATTTAAGTTTGATTTCATCTTTATATCATTACATATTTAAGTCTGATTTCATCCTTATATCATTACATATTTAAGTTTGATTTCATCCTTTTATCATTACATATTTAAGTTTGATTTCATCTTTATATCATTACATATTTAAGTCTGATTTCATCCTTATATCATTACATATTTAAGTCTGATTTCATCCATATTACATATTTAAGTCTGATTTCATCTTTATATCATTACATATTTAAGTATGATTTCATCTTTATATCATTACATATTTAAGTATGATTTCATCTTTATATCATTACATATTTAAGTCTGATTTTATCCTTTTATCATTACATATTTAAGTTTGATTTCATCTTTATATCATTACATATTTAAGTTTGATTTCATCCTTATATCATTACATATTTAAGTTTGATTTCATCCTTTTATCATTACATATTTAAGTCTGATTTCATCTTTATATCATTACATATTTAAGTATGATTTCATCTTTATATCATTACATATTTAAGTATGATTTCATCTTTATATCATTACATATTTAAGTATGATTTCATCCTTTTATCATTACATATTTAAGTTTGATTTCATCTTTATATCATTACATATTTAAGTTTGATTTCATCCTTATATCATTACATATTTAAGTTTGATTTCATCTTTATATCATTACATATTTAAGTCTGGTTTCATCCTTATATCATTGCATATTTAAGTCTGATTTCATCCTTATATCATTACATATTTAAGTCTGATTTCATCTTTATATCATTACATATTTAAGTCTGATTTCATCCTTATGTCAGTACATATTTAAGTTTGATTTCATCTTTATATCATTACATATTTAAGTCTGATTTCATCCTTATATTATTACATATTTAAGTCTGATTTCATCCTTATATCATTACATATTTAAGTTTGATTTCATCCTTATATTATTACATATTTAAGTCTGATTTTATCCTTATAATATTACATAGTTAAGTTTGATTTCATCTTTATATCATTACATATTTAAGTCTGATTTCATCCTTATATCATTACATATTTAAGTCTGATTTCATCCTTATATCATTACATATTTAAGTTTGATTTCATCTTTATATCATTACATATTTAAGTCTGATTTCATCCTTATATTATTACATATTTAAGTCTGATTTCATCCTTATATCATTACATATTTAAGTTTGATTTCATCCTTATATTATTACATATTTAAGTCTGATTTTATCCTTATAATATTACATAGTTAAGTTTGATTTCATCTTTATATCATTACATATTTAAGTCTGATTTCATCCTTATATCATTACATATTTAAGTCTGATTTCATCCTTATATCATTACATATTTAAGTTTGATTTCATCTTTATATCATTACATATTTAAGTCTGATTTCATCCTTATATCATTACATATTTAAGTATGATTTCATCTTTATATCATTACATATTTAAGTCTGATTTCATTCATATTACATATTTAAGTTTGATTTCATCCTTATATTATTGCATATTTAAGTCTGATTTCATCCTTATATCATTACATATTTAAGTATGATTTCATCTTTATATCATTACATATTTAAGTCTGATTTCATCCTTATATCATTACATATTTAAGTCTGATTTCATCCATATTACATATTTAAGTCTGATTTCATCCTTATATCATTACATATTTAAGTCTGATTTCATCCTTATATCATTACATATTTAAGTTTGATTTCATCTTTATATCATTACATATTTAAGTCTGATTTCATCCTTATATTATTACATATTTAAGTCTGATTTCATCCTTATATCATTACATATTTAAGTTTGATTTCATCCTTATATTATTACATATTTAAGTCTGATTTTATCCTTATAATATTACATAGTTAAGTTTGATTTCATCTTTATATCATTACATATTTAAGTCTGATTTCATCCTTATATCATTACATATTTAAGTCTGATTTCATCCTTATATCATTACATATTTAAGTTTGATTTCATCTTTATATCATTACATATTTAAGTCTGATTTCATCCTTATATCATTACATATTTAAGTATGATTTCATCTTTATATCATTACATATTTAAGTCTGATTTCATTCATATTACATATTTAAGTTTGATTTCATCCTTATATTATTGCATATTTAAGTCTGATTTCATCCTTATATCATTACATATTTAAGTATGATTTCATCTTTATATCATTACATATTTAAGTCTGATTTCATCCTTATATCATTACATATTTAAGTCTGATTTCATCCATATTACATATTTAAGTCTGATTTCATCCTTATATCATTACATATTTAAGTCTGATTTCATCCATATTACATATTTAAGTCTGATTTCATCCTTATATCATTACATATTTAAGTATGATTTCATCTTTATATCATTACATATTTAAGTCTGATTTCATCTTTATATCATTACATATTTAAGTCTGATTTCATCCATTTTACATATTTAGGTTTGATTTCATCTTTATATCATTACATATTTAAGTCTGATTTCATCCTTATATTATTACATAGTTAAGTTTGATTTCATCCTTATATTATTACATAATTAAGTCTGATTTCATCCATATTATATATTTAAGTCTGATTTCATCCATATTACATATTTAAGTCTGATTTCATCCCTATGTCATTACATATCTAAGGTCATAGAAACAATTATTTACATTCAGTTCTGTTGAGCATTCTTCATGAGTTTTTCCACCAACAAATAATTAGACTGCTTAGAAATGCAAATTAAACTTGGAAAAAAACCAAACATATTTCAACATATGCATAAAGTCAGCTATTGTAAATAATTGCAAGATCTTAAAAATCTTAAATTTATTGACATAAAGCACAAAAAATATATTGTGAAATGTACAGGAACTCATCAAATTTCAACAAGACAGGTGAAATTCTCAACATTTTAGAAACTGCTGCAAATCTGCAAACTTTGAAAAATCTGCAATTTGTGGTAACATTAATGTAGCACAATTAATTAAGCAAACAGTGTGTTAGTGAATATCAACCTGACCGATTCATACATTTAGAAAAGTTTGTACTAAATGTGTTTCGCTTCAAGTCAGTGGAAAGATTGAGTTTGATTTAGCAGAATAGATTCATTAAGCCTTGCTTTTTCCAGGACTTGAAGCAAAGCATATGTTTGACTTTAATTTTATTAAAAATACTACATGTATTTGGTTTTATTTTTTCCACAGATTTTGAAATATACTGTATAGAATGGTTTATATCAGTTTGGAGTTTATAGACATTTAATTCAGTGTGTTTAAAAGGTAACCATGTACATACATGCATTCATTCACACACGCAAGCACACACACACACATATTATGAAAACACCAGCTTTATTCTGCTGAAATATTTTCTCCATTCAGAACAAAATAAAAATCTTAACAAAACACAAAATAGCCAAGAAACATCTATTAAAGAATTTTGTTGTTAATGTAATCACTCTTGTATCAAATTTATATACTGGGTTAAATAGTTACAGCCCAGGTGTTGGATATAGAAACATCTTGTTTTTTTATTGGAAATAAGTCTTCTGAAATATCAATTTTGAATGTCAAAGCAAAAATGTCCGATTAAATAGGTCTGCAATAATAGGATAAGACTTTTATCTGGTGTAATATATTCCAGATGGATGCATTACGTAAACACACCTGTCAGGTAAGTATTATATTCTTTTGTACAGTATTACCATTTGCTTGTAAGTTGAGTCCAGCTGCAAGCTATAATGACCCAAATCTGCCATCATATAATGCACTGTCAGATCTGTGTTTATGCAGTTGTTAAGAGCAATCAGGAGAACAAAACACATTTTAGATGAGGGTCAGTGTTGTTTGCTGTTGGACTTGACTTATAAGTTGGTATATATGGTAGATAACCTGTCTTTGTTGAAGGCCTTTTCAGAGTCCTATGACAGTATTTTAATTGAAACTTTGTTTAGAAAATATGTTATACACCTTCATCTTTACATAAATCAGCAGATATTAAGAAGAACATGAACATGCTATGTTAAACAATGTTGGTCCATGTTCTATGTAAAGTACCATATTGCTGGCTTTTTGCCATTGTTGCAGGCCCACAGGAGATAATTTGCTATTACCATACTGCTGGATTTTTTCCCATTGTTGCAGGCCCACAGGAGATAATTTGCTATTACCATACTGCTGGATTTTTGCCATTGTTGCAGGCCCATGGGAGATAATTTGCTATTAACATACTGCTGTACTTTTGCCATTGTTGCAGGCCCATGGGAGATAATTTGCTATTACCATACTGCTGGCTTTTTGCTATTGTTGCAGGCCCACAGGAGATAATTTGCTATTACCATACTGCTGGATTTTTTCCCATTGTTGCAGGCCCACAGGAGATAATTTGCTATTACCATACTGCTGGATTTTTGCCATTGTTGCAGGCCCATGGGAGATAATTTGCTATTAACATACTGCTGTACTTTTGCCATTGTTGCAGGCCCATGGGAGATAATTTGCTATTAACATACTGCTGTACTTTTGCCATTGTTGCAGGCCCACAGGAGATAATTTGCTATTTTCATATTGCTGGCTTTTTGCCATTGTTGCAGGCCCACAGGAGATAATTTGCTATTACCATACTGCTGGATTTTTTCCATTGTTGCAGGCCCATGGGAGATAATTTGCTATTACCATACTGCTGGATTTTTTCCATTGTTGCAGGCCCACAGGAGATAATTTGCTATTTTCATATTGCTGGCTTTTTGCCATTGTTGCAGGCCCACAGGAGATAATTTGCTATTACCATACTGCTGGATTTTTTCCATTGTTGCAGGCCCATGGGAGATAATTTGCTATTACCATACTGCTGGATTTTTTCCATTGTTGCAGGCCCACAGGAGATAATTTGCTATTTTCATATTGCTGGTTTTTTGCCATTGTTGCAGGCCCACAGATAATTTGCTATTAACATACTGCTGGATTTTTGCCATTGTTGCAGGCCCACAGGAGATAATTTGCTATTACCATACTGCTGGACTTTTGCCTTTGTTGCAGGCCCACAGGAGATAATTTGCTATTACCATACTGCTGGACTTTTGCCTTTGTTGCAGGCCCACAGGAGATAATTTGCTATTTTCATATTGCTGGCTTTTTTCCATTGGTGCAGGCCCACAGGAGATAATTTGCTATTACCATACTGCTGGCTTTTTGCCATTCTTGCAGGCCCACAGGAGATAATTTGCTTTTTTTTATATTGCTGGCTTTTTGTCATTGTTGCAGGACCACAGGAGATAATTTGCTATTACCATACTGCTGGACTTTTGCCATTGTTGTAGGCCCATGGGAGATAATTTGCTATTTTCATATTGCTGGCTTTTTGCCATTGGTGCAGCCCCACAGGAGATAATTTGCTATTACCATACTGCTGGCTTTTTGCCATTGTTGCAGGCCCACAGGAGATAATTTGCTATTACCATACTGCTGGCTTTTTGCCATTGTTGCAGGCCCACAGGAGATAATTTGCTATTACCATACTGCTGGATTTTTGTCATTGTTGCAGGCCCACAGGAGATAATTCGCTATTACCATACTGCTGGATTTTCGCCATCATTGCAGGCATGGGTGATAATTTGCTTTTACCATTATTGCTTCATCAACAATACAATGTACCAATCTCCTACACATCAATGAAAGTGATCATTTTATCAATCAATAAGTGACAGTGCTTAGAACAGAAACTTTGGTTGGTCCATACAAACAGCAGGAAAGGTCATTTTGGGTCACAGTGGCGTGAACAATTGACTCCTGCTCTATGTGATTGGTTAAGCAGGTTTATGAATGTTTATTAGAAATAAGGAAATCTCTGCACAGGTTGCCATGGTGATAAAGAAACTATTGCCCATGGCTTGTAATGATGGCTTTTTGCAAAAAGTTAAATTGGCTTTTTTGCAGACCCCATTTATAGCATATTGATTAGAAATATAACACTTGTGAATTGAACACAGAGCCATATATAAAAAGGTCAAAAAGTTCAAATAGTTTTTTTTCTCCAGTTTACTTCATTTTTAGTTTTAAATAAAAAAATTCTTCCATTGAACGTTTATACACAGGTGGACAAAGACTCGATTTGGTGGACATACATATGTAAAGAATTTGAAGCCATCTCTCCGTACAGCTGGTGCTACTACAGCAGGTAGACGGCCTAAGACAGCACCAGTGGACTATAAACAAAAATGGAAAACAGAAAAGGTGAATAATAATAATAATAATAATAATAATAATAATAATAATAATTTATTGATAGAGTGTCATTCATTTAGTCAGAAACTGTTCTATCTTGAGGTTCTCTTGAGAAAAAGTACAGTATGCTGCATCATACAGAAGATAATAGAAGTTACTATTTATTTTGACATATTTTGAATATTTTATAAGTACTAAATTATATTATAATCTATTAGTAACACATACATACTCATCATATTTGTTCCTAAATACTGTAATATTCTGCAGATACTTTATCCACACAACTTTACAAAAGTTTTGGAAGCTTTTCTTAAATTATTTTATTATTGGTTTTGGTGGATAAATGTTTCCATGTGTTGTTGAACTCAGTTGGTAATGTATTAAATAAGGCCTGAATAAATCTTGAAGATACTCTGGTTCATTGCTCAATGTCAACATTTATACTTAAGCTGCCTTGTGAAAATCACTCCATTCATATATGGTAACCCATTTTAGTTCTATAAAACAGTGCTTTTGGATGAATGATCAATAGATGCATCAAAAATAATGCGTGGTGCCCTTTTTCAAAGTTTATATATCCTGTCAGTCTAAGATTTTTCAGTTTCCCATACAGTTGAACAATAATCAATTGTTGAAAAATATATATAAATTGTAGTATAGAATGTGGGTTTCTTTAAATAGATATTTCTTGATTCTCCTGAGTAGGAAAAAAGTTTGGATGACAGGACTTTACCAGACATATCAATATGGTCATTGTCTTGTAAATTATTATATAGAACTAGCTTTTCATGTTTTACAGTTTCTAACTCATGAATATTCATAATAAGAGATAATTATGGATAATTATCTTGTATGGATAACAGCTTCAGAATAGAAGGTTACATCATCTGCAAACAAATTTATATTTGTGAATATTCTCGTGTTTAATTAACCAATGTCTGACCTCTATTTGATAAAACATCTTGATTTGAGTTCATACTAAAATCAATTTTTTATGAAAATATCAGAATTTGTCATTTGTAACATACAACAGAAAATTGCAAATAAGTTAAATTTTCATCACAAGCTATTCATCCAGATTTACTTGATGGATAGAGTGTCTAAATTATGATCATAGAAATTGCAGGACAGGCGGACTTCAATTAATGGAGTGTAAATCAGATTGCAAAGGTTTATGAAAGATGGGTCAGGGAAGGACAAAAATGGATCAAGGATAGACAGAAAGATTCTGCCCACACATTTGCAAAGCATTGTTTTGAGACAACATTAGAACAGGATATTTTCTTTCTCGGAGTTTTGCTTAAAGTAACAACAGTTTAAAAGTGTGTGGTGAGGAAATAGAAATGTCACAAAAGGCAATCCACTGTACATTATTTTAACCTAGGAGTGGAGTGTACCTTTGCATTAATGTTTTGCGGTAATCTTTTCTGCTAAGTGCAGCTTTATATTCAGAAGATTTTCACAATTTTCAGTACATGCCAAAAATATAGTTATGGCCTTTTTTTAATTTCAACTTTGCTCTTTGATTATATTATCTTCACAGGGCATCTGTGTCTTATGGATACTTGTCTAGTCTTTTTTAAGACTCAAGAAAATCATTGAACAATTACTCTGCATACTTGGTAAAAAGTCGAGTCAAACTGCAGACTATATAGGCCCAGATTTACCTACAGATCTAGTTATATTCAGTTTGTTAGAAGTAATCAGAAAAAAAAATAACATAGACCCTCATTTGCCAGCACATTATGTGAATTCAGATCTGGATCTATGTTGTTTGAAGTTGGAGTCAACTTATATGCAAGTGTGTATATGTGTGTGTGTGTGTGTGTGTGTATATATATATATATATATATATATATATATATATATATATATATATATATATATATATATATATATATATATATATATATATATATATATATATATATATGTATATATGTATATATATGTATGTGTGTATATATATATATATATATATATATATATATATATATATATATATATATATATATATATATATATATATATATATATATATATATAATACAAGAAACAAAAATGAAGCCAAAAATTAGTTATATTTAGATATAAGAGATTTTTGTTCATTTTGCATTATCCCACAGTTACAGAATACTAAGTAATGGTGCTAATTTGCACCTGAAGCAGGCATGACTATAATGTTTTATGTATTTGTCACTTGTAGAACAGTGCATACTTTAATTGTAGTTGATAATTATTCAGATGAAACCTACATAAGCCTTCATAGTTATCTCCGTTGAGAATTTTTTTCTTTTTTTCCATAATCGCTTTCTTTATTTTGAAGTGTAGAATATAAATTCCATTACAGACTATATAGCAAGTTATCAGTGTATAAATACCATTTTGAGTCAAATCTTGTTATGATAGCCAAGTTCATTTCCTTTTTTGTTTTACTCAACTTTAATTACAACATCTAAATTTTCATTTTCAGCCATTTTCTTGTAGTAAAGGATCTATCACTGTAAAGATCATGCCTTTAATTTAGAACAGTTCTTAGTTTTTTTTTCTCATAACATTGTAAAACAATAACTTGGAAGGGTGACCCAAAACTTGGTGGAAACCTATTTCAGGAGAAGCAGATACAAGTGATAATGAGAACTGTCTAACATTTTATTTGAATTTGTACATGACTGATGACATTACCCAATTTTATTTTTCATTTGTAGATTTATATTAAGAGTAACAGAAGTTTTATAATATGTGTATGTATTTTAGAGCCCTGATAGTAAACAGGTGCAATTTCCCGAGTTAATTCTAAAGGAACCAGTTGTCAAAGTGTCCGTAAGTATATTATATGCTGCATTGGTGACAGCTTGATAGTGCATGGGAAATTTGGTTGTGTTTTCTCTGTTGAAGGGACCTTTGATCTTTAAATGAAGAAACATATAATACTATAGAGTTTAATTTTAATAATCCTGTTTCTATCTATCTTCCCAGAATGTTATTTTTATGTGACAGTAGTAGTGAGAAATATATTCAGGTCAATCTGATATTCTAACTCATACGCAGATATAATGAAGTGTTTGATTGGTTAAAATCATTCAAATTTATAGCTGTTATGTCAAAAGATATTTGTTACATTGACACCACCTTGATGCTATTACCCTCATTAGGATACAGAACTACTGTATATAGTTGTTTATAATGACTACTGTATATAGTTGTTTATAATGACTATTGTATATGGTTGTTTATAATGACTACTGTATATAGTTGTTTATAGTGATTACTGTATATAGTTGTTTATAATGACTACTGTATATAGTTATTTATAATGACTACTGTATATAGTTATTTATAATGACTACTGTATATAGTTGTTTATAATGACTACTGTATATAGTTGTTTATAATGACTACTGTATATAGTTGTTTATAATGACTACTGTATATAGTTGTTTATAATGACTACTGTATATAGTTGTTTATAATGACTACTGTATATAGTTATTTATAATGACTACTGTATATAGTTGTTTATAATGACTACTGTATATAGTTGTTTATAATGACTACTGTATATAGTTGTTTATAATGACTACTGTATATAGTTGTTTATAATGACTACTGTATATGGTTGTTTATAATGACTACTGTATATGGTTGTTTATAATGACTACTGTATATGGTTGTTTATAATGACTACTGTATATGGTTGTTTATAATGACTACTGTATATAGTTATTTATAATGACTACTGTATATAGTTGTTTATAATGACTACTGTATATGGTTGTTTATAATGACTACTGTATATAGTTGTTTATAATGACTACTGTATATAGTTGTTTATAATGACTACTGTATATAGTTGTTTATAATGACTACTGTATATAGTTATTTATAATGACTACTGTATATAGTTGTTTATAATGACTACTGTTTATAGTTGTTTATAATGACTACTGTATATAGTTGTTTATAATGACTACTGTATATAGTTGTTTATAATGACTACTGTATATAGTTGTTTATAATGACTACTGTATATAGTTGTTATAATGAATACTGTATATAGATGCTTATACTGATTACCGTATATACTTGCTTACAAGTTGAGCACAGCTGCAAACTGTACACATGTAGATCTGCATTATGCTATGGCACATCAGGATCTTTATTGTTTGCAGTTTGACTCAACTTATAAGTGTGTATATACAATATTTGTAAGAATTTCTGGAAAATGATTTTTTAAGTACATTACCATTTGGATAACAGTCTTCTATTGGATGATTTGAGAACATGTGGTTAGCAGTTTAAAATATTAAGCTTATCATCTTTGCTTAAGTTTGACTGATGAAACCTCTATTAATGTCCTCAAATCCCCATTCAATGTTAACCAACCAATTTAACAGAGATAGCTTTAATTTGAAAATTGGGACTTAGTTTATTTAGAGTTCAGCAATTTGGTCTTTTATTTCATGACTCTTGGTTGTTTGTTTTTCTTAAAAAATATTTTTTACAAACTAATAAAAAGATCCATGGTCATATTCAACAGAGACACAACCAATAATTGATAAAATTTGGACTTTTATGTTGTAAATTAGGACAGGTAATTTATTTGCATGTTATGTTTACAATTTAAATTTCAGTAATGATTAAAAGACTGTCAGAATCCAACAAATTGAAAAATCCATGCATGCTAAAGTCTGTCCACATG
Source organism: Unio delphinus (assembly GCA_029339505.1). Lineage (NCBI taxonomy): Eukaryota > Metazoa > Mollusca > Bivalvia > Unionida > Unionidae > Unio > Unio delphinus. The sequence goes on along the minus strand of JAQISU010000138.1, from coordinate 5,394,716 downwards.
TTTTTGCATTTGGCTTTAATGGTAAAAATTTTATTTGTAACTTTGTATGGAATAGTGCCAGTGACAATGTTTGTTCAAGACTAGCTAGCACCAACTTATCAAAAGATGGTCACATCTTGATATGATGTAAACTCATGTCAGTGATCAGAAAACAGTTTATTATTTTCACTCTGTCCATAACCATGCCTAATAACTACAAAGTTTGAATAAATTAAAGGATTTTACTCAGAATTCATTATCATACAATTGTATTATTTTATTTAAGTGTTATTTATCCAACTTTGCTATATATGTACTTCATACATTTTTAACTACATTTTAAAAACTAATTCGCTTTAGTATGTGACAGATGACTATTCTTTTTAATATTTGTAATTAAAAATTTAATTTACTATTTGTATATATTACAATTAGAAAAAACTTATACATCTATTGTAAATTTCCACTGATATAAAATTATCTGTAATACAAAACAATAGGTGATATTCAAGTGGGTAAAACCCACTTCATGATTTCTTTGTTTGTTATGTACTGATTTTTGTGGCTTGTGAAAAATTATGTTTTGTTAGTATTTGGATTGTGCATTTGGAAATGGATCCTATTTTTTTTATATACAAGGAACTTGGATCATGAGGCCTACGTTTGGTTTTTTTTGAGTAACCACAAAATGTATGAACATTTTACCCTGAGAAAAATAGTAAATTCACTGTAATATTTGCACCTGCAACCTTATTACAAAATAAAATGTAATTCAGTATAAAAAAGACATATCTCCAGTCTTCTACATCAGTAGAATAGGACACTTTTTTATTAATTTGTTACACATGACATAAGTAATGAATGTTATTATAAAGTTTCTTTTTCTTGGAAAATGTAAGAATTTGCAAAATCATTATTAATTAGTGACATATATTTACATTCTAGTAAAGATAAGATTTTTTTGGGAGAAGCTGGCAGTAGTTGTCAAACTTTGTTTCTGGCACTTTTCTAGCAAATTACAGATAAAAAGTTATCACTGACAAATAGATGCAAAGTCATATTTGGACAGAGTTTAATTTCACTAACCATACCTGGTGGATCAGATATATATGTAATTTTCTGCCTAAAATATTTTAAAACTCAAAGAACTGTATATAGCTTAGAGATAGATGTAGAAATATGTGTTATGAATCAATATCTTCTGTAACTTTTAATTAATATTTTCAATAATTTACTCTTAAATGTACATGAAATTTTGAAAGATTGACTTTTATATCATTAGGATTTAATTTGAAAATACAAATTTTGGATGCAAGGAAGGTCAAATGTTAATCTCCAATCAATACTTAACTATATTATTATTAAAATTGACAAATGCATAGAAGTTCTGTTAGTTTTTCCATTACATTGAATTCTCAGACTTAAAAAAATTATGCCAGATCCTGAAATATAAGAATTTGTGAAATTGTTTCTTTAATGAAATTTTAAAATTATCTTGTTATCAGAGTCACATATAATGAATCTTGCTGAAGTTTATTGATAAAAATAGAATTTTATTCTATTTATTAGATCTACATTCTTTTTTTTCATTTTTTCCATTGCAGTTGTCACTTGCATGCTAGTTGTCCTTAATTTGTACCTAACGAAAAATCAACTACTTTGAAAGCTATGTATTTGCATATTTTGCTTAATCAATGAAAAATCAACTACTTTGAAAACTACATATTTGCATATTTTGCTTAATCAATGTACAATGAACTACTTTGAAAGTTACGAATTTGCATATTTTGCTTACCCAGTGTACAATCAACTACTTTGAAAGCTACATATTTGCATATTTTGCTTACCCAATGTACAATCAACAGCTATGTATTTGCATAGTTTGCTAATTCAATCTATTAGGAGAGATGTAATGCTTTTATTACTGATTTCATTAGGATTACATTAATTTTGAAAACTTTGCATGGAATGCTGGATAATGAATGATTGGCTAACAGTGCATGTGCATTATATCCCCAGAATTGAAATAACTGCATTAATATTGTGGCTGGTCATTTGCTAGAAAATGTAAAAAATTGGGCAAGTTAAAATTAAAGTGTAGAGAAATGGGCTAGTTAAATTAAATTGTTCAGTTTTCAGATTGATAATAATGCTCTTTTCCTTTCATTTTGACCCCAGTTTGTTTATAGATAAAATAATGTTCCAGGCTGAGTTAAAATCATTTAAGTTTTTTTTCTCCTTTTTTTTCTTCCTTTAACTTGTCAAATCTCAGGCATTGAAATTAAGATAATATCACTTTGTATTTCTCAAATGGTTTGAACATTTTCTTTAATATAGAATATTTCATACAGAGTTGAATACCACACTGAATGATACAGCTGATGTCATACTTCATACATAATTGAATGCCATACTGAATGTTATAGCTGATATTGTATTACCATACTGAATGATACAGCTGATGTCACACTTCATAAAGATTTGAATACCATACTAAATGATACATCTGATATCACTACCATACTGAATGATACAGCTGATATTGCATTACCATACTGAATGATACAGCTAATATCATTACCATACTGAATGATACAGCTGATATTGTATTAACATACTGAATGATACAGCTGCTATTGTATTATCATACTGAATGATACAGCTGATGTCATACCTCATACAGAGTTTAATACCATACTAAATGATACATCTGATATCAACATTATTTTATGTCCTAATACATGTGACCCCCATCCATATTTGATATATGTTGTACAATGATGGACTCTATACTAATATATACTTATGTGTGTCGCACAATAGTCAACTGTATACTTATATATGAAGCACAATGGTGGACTGTGCATGTTTATGTATATTGGTGGACTGTGTATACTTATGTATGAAGCACAATGGTGGACTGTGCATGTTTATGTATATTGGTGGACTGTGCTTACTTATATATGAAGCACAATGGTGGACTGTGCATATTTATGTACATTGGTGGACTGTGCTTACTTATATATGAAGCACAATGGTGGACTGTGCATATTTATGTACATTGGTGGACTGTGACTTATGTGTGTAGCACAATGGTCAACTGCATACTTATATATGAAGCACAATGGTGGACTGTGCATGTTTATGTATATTGGTGGACTGTGTATACTTATGTATGAAGCACAATGGTGGACTGTGCATGTTTATGTATGTTGGTGGACTGTGCTTACTTATATATGAAGCACAATGGTGGACTGTGCATATTTATGTACATTGGTGGACTGTGCTTACTTATATATGAAGCACAATGGTGGACTGTGCATGTTTATGTATGTTGGTGGACTGTGCTTACTTATATATGAAGCACAATGGTGGACTGTGCATATTTATGTACATTGGTGGACTGTGCTTACTTATATATGAAGCACAATGGTGGACTGTGCATATTTATGTACATTGGTGGACTGTGCTTACTTATATATGAAGCACAATGGTGGACTGTGCATATTTATGTACATTGGTGGACTGTGCTTACTTATATATGTATCATAATGGTAGACTGTGCATATTTATGCACATTGGTGGACTATGTATTCTTATGTATGTAGCATATTGGTAGACTTTGCATACTTATATATGTAACACAATGGTAAACTAATTAAAATTAAATTGTGTCAGCTCAAATAATGCTCCTGAAAAAGTGAGTGTTGGTACTTTTTGTTTCATATTTTTATTATTCCAGGTTGCATGTTTAGCTTACAAATATTTTTGGGTAGAAACCACAATATCTAAAAAAAAGTAGTGATGCCCAACACATAATAAGGAATTAATAGCAAATAAAGATAACGATATCATGATATGATTCAGCATTGGTAGGCTGAGATAGATCTAGATATTATATGTATTTTTCATATGTAGTTGTTGTGAGACATTTGTATGTTTTTTTAGTTGAGCATGACATAGTATCGTTTTCCATGCCTATGTCTGCTTATACATCTATCCATCTGTGCATTAGTCCACACTCAAGATTTAGGTCACTGTTAAGTTCAATTTCTTACTAAATAGAAGGTGGACTTGACAAGAAGTGGATCTCTTGTTACTTTTATTTTTAGCTGTAATACACATTAAAAATAATTTATACTCTGTCAGTTTAAATCAGTTACTTCTGGAATTTTCATTCCTCTCACATTCCTTGTAGTTTATTCCATATTTACCTGTGTATTGTTGGGCCCTGAGTGGACAAGTGGTCTAAAGTGCTCTCCGTTACAGGTCATTGTAGTCTCACTTCTGTATGAGTGTGTTTGAGTCTCAGATTTGGCCAATGTGGATATGTGAGAAAGCTTGCCAGTAGCTTCTTGTGGGTCTGTGGTTATTTCTGGGGTTCCCTTGGGTTTTTCCTCCACCATTAATACTGGTCGCCATGTATAGCCTATTGTATGATTAAAAATGGCGTTAAACTATAAAACAACAACAACAACAACATCCTGTGTATTGTTACCATATATACTCATTTATAACTTAAATCCAACTGTAAACAACACAAACCCTGATCTGCAATTGCATTATGTGCAGACTGTGTTGTTTTGGTCTGCTGATTACTCCATATAAACTGTATAGGTCCAGATCTGCCAGCATAGTAGATCTAGGTTTATGCAGTTTGGGGCGATCCAACTCATATGTGAGTGCAGATGGTACACTGTCAGCAAACATCCTAGACCCAGATCAGCTATCACAGCCAAGATGAATATTTGCCATCACACAGGTTTTTGTTGTTTGTCCAAATTCATAATTATTATGAACACAGTAAAACTTGGTTCCCATTTCACTAAATTCATAATTAGAAAGAACAAAGTAAAACATGGTTCCCATTTCACTAAATTCATAATTAGAAAGAACAAAGTAAAACATGGTCCCCATTTCACTAAATTCATAATTAGAAAGAACAAAGTAAAACATGGTTCCCATTTCACTAAATTCATAATTAGAAAGAACAAAGTAAAACATGGTCCCCATTTCACTAAATTCATAATTAGAATGAACACAGTAGAACCTGGTCCCAATTCCACTAAATAAATTTTTTCCACTAACTGATATTTTTAAAGTTTTTTTGTGTGCATAGTTTGTAACAAAGAATTTTTCACTGAACATTTTTATAAGGCATTAAGGATTTAAACATAAACTTCATATCTTGAATTCTTCTGACAAGATTCTTGCTTTGTTTTTTTTTGAGGAAAGTTGTTTGATTTCCTTAAATTAAAGGAATCTCTGATTTTATTTTGAAGAATAGAAAGCCTTTGTTTAAAGCTTTAAATTTTAAAACTAAAATGTAATTTTCCACTATTTCTGCATCTGACAAAATAGTCTCACTTTGGGGCTATAATAGTCTCACTTTTGGGCCATATTATTCTCACTTTGGGGTGATAATAATCTCAGTTTGGGGCTATAATAGTCTCCCTTTGGGGCCATGATAGTCTCACTTTGTAGCCATACTAGTCTCACTTTGGGGCCATGATAGTCTCACTTTGGGGTGATATAAGTCTCACTTTGGGGCTATAATAGTCTCATGTTGTGGCCATGATAGTCTCACTTTGGGGCAATAATAGTCTCACTTTGGGGCAATAATAGTCTCATGTTGTGGCCATAATAGTCTCACTTTGGGGCAATAATAGTCTCACTTTGGGGCCAAGATAGTCTCACTTTGGGGCAATAATAGTCTCACTTTGGGGCCATAATAGCCTCACTTTGGGGCCATAACAGTCTCACTTTGGGGTGATAATACCGGTAGTCTCACTTTGAGGTGATAATAGTCTTACTTTGGGGCCATACTATTCTCACTTTGGGGCCATACTATTCTCACTTTGGGACCATAATAGTCTCACTTTTGGGCCATAATATTCTCACTTTGGGGCCATATTAGTCTCACTTTGGGGCCATAACAGTCTTACTTTGGGGCCATATTAGTCTCACTTTGGAACCATGATAGTCTCATTCTCTGTGAAAATGATACAGATTTTGTCTATGAAGCACTGCTTCCAAGTAGAATCACCTAATCAGAATTTAAGGTGTGTTTTTAATATGTAAACTATTCCTTGTGTGTGATATTATAAGAAGATTGTTGAATCATTTTTCATTGTCTCTTTGTTACGTAGCCATGTTATTACTATCAGTGATCAAATGTCCTCTTTTTAAACCGGTTGGTACGCATCAATCTGTGTCTGAGTCTTGTATGCTTATTATGCCAAAGATGCATGCAGCAGATGTCAAGATTTTTTGTACTCTCTTTATTTAAATTCCGTGATAATCTTAGAGACTGCTTCAGTAACATTTATATGTCAACTGCAAATATCATGCCAAATTCATTCTTTTTTTTCTTTGTAGTCAAACCCATAGAAAGATACATCATATCCAATGCTTTACAGCATTTGATATGATTATTATTTAACCATTACAGGTATACATTGTAACCAATGTTTTACAGCATTTGATATGATTATTATATATAACCATTACAGGTATATATTGTAACCAATGTTTTACAGCATTTGATATGATTATTATATATAACCATTACAGGTATATATTGTAACAAATGTTTTACAGCATTTGATATGATTATTATATAACCATTACAGGTATATATTATAACCAATGTTTCACAGCATTTGATATGATTATTAGGTAACCATTACAGGTATATATTGTAACCAATGTTTTATAGCATTTGATATGATTATTATATATAACCATTACAGGTATATATTGTAACCAATGCTTTATAGCATTTGATATGATTATAATATAACCATTACAGGTATATATTGTAACCAATGTTTTATAGCATTTGATATGATTATTATATATAACCATTACAGGTATATATTGTAACCAATGTTTTACAGCATTTGATATGATTATTAGGTAACCATTACAGGTATATATTGTAACCAATGTTTTATAGCATTTGATATGATTATTATATAACCATTACAGGTATATATTGTAACCAATGTTTCACAGCATTTGATATAGCAGCAGAGGAGGTGAACAGACCAACTTTTTAGTCGTCAACGATGCTTCCTTCTAGTTAATATTTACTAGGAAGTTCTCAATTTGTCAAATAAACCCTTCTAGTTAATATTTACTAGGAAGTCTTAATTTGTCAAATAAACCCTTCTAATAAATATCAAGAGAAGGGTCCATTTGGTAAAAAAAAAGATGCCATTTAGTTGACGTTCACCTCCTCGGCTGCTAATGCGCTAACTAAATATTTGATCAAGTCCTTAAGATTTCACAAATAAACTAATTTGTAAAACCTCACCTCGTAAATCAATCAGATTATTAGATTGGTCAGTGAGTTTAAAATTAATTCTCGTTAACAAATTATTATGACATCGCATATAGACTAGATTAGTTGGGTCTTCAATAATTAGAAATCCTGGAGGAGCCGTTGGTGCAAATGAATATAAAATATATCCTTGCTGAGCTTGATTTGATTGTTCGAGATTTATTTGATAATTTCCTTCGATAACGTCACATACTAAATTGAGCGCAATCACCGTTGAAATATTCACATTGTTCGGAGCAATATGTCTACCGCCGCCTTCTGGATCATTATTATATTTCAGAATATTTGCTGTAGGATTCTTCAATTTTTTCCAATTATCGTGGATTCTTTTGAACCCAATATCAATAGCATCGTCAAGTTGTTTCTTTAGTTTATCCGGGTTATATCCAGGGATTTTAAAATCTTTAATCTCCGTTTTATTAATCTTATATAGATCCGCAAACTTATCATGTAAGATTTCTTCATTTAATACTTCTTGAATAATTATCGAGTGAAATATTTTCATATCGTCGATGATTTTATTACCCGTTTCTACGACGTTGATAAATTCATCCTTGGTGAGAGAGCCGGATTTAATAGATATTAGCAGTCGTGAAAAATCATTATTCATTACTGTGAAATTTCCGTTAATGAGAGGAACATAAATTGATTCAAAAATTTCTTTATTCAAGAATTTATTAGGAGCATAATCTTGATAATTTTTGACTTCATTGACGGGTTTTATTTTGTTGGTGATATAATCGGATTTTTTAGGTTCGGGTGGAAAATCCTTCGAATTTTCTCGCGAGTTATCCGGTGGTAATTCAGGCCATCCTAACACTGATCTTATAGAACTCTGATAAATATCTACAACGTATCCTTCTGTATTTATCTCGATAGCGGATGATAATGTTGGTTCGTGAACTGTTATAGCGATTTTTGATTCTTTTCCGGTGAGAGATTTTATTCTGCGTTGAAATTCAGCATTGATCTGTTCGATTTGATATGACCCAGTTGGTATAGAAACAACCTGCCAATCTGGTGTTCCGTCTTCACGATTCTTGTTTGCAAATACCAAGGAATTATTCGGTTGTTGACCACCAAATGCTACCGATCTAATATTAGGCCAGCTATGATACACTCGTAGTTTTGCTAGTGCGATCTCGCTCACGGGAACAGGAATTGGAAAATTAACACTAAATTCGGGACGTGTTGAGGTTATTGATATCGTGCTTGTTTTCACTGGTGTTGTATTTGTTACTATTTGTTGAAGTAGTTCTTGCGACGACATTATTATTATTATTCTGCTCTAATTTCAGCATTGTTGATTTATACAATTGAGCCATAGTTGAAAATTCGCTATCTGATATTGTTGTGTCATCCAACGACGATGATATCAACGAGGATAATTGCGAGTAACCGGCAGATGCAATATGATATTTAATTAAATAATCATGTAGTTTACTCTGGCTACACGATGATAGTTTTTTTGTGATCCCAGTTAATATACCAGCAATTGTAGCCACTGCGGAAATAGCGATTGGAACTACGACCGGAGCAATCATTGTAACCGAAGATAGTATTATTCCAGCAGCAGTGATTACTCCTGACACCGAGTACACGGTGATATCAACTGTGGTTATTCTTCGTTTGTATTTTTTGATTTTTATTTGATATTCTTCACAGAGAGAACTGAGTTTAGTTTGAAACTCTTTGACTTGATCATAGCGATACTGATTCGATGATGGAGTCATTTTATTTTAAAAGCGTTAGCATTTTCAATTACGAAATTCAAAATTGCAAAGTAATTTTTAAGGATTTTATTTTCAATTTAATTGTTTACTTAAATCCACTACGAATTCTACGTACCACGTTACTGAAACCCTGACTAGATTTCTATCTATGGTATTTATTATCGTGAATTGTTCAGTTGTATCCTTGTCGATGATCGTTGATACCGTATTATTGACTCCAGATGAACTCGACGATGATATATTAAACTGATTCGGTGATACTATTGTTAATCGATAAATACCCTTAACTGCTGCGGTTATGTTTAAAATGTTGTTTGTGGGAGTCCATATAAATGATCCGTGTTGAATCGTGTGTACTACGTTGTTGACGATAGATTTATCATGAGGAATTTTTACTTTTTCAACAACGTTTATCATTCTCATTGCATCATCCCTTATTGCGTTGTTGAATGTTTTAAGTTCATCGATGGATTTTTTAATATCGGGAAGTGTTATTTCAATTTTATCAAATGGGCTCCCAATAAACTTGTCCATGAGGTTTTTACGAAACGTCATAAATAGTTTCGTGTGTTTTTCATATTCGGATTGAAGAGTTGCTAGTTCCAATATAGAATCTTTTATTGTGGTGAGTTTTGGTGTGGTTACTGGTGGATTTCCAAAAAATTCTAGCAGGGGTTTATCAATTTTGTCAACTATATTTCTTTGTAATGTAGTAAACTGATCAAATACAATTATATGATCATCATACTTATCATTAAGCGATTTTAATGAATTCACCGTGTTATCGTATGTTGTTAATTTATCCGTAATTGTTGAAACAAGTACACCTGGTTTGAGTTTACCCTCATCAGAAAATAACGCGATAGTATCCTCTACTGCGTCTCGTTGTTTAACCAAAATATCATTAAGAGAGATATTACTACTTTTCAATTTACCCTGACGATCTTGAAATACAACTATTTCACCAGGATCAACATTTGCTAGGTTTAATATTTCGGATATTTCATCTTCGATTAATTTTTTAATATCCTTGTTATCAATGGTTTCAACTCCACTATCAGGTTTCTTCAGCGATGATAAAGGTCGTCCCCAAATATCAATCATTATTATAGAAATCTTTTTATCATTTAAATCCGATGGATTTTCAATCTAAAGATTTTTAAGGAGATTTGCCGCTAGTATACTCATTTACTACTATATGAGGTGGTTTCGAAAATCTTTTGGATATAGCATCAAGTACGTTTAATACTTCATTACCACATATTGGTGGATCAAGCATTGTTTGTGTTGGTAACGTAGAATACCAAGTCCTCATTGGAAAATCTTTTATATAACGCATAAATTCTTTCGGCGGCGCTAATCCATATGAGTCAAAATAAATAATCCCACGTGGATCAATTGCGTAACAAACCCAGTGAGTTCCAGGTCCGGAGCTGTTATCTAAATTAATAATACCGGTTTCAACATCATTTGGTTGTGCCGGTAACTGATCTCTCATAAAAACCCCTCTGAAATTTTTTATTTTTAATTTTTTAGCGGTATCAATTAAATCAAAATTGGACATAGGAACTATATCGTTCCTGGAATTCGAAGACCCTTTCCGCTGTACCATGAACTCGGGGTTCCTGGTAGTCTTAGACCCTTTCCTTTTTTTTTATACCCTTTTCCAGTTGCCTTTTTCAATGCCATTCCTGCTGCGGTACCAATAGCTCCTAATGCTGCTGCCTTCGCTACCGCTGGGGCTGCTGCGGCAATCAACCCTGGAATCAACCCTAACAACGGGAATATACCACCAGTCTTTTCCATGTTTTTAATCGCGCTCGTAGAAAGAGTAACCTGAACTCCCTTTTTTTCTTTCAGCGCTTTATTAAAATGATTAGTTTGAGTTTTCGTCAGCGATAGTTTATTTACCCCGCTATTCATTTGATTAGGTTTCAGCGTTATTGTGGTCCCACATTGCTTAGCTGATTTGGATTGTAGTTTTTTTATTTGACCAGGTGTCAACGTAACATTGATATTACTATACGACATTATACAAAATAGATTGATTCTAAATCGCAAGTGATTCAATGGCGAAATTGCACAGCAATTTCCAATCCAAAGGATTTTCAATTAAAGATTTTCCACTGGTGCATCAATAAGTCTCATTCGTCCACCAACACCTTCGAGTAGCATTGATTTATCACTGAGAATGACAGCAACTGCTCTATATTCAGGGATAGCACCACGAAGTACACGAGCTCGGAAATGTATATCAACGACGGACTGTCTCATTAAGTCAAGATGTTCCAACGAAAAGTAATAAATTGGATAAAGAGTACTAAAATCCAACTGTGATATTTGTAGACCAGTATCGACATTTTGATCACGTCCCATATACGACAGCAATCGATGATAAACTCGTGCAATATGGTTTTGACCGTAATTAAGTTGTATATCCTCGGATGGTTCTTGTTGTCCGTTTATTCTCAGCGAGACTTCATTAACACCTAATCGATCAAATATCATATGGGAGGAGAGTTGATTTCCAATTCTCGTCGTATCCTGTAACGCAATAAATATATGACGTGGAGCTGAAATACCCTGTTTTGATGCCAGGTTCCACGTAAATACGCCGTTAACAGTTGATTGTACAACATCTGTACTCATTGTTAGCCAACTTAATAATCTCTTCCCCCCTTGATCCATAAATGATAGTAAACGTGGTTCTGTTGACAACGATGGAGTCAGCACTGGCATCCAAAGTGATAGTTTTGTTAAAACGACTTTACCGGCATCAGCATTTGGGTTTGCAGCATCTGCTGGAATCCTCCAAATTGCATCATTGTCAGTACCCTTTCGCACAACCGCTATAGTATGTTTCGCTCCATAGATAACTTTTCGGATATTTCTACAGAATCCAAATATATGATGTAGTGGAATTGCGCATGAAAATGATCTGCGTCCGCCTTCCAACATTGACATACGTGTTGCAGCTCCTAGATTGAAATTAGGATCATTGTTTATAATCATACTCTCGACATCAGCATTAGCGGCACCAGCATTATTCTTTGGTTGTCTTATAAGAAATGGATTTTTCCCAGTAGTATTTTTAATATCCTTTGCAAACATCATAGAGGGACCGGCTGATCTTGTATAATCGTCGGAATATCTTGCTAGCCCTAGTATTGTTGTTGCTACATCAACATCACGTTCTATCGACTCAATTTCCTTTCCATCAATGAGATATCTTGCACTTTCAAATAACGCCATGATACCATTATTGACAAAACCGACTTGAGTACCGGCTGGATATGGCGCTGGTACCGCAGGAGTATCAGCAGCTGTTACGAGTTCACCTTCGACTTCAATAAAGGCTTCAGCGGGTAAAAAGTATTTACTAGTATCATGAACTTGAAGTTCAATTCGTGACCGAAGATCAGGTTGCACTGCGTGATAAGCAAAAAATTGATAATCACGTACAGAATCATCTTTAAGTACTGGGGCTTCCATGTCAAATGCAACATCAGGGTTCTGTTTGAACATTTTTTATTATATATCCGATGGTCTAAATTAGAAATCGGAAACGCTAGCATTTCTGAGAGGTGAAATCACTCAAAATCGATGCAAAATACAGAATTGAAAATAAAAAAAAATAATATTATGTTAAATTAATTATTTAGTTGGGTATATTAATAATGTTGCTGATGAAAACAAATCTAGATAACGAAGATCAAATCGAAAATACAAATATTTCAATAACTATAACAACTGAGAATCCTATTCAAATAACCAGAAATATTAGTGTTTCTAACACTAGTATAGGAAATTCAAGTGGAAACATTAGTGTTTCTAATACAAGTATTTCTACTGAAACCATCGAAAATTCAGAAAATACAAGTATTTCAATAACTATAACAATTGGAAATCCTGTCCAAATAAATATAACCAGAAACGTAAGCGTTTCTAACACAAGTGTTTCTAATACAAGTATAAGAAATGCTAGCAATTCTAGTGATGATTTTTGAGAAAATATTAATCACCGACGTCGGAAATTCTTTGAATTAGAAAATACTTTAGTATTTTTAAAGCCACTTCCTGCTATCATATTTGCTGTTATGTTATCCTGGGCGTTAGTCATTAACGACTGTAGTTTTTTATCCACGGCGTTATTTATTATTTTACTAACTTGTGTAGGCATTACTGCAGTAGATGGCAGTGAAGTCATTTTAGAAATGCTAGCATTTCCAGGTTTTGAAAAATTTCTACGTCGAACTAGCGCTGTTAGTTTATCTTTAGCGGTTGAAAATGCCTTACTAGCAAGATCACCAACAGCGCTAATACCCTTATCTCGGATAACATCAATTGCTTTCATCGATAATTGTTTTACTAGCGGAGCCACTTTTGGAGCCATTCTTGAAAATAATCCCATTATAGTATTACCGAGACCATCTCCATAGTATACTCGGTATTTTGGCAATCGTGAGTTTACCACGTAGACGTTAGTTGGTTTATCATGGTTGTAGTGTATGATCATTCTCTATATACAGAATCACTTTTGATTCTACAAATGCTAAAGCATTTCCAAATTGATATTTATCTAATCGCTATGATAACCGTAGAAATTCGAAGAATTTTCGGCTAACTCCTCAATGAAATCTCTATATGTTGCAATATCCATGATACCACCTTGAAATAACCTCCTACAGATATCAGCTGCTTCATTGATTATTTCCAGTGAGTTATTCCCGGCTCGTTTTCCTCCTACAAGTACTTCTAATCGTGCTATATCACCGAGAATATTACCAGGGCAAGTTACATTAGAGTTTCCAACTAAACCACTACCTGTTTTTGAAAATTCTTCGGATTTTTTAGTGATACCAGTTGCACCCTTCAGAGTTTTCAACTCTGGAGTTTTACTCTGGGAATCAGCCTCTGCCATTATTTGTATTTCATCAGGGATTGGGTCTGCTGTGTATACTGGCGGTGCTACTGTGATCCCCTTTACCATAGTTAGAAATTGGTCATAATCAGATTTTATTTTTTTGTTGATTTTGTTTTCCCCGCGGTTTGCTAAAAACACCTTATTTGCCCAAAGGAGTTTATTGTTTATAAATTTTTTAGACGTGTCGTCTATTAAATACTCATTTCTCTTCACTTTTTTAATGTTCTCGTTGGTAAATTTAGCTAATCCAGAGAGTGTTGGGATATTTCTGATTTTATTTAACGCATCAACTGTAAATATATTTTCAGGAGAATAATCCCCCTTTGAAACAGCTCCCTCTTCTTCTTCTTGTGGTTGTTCTTCAGGTTCTTCTTGTTGTTGTTCTTGAAATTCTTCAGGTGGTGGTGAGGAAATATCAACATCACCTAATCGTTCAATTTCTTCCTGAAGTACTCGTTGTTGTTCTTCTTGTCGTCTTGCAGCAGTTATTATATCACCAGGAAGTGTTTGTAATGATTTTTTTGATTGCTTAGTTCGTTTTGCTATTTTTTCTAACACAGGGAGAAAGGACTCTTTCTGCGCGCTTTCTTGTTTAGAGATTGCTGTTTTCACACCCTCAGTTGCACTAACAATAGGTTTGAAGAGTTGTTGTGTATCATCAGAAAAATCAGTCTGAAATAATTGCCGCTGTTGAAGTTTTTCACGTATACGATCACGAAGGGGTAATATTTTCTTAAGAACTTCAAGTCTTTCTTTAGTGTTCCGTGTAGTTAATGATTGTCTTATCATTATTAAAAGAGTATCACTAATTGTCAAATTAAAAAATCCTTTGGATTTTAGAAATGCAAATCATTTCGAAAGAAATCACTAACCTAAAAATGCAAAGCATTTTAATACTTCCCTGTTGTTACACACACATAATTTTACTTCCTCATAGTGTGATTTATACCGTACTGGTTATACAAACAAAGGAGGCTCTCTACGCGTGGGGTTCATCACCTTCAGAGTTTTCCATTAACATTTTTAATTGTCTCACTTTACAATTAATAAGTCTCTTTTGTTCATATTCTAATCCTAATTGCTTTCGAACACGTTCAACGATGCTACATAATGGTACGAAGACATTAACATCTTCAGTATTTACTAAGCTCTCACGTATAAGCTTTTGGATATTCTTAATTAAAAAATATTTTTTAGATAGGACATATTTTCCGGTCTGTTCTGCAAATTGTATATCCTCGAAATTGGTCATAATTTGATCACAATCCAAACCTGAACATAATTTTACATTTTCATCCTTCAACTTGTTGATTTCAATAATAATCAATTTGAGATTTTCAATATTCATATATATATAAAAATATATTTGTTTAAATGCAAAGTATTTTAAATACAAAGTATTAAAAATACAAAGTATTTTCAAAATGAATTCTGGATACACTAAGGTGTTGATCATCTTAGTATACCCAGAAGTTTAATGCGATTATAGGTGATTATGATTATATATAATGAATGACGACGGCACATTTACCGTTTTAAACCCCCTTGGTGTTTTATACATCAAGCAGCGCGCTCAACGGTTAACCGACAAACACATAACAATAGATTATAGGTGAACAATGAATGAATTGATTTCAATGACAATGACGACGGTACAACAATAGATTATAGGTGAACAATGACAATGGTATATACAATGAATTGATTTCAATGACAATGACGACGGTACAACAATAGATTATAGGTGACACAATGAATGAATTGATTTCAATGACAATGGATGACGCGGGCTATTCTACATTCAAGTGTAAACAAAACCGCAAAATCGAAACTTTGGTTTTGAATGTCAATAATAACGTTCATACCACGTGTGACGGTGTGGTTTTGTTTACACTTGAATTTCGGCTAAATGCCCAATTATAATAAGAACGAATTTGTATATATACACTCATTACGACGAGGTGATATAAAATAGGTGTAGTGATTGTAATTATTTGTTTGTTTATTAGCGATCACTGACAACGTTGAAAACACATATAATACTTGAAACAGACATTAAAAAAAATGTTTAAATACGACGTGTTTATAAAACAGTTCTGTTAATACTTGAAAAAAGACAAAATTGATTATGTTTTGTTCGGATTTATTTAATTATAACAGCCAATGAAAAATCGAAGATTTTCCAACACTAGCGTTTCCGTGTTTAAGATCCGTAACTCTGTCATTGGTGGAAATCCTACGGATTTCACACGCGTTATACCTAACGGAGTTATCTCCCTACATAAGAAAACTGAATTTTGTTTTTAAAACGCTTTGAAAAAGCCGTCTTATAAATTCCCTCTGCTACTTTTTGTACCGAGGGGGGGAAAATATCGAAATACCTACCAGCTTCTGTCATTGATTGAAATACCATCTCCGTGTCAGTATTAAACGATCTTACAGGTCTAGCAATTTTCGGGTATTTCCCAGTTCTTCCTCGTTTTGTGTTTTCACATTGAGAAATAGCTTGAAGGTTGTTCAATTTGTTATTCTTGGGATTAGAATCAATATGATCAATAACAAAACCATCCTTGATTAATCCATTATGCACTTCATAAACGAAACGGTGATTGAGATACATTTTCCCTCCAGCATTAAACATCAAATACCCCATACCATTATCCCGCCCAACAGATTTCCTATTTTTACTGTGTCTAACAACACCATCACTAGAAGCTTCGTAATTTTTAATAACAGGATGTCTTTGAAATTCTTGGCTCATTTATATATAATATATCTATTTGTCTAATTCGTTAATTGGCTGAATTATAACATTGGAAAATCTTTTTATATAATCAGCCGTAGTTTTTATGATTTTGCTATTGACGTCGTCAGGATTTTTGATTCTTCGCTTGTCATAATAACGTTTTAACTCTCTATAACGCTTACCCCCGCAATTAATGCATAACTGCGACTTGCCTCTTACACCTACCCCACAATGCAAGCATGGTAGAGGTCCCTCCGAACCGTTTCTCACACTCTGCATATGATACCCACAGAATTCATTTCTGCATGATTTGTTACACGGAGTCTTTGATCCAATCATAAGCCATTTGCAATGATTCATTATATAAAATTTTCTTATTTAAATACTTGTTTTAATTATAATATGAAGGAGTTCAAGAGATTATCGAAAATTAAGCCTTGGAAAAATGTTAGATTTAATCTCGATAGAATCTCTGATATACCTAAAAGTCTAGTAGATGATAAACCACTATTGAGTAAAATCAGCGACTGTTTTAATGAGTTTAAGCGTGATGGAGCATCTCATACGTGGTCGACATTTCGAATTATTGATGAAGATGTCAATATACCCGTAATTGATGCTACTATGAATGATATAAGAGCAGCTGTGATACTTTCACACCTTGGCCAGAAATCAAAAGGATTTCTACGGAGGTATTTTTTTAGAATAAAATTCATTATCGAAGAGGAAGGTGAATGGATTATCAGAGATAAATTTGACCCAATCCTTAAGGATAAAAAAACTGTTATTGTGAGTAGAGATTCCAAACCAGGAATTCTAACTGGAATTGACAAACCATACTATGAGAAATCTTACCCTGTAACAGCAGTTGTGTATGGGTTATATCCAATAAATAATAATCCTAATATTACAAAACTAGCTCCAATGTTTTCATCATCAGTGGCTTTGCCACTTAATTGTGTAGCAACACGGGTAATAGAACACTTTACAAATTCCCTCCGAGGAAACAAATTAACTGATCTACGAAGAAAAAAAATAACCGAATGGGAACTAACAGTGAATCAACATGGAGCAAGGATTTCCGATATAGCTAAATTAGAAGCATTATTAAAATTTCCAATATCGGTAGCGACAATAACCGGAGAAGTATTATACGAACCGAAATATCAATCGCGAGGAGCTCCAATTGAAATTATTGATCATAACAAACACGCGTGGACACCAGCGGTAAATATATTTCCACGAGAAAGAACTGTTCGATATACCCCCCGGAAATTTTCAGATGATTTCTATGAAGAGAAATTATTTGATGCTATTCACGCGTTAACCAAAGACGACCCTGTGTCAGTATGGTTACTCAGGAGTAATGAGGATCCGGAAATAGGATTTGATCAGTTTGTAAAACCAAATGGTGAATTATATCGAACTGAAGAATTAGATACTAGAATGAGAAAAATCGCTAATGAGTATTTAGAAGGAAACACTAGTGTTTCTACTGTAGAAAAACTACTTACAGATAGCTTCACAATTCCATCAGTGGTAGCTCACTTCGCACGAGAAAAGAATTCATGGCGTCCAACACGAAGTGATTTTCTGGAGGACGTGAAGTTGAGTTGCGTCGAATTGGGTCATGGAGGATTGTGGAATACGAAATACTCACGTGATGGTATGATTTCAATTGATATATCCGCGTGTTATCCTGGAAGTTTTCTCGGATATGGAGAATGCTCTGAATATTTTAAACGATTTGGACATCCCACACATGAAATGACTCGTGTTGCGATTAATGGTCCATTGCCTGATTTTGATTTAACCGGGTTCGCTCGTGTGATATCATTCGAATTAGCTACAGGGTTACATCCGTGTAGTTATCTTTGGCTTGGTAGACATATGTATGAAAAAGCGTGGATGCCAATTGTGCTATTGCGATATATGATCGATTGTGGTATGTTAATATCATTAATTGTCAGCGAAGCTATTATATGCTATAACGCGCAGAAAGATGTTTGGTTACCAAAACCCGATCTAGAAAAAATAATTAACGAACAACGAAAACAATTGGGAGATTGTGAAACACTTATGGATTGGTCTAAGAGGTTATTCGAAGGTAGGAATAGAGAGGCTAAAGAGCTCGGACGAAGAATAATCGGTAAATTCACTCAAGGTGGAAGATTTGACAATGCAAAATATTCTTCGAGATTGATCTTAGACAATGAAGAATACGATTTTATCATAACCGATTTAATAAAAAAAGGAAAATTTGTAACCCGTAGGGATGCTTTTCGATCCAATGGTGAGAAATTAGGTACGGTTATTACCTACTGTGATGGATATAGTTGTCAGTACACACATTTGAGAAGTTCTATGCTAGCCTATTCTTGTATTAATCTATTCTCGATGATAAATAGATTTCCTAATACCGCGGTTAGAGTAGCTACTGATTCGATGTATATCCATGAGAAATACAAATCAGATGTAGCTAAATTCACAGATCCTAAGGAAGCGTGGGGAAATTGGAGGTTTAAAAAAGAAACACTACATGAGTATTGTAAATCCGCAGACGTTGCTATGGATGATAAATACTTGAAAAGTAACCATAATATCTCAGAGATTCAATCAGAATTTTCTACTGCACCGCCCGTATCCGATCCGATTTGTAGATACAAGACAGTTTATTTAAACGGCTGTGGTGGATCAGGAAAGACAACTCGTGCAATCGAATTATTTCGTCGTGGAAACGCTAGCGTTTCTAACATGATTGTGTTAACACCAACTCACAGACTCGCCAGAGAGATGATAGCGCGGGGGGTAAAAGCCTGTACTTATCACAGCTTCTTTCGATGGAAAGGTGATACATGGACTCCTGATCGAATGGGCGATAAATTTATTCCTGAAATTATAATCTGGGATGAAATATGCACGGTATCATTGACAGTATTACAGATATTTCTTGAATGGTTGTTATTGAAAAATACAAAAGTCGTCATGTGCGGGGATCACGGCCAACCGCAGCCATTTGTTGGTGGATCTCCACATGAATGGCTAAAAGGATTTGTAGATTATTATGAAGAGATTAATACCGACCATAGATCACTTGATGAACAATTACGAGAATTCAAAGCGCTAATTAGATTACAACCGGATAAAATCCAATGTGAAATAGCGCGTGAAATAATTTCAGAAACTCCCATGAATGATTTTTGGGAAATGTGGAAGCCAAATGATTTAATAATCGCGAGTAGAAAAATAGTCAGAGACGCACTTCAGATGAAGTTGTTTGCGCTACATAAAGAAAAATTTGCAACGCTTCCAGTACCACTCTGTTATAGACCTAAGGATACACGAAAGCAGAATATCGACGTTGACATTCCTGGACAACAACAAAAGCAGAATTTAGTATTAAATGATATTGTGCTGGTTGATATCAGCGTCGTTAAAGATGCATTAGGTGCTGATAAATCCCCATGGACGTTAGGTTATGCAGCAACAATACACTCTTCACAGGGATTGACTATATCCGATACAACTCTTTGGATAGTAGATAATCATATTGAGTGGTCAAATTTAGTTTATCTCGCAGTATCCAGAGTACGGCGAATAAACCAACTTCGAAGAATTGTTGTTGACGATGAAATCATTGGTAACGATATTATCACTGGTGATTTTATCACTGGTGATATAATCAGAAAAAAACTCTCTGGCTATAAACAACAGGATAAAAAAAATAAACGAGAATTTGACATTGATGCTGAATTAATTAAGACACTAAAGCAACAACAGAACAATCACTGCGCGAGTTGTAATTGTATAATGAGTTGGAATTGGTCGGATAAAGATCCTCGCCAATTCACCGTAGATAGAAAAGATAACAATCTCGGTCATGTCAGAAACAATGTGAGGTTGACTTGTCTTGAGTGCAACAGACGCCGAGGTGACAGCACCTTAGGTGCTAGTTAAGACCACGCGGTGGCAATTGAGTATCTTCGGGGATCACTTGTAATTGTTCGCGTGTAAATCCTCGCTGAGGAGCAGTTGAATCCAGTTTATAGACTGGAGGTCTACCAGTTGATCGTGTTATGCCGGATATTTTATGCGTAGTGATGCTCCAAATAGGATCAGTAGCTCTTTTTTTACCACCCTCAAGCTCTCCTGGTTCATATAAGTACCTTACAATGACATTACTACCAAGAATTGGTTCTTTTTGTGAAATTCCTTGGATTTCCATTTTGATAGACGCCTTCTTAATAGCGTTGACAGGTTTCATATTAATTGTTCTAGTAATCTCATTATTGATTGCGGTAATCACAGCTGGTAATCTCTTGACCCATTCACGGGATCGTTTATCCTGGATGAATTCTTTTGCGTATTGATATCCGAATAACCGCTCAGCAAGGGTTTTATTAAACCGTTCAACAATTGCCTGATCGCGATGTAGCGCAGTGTGTCCTCGTCTGATGGCGACATTATGATGTTTCATCGTAGATGTAACAACACCTTGAAATTCCTTACCAGGATCAACTTGTAAGAGATTTGGCCAGCGCAGAGGACCTCGTCGATAAATTTTTTCAAATGCAGAAGCTACTTCAGTAGATGATTTTGTTTTTAACGGTTCTGCTTCTTTGTATCGACTTGCAATATCAACTAACGTTAACGCGTATTTGTAACCGTTGTCATGCGGCAGAAATAGTATATCAGCTTGATGAACTTCATTAGGTGTTGTAACATCAAAATGCGAATAGTTAATTTGTTTAGGCGCTGGTAGATAAATTTGCCATATTGCCTGTTTAGATAACCAGTTTGCCGCTGTAGTTTTTTTCACCTTTGATGCGTTAGCGAGTTTATTGATTGCTGCGTAACCTCTCCAGTATCCTCTCGGAGAATAATAAATAGATTCCATATTAAAATGCTAGCATTTTCAATTACCAGCACCTAACATCAATTTACCCTTCATAGCAGATTTTACCAACCAAGAAGCCAATTTTTCTTTGAAGGATTTATCAGGAATAGCATTTAACGCATGAATTAATTTTACATCTGCGAGATGTCTATGTTGAAGATTGCTGCTTTTATAAGCGACATCATGAGCATGACACGCCTTATCAATAGCGTTTATTGGATACTCGCCGGGTCGGGGCTGATTTTGATCATCAAGTCTGATATCTAATCGTGTTCCCGGTCCACAGTAGCTATATCCTGGAAGGTGCTTTTCTCCTGGATACTTTGCCCACGGTGTTCCTGGGAGTTTTGTCAATTTGGCTGCAATATCACCTCCTCGTTTTTTTTTAAAGGTTTCGTGGAAGTAAATCTAAATTTTTTCGTACTACATTGTACGCATTTACCAGAAAGCGCTGATCGATTATTTTTCGTTGTAATCGTCGTCAAGTCATTTGTGCCAGTACGCGTCCTACACTTCACACAATATAGATCCATAATTTATATATAACAGTTATGAATGTAATTGATTATTCAGCTACTCGACGGCGGGAACCTATTAGACACCATGCAATGTTACCAAATTCTATTCGCGCGATTATCATCGGACCATCTGGAAGTGGTAAAACACAATTGCTACTTAATTTGATAACGAGATGGATGAAGTGGGATAAATTGTACATGATTGCTCCGAGTGTAGACGATCAACGATGTTATGAAGTATTAAAGGATTTTAATGATGCCGCGCAAGAAATTAACGGCGATGGTGTTATTGAGTTTATAACCGATATCGAAGAGGCACCGAATATTGATGATATTGATGGAAGTATTAACAATTTAGTCGTATATGATGATATTATGTTAGATAATCAAAAGAATCCTGCTAGAATATTTTCCAGAGGCAGACATAAAAACACCGATGTGATATATATCACTCAACGTTACACTCAAATACCAAAAGTGATCAGAGATAACTGCAATATGCTGTGTGTATTTAACGGAGTTGATACTCATACTCTTAGAAATATTTGGCAAACTTGGTGCGGTGGTGATATGGATCATAATCGATTTAGAAATTTCTTTAGCCACGCTCAGACAATCCCACACGGATTTGTGACGATAAATTTATCAGACCCTCGGACAAGATATCGTATCGGACTTGATCAAATATTTAGTTAGCGCATTAGCAGCCGAGGAGGTGAACGTCAACTAAATGGCATCTTTTTTTTTACCAAATGGACCCTTCTCTTGATATTTATTAGAAGGGTTTATTTGACAAATTAAGACTTCCTAGTAAATATTAACTAGAAGGGTTTATTTGACAAATTGAGAACTTCCTAGTAAATATTAACTAGAAGGAAGCATCGTTGACGACTAAAAAGTTGGTCTGTTCACCTCCTCTGCTGCTGATATGATTATTAGGTAACCATTACAGGTATATATTGTAACCAATGTTTTACAGCATTTGATATGATTATTATATAACCATTACATGTATATATTGTAACCAATGTTTTACAGCATTTGATATGATTATTATATATAACCATTACAGGTATATATTGTAACAAATGTTTCACAGCATTTGATATGATTATTATGTAACCATTACAGGTATATATTGTAACCAATGCTTTATAGCATTTGATATGATTATTATATAACCATTACATGTATATATTGTAACCAATGTTTTACAGCATTTGATATGATTATTATATATAACCATTACAGGTATATATTGTAACCAATGTTTCACAGCATTTGATATGATTATTAGGTAACCATTACATGTATATATTGTAACCAATGCTTTATAGCATTTGATATGATTATTATATAACCATTAGAGGTATATACAATTATATCCAATGCTTTATTGAATTTGATATGATTGTTATATAACACATAGGGTATATACATTATATTCATTGCTTTACTGCATTTGATATGATTATTATATAACCATTAGAGGTATATACAATTATATCCAATGCTTTACCGAATTTGATATGATTGTTATATAACACATAGGGGTATATACATTATATTCATTGCTTTACTGCATTTGATATGATTATTATATAACCTACAGAGGGATACATTGTAATCTATGCTTTCCTGCTTTGAAATGATTTTTAATGTTCTGAATATATTGTAGGAGAGTGACAAAAACCAGCGGATTCCACAGGCTGCCACCAACACCGTAACAGAGGTTGATCAGAAAGCAGTGGATGACATGCTAGTCATTAATCAACTGGCAGAAACCAGTGAGAGGTATAACTTGCAATTGAAAGTTCAATCACTTGTGTTGAAATAATGGTTAGCCTTGATTTTTATTAATTAAAGCTTTTCATTACTAAGTAATAGAAAAAAGCAAAACCCAACAAGTTTTGTAAATTCAACAGATAATTTAAACTTTTTGAGTAACAAAGTGAAATTTATTTACAGTATTGTGAATTAAATAGTCATAGAAGTTCTATCCATATGAGGAAGTATAGAATGTTCCAAATGAATTCCAGTGATGTTTAGAAATTAATTCAAATCTGGAATGTGATGGTGTGCTAATAGTCGGAATTTTATGTGCTAACAGTCTTGATGCATAACAGTGATGTAATCCAAAATGGCCTTTGAATGAATTCCCAATAATTCTAAAATAGTGATTTATTCCAAAAATAATCAGTGAGCACTGTGTATTTCCAGTGAATAATTTAAATCAAAGATTCCCCACAAATTAAATCTGAAACAACTGAATTTAAAGTTACGAATGAACTCTGCTGATGTAAACATGCCTAATATAAAAGCCTAAGACAGGAACAGGATCAGGGCCCAAATTTAATTTCCAGAACATTCTTAGTTGTAAACAGTTTATGTGTAGATCCCCACTTGACATGTGTTGCACTAACCATTTCCTGTAAATACTCTATCTTAATGGAAATTTTCATTAAGCTCTAAATAAAATATAATCACAGAAATATTATTCCAGATTTAAAATTAGTATAAATTCCAGTGAATGTCTTTATCCAAGAATTTTGTCAGAGCATTTTTGTATTTCCAGAGAAAATACTCCAAATGGAAAATATCCTTCTTGAATGATCTAATGAACCTTGTTTATTTAACAACACAATAGCCTACATCATTCACTTATCAACCTATAAAACCCTGACCCTGATCGACATATTTATGCCTTTATATTTACCTGAATAATAATTATGTTAATAAGCTCATACACATAGAGAATAATGAAGCTATTATTAGATGTTACATAAATAAAATTAAAATAATTAAAACAGTCAATAAATTCAAGCAGAAATGAACTCAATTTTGGACATGGTCAAGTCCAGCTAACATTACAATAACATGTAATGTAATAAAAAATATAAAAAATCTAACAACCAAACAATTAAATTAAATATACATGACACATATTTTTTATATGACAACATGTTAAATATCACTGTTTGTGATTCTATTGGTCCAAATTAAGTCGATGAAATTCTTTGGCTTTGATTGCAGTGAACATGTTTTTACCTGCCTATGGGAATATTTTGTTTTTACTATTACTACTAAGATTATGGTGGCCATTTTTTCGATTATTTGTCCCCTACATGGGCTTGTTTCTTCATGTTTAACATATCATGTAAGGAAAAATGGCATAAAACCCCAAGACAAGAATGACGACAAGTTAAACTAAAGGTATTGTTCAGTTGATAGCTGATGAGGGGGTAGAGTGAATTGTATACCTGTAACATGGATTCCACTCTATATACATGTGTGGTTTAAATATAAACTTATATAGAAGTAAATAAACTCGCCTCTGTTAATAGAAGAATGTAGACATAAACCAGTCTCCCACCTAAGAGAACTTCATTCAACCACAATATATTTACATGGTAAATATGTGGTATAATTCTGACTCAAAATGAAATTTGTTTATGTCTTTTGTAGTCTACTGTTTCAAATTAAATAAATGCAAATATCCAGTCACAAACATATTACTGTAAATACTGTAATTTCTGCATCCAGTGATCCTCCTTTCACATGAATGTCACAACAATGTAATGTTTAGTTGTTAAAGTGATACTAACCAGTACTCTATCAAACAATGTGACATCACACAAATTGAACATTCTGTTTTGAAAAATGATTTTGACTGTGTAAAATGTTCTATTTATTTAGAAGACTGCTTGTTCTTTGATTTATGATTTGTAAAAAGTACAATCTACTTTTATCTACGTTAATACATGTTGAGCTTTGTTTGGGACTATTTTTACACACAACAAATGAAAGATACAGTATCTTAGTCAGAAGGAACAAAATTGTTCATTTTTCTTTCTCTCTAAATAATTTTTACTAAAATAAACTTATGTGATAAAAATAGTCTCAAATGGGTAATAGTTTTATATTAAAAATATGGAACTCATTGAAGCTGGACTTTATTCAACTCATTTAATACATTTTGATATATTTATTATGCTTTTAGTCAGTTCTTTTTACAAATGCAAGGCTATGTAGTATATTTAAAAGGGCAAACAAATATTATTCCTGTTTTGTTGTCTTTGTTTGGTTTTAAAAATTTGTTACTTTTTACTAAATAAATTTAGGTCTGGAGTAAGAGTACCTATTACAGTTCTTAACATTTTCAGGTATGGTTCCCAAGGATCATTAGTACTTGATGAGGTAAGCTTTTATTCTTACCTAGGCTAGTGTGACAAACAGTGGGAAGTTCATCACAAATGTGAAATTAACGTTGATGTATAGGGGCAAAAAGTAAATTCTTGCCCATTTAAAATGACCCATGCACAGTTTATATGTACTTACATGTTTTTGTATTCATGTTGTATCTAAATGTAGTGAATATTTTAAATTTTTTGTTAATTTGTTTGATTTTTCATTCATATTTTATCTGATTGTAGTCACTCCCTGAGGGCTTTTCACTCATATTTTAACTAAATGCAGCCACTCCCTGAGTGTTTTCTATTCAAGTTTTGTATAAATGTTCCCACTCTCAAAGGGTTTTTAATTCATATTTTATCAGAATGTTTCCACTCCAAGAGGTTTTTCATTCATATTTTATCTAAACGTAATCCTGATACACCCTCTGGCATACAGTAAGTAGTGACTAGTTGAAGAATAACTATTTTATTGTTGGCTTAATGGTTAGTGTGGCAGACTCATGACCAAGAGTGCAGGTTTGAACCCAAAATCCATTCATCCTGGGTCGGCAACCATGACATGTCCTTGGGCAATGCACTTCACCCTATTTGCCTTGGCACTAAATTAACTACTTATGTTTCTGTGCCATAAAGCATTAAAACCACACCATACCAAATATATCCCTTGTAAAAAAAAAATGTAAATAATCAGGACTGGTACATGTATATTGTAATACTGATATATATATATATATATATATATATTGGGCTGTATAAGCTGTTACAAATCTTTGCAATGATAAACCTATATGTTCATTTATGCATAAGTTATAGTTTTCAAAATTATATTTGGATTTTATCAATCTTACAATATTCATCTACCAAAATAAATGTCCATCATTTGTTAAATCTGGTAAAACGTAAGTACTAAAATACTTTGTTAACTTTAAAATCTGAATCTGCCAAATTTTTAGGCCAATGAAAAGACACATGATATGGTATCAGTTATAAGAAAAGTATCTAGCATGTTGTAAAGAAATTGTACAACTATGTAATTTGACAGATTCATACTGTTATGATTGTTTGTTTTTTTTGCATGCAGGAGTTCCTGAAGTCTTTTAATGCCAGATACAGAACCATGTCATCCATGTCGATGGATTCCTCCCAGAACATGGAGTATGTCTCTTTTGTGTCACCAGTGCCCAGGTCAGCTTCTGGTAAGTGCAGATTTTGGGTTGTATTACAATGTCTTACCTGTATTTAAGCAGATAATGTGACTAAACTTTTCTGACCCTTGTGACATTGATAATAGCAGTGTTGACATGGGTTTTGACAGGATTAAGGTTTTGTGGTAAGATTCTGAACTTGTCATCCCATTTACAGCATAATATTTATTGCACAGTGCACACTCAAACAGGCCTGAATTTCATGAAACTATTCAACTTGAGTGCACACTCAAACAGGCCTGAATTTCATGAAACTATTCAACTTGAGTGCACACTCAAACAGGCCTGAATTTCATGACACTATTCAACTTGAGTGCACTCTCAAACAGGCCTGAATTTCATGAAACTATTCAACTTGAGTGCACACCCAAACAGGCCTGAATTTCATGAAACTATTCAACTTGAGTGCACACTCACACAGGCCTGAATTTCATGACACTATTCAACTTGAGTGCACTCTCAAACAGGCCTGAATTTCATGAAACTATTCAACTTGAGTGCACACTCAAACAGGCTCAAACAGGCATATGTTCCTGAGATTCTTCAAACTGAGTGCACATTTAAGCTCAAATTTTGATAGCATACAATTAATTAACTATTTAAAATACAAGATATTTCAGGATAGCTGTACTGTTTTTGTTTTGATGGCACTTTTAGCACATTATTGACTGTATCATACTTATGAAATAGGAGGTAAGGTCCTTTCTTAATTCAAAAATCATCCTGCCTTGTATTACAATTCCAGAACTAGAAGCAATACATTGACAGACATATGTCTGGTACAAGCATATGTATAGTTTATTTTGCAAACATAATATCTATGACAAATTCAGTGCCATGTTTGAGTGGGCACTCTGGTTGAGGAGTTGTATGAATACAGGGCTAAACATACAGTACTCCCTCAATATAATGCTGTCCATGAGAACCATGGAATATATTGTATAATACTAAGACCACCTTACAAAGAAGTAATGATACTGTATATAACTGTTTTATCACATTTTGAAACAAAATAAATAACCACATTCATTTTATAACAGAAACAGTGTTATAATGAAGGGGTATTATAGTGAGAGTGTGCTAATTGTCCCTCAAAACCTTTATTTCTGATAATGTATTTTTTATATATTACAATACCCCATGCATTTTTGTTGAGTCAGTTAATCATAAAAATGAATAATGTATGTGTAGCTGTTTAAAACTCAGTCTTACCTGAGGAATTTTGTGACTTGAGATTGTTCTTGGAATCAAGAAAAGTACTTGGAATACATCCATATGTATCATATAGTACACTATTGCCACAGCGTGTGCAGTTTTTTCATACTTTTGATCTTATAATGATGTGAACATATCACTTTGTGATTCTGATTGGTCCAAAGAAGCTCATGAAATTTATTTGCAGTATTCTCTTTACTGATTGGCTGATATTGTGGGAAAACATTTGTAACTCCACCTTCTGAAACTTTTTGTTTTCATTGAACATTTTTGACCGCCATTTTTTTAATTCAACTCCCAAAAGGGAATTGCAAAAAAAATGGTCTTGCCTGTTTTAATTTTGCCAATTTACCCTTACAGGGAGTTGTTATGTCATTTATAACATATCATAACTTGAAAAATGGCAAAATCACCAAAACAAGAACAATAACAAGAAGTAAATATACCAGTATTGCTTAGATGATAATGGGGGTGGGAATGGATGGGCAATATATCTGTAGTATTGAATCCACCCTATAGACAATATTGGTTTAAAGTTGAACTTACTGAAGTAAATAAACTCACCTTTGTTCACAGAAGAATGTAGACATAAACCGATGTCCCCAACTGACAGAACTTTATCAAACAACAGCTTATTTACACAGCAAATATGTGATGCAAGTCCAACTAAAAAAGAGATTCGTTTATGTCTTCTGTAGAATTTAATGTTTCAAATCAAATACTGATAATATCCGGTCGCAAATGCATTACAGACATTACAGTAAATATGTGTATTTCTGCATCCAGTAATTTTCTTTTCACAAAAATATTGCAATAATGTAATGTTTTGTTCTGATTTTGAATTTAAAGTAAATTACATTAGCCAAATCTTAGACTTGAACCTATGCAGACAGAGGTGAGATGGCAGTGATCCGTAATGGACAGTGCTTTAGACCGCTTGGCCACTTGGGGCCCCTAGTTAACAGACAGACCACTGTACTACACATACTATGATTTCACTTGAACAGTATGGTACATGTATCCTGAATTATAGGAAATGACTTTCTGAAGTATGCAAAATTTTGTGTTAAACTTTCAATTGAGGAGTCAGATCTGTTGAAATTAAACTAGATACAAAAGTTTTAAATAATGTTATCATTGCAAGGAGAGTACTTTACTCATAGTCATTTACCAATAGTCATTGTATGGTTATGCATTCTTTATGACTCGTGAAGCAGAGTATTCTCTTTATGTATTCAGGATGTATGTATTAAAAAGCTAGCACAACCTCTTGACCTCTGGGTCGATGTAAAATTCATACAATACTGTTTTTCCACAAAGAATTGTTTTATATTTTTGCTGCATTTTCCTCATTTATAAAATCAGTTTAGGAACCTTATTTGAAGACTGTTGGTGTTGATTAATACATAATTTAGAACACATTTAGAAACCTTATTTGAAGACTGTTGGTGTTAATACATAACTTTGAATACACTTAGAAAACATTAGGAGACTGGTGGTGTAAATTAATGCACAACTTTGAACATTTAGAAAACATATTAAAAGTCTCTTGACATCAGTTGATCCATGTCTGACTTGATTGGTATTATAATGAAAGCCTTTAGCGTAGAGAATGTCATTTTTTATCTAGATTTGAATTTGATGGATGGCAGTCAATGACATGGAGATTAATGGGTCAGAAAACCCATTCTATACAATTTATTGGCAATACATGAAGGTGGTATCATAATGCATGGCATTATAATGGATATAAATCATTACAAAAGATTTATATAACTGTTTTGCTTTAGAAGAGATTGACATCTAACTGACCATAAATGTCCATAATACTCCTTCCAGTCAACGAAATTTTATATGTCAGACTTTCTTCCATTTGACATAATAATTTTGTATGTCAGACTTTCTTCCATTTGACATAATAATTTTGTATGTCAGACTTTCTTCCATTTGACATAATAATTTTATATGTCAGACTTTCTTCCATTTGACATAATAATTTTATATGTCAGACTTTCTTCCATTTGACATAATAATTTTATATGTCAGACTTTCTTCCATTTGACATAATAATTTTAGTCAATTCTAGTTAGAATTTCAAGTTGCTTATGAATTCCCATCCGTAGTTGCTGGATCATCTTGGTTTAATACATTTGGAAACTGCATATTTACCTTTGAATCATGTTTTCTAAAACAATTTTACAAAACAAGAAGATAAAATAGGTTCCTCTAGAAAATAGGTTTACTTCAAGTTGCCAAAGGTAACATTCCCTTGTATTAGCTCATTAAGTACCTTGTCATTTGAAGGGGGCCCCGAGTGGCCAAGTGGTCTAAAGTGCTCTCCATTACGGATCACTGCCATTTCACCTCTGTGTGGGTTCGAGTCTAAGATTCGGCTAATGTAGTTATGTGAGAAAGCTTGCCAGCAGCTTCTTGTGGGTTGGTGGTTCTTTCTGGGGATCTCACCGGGTTCTTCCTCCACCATTAATACTGGCCACCATGTATAGCCTATCGTGTGCTAAAAAATGGTGTTAAACCCTACAACAACAACCTTGTCATTTGGAGTGACATAACTTACCTAGTAATTTATTTGGAGTGACCTAATTTACCTAGTCATTTATTTGGAATGAACTAAACTACCTACTCATTTATTTGGAGTGAACTAAATTACCTATTAATTTATTTGGATTGGCCCAAATTACATAGTCATTTATTTAGATTGACCTCATGTCGCAGAATAGAAACCGAGTGGGTTTTGGACTAAATGAATAACTCAAACACAATGTGTGAAAGATGGAAATTTATGAATTTAATTAGTAAAGAAAAATATATGAAGTATAAATACAATGATTCTCGCACGCTCTCAACATACGATTGACCTAATCACTCTATACAAACATTCGCACGTTGAAAAATAAACCAAAAATATTATATCAGTCTGAAATACAGATTCAAGAAACCTCGTTTCAAATAATAGTATGCACTGTAAGATATTCACATAATTTCACATATGGACTACAATTAAGATTCAAACAATCTCATGGTATTAAAATGAGTTTAAAATGTTCTGGACTGCAAGTGAGATTCACAAATCTGCTGGAATACAACTAAGATATAAAATAATCTCGTGTGAATAAAAAATGTACCCAACTGAAACAACAATTGGACCAAACATATGCTTCTTGACTCTTGTACAGTCGCATGATTCACAAACATAAACCGCACAGTTTCACCAAGTCCTTGGGTTGGTCCACACTTGTATCGGCTGCTTGCACCCTTCACGGATCCACCACATGTATAGTCATACATATATGCATGTACAGACAGCATACAGCACCCTTGTATTAGCTACGTCTAATTATCACACAAGTATTCACATTTCAATTGATCCTGTGTTTTGATTAGAATAATCTATGAACTTAATCTTTCAACAAATCTTGGTGCAATGTACATTTTATATTAAACAATATAATACTGTAAATGCATTTTTCTGGTTTTTTTTGTTGAAAATATTGATATTTTGTTAGTACATGCGATTTAATTTGTGGATTGGGGAAGGCATTCTTTTATTTCCACTGAAGGATCATTGTTTATTGTGTCTTTAATTTGTCTTGTATATCAACCATGAAATCAATGGAAATAAATATTTTGAAATATTTAAATTCAAAGTGACATTCATTTCAAGATTTCCTAACTAAAAAACTTATTAGCTAATCTCTGATGCACGATTATTTAAATATGTGATATCTTTTATTGATAGATTGAAAGGTGCAGGTTTGAATTTCGCTTCATTCTTTAAAAAAAAAGATAATTCTAAATCAAGGAAAAAGAAACAAAAGAACCATTTGGAAATTTGTCTCATTGCTAGGTTCAATAGAAATTTTAAAAAATAGTCCATCGAAAAAAATATTTATAAGTAATAGAAATTTGTTCTTTAGAGTGATGACTTCAGTAAAGTTAATGTAGTTTTGGAAGGATTCACAAAACTTTATGTCAATGGGAAAGGGTTCTTTCATGTTTCTTAACAAATAATTATGTATTTTTATATCAGCCAGTATTACTATGTAAGGTTTCAATGAAAACCTGATTATTATCACTTCCATATATACATGCATATAAGCTGAGTCGAACTGCAAAAAACAAAAGTTCATGATCCTCCAATGCATAGTATGACTTTTCTTTGTTTTACTGATTATTCCTAACAATCTGCACAGACCTTGATCTGCTGGCACATTATGTGATGACAGATCTGGGTCTGTGCAGTTTGCAGTTGGGATGTTCTTATAAGTGAGTACATACAGTAATTTGTGTACCTCAGCACATGAATATGTCCATTATCAGACATCTTACTACAAGATTAGGACCCTAAATTCCACCATGTGAATCAACATTGGATTTTAAACTTGATAATTATAAAGGGTTCACAATTTTTGTCTTTTATTCCTTTCATGCAAAGATATTTCACCTTATTTCATCTCTTTTACAATGAAAGCTGCCGAGTTCAGACACATGAAAAATATATTCCATTCAGTGTTATATTTTCTCAGGAGATTTTATGTTCCACAATAGTGGTATATAAAGTTCTACTAGTCCCTTGGACTGTCTATCTTATCATCCATCCATCATGTCTTGGTTAAATTTTATATTTAGGTCAGTTTTCAGACACTGTGAACAGACTTATAGTTTTAGTTCTGTAATAAGAAGCTTGGTAACAGTGGTTTAGTAGTTAGGATGCTCGTCTCCCAACTTAAAGGGTATTAGTTTAAATTCTACCTTCTTTGTGTAAGGGGCGCTGAGTGGTCGAGTGGTCTAAAGTGCTCTTAATTATGGATCACTGCCATCTCACCTGTCTGTGTGGGTTCAAGTCTCAGATTCGACCAATGTGGGTATGTGAGAAAGCTTGCCAGTAGCTTCTCGTGGGTTTCTGGTTCTCCTCGGTTTTCTCGGGTTCTTTTTCCACCATTAATACTGGTCGCCATGTATAACCTATCTTGTGCTGAAAAATGGCATTAAACCATACAATAACTACAACAACAACCTTCATAGTGGTTTGGGTCAGCTACTGCTGACTGTGTACTTAAGACAGCAACTTTACTCAATCAATTTGCACTCAATAATCTACTTGTATGGCTTTGCTATAAAATACTAAAAACAAATCCAAGCCATTTAATTATCAATTGTAGAATCTAACGGAAGGGAATGGGGCATCTTTCATTACAGAAGTCAGAAAGGGTCATAGCTCTGTAAAACATTGCTGTACAACAGGTGTTATAATTCTGTGTACCCAACTTCATTTCAGTAGGCAGTCATTCCATGGCTATTGCCATATAACTTGCTTTTAAGTTGAGTCCAACTACAAACTGCTCAGATCCAGATTGGTCCCTGCAGAATGTGCTGGTACATTTGGGTATTTATATGGAGTGACAGACTCTAATCTGCTGAAAACAGATCAAGGACTATCTTATTTATAGTTGGTCTTGACTTGTGAAACAGCAGAGATGGTAATCAGAAAGTTAAAAGTGGGCCTACCAGAAAAAATTACAGGTCTAATTCAAAGGAGGTGATGACACTATAATAAGCTGATTGAAATGCTGAAAACTGAAAGAAACTTCTAGAAATCAACAGTCTTATTATCTGTGTGCCAAACAAGGTGTTAATTCAACTTTTCTTCTGTTATCAGGTAAATAAATGATGATATACAATCTAGTGGTCTTGTAAAACTATATTATTATGGAGAAATGAAGGACTTTTAGCTTCAAAATTACTAAATTTGGAAGGAATTAAAAGAGAATCGCTATATTGTCTCTTGTATTGATTTTATACAAGAATGCACACTCAATGTCTGTTTGGGATATTAACCATTTATAGGGTTTAACAGCATGTCAACAACATACTGACTGAATGGTATCTTCTAAAAGTATTGGGTAAAGAAAGTATTTCACACACACACACACACACACACACACACACACACACACACACACAGTCTCCTTTATCTTAAAACTAAATGCCAATGTTCATTAGTTTGTTTAAAAGAGAGAAAAAACTTAGGCTGCCCTAACAAGTATTAAAAGAAAAACTCTTTTGAAAACATATTTGTCGGTACATTACATCTGTTACCAAACAAGGTGAGGGG
This sequence comes from Unio delphinus, assembly GCA_029339505.1. NCBI lineage: Eukaryota > Metazoa > Mollusca > Bivalvia > Unionida > Unionidae > Unio > Unio delphinus. The sequence goes on along the minus strand of JAQISU010000138.1, from coordinate 5,359,828 downwards.
TCCTAGATGGCCAAGTTGAAACCATCCTGTCATTATAACAATATAAAACCAGCCTGTCAATATATCAATATAAAACCAGCCTGTCAATAGCCTGTCACTACTGTAATTGGGTTCAAAATGTTGTCATTTGATCACAACAGTTGCTTTCATAATTGCTCCAATTAGCTGATATCCTACAAATAAATGTTTCGATTTTTCTTATATATTATATTTTTAGTTCACTTTTATTTGATGATTCTTTATTCTATATATGAATATGGTATGATTGATGATGTGTCAGACTATTTATTAATTATATACATTATACATATCTCTTTTGATTACACTGACAATACATTCACATCAATCCTACATATTATGCATATCTCTAATATATGATTACACTGACATACATACACATGCATCATATGTATTATGCATATCTCTCTTACATTGTTACACTGACATACATACACATAGATGATATGTATTATGCATATATCTTACATTATTACACTGACATACATACACATGCATCATATGTATTATGCATATCTCTCTTACATTGTTACACTGACATACATACACATAGATGATATGTATTATGCATATCTCTAACATTATTACACAGACATACATGTACATACACATACATGATATGTATTATGCATATCCCTCATGATTACACTGACATACATGTACATACACATACATGATATGTGTTATGCATATCTCTCTTACATTATTACACTGACATACATGTACATACACATACATGATATGTATTATGCATATCTCTCCTACATTATTACACTGACATACATGTACATACACATACATGATATGTGTTATGCATATCTCTCTTACATTATTACACTGACATACATGTACATACACATACATGATATGTATTATGCATATCTCTCCTACATTACTACACTGACATACTGACATACATACACATACATGATGTGTATTATGCATATCTCATGATTACACTGACATACATACATATACATAATATGTTTTATGCATATCTCTCCTACATTACTACACTGACATACATACACATACATTATATGTATTATGTATATCTCATGATTACAATGACAAAAATTCACATAAATGCACCTGGGCAATACTGCTACCTTTAACAACTTCAGAAGCCAAGAAGAAGAATAACTCAACCATACAAAAACTAAGTCATTGTGATAAAATTTTCATGCCTGAGTGGCTTATATTTACTTCATACGAGTCTGAATATTGTCAGCTACAGATGATGTTTTCCTGTTAGCATTTTATTTGTGTTTTACAAATAAACACCATGTTTTTCTTTCCCATCCCACCATTCTTAAGACACATACTTATCAAAGGTGAGTTTATATACCCAGCAGATATATCATTCAGCTAAAACATAAAAGTTTATGGAGAAAAAAGCCTAAAACATATTTAGATAAAGGGTTATGCCTTAACATTTAATGTCTAAAGATAGCAAATAAATGATCAGAGCAAAATGTATTATTAACATATATGTACTTCCCTGAACTTTGAAATGTCCATAAATAGATCTAGATACACCTGTGATATTACTGTGCATGATCAACAATCCCAGTATTGATTGAATTCCTAGTTTTAATTAACGTTTGTGCCTCCCATTTACAAGAGTTACTAACCTTTATTGCTGCTTTTATGCAGTCATTTTTTTCCCTACTCTTAATGCATGATTGATCTTCAGTAAATTTCTGTCTGGTTCCCAGATTTATATAACACAGGTGGATTATCAAACTTACCAGCATGAAAGTCAACCAGAATCTAAGATCAAGACACTAAAACTGCATCAGAAGAAGCAAAATATTTCAAATGAATCCCACCCTGTGTCAATGATATATGTATGTAACAAAAGAGAACCAGTTTAACTAAGATGTATGATGTGGATGTTTAAGGCAAATTGAAGAGAGACTGATTCACAGTTGTATTAAGTACTATAATTGACCATGCAATATTGGCAGCCTAAATACACCTATAGCAATAACAGTATGCTGTGACAATTCAATCAAAATATCGGATTGCTTCATCGCTATGTGATAATGTTTGTCAAATATCTGCAGGCAGGTGTTGGAGGCATAGGAGAACCAGATTCAGTAAGATGGACTTTTTGTATTTCAATGAAATTGCAGTGGCTTTATGAATTTGATTTCAGTCTTGTTTTGAAATTTAATTTTCTTATTGTCAATATTCTTTAATGAGTCCTTTCAGCATAAGATGAGACACTATGGTAACCATGGTAACCATGTAAGACTTTACAGCGGGATATAATTTTGGCTATATCTGAGAGAATTTGCTTGCACATTTTGCAACCAAAAAAGATTTATTACCTATGTATTAAATAATTTTGTATTCTTTTGTCAGTTTAGATCTTTTTCTTTTCATCAGTTACTTTCCATATTTAAAATTATCCAGACATTGTAGATGAAATATTTTGTATTTGTTTACATGTAAAAATAGAAATGAATCTATATATTTTCACATGTTTACAGAAGAACAGTGCAAACTTAAGAGACTATTTGCCTACAATATTTGTTTTACAACTATTTCCTGTATATTAATACTACAGCTTAAAAAATTATATAAAGAGATTGCTTTGCTTATCTTCTTTATCATTTTTCTACCCAGTTGAATATTTTAATTTTAAAAATCTAAAGTCTGTATTTCTTGATGTATGTCAGATGAACTGAAATAATGCTGAAAGGGTTGATACAATGATTGCTCAGTGTCACTGAGAATGTTAACTCACAATGACTCAGTGTCTCTCAAAGGCTTGATTTATTAACTCCACAGTATCTTTTGCTGCAATGCTGCTTTGTTGAAGCAAATTGATTTCATAGCAAGTGTTGGGTTGCTAGCAACCATTTTTCTAATTACTGCTAATGTTTTTTCCCCCTGAAAAATCTCATCAAAACAGTCTTAATTGTCCACTGAAGAAATCCAGTGTTGAAAATGAAGCTTTCCTTTTTTTTGTAAACTAAGTACTTAGCATTAAAAGAGTTGTTCACTGTTTATATGTACCATATATACATGCTTAAAGTCAAGTCAACCTACTAACAACAGAGATCCTGATCTGCTACAGTAGCATAATGTGCCTGCAGATCAGGGTCTGTATTGTTTGTTGTACTGGTTAATCCAGACAAACTGCACAGACCCAGATCTGCTTGCATATTATGTGACAGCAGATCTGGGTCTGTGCAGTTTGAAGTTGGACTCATTTTATTAGTGAGTAAATATGGTATTTGAACTCGTCAGATATAAAATTAACAAAATGAAGCCTATCCATGTATGCTATATATAATGATTTATGATGTATTTGCTTGGCCTTTGCTTGCATTTGGTTGGATTTTACTCAGTATTTGAACTTGGCTGATAGCTTTTGAAATTTGTTTTTTCCCAATCTTTGCTAGATTTTCAGATGGATCAGAATCACTGACAGTCAGTACTTTTGATAGTGCTTATTATCCCGACACTCTTTGACGAAGCAGTAGGGATTATAAGATCCCTCCCATTGAGATGTGTGTGCATGAGAAAAATGTCACACAACTTCTACACCGCTTAGATCTTAGAATTTGATTGGGGTGGGTGTAGATATGAATAGTTTCAGATTATCAATACAATCTATGAGGGTGAGGCTAGAGGTGGGTGGGATGGTTTTGCATGTTTAAATATTACTTCCCAGTTATAAGATTAACATATATGCAAGTAACTACTGCTAAAATCACTGTTGAAAAAAGATTTATGTGTTGGGTGTTGGTCATTTCTAAAAATGACCTGATTGGGGCAAAAGTGCATGTCTTGCTTGACCAGTGCTCATCTGCCTTCATGACTGCAATACATTTATCTGAGTGACATGTAATTAATTTCAGTAAGTGTATTTTCTGTAACACTTACTATATATACTCACATGTAAGTTGAGTCCAACTATAAATTGGACAGACCCAGATATATTATAATACAATGTGCCAGCATATCTGGGTGTACGCAGTTTGTTAGAAGTAATCATTGGTAGAAGTAATCATTGGAACAAATGACATAGACTCAGGTCTGCAGTCACATTATGCTGTGGCAAATCAAATCTTTCTTGTTTGAAATATGACGACTTATAAGTGTGTATCTATGGTAAATATTTTAATATTGTGGCAGTATCCATGTTTAAAAAATTCACTGTTGATCTTGAAATGACATCAGAACTTGCATCAATGGCTGATTTATTAAAAGAGGTTTGATTGAAAAACAATATAATGTCAATATTATCCATGAAACAAATGCAAATTAATTACTTATTTAATTCTTAAATGTCTATATATGTATTTAGCTATTAATGGAATTTACATGTGTAATAAAATAATGGTGATTCTGTACCAGTTTTGGTCTCACATTGCGCTTAATTGCAAGGAATTGGCATATTTTCTCCACACCATGTTATGGAAAAAACAATATATTCATTGCAGAACTCAGGTAGGATGCAACTATATATGAAGAAAGGATATTATGAAACAGGTTAGGGAATTATATTTTATCTTTAGCTGAGAATCAAACCTGAATTCATGAGTTGTAACACCAATCATCTTGACTACATGTACATCCCCTATACCCTCTTGAGTAATCACACATGCTCAAACATGGAAGGTACTTAATTGTGGTAATAGAGATTCATGTGTATCAGATATTACATCTGTGAATGGTACATATTTATGACTATAGAGATTCACGTGTAGCAGATATTACATCTGTGAATGGTACATACTTATAACTATAGTGATTCATGTGTACCAGATATTACATCTGTGAATGGTACATATTTATAACTATAGTGATTCATGTGTACCAGATATTACATCTGTGAATGGTACATATTTATGACTATAGTGATTCATGTGTACCAGATATTACATATGTGAATGGTACATATTTATGACTATAGTGATTCATGTGTACCAGATATTACATCTGTGAATGGTATATATTTATGACTATAGAGATTTGTGTGTACCAGATATTACATCTGTGAATGGTATATATTTATGACTATAGTGATTCATGTGTATCAGATATTACATCTGTGAATGGTATATATTTATGACTATAGAGATTTGTGTGTACCAGATATTACATCTGTGAATGGTATATATTTATGACTATAGAGATTTGTGTGTACCAGATATTACATCTGTGAATGGTACATATTTGTGGCTATAAGGATTCATGTGTAGCAGAGACAACCATGGATGGAACCTAGTTTTGACTATTATCATGTGTAGCAGATACAGCCATGGCGGGTACATATTTATGACTATAGGGATTCATGTGTAGCTGATACAGTTATGAATGGTACATAATTGTGACTACAGAGAGTCATTTGTAGCAGATACAACCATGACTAGTACATAGTTGTGACTATTGGGATTCATGTGAAGCAGGTATTACACCTGTATGATGACTCAGCATTTGACTTTCCTCTAAATACAAAATCCTCTGGATTTAACTGACAGAAATCAGGATGTATTAATTTATCCTGATAAGTACAAATATACACAGTGGAAGGTACCTGTCTCTGGATCCTATAGGATGTTGAGATAATATGAAATACAATTGCATGAAGAAAGAATATTTTCATCCAAGTTATATATTCATCCTGCTCAGTCATGCCATTTTGATGTTGCATGTACATTTTATATTGTATATTGTTTTATAAACTGATGCACAATATCAAACCCTAACAGTGCGTAATTGTGTGCACTAGTATTAGTACATGTTGATAACTGTTTTGCACTGAAGTATTCCAAATCAGTGGTTTCACCAGGTTTTCTGCCAATTCATGTCATGTTTGATAGGACTTAACTCTCAGGTAATGGGTCTCATGATCAGCTGGTAGATGACAACAGTTTTTCCTTTTTGGCAAAATCAAATATTTGACTTCTTGAGATGTCAAATAAAACTACTCAGGTTTGTCTAGCGCACACATCATCCACTTTCACTACCTTATTTCTACACCTATGAAATGTGCCTTGGTTATAAATGACAAGGACCTAGATAACCGTGCAGGTTTGCAAGATTGTCAAAACTGTTCTTTGATTTTTATTTGTTGAAGGTTACATTTAGTATTACAGATAAAGACAAATTTCAACAATTAAAAAATTAAAGCTTTTTCAGTTTTGTAAGAAAGAATTACAAAATGGTACCGCTGAAATTGTTGTAATTGTTTTACTGTGCTGTACCATATCAGAATTTTTTGGTGTAGGCAGTCATCCATAATTAAACATGTATATGTGGAATATAGATTAATCCAACAATGGTTTGTAATGGATTGATGAGATCAGACTGTACACAGTAAAACTGAACTAAAGTTGTCAATTGGGACAAAGTTGTTTGGCTATTGATGTGGCCAGTTAAAAGAAGTTTCATTAATGCTTAATGTTTTTATTCAGACAAGAATTCATGTCTAGCTTGTAAAAAGGTGCTAATTACAGAGGGTCTGGTTTAGGGAAATCTCATTCTTTAAAGGTGCTGACAGAATCTTCCATTTGAACTCTGTGAAATTGCGGTTGGAGGACCTTTTTAGGTATACATATGGTAATTTAGTGTATACAGAGATCTGGCACAGAGTGGGGATTAAGGCAACAAACGTTTTCTCTCTATAATGTACTACTTCTGTACTTTAACATGGATTTGGAAGAAAAAGTTTCTATTGCTGTTATATAGTCTTAATTCCAATTGTTTCCAAGGAAATTTGAAGTATGCAATTGATTTTGATGAAAATATTAGCAAGGTAAGATGTACTAGATCTGAATTTTGTCCTTTTTTTTTTGAACATGGTTTGATTCTTTGACAAGCATGTAGCTTCTTGTATGGTATTTGTTTCAGATGACATAGCAGCAATATTGATTTTAAAAGCCCCATTTTTTTTTCCGAAACAAAAAATGCCATTATACTTCAATCAGTTACTGGATCAATATTCACTTGGAATTACATAAAAAAACAATTAACAACAATCACAGGTACTAATGGTGACCATCAAGAATCAGTCATTATGAACAGATGGTTGTTAAAGACAAGTAAATGTGACATTTGTTTTAGACCACAAAACACATTTTGTTCAAATGGTCAGGTGGTGGTTAGAATGTTTTTTTTAATACTATATTTGACAATTCCAGTTGTTTAAAACTGTACTATTAAATAAAATACATCTTTTGCAAGATGATCCCTAAACTAGATTTTAACATAAATTTGTACCTTTTTTTTTTTTTACAGTATTACAGCGAATATAACCATTTAAATTTATTTTAATTTCAGAGGTATACATCATGATATTTATGGTAAAGGCATTTAACATTGGATAGTTTAAATGTAGCAGCCATGATATTCCCGAAAATTAGAACCACACAAATAAAAGTGAATTCATGGCAAGTTTCAGAAATATTTAGAGAAGATATTCTTTAGGAAGTACCAAAAGAAATATATATATATATATATATATATATATATATATATATATATATATATATATATATATATATATATATATATATATATATATATATATATATATCTTCTACATACTGACTTAGAAGTTGAGTCATCTGGAAACATTTAGACTTTAATCTTGTATCACATAATACACATGCAGATCATGGTTTGTGGGGTTTTTTGTTCTATAATTACTCCTGACAAACTGCATAGATTCAGGTCTGCCTGGACATTATGTGACAGATAAAGGTGTGTGCTATAGGAAGTTGGACTTTACTTATAAGCAAGTATGCAGAGAGATTCTATGTTTTATGTTGTTTAACTTGAATAAATATTTTCATATATTTGATAAACCAATTCATATGCAATGACAATTTTCATTTTGGTCATGGAGTCCATAGAAATACTGCAATTATGACAAGGGAGAGCTATAGCAAGCTGTTGTTGTTGTAGATATAATACCATCTTTCAGTACATGATAAATTACACATAGTGGACAGTATATCTGGTACAAAAAGAGCACAGATGGCATCAGGAAGAAAACATGACCCACTGGAAATTGCTTGCAAGCTATCTCACATACCCAAATCAGCTGAACCTGAGACTGAAATCTTTGTGGAAAGAGGTGTGATGTCAGCATCTGTAAAGTCAAGCACCTTTGACCACTTGACTAAAATAGCCCCCTAGTAGCAAGTAGTCCAGCAATCTAAATTACCTCCCAAACAAATTCAGGTTGGAAGTTTAAAACCTGTTGAGTATTTTGATTTGACTAATTTAATTCCCATTAACAATAATGGGAATGATTTGCCAACAGCTTCATTGTAAGACCAGAAAATGCATGGTATACACTGCCTGGGTGAATTTTGAAAAGGTTGATATACTGCACAATGCATCCAGTGAGAAATCTCTGGGAGTACCAGTTCCGTGACAGTGGCAAAATAATAATGGTTTTAAGTTCATGCCTACCACTGCATACGGTTTACCGACAGTACATGTAACCTTATTTCATAAAGATTTCACTTCTTTAAAAATAATCAGGCTGTCAGTGACCTTCATTTCTTTAATTAAAGTATTTAATATTCTACCACACAAGGTTGGTCAATAGCTTCATAACATAAATAAATGTATGTGATTAATAGTTTGTACTCAGACTATATATTTTAAGTGTTAATAACTCTCATCAACCATGTGTCAATAGTGCTTGAGTTATCCTTTACATTGGACAGGACTTTATTAAATTATATGCATCTTCATTTTTGTTGAATTATTTAGAATTTAATTTCTGATTTTAAATTTTGTTGAATTATTGAGAATTTAATTTCTGATTTTAAAGTTTGATGTCCAGAATTTAGTTTAATTTTGCTTGAAAAGTTTTTGTAACCACCCATCAGACTTAGTTGACTACTTCATACACCACTTCGATTAGGCCTGGTTGACTGCTTCATGCACCACATCCATTAGGCCTGGTTGACTGCTTCATGCACCACATCCATTAGGCCTGGTTGACTGTTTCATGCACCACATCCATTAGGCCTGGTTTATTGTTTCATACACCACTTTCATTAGGCCTGGTTTACTGTTTCATACACTTTCATTAGGCCTTGTTGACTGCTTCATACACCACTATTCTGAAGCATGGCCAGCTTAATACAGAATTACATGTATGTGGCAAAGAAAATGGATGCAAAATATAACAGACTTGGCTTAAACTACTTTTTTTATAATTGGAATATATAAAACTTTGTATATAGTCTCTTGTTCATGAAGAAACATACAGTAATAGACCTTCATAAATTTCTAGATATCAGATGATGTAATTTGAATAAATATATAATTTTCAAATTATTAACTTTAATGCATTTATTACTGAGTGGGTGTACAAAAGGATCAGTATGTCTACACACACACACACACACACACACACACACACACACACAACAAATGCAATATTTATTAGGTATATGAGCAAACGTATACAGTAGTTGTAGAGACCATTGCATTATCAATCTATTTTACTGGATATTTGATACAAGTAAGAATGGTTGTTTTCATGTCTAAATGTATGTTGTCATTGAGCTCATCAGATTAGATATGTTTGTATCCAGCAATATAAAAAAATAAATTATTCTCTTGACATTTGTTTATGCCACACTTTAGTTACAATGTCAGACTGTTAGTGTCAACATACATGCTCATACAAGTAAAAGAAGGGAAAATAATGAACAATCAATACTTTGTTACTTTAGAATAAGTGGTAAAATAGTCACTTTCATTTAAATTGCACACAAGGCGTTACCATAAAATATTTTCAGCTTGTCAAGCTAAAATTAGAGATAAGTTCTTGTGACACACCGTATACTTTCATGTAAAAGTTTCTACTATCTTTTTATAGCAATGATTTAGCACAAGGATGTGAATGAACTTTAAAAGGACATTTAAACATTTGTTCCTATTATTTATTCCAAGATTTATTTTTGAAAAACTTCATAATTACAGAGCAGTTGACATTTTTTACATGGAAGAATGAATAGGAACTACCAAGTAAATAAAAAATAATTGTACATTCTAGAAATGGTACTCATGCAAGTTTGTGTGTAAAAGTATGGTATAATTAGTTCCTCTTGAACTAGACTAGCATGTGTGTTTATATGGTAAAGCAATATTGGGTGGGACTTTTATGTTATGCTAGCTGTGTTGATCAGAAGATAATTGTTTGGTTTAATGATTTTGTTTGAAATATAATATCAATTCAACGACAAGAATGAGTGATCCTTTCACGCCCATTTAGGGCAAAATTTGCTTTTCATCTGTACTTTTCAGGGATGTCATCCTTTTATAACCTTTGATTAAGGTAGAAACAGTGTGCAAACTCTTACAGTATATATTAATATTGGGGGATTATGCTTTGATGATTGTTCCATACATGTATAGCATATTGGAAACAGATATGATATTTTGTGTCATATGTTACAAAGTTGGAAGATGTGAAGAATGTATGGGATGCTGCTTATGTATGCATGGATAAATAGTTTTATTGAACAATTCCTTCCATCTGGTTGGAAATGGTGACACCAAAACCTTGAAGTTTATATTCCTGATGTATAATATAGGTTAAGTCATAAACTGTGAATAATTAGGTCTGTCATCACAAACTATACAATTAGATCTGTCATTACTAACAGTGGATAATTAGATCTGCCATCACAGTGTAGAATTAGATCTGTCATCACAGTGTTGAAATAGATTTGTCATTACAGTGTCAGATTAGATATGTTGTCCTAAAATGTAGAATTAGATCTGTCATTACAGTGTAGAATTAGATATGTCATCAGTGTTAAATCAGATCTGGCATCACAGTGTATAAATGTCATTACAGTGTAGTATTAGTAATACCTTCACAGTGTATAATTAGATATGTATGTCATCACAAACTATTAGATCTGTCATTACAGTGTAGTATTAGTAATACCTTCACAGTGTATAATTAGATATGTCATCACAAACTATTAGATCTGTCATTACACTCTAAAATTAGATTTGTCATCAGAGAGTAAAATTAAATCTGTCATCACTAAATAGTGTCAACCATTATTTGCATCATAGAGTATGAGTCTATATCTGTTGGAGCATGTCATACTAGCTAAATACAGTATGATAAAGTCAGTTGGTAAATGTTCACAACTATTTATGTGAACACCTTCTGTTACTTGTATATGTAACTGATCTATTTGAGACATTATCAAGGCTGTTGGCTAGTAAACACTTTCAAGTCTTTTCATGGCCACTTTTAAAAGTCACCTTTTAAGAGAAACACCTCTCTTTTTAGCGGTGATATAGTGGTATAGTGGTTAAAGTATTGTACTCGAAATCTGAACAGTATATGTACAATTCCCACCATTAAAAATCTTAACAGTGTATGTACAATTCCCACCATTAAAAATCTGAACAGTGTATGTACAATTCCCACCATTAAAAATCTGAACAGTGTATGTACAATTCCCACCATTAAAAATCTGAACAGTGTTATGTACAATTCCCACCATTAAAAATCTGAACAGTGTATGTACAATTCCCACCATTAAACCAGCTACTATGATACAACTGAAAAGGTTTCCTTGCTCAGAATAATTCATAATTACTAGAATTTTAGCTTACTCAGAACATAATATCATAGAGTTCCAAATTTTCAGCAATATTACACTCCCTTCATCAGCAATTAGTGTTGATCACATGAATTGGACCAAAGTCACCCCATCTGAGAACAACACATGGAAAAAAAAGATGAAGGAGGCAATTGAAATATGACACCAGAGGCCAACACTAAACAGGGGCTTAAATTACCTCCCATCTTCACTAGTTTCCATATCACAGGAACATTATACGTTATGTGATCAACAATAGTTCCTGATGAAGGCTGTATGATATTGACGAAAATGTAAAACTTCAAGATTTTATGCTCTGAGTAAGGGATATATCTTATAATCAACTGTTGTGTTATTACACAATGCATTTTATGCTGCTTGGCACAGTATAAACTGTATGTTTTGCAGTGACGTAAAACATCAAATTGAACCAAAATGTAACAAGTATTTAATACATCTGTTAGGTCAATTCTGTATTATGCTAACTTCAAATGATTGGCTGTCAAAAATGCCATAAAGTCTTAAACACTTTCATAAGGAATCTTTAAGGTTTTTGTACATTATTAAATATTAATTGCAAACAGATATGGATAATATGTGTTGACTGAATAATATAGATTTTAAGATCCATCTCTGGACTTAATTTTCCCATCCACTTTTAAGGTGTTATTCTGTCATTGTGTGTGTTTCTGATACTGTGTTTCTTGTTTTCCTTCATTATCAAAGCATTATAAATAGTTGTAAATTATTATCATGGAAAATGCAGGGTGAAACTGTAATAAACATCTAAATTACCCAAGCAAGTATGTAATAGTAACATTTAATCACCCAGGCAAGTATTAATAAAAACATCTAAATTACCCAGGCAAGTATTAATAAAAACATCTAAATTACCCAGGCAGGAATGTAATAGTAAAATTTAATCACCCAGGCAAGTATTAATAAAAACATTTAATCACCCAGGCAAGTATGTAATAAACATTTAATCACCCAGGCAAGTATGTAATAAATATCTAAATCATGCAGGCAAGTATGTAATAAACATTTAATAACCCAGATATGTATGTAATAAATATCTTAATCACCCAGGCAAGTATATAATAATAACATTTAATCACCCAGGTAAGTATGAAATAAATATCTAAATCACCCAGGCAAAAAATTAATTAATTTTTTTTTATAGCATACTTGACTGCCTAAGACACTAATATTCTACTGTATTGTGATATCATAACCTGATATAGGAGTTAGTAAACTGTAGCAGAGATTGTGTTACCATCTTTTATTTGCTTATAAGACGAGTCCAACTGCAAACTGCATAGACTCAGATCTGCCATCACATAATACACCATAAGATCTGGGTCCGTGCAGTTTGTTAGGAGTAATCACTATAACTGTATAGACACTGATCTGCAGGCGCATTATACAATTTCAAATAAGGATATTTGTTGTTTGACTACATATCAGCGAATTTAGATAGTAAATATACGATCTATATTTCAAATTATAATGGATTTGAAAGATTAAGACCAAGATCTCCAACTTGACAGAAATATAATGGATGCAGATATGAGGTCATGTTCTCTTGACCTTTTAAATTCACCTGTAAAAATTACAGCATTCATCTTGATGAAAGTGAAAAACTTCATTCAGAAGATATCGTTTCTAATGATAAATCTCACTATCATGAAATGCAATGCTTTATAATTATTTCAGTAATTCCCAACCCTTAGGCCTTGGATCCTTGTATGGCTGCAGGGTATTTCCCAACCCTTAAGCCTTGGATCCCTGTATGGCTGCAGGGTATTTCCCAACCCTTAAGCCTTGGATCCCTGTATGGCTGCAGGGTATTTCCCAACCCTTAAGCCTTGGATCCCTGTATGGCTGCAGGGTATTTCCCAACCCTTAAGCCTTGGATCCCTGTATGGCTGCAGGGTATTTCCCAACCCTTAAGCCTTGGATCCCTGTATGGCTGCAGGGTATTTCCCAACCCTTAAGCCTTGGATCCTTGTATGGCTGCAGGGTATTTCCCAACCCTTAAGCCTTGGATCCCTGTATGGCTGAAGGGTATTTCCCAACCCTTAGGCCTTGGATCCTTGTATGGCTGCAGGGTATTTCCCAACCCTTAAGCCTTGGATCCCTGTATGGCTGAAGGGTATTTCCCAACCCTTAAGCCTTGGATCCCTGTATGGCTGCAGGGTATTTCCCAACCCTTAAGCCTTGGATCCCTGTATGGCTGCAGGGTATTTCCCAACCCTTAAGCCTTGGATCCCTGTATGGCTGCAGGGTATTTCCCAACCCTTAAGCCTTGGATCCCTGTATGGCTGCAGGGTATTTCTCAACCCTTAAGCCTTGGATCCCTGTATGGCTGCAGGATAATTCCAAGTTAGCCTAATAGTACAACTCTATTAGCATGTGGGGTCAGCATGAAAGTTTTTGAAAGTTAAAAAAAGGTCTTAAAACTCGAAAAGGTTCAGAACCACTGCTTTTTTTGATAGTTTACTAAATTAAAGTGGCCAAGAAATTACAAATGTTGACAGAACATGGATCTTTGTAAGTGCCTGTTAGATATTATTGTTATAAATAAATCTAATTTTTATTCCAGTTGAAGGAGTCAAACTTTAATTTTTGGTAATTTTGAAAATTCGAATTGTGTTGATATATTAAAATAAAGATATATAAACAAAATGTTTCATCAAAAATCCTTGACATGGTTAACTCGAAAATATATTTATATATAATTATACAAGTTTGAGTGAATGTTTTAAGATGATAGACAAATCCATGTCCAAAATTATTTTGAAAAATATTTAAATTAAAAGATCTAAATTTCAGAATTTTACTTTGAAAAAGATGTGTTGACTAGGATTGCTATTTTGTAACCTTTAAAAAAATGTGTACCTTACTATACTTATAAACTTGTATATAGATATCATGTCAAAGAGAAAAATACAGAAATGAATTTTTAAAGACAAAATTACCTTAATTAAGTGGCCTTTAATAGTCATTTATCTCTGGATTAGATGGTGCTATAGGAAAAGCTTGTTCATATTCAGATTAATATTAATCCTAATCCAATATAATTTTCAAATACCAAACACCACTTTTCTGTTTTCAGACTTTTTTCCTTAGTAATAGAAGAAAATGTAGTTATAGATGTTCAGAGTACATTTGATTTTTGATGTTATTAGTAATATTTTACTCCTTTTCTTTTTTTAAAAAGTGTGCTGATTAAAGTTTGCATTTCCACTTTTACAAATAATTCTGATCATAATCAAAGCATGGTTAATTTAGAAAGAGTAATCGGAGTATCTTTACATAATCATCAGAATAATTTTCATAAAAAATTGTTTTATAATACAGAGATATCAAATTAAATTAATGGCATATATCTTATAAAGAAAAACAATGTTAAATAATATTTTGATTGATTTTGTACTCATATAGATTGGTATCTTACTTATAAACAATATATTGGTTCTACAGTATAAAATTAATTATAAACTGTTGCTTAACAGTGAAAAGTCCGTAAGAAGAAATTTGAAGGATTTTTAGGAATAGAAATTCTCAAGATAAGTACCACCTAAACAAATAATTTATAAATGTTTAGACCTCAAAGAAAATCACCTGCCCAATATGCCTTAGCCAAATACCATTTTATTTTTTTTAAATAAATCTTGTGTAATTTGGTGAAATATATGGCCATTTCAAATTGGATTATTACATTTTAGTATCATTATGCAGTTAACAATAAAAATAAGAAAAACAAAATCATCATTGTTCTTGGCTATACAAAATGTCAATAATTATTATATAAATGAATATTAGATATAAATACAAATATTAGATATCTTTGCGATAAATATATAATATGAAAAGTTCCTACTTCCTGCATTTCAGAGGAATGAAAAATTGTACTAAGTTTTTCTTTATTGTTTATGTATGTATTTGGCTTGATTAAAATAAGAAGAAAAAAATTCCTCTACTTGTCACTTTAGATTATACAAACATATTTTATCTATATAAGATGTTGTAAAAGGAATTCCTGGAAAAGTTATCAGTAAAAGACAGAGATGTACCACAGTGTGTGATAAGAGATTTGTTGGACCAGGTTTTCAGGTGGTACTAACTTTCAGATTCAGGTGGAAGTAACTGGTTTAAGTCACCAATTACTGTAATGGAGAATTGATTTATAAGAGGAGGAATGCTCTAGGTTGATTTCATGGAAGTAAAGTCAAACCTGTCTTACCTTTTGTTTGGTTTTTGTCGAGTATAACATCATTTTTCAGCACATGATAGGTTATACATGGCACCAGTATATTTGGTGATGTAGAACCCAGGAAGAACTACCAACTCGTGGAAAGGTACTGGCAAGCATTTTCACATACCCCTATGTTGGTGGAGCCAAGCTTTGAAGTCATGTGAACTGGGCAAAAAGTGTGATTGATATGAAAAGGCAAGTGATATGAAAAGGCAAGTGATATGAAAATTGAAAAGGCAAGTGATATGAAAAGACAAGTGATATGAAAAGACAAGTGATATGAAAAAGGCAAGTGATATGAAAAGACAATTGTCTTAGACCACTCTTCCACCTGGAACCTAATGCCTTTAGTGTCATCTCTATTAAAGAACCGCCTGCCTTAAGTAGCTACCACTTTATCCATGTTCCCTAAACAAAATTATTGTGAAGATGAACTTTTGTTAAGCACACCCCTTTTGTGAGGGGTTCTTTTTTTATTACTTCTTACAGCACTGTCAACAAGCTTGACAGTGATAATATGACAAGACTGGCAAGCTACAGTGATTTTTTCCATAACTTAAAACAGTGTTAAGCCAGTACCATGTTTGATCTATACCATATGAAAACCTGGTAAATGGATATAATTAGCCTGTGGTCAAATATTGACTGAGTCAAGCATTATTAGTTTGCACCTTTTAGATAGGTTATTGGTAGATGCCTATGACAGGGTTGACTTGACTGCAAATGGAATACTGTATAATTTGCATAAATGTGTTTGTTTATTTTAAATGCAAATGCTTATATGCTTTCATAGAAGTGAATGTGCAAATACTTACATGTATTTTTGATAAGTGAAGGTCAGAACACTTATTTTTTATATAAGTGAAGGTCAGAACACTTATTTTTATATAAGTGAAGGTCAGAGTACTTATTTTTATATAAGTGAAGGTTGTAAATACTTATTTTTTTTATAAGTGAAGGTTGTAATTTCTTGTTTTTTTATATAAGTGAAGGTTGTAAATACTTATTTTTTTTATAAGTGAAGGTTGTAATTTCTTGTTTTTTTATATAAGTGAAGGTTGTAAATACTTATTTTTTATATAAGTGAAGGTTGTAAATACTTATTTTTGTATAGTAGTGAAGGTTGTAAATACTTATTTTTTATATAAGTGAAGGTTGTAAATACTTATTTTTTTATAGTAGTGAAGGTGGTAAATACTTATTTTTTTATAGTAGTGAAGGTGGTAAATACTTATTTTTTTATAGTAGTGAAGGTGGTAAATACTTATTTTTTTATAGTAGTGAAGGTGGTAAATACTTATTTTTTTTATAGCAGTGAAGATTGTAAATACTTATTTTATTATAGTAGTGAAGGTTGTAAATACTTATTTTTTAATAGTAGTGAAGGTTGTAAACACATTATTTTATATGCATGTATCTATATTGAAACGTATAAAATATGCAACTGATTGTACCATTTCAATATTCAAGTCTATTAACCAAATATATTAGCATATTACACAGTGTTTTTTAAATAAAGACCTGAAAGAAACTGAGAGAGAATAATTCAAATGAGAACAGCATTAATAAGATTAGCAGTTGTGCTAATAAGCCAGATGAGAACAGTTAATTAGATTATAGAAAAAGTCACATGGGTCATGCATGAGCATTTACTAATTGTAAATTAATTATAAATAAATCTTTAAAAATTTTACACTAATATGCTTTACACAAAGTCTATTCAATCTTGATTACTGAATGCTCTGCACCTTAACTGTCATCAAGAAACTTCCCGACAAAAATTATATATCTCTAAGGTTTTTTACAATGGTGGCCATGTAATTTACTTGGGTCAAAATAAGAGCATGTCGAGTAGAATGATCAAAATCAAAGGTAGTAAGAATTTCTTTATCAATATGCATAGCTTTCATTGTGACATCACAGTTCATGACATTCAGTCTGGATTGTACTGGATCACATCTTTAGGTTTATTTTGTCCAAAAATGTCCATGTACATGTACTTTAACACTGAATTTGACGTCAGCTCTCGGAGTGTGTAAATAATGACCTTCCAAAGGAATGTGGATGTATAAGAATCCATTAATGAAGTGAATACTTGCCACTTAAAGGTATGTATAATCAAATTTAGAAAAAAAAATTCATCCATTACTGAAATAGCGTTGAATGCCTATATGACCCATGTGAATTGTACTATGATCATCTTGCTAACAAGCGGAACGAGAACAGAGTTAATTGGAATAATATTCTTGCTAATAAACCAACTGAGAAGAGGGTTA
Organism: Unio delphinus; assembly: GCA_029339505.1. Taxonomy (NCBI): domain Eukaryota; kingdom Metazoa; phylum Mollusca; class Bivalvia; order Unionida; family Unionidae; genus Unio; species Unio delphinus. Next base: position 5,341,655 of record JAQISU010000138.1, on the reverse strand, counting down.
ATAAGATTAATAATCTTGCTAAAAAGCCAAATGAGAACATATTTAATTAGAATAATAATCTTGCTAATCATTCGGTTAAGAAATAACGCAAGAAGAAAAAGAGTGAATTGTGGGACTAGGGTCAGTTAAACAAATTCTGTGGGTCCTGTAAAAGGCTTGAAAAAGGCTGGTCAATAGGTCGGGTTTATACATTTACAAAATTTCAGTTTATGAACTCATGTGTCCTTGACTACTTGCAATTTGTCAAATTGCAAAACTATGAAGGATTCGCTAAAATACAATGCCAGAACTAAAATGGAGTTGGCATGAGTTAATAAGGGTCAGTTGGATTACAGAAGCAAAATTGTGTTACTTGGCCAGTTACACATAGTTTATCTTTTTTAAAATAATGTGTGCTTATTTATCACTGAAAGACAGAAAGGTTAGGATATACTTGTTTTTCATATCCAAATATTTTCATGTAAGTGCTTGTTACTCTGATTTGTCAGTACCTCTGCAAACACTGTCAAGGTAAAAGCTTACAGTGACTTGCATAACCAATGATTATGTTTTCTCAACAATCCCATGTTAATGTTTGATTTAATAAAGATAAATATTATCACCCACTTGTTCCAGACTTATTGAACAACTTAAGAAAAATTTAACATAACAAAACAGACTGTTATTTGTCTTTCTTGAAATATGCAGACTCACTACAAGCTTTAACATTAATCTATGTTTGTACTTAATTTAATTTCACCGGTTTGGGGACACATCTCAAGGACATGTTTTAATCAAATTTAAGAGATGAGTAAGCAGATATTCCTGACCTAATGATATTGTCAGTATATTGACATTTTGTTTTTCTTCATTTGTTTTCCCACCGAGCAGTACTTTGGTTTGTCTTATAATCTACATGAATCAAGTCATTTCAGTAGATATATGGGCTCTTAAAGTGTAATAGATTGGACCAATTAATGCATGAAGATTCTTTGGGTGTTCAATGTAAGTCAATTCTACTCAAAAACATAGTGTCTATATAGTGCTGTATTTGAATTACAGAATGAGCCATGGTATTATGTTTTGATAATATGTGAGAGAAATTTATATATAAAAAAAATCAGAGTTGTAAACTTCACAATAGCTTCCTTTGTTATTGTCAGTTTGAGTTAAAAATATTCTGTTGTATTTTTTTTACAATTTTTTAATGATGGAAGTCATAACATACAGATTGCATATTAAGTCAAACAGGGTCTTCACATATTTATAACCTACAGTCTGTTGTCTGGATCTGGCCTAGTACTTGTTTTTTTAAATTATTTTATTTTACATCATCTTGCCTGCACCCTGAAGGAAGTTGCATACACTTGGTCTATTCTCTGACATGAGCCACATTGACTTTTAAAATATCACAACAAAAATTAAGCTAATTGTGCAGAAAAAATACACATCAGTTTTGTAATCTTGACTTTGTTTAATTCAGTCAATCTCCGCTGTATTTAGAAAATTCATCACATTTTTTTTTTTTTACAAAATCAAGGGCAGGGGGATGGAATGTTCCCCCTAATTCAACTTTTTACAACAGACACTGGCCAGATATAAATTAAAGTTCAGAGTCAGGAATTTCTGGTAGCTAATAGATTGTGTTAAGAGAGTATACCCAAAAAATGAGTTTTAATAATACAGTGTTTACTCAAAATTTCACCCTTCATTATAACGCTGTTTTTTTATATATACTAAGGCATGAAGGCTACCGAGTGGCCGAGTGGTCTAAAGCGCTTTCCGTTACGGATCACTGCTGTGTCACCTCTGTCTGCATGGGTTCGAGTCTAAGATTCGGCTAATGTAGTTATGTGAGAAAGCTTGCCAGTAACTTCTCGGAGGTCAGTGGGTTTTCCCGGGTTCTTCCTCCACCAATAATACTGGTTGCCATGTATAACCTATCGTGTGCTGAAAAGTGGCGTTAAACCCTAAAACAAAACAAACAAATACTAAGGCATGTATGGTCATGAATCCCATGTCATTTAGTAATATTAAAGTTATATGTATAATATACTTCATTAGAAGGGAGTTGAACTATAATGAAGTATACTGTACTTATATGATTTCCATGGACACTATTATGCTGAGGGAATTTGCTATTATAATAAAGAAGTTACAAGAAACTGTCAATTTTTAACATGCCTTGAAATATTCAAATGTATTATTGAAACTGCAGACTGTTGGTTTGCATGTGTAATCTGTGATTTTTAGCATGGAAACAGAATAGACACAGATCTGCCCTCATATAATGTGCCAGTAGATCAGGGTTTGTGTTGTTCTCTGAAGTCATAACTAAAAATAAACACCATATACATGTACTATAATATACTGGAAAATAATGTGAAATTACCATATTAAATGGGGGAGGGGGGTAACCAAAATAATGTGTTATGTATTTGTCCATTGTTTGACTTCATTTCAAAGGAATTTTATTTATGTACTTATGTACACTGATGGACAGGTCGGATAGACTAGTTAATTTATCTATGTCGGAAAGTGAAGAATGGTTGCTTTTCTTCAGAAATTACCCCGACAAGTTTTTTTGTCAAATATTATAAGAACATGCTTCACAGTTCATTAGTTCACTGATACTGATAATGTTACAAAGACTTTATTAATTTCTTATGGTAAAAAAATTACAAATTTACTTGCAGAATATGTCACAGTTTTTAAAAGAAAACCATATATGTTCAAGCCTTCAAGAAAGAGATGCTGGTACCAAAACCTGCACCCAGTCACATATCTAGTAACAAGTTTCACTGCCAAAAAGCATATTTAAAAATAAATTAAAAACAAATTAGGTTCTTATTTTAGATGATTTATATATTGTTATGAATTTAAAGGTATTGGAATGTACTACCATAACTACTAGCTTATAAGTCGAGTCAAACTGCACAGACTGCATATGCTGTTGCATATTGTTTCATCAGATCTGGCTATATTCATTTTGTTAGGATTTATTAGTAGAACAAACAACACAAACCCTGATTTGCAGGTACATTATGCTATGGCAGATCAGAATCTTTGTTGTTTGCAGTCTGACTTATAAGTGAGTACAAATGGTACATACTGTGATTAGTCTTATATAAAACCAAACTGCTAAAATTGAGTACATTAGTTTTGTTAGAAATATTTGACCTTTGACTATGACCTTCACCCATCTATCTGCTACATGTACCAGAAAAAATTTATTATTTCATTGACTATGTAGAAAAATAGAATCATTGTATTATGTAGTGATAACCCTGAAAGCTGTCCAATTTAGGAGTTAAGGAGTAAGTGTGTGTGTGTGTGTGTGTGTGTGTGTGTGTGTGTGTGTGTGTGTGTGTGTGTGTGTGTGTGTGTGTATGCTGTAACACAATCTCACTATAAGGTGGTACACTGTGTGGTTGTTGTTGTTGGGTTTAACGCCATTTTTTCAGCACACGATTGGCTATACATAGCAGTCAGTATTATTGGTGGAGGAAGAACCCAGGAAAACCCCTGGAAAGAACCACTGACCCATGAGAAACTACTGGCAAGCTTTCTCACATAACTACATTAGCCGAATCTTAGACTTGAACCCACGCAGACAGAGGTGAGATGGCAGTGATCCGTAACGGAGAGTGCTTTAGACCACTCGGCCACTCGGGGCCCCGGTACACTGTGTGACTCCATTGGATAGCATTATAATTGATATAATGAAAATGCTGTTTACATACAAGGAATTAAAATTTCAATTATATTGTCATACAAAATATAACTATAGCATTATAATTGATATAATGAAAAGACTGTATACATACAAGAACTAAAGTTTAGATCTTGGGAATTTTTTTCAAGATTTGCAAGTTTTGTGATTTTAACTATTTAAGGCTCAGGTACACATAAGATATTATTTTAAAATTACTTGAGTATGCGTTTACCACAGGAGATTTACAGTATAGCATTAAAATGGTATAAAATGTGATGTACATCATCGATATATTATGGCAAATTTACTGAAAGAATACAAAATAATGTATCAATGTGGTGTTTGACTATGAAGAAGTTTGCTTGGCACTCCAAATTTACTAGTCTCTTGATAAGAGTTGTGGGTCTTGACCCACATTTTCCCCATCTTAAGGACACTTTAAAACTTAAAGTAGCCAAAGTAGGAGTATATTGGTCGGCATTTACTTGCCATCATGTTGATGTATTTGTTATTCATGTTTTGGTTAAACAAATCTGATGTTATGTCAACTCTGAACTTGCCCTATCTTAGATTGGAGACATTTATGGCATGTGGTTTGAATTTTGATTCTTCCTTGTGATAGGAAGTTCTTAAAATAAAATAAAACTGTGATCCATGCTATAATACATTGATTTGCACTGTGAAAAATGAATGTGTTGTAAATGCTGAAAGCTTATGAAACTAGTGTAACTAAATACAGTATTTTATGTTAATTTGGTGTTGTGGTAACTTTGCATAATTCTGTATCACATTATTCTTGCTGATTTTTGCTACCATTTCTGTTACCATTGCAAAATAGAAAGAGGGAAGGATATTTTTTTTTCACTTTTGGAATTCAAGCTGCAAAATTCCTACATTTGCTTGCCTGGATTGAAAGCCAATCATGGTCTGTCAATCTCTCTTTCTGTCTTACTTTCTGTCTTTCATTCTTTCTATGTTTGGAGAGTGTTGTTTGCATATATCTTTGTATACATAATTCTCCTAGTTTCTGTGTAATAATTCATTTAGTTAGATAATGGATAAATTAGCTTAAGTTTCACAGTTGGAATAATTCAGTGTGATTCTATACCAAATTTTTCATCTCTATATGAAGTACAAGGTAGTAAAATTACTTTTAAAAATAGGTTAATGTATAATTACATAACTTCTGAATTACATCCATTTTATGCCATGTTATTTCAGGTGGTAGGGAATTGAAATTGTAGTAATCGAATGGCAATAGGTTCCGCACCCGCCTGGGCCAGCGCATTTTGGCTGCCTAAGACCAATACCCCTGGGAAAGGCACTTAACTCTTATTTCATCATGATGAGCCAATAATGTGTTAAAAATGCCCTTAAAAACCATCCAACCAACCAATGTTCATTTTATGCTGTTAATATTTTGTGTCTTTTATTATCTTTCCACTCGGAAAGACCTAATTATTTGGTTGTGTCTGCATCATGAGACTCTAGTGATATTAAAATGCAAACCATTTTTCAGGTTGACTGAAAAAAAAGTTCTACCTCTGTAATTCCACTATTTTTTGTTGTGACAACACAGTGTGGCAGTAAAAGCAAATGTACATGTACTTAGAGAAATCACTAAGCATGGATGAGTGATTCCAGGCCTATAAGCATTGCCAACAAGAGGGGGTTAACCAGGGATATATCCACAGGGCCTAGGCCCATAAGGGGGCCTGGGCCAAACAACATTTTTTATTTTTTAAATGACAAATTTTGTTTGAACAAGAACTATGAGAGGACCTGGTGTTTCTTACCCTAGGGCCTGTGATTGCTTACTGTTGCCCTGCCCATAAAGCATGCTGTCTTTAAAGACTTAACACAGGAACATGGAGGTTTAAAAAAGCACTTTAACCAATGTCCAGAATTATTAATGGAAAAATTATACAAAATTTATTTATTTTGCCTTGTGGCTTGTTGTAGTAAAACCCAAGAGGTCATTTAAAGAAAATGTTTTTTTTTTTTTTTACAGAGAGCAGAGGTCAGAGTAGACAAGCGAAGAAATCTGATCATCCAGAGGAGAAAATTATAGAGTGAGTTATTTTTGTTGTTTTTCTTTTAGAGAGAGAGAGAGAAGTTTACGCCACTTCATCTTGGTGATGCAGTGAATATTGCTTAAATTTATACATTTGTGGTGAATTACTTTGTTAATTGCTAAAATATGTTATTAATCCATAATTGACCCATCACAAGATTATTTTTTATTCCACAAAAAGAACTGTAACATTTTCATGGGCTGATCATTTTTCTCACATGAGTTGTAAGGGGGAGGGATATGCTTTATTCTGTGTGTCAACACGCAATATCTTGAAAGGTCATATTCACAGCACTGCAAGTTTTGTTCCTTAGCACATTTCTAGTTCTGAGAATTTTTCATTGTATACTTTAATGTGTTCAAAGTGTCATATGTGCTAAACTTAAGAATTGCAAAGAAAGAATGACAACAAAAATCTTGCATGGAACATGATTATATGCCAAAAGTTTAAATTTGCATGGAATACATGATTGTATGCCAAAAGTTTAAATTTGCATGGAATACATGATTGTATGCCAAAAGTTTAAATTTGCATGGAATACATGATTGTATGCTAAAAGTTTAAATTTGCATGGAATACATGATTGTATGCCAAAAGTTTAAGTTTGCTTGTTTATGTTTGATTACCTGCCATAATTTGTATTTAAAGTAGATTTGGTAAGTAAAGTCAGACAATTTAGAATATCCTGTTTGTGTAAAATATTTGGCTGTATAAAAACATGTTCTTAGCTGCATAAAAACCATGTCTTCATTATAAGAAAGTAGATGGGTGACTGGCTGCTATTTACAGTGTTCATTATAGATAAGTTTATGCAGTAGCAAATGAGATATGTTGTCCCCAAAATAAACTGATGGCATTATATATGGGTTGATGCAGTGTGTTGTCCCCATAATAAACTGATGGCATTATATATGGGTTGATGCAGCTGTGTTGTCTCCACAATAAACCCATGGCATTATATATGGGTTGATGCAGTGTGTTGTCCTCACAATAAACTGATGGCATTATGTATGGGTTGATGCAGCTGTGTTGTCTCCACAATAAACCCATGGCATTATATATGGGTTGATGCAGTGTGTTGTCCTCACAATAAACTGATGACATTATATATGGGTTGATGCAGTGTGTTGTCCTCACAAGAAACTGATGATATTATATATGGGTTGATGCAGTGTGTTGTCCCCACAATAAACTGATGACATTATATATGGGTTGATGCAATGTGTTGTCCTCACAATAAACTGATGACATTATATATGGGTTGATGCAGTGTGTTGTCTCCACAATAAGCCCATGGCATTATATATGAGTTAGTGCAGTAGCAGGTGCAATGTGTTGTCCCCACAATAAGCCCATGACATTCGTTAATGTAGTGTGTTGTCCCTACAATAAACCAATTTCATGGGTTAATGCAGTGTGTTGTCTCCACAATAGTCCCATGGCATCAGTTAATGCAGTGTGTTGTCCCCACAATAGACCCATGGCATTATATATGGGTTGATACAGCTGTGTTATCCCCACAACAATCCCATGTCATTTTATATGATCAAATGCAGAAGCAGCTGAACTGTGTTGTCCCCACAGAAGACTTGTGTCATTATAAATTGGTAAATGTGGTAGCAGGTGAGCTGTTTCCTCCATACAACATGTTTGACAAAGTTAGTTTGTTTTGTTGTAGAGAGACAGAGGATAATATCGAAGGAGAAGTGACTGCTAAGAAAGATGATGCAGAGAGCCTAATTAAAGAGAGCAAGCAGGTAAATGTACAAATTGCTTTAAATAGCGATATCGTATCAGTATGAAATTTATGAAATGGGTTGAATAAATAAATTTATGAAATGGGTTGAATAAATAAATTTATGAAATGGGTTGAATAAATAAATTTATGAAATGGGTTGAATAAATAAATTTATGAAATGGGTTGAATAAATAAATTTATGAAATGGGTTGAATAAGGTCTGTTTCTTCTGAGCCTCTGAAAGCCAAAGATTGAAATTTTTAAGTTAGTCTGATTAAATGTGTGAAAGGAACATAAAATATAATGCAAAATATTGAGTTTGTGTGATTAACAATAAAATGTGCAGCCATTTGTAACACAATCAAGTGTTTCTAACACTGTCTAATGTTTATTTCTTGATACAGGTATCTACTGTGACTGTGTGTTATGTTTTAATTACACATATCTCCCATGTTTGACATATTAACATGGTATTGTACTTCAAGATGGGTAGGGACATGGCATTGAAACATAAAATATTGGTCTGAATGACAATAAGTTTTAAAACAAACACTTGTATTTATCCAAGTTTTAGCTCACCTGGTCAAAGCTCAGTTCAGGTGAAAATATAGTATGTTCCTGCAGCTGTTATCCACCCATCAACACTTTAGCTTATGAACTCTGTGGAGGAATTATTTTTAAAGAGATCAAACTTGATGCATCTTTGGTAATTAGCTCATCCTTTCTACAGAATAAACAAAGTCATATATGTGTAATTGCAATTGACAAAGTTTCTGAAAAAAATATGGTTTGAAAGAAATTTGTTGGATGAGCTTATACAACATAGATTTTGGATGTGTTTAATTATTAGCAGCATCTGTGTACATTACCATCACTGACCTAAATATCCAAACATTAAAAAAGAATTACTTTTTGTCTTTCTTGATAATTCTTGTACTAATGATAATTGTTTCCAAATATTTCAGTTATTATTAAGATTTCCTTGCCTTTTGAATCATTTTTTCTCCATCCTTTGTAACTGTTGGTAACTTTTAATTTATGAAATCTATCCCTTGTTTTAATAGCATGCAGTATATCACCTGTAATCCAGTTTGGTTGATTTTGTTGCTTGACTCTCTTGAAATTTTTAGGAGCACGAGCATTCAGGAAGTCAGTAAATACTGTCTCAGATATGTACATGAACGATCAATCTTCAAACTTCAAATCTTCAGTAAATTTATGAATACAGTGATTTGTACATTTACATGTGAATTTTAACCAGACTTTATATTTAGTTGTATTTCAGTGAACAAATTGATAGTCAGCACACTCACATACATTTTGAGGTCAAAAATCATGACTGGGTTTTTAATACCTGTACTGGCTAGTATGCATGATAACACAAACAAAGATTTTTAACCCATTTTGTGGATATGTCTAAGGAATACATTAAATGATTCTGCTGAAATAACTTGTTTTATTTTCTTCTTTCCAAAATAGTAAATCTGGATATGACCAAACTAACCTGTGGGTATATCTTGATTCCTAGAAATTGTTTTGGCCAGTAGAGCATCAGTCCCTTTTAGGGACTCTTGTTTCATATTGACAATAACAATGGCAACAATGCTGACATTTTTTATTTAATATTTAAAGCTACTGACCTGTATATAATTAAAATTGTGAATGATATAACACGAGTGCCTTAATACACATCACTGTATTCAGTGCTAAATTACAGTCTGATGTCCTTGTCAGTGAATAATCAGGAGGTAAATGAGAAGAAAAAAAAGGCAAGAATTCAGGGAACAGTAACATATTGGTTATCATGCTATACTTCTGTGCAGGAATACCTGGTTAAATTTCCCAGACCAGGTATGATTGGCTGACAAATGGTGTCCCCGAGCAAAATATTTTATTCTCATTGATGAACAAAAAAATTGCCTCAAAGAAAAATAACTTTAAAGTGGGCTACGTCCTCCAGACTAGAAATATTATGTCTATCAGATTCAAACCAATTATATTTTTAGGTTAGAGGAATGGTATCTCAGCATTAGAATGCTGACTTCTGCATAGTGGTTCTATGCCCAAATAAGGTTGAGTCAGCCGCCATGTTGTGTTATTATTGGTTCTTTTCAGTAACACAAAACTTTATTTCACTTGTCATGATCAGCTTTCAGTATAACATATATACTTATTAGATGAGTCAAGCTGCAACTGACCAGACCCAGATTTGCTGTCACATAATGTGCTGGCAGATCTTGGTCTGTACAGTTTGTTAGGAGTAATCAGTGGAACAAACAGCGTATACCTTGATCTACAGGTGCATAATGTGTCAGCAGATCAGATCTTTGTTGTTTACAGTCTGACTATACTTATAATCAAGTATATATGGTACTTTCATTGCATTTACATTAAAATTAGTTTAATTTTTTTTTAATCGTAAATAAATAAGAATAGTGCCAAAATTATTCTATCTTGAATAGCTTGCTGTTAAGTGCATTTTTAAAAATAGACTGAGTGGAGCAGATGACCTTATCAAGCTGAACCAATATTTTGCGATCTACATTTACCATGCTGCAATGTATTTATTTCAATAATTTATTTCATTTCAGTAAGACCAAATACAGCCCTACCTTTCTATATTGCTGTTCATTATAACATGAATTTGGATATAATGTAGTATTGATGTGGACCCCATGACCAAATCAAACAATTTTACTGAAACTGTTATATAAAATATATAAAATATTTATTCAAAGCAAACAACATTAAGACTAGTATTAAATCTTGAATTATTTTTATTTGACAAAATTAAATGTGCAAAATTCCATGAAGTGATAAAAATACATTAAATTTACAAAAACTGAAAGTTGTACTGTTATATCTGGCTTGTGTTTTGGTTATAAATAGCCACCCAAACAGGCATACACACACAGTCATTCAAAATGTATGACTTCTCTTGCTACAGCACACAGTCTGCAGTTATGGACTTAAATAATTACTTTATTAATCTGTGAGTGCTGTTGTTTATTTCCACACACACACACACACACACACACACACACACACACACACACACATGCATGCATGCACACACACACATGCAAGATGGACTCAAACTACTGTTCAACAGTTGAATGATATCATGCCCACTTGAGCCTCTTATAATTGATGTACTGCCTGAGCACAGTTTGATATATCATATAGTATTGAATAACTGCATGGCCAGGATGAAAAAAAAAAGACAAGAAAGGTTTTCCGCAGATTGCAAATCATTAGGCTTTATTGATGTTCCATATTTCAGGAGGAACTATCTGTGCCACAAGAACTACCTGTGTCACAGGAACAGGCTCTTGAGGAAGCAAAGTCAGAACCAGCTCTGCGCAAACCAGTCCAGATTATCAGTGAGCAGATCAAGGACGAAGTCTACATAGAAGTCACAGCTATAGCAGCTGAGGGACGACCTCCAACCCCTCCAAGTGAAAGGTTAAAACCTTTACAAACTTTATCAAAGTCTGAGGAATGGCATTTCATGCCTGATGTGGAAAGTCAGAAAGTTGACACTGAAAAGTACATGAAAGATTCATGTGATTCTAAAGATGACAAAACTGCTAAAGTTGCATCAAGTTTGAAAGAACCTCGTTGGGCAAAATCTATAGTTCGACCAGATGCCTACTTTCAATCAGAGATGACTGGTGAAGGAACAACATCAACAGTGGGTAGGTCAGCAGGCAGAATGCCTGGGGGAGTGCAGAGTCATTCAGGACAAGTATTGCGAATGACTAGAAGACAGAATGAAATCTTCAAAAAAGCGCCCCCTGTACGCACTCCCCCTTCTATCCCTAGCCCACATAATTTATTTGGTGGTAGGTCCCCACGCCAGGGCCAGGCTTATAATTCAGAGCTAGAACATCATGCTAGAAAAGTGAAAAGCCCAAGACATTTCATGGAGCATGGTAAGATATATTTTGTAGTAATTGAGTGATCTTGGTCAAAAAAGACAAATTATCTTTATCTTAATACTGTGAATTCATTTTTGTTTGTGGGCAACGAGTTCTGAATTTTGAAGTCCCACAAATAATGATGTATGTTGGATGACAGTAGATCCCTCTTCACTAGTCCACAAATTTAAATACCCCCCTCCCCTGTACATTTTTGCAAAAGCATTAAAATTCATTCCTGCAAAATTAAATGAATTCAAGTCATATGTAAAATTTGGATTGTCTCCCTTCTATTGCAGGATCATTGGCTTTTTTAAATATTTTAATATCATCTTATTATTTACATCAAGTATTATTAAGGCTTATATGTGCACAAGAAAGGTTTTTAAGAATACTGACCTACCCAAGGATCTGTATTTGTTTTTAAAAAAGAAAAGAAAAAAATTAAGACTGGTATAATTAAATGTCTCCATTATTGGCAAATGTCATGTTTGGTTTTGTAATACATACTATTGTTTACAATTTAATATATATATATATATATATATATATATATATATATATATATATATATATATATATATATATATATATATAGATATATATGTGTGTGTGTGTGTGTGTGTGTGTGTGTGTGTGTAGCTGGATCATTTGTTCATTCAGAGTGTTTTGCAAAGAGCCACTTTAAGCAAAATGTTTGTAAAAAATAAGGAAATAATGTCTTCTTTTTTATATCTGAAGCTAAGCCAAAAAAGAAAAAAGGTAATAATTCTGTGGTATATGTGATAAATGGATTGGTGGATGCAACTGGGTTTGTATGTGTTAATAGATTAAGGCACCCTTTCACAATGGGAAGTTTGGTAATTTCATGACATTCATGGAAACTTGCAGGTACCTTTCTATAAAGGATATATGAATATAAATGAGAGAATTTATGTACTTATAAATAAAACTTCTATAACAATAACATCTGTCCAGGATGGGCAGATAAAATCCATTATATGCATTGGTGTGGGAAATGTCACAAAAGGGTCAGAATCGATCATATATATTCCTGTGGGAAATGTCACACAAGGGTCAGAATCCATCATATATATTCCTGTGGGAAATCTCAAACAAGGGTCAGAATCCATCATATATATTCTTGTGGGAAATCTCACACAATGGTCAGAATCCAGGATACTCATTCTGTGGGAAATCTCAGACAAGGGTCAGAATCCATCATAAGCATTCTTGTGGGAAATCTTACAGAAGGGTCAGAATCCAGCATGCTGGTATGCAATGGTTTAGAAGATCTCACATGAGTCAAAATTTTTGTGCAGGAATGAGGCTTTCCAGAATTTCTGACTGCAAGTCCTAATTCTGAGTGTAGAATTTGCATAGTCCCTGTCCCGTACCAATGCATTTTATGGATTATAAACAAGTTCTAATTCTGAGGGTGCAATTTGTGTATTCCATATCCCTGGGAAAGAGTGGTTGAAAACAAGTTTGGGAATAGTCTATATGGATTTGCAGAGAATTTTATGAAAGTTTTATGCCGAGAAAAATAGCATTACAATTTTTTTTTACAATACACATTTTTTATATATATAAACAATGATTACTACAAAGATGCTCAGAAATTGTTTAATTTGTCTGGGGTAGTTAACATGGTAAAAGAATCAAAGACTTTCATGACATCATAAGAATAATGATGTCATCTGCATTGTTGAATGCATTCTTTTTGGAGAGACATATTCTACATTCATATTTTTCTCATGTGAGCAGCCTATTATATGCATATAGAAATGAGAGAAATATTTATAAAATCCCCTTGGTGGCCTTAATAGACAGGTTTAACTCTAATTTTATAAAAATTTAGCAAGATATTTTAGGTGAAACCTGGACAGACATTTTTAGGCAAGGGTATTGGTTAAGAAAATCCAACCTTGTTTCTTGTATTATTTTGTCAGGTATTAATTTGATCAGTTCTGCGCATAAAGTAAAACTGCATAAGTCTTAAAAAGGTAACAGTTTTGTTTTTTTCAGAATGCCCATTTTAGAATGGTCTAAAAATGGTCAGAATGGACATTTTTGCCTGCTGTATTATTATGCGCCTGCAGATCAGGATCCGTGTTGTTTGTTGGTTGCTGATTATTCCTAACAAACTGCTCAGAACCAGATCTGTTGGCACATTATGTAATAACTAAAGAATATGTGATCAATAAATAAATATGTAATAACTAAAGAATATGTGATCAATAAATAAATATGTAATAACTAAAGAATATGCGATCAATAAATAAATATGTAATAACTAAAGAATATGTGATCAATAAATAAATATGTAATAACCAAAAATAATTGATAAATAAATAAATATGTAATATCTAAAGAATATGTGATAAATAAAAAAATATGTAATAACTAAAAACTATGTGATAAATAAATAAATATGTAATAGCTAAAAATATGTGATAAATAAATAAATATGTAATATCTAAAGAATATGCAATCAATAAATAAATATGTAATAACTAAAGAATATGTGATCAATAAATAAATATGTAATAACTAAAGAATATGTGATCAATAAATAAATATGTAATAACTAAAGAATATGTGATCAATAAATAAATATGTAATAACTAAAAGCTATGTGATAAATAAATAAATATGTAATAACCAAAAATAATTGATAAATAAATAAATATGTAATATCTAAAGAATATGTGATAAATAAATAAATATGTAATAACTAAAAACTATGTGATAAATAAATAAATATGTAATAACTAAAAATATGTGATAAATAAATAAATATGTAATATCTAAAGAATATGCAATCAATAAATAAATATGTAATAACTAAAGAATATGTGATCAATAAATAAATATGTAATAACTAAAGAATATGCTATCAATAAATAAATATGTAATAACTAAAGAATATGCGATCAATAAATAAATATGTAATAACTAAAGAATATGTGATCAATAAATAAATATGTAATAACTAAAAACTATGTGATAAATTAATAAATATGTAATAACTAAAAATATTTGATAAATAAATAAATATGTAATATGTAAAGAATATGTGGTACAAGATATATTGTATGATAAAATTCAGAAAGTCAGGAATCAAATCGTATAATGATAAAAGAAATATTAAATTATAAATTTTGATCTTTCACACATAAAATAGCATCCATGATATAGTACATGGACATGGTTAATATAAAATTCTTCTTTATATACACAGTTCGTGAGAAAATGTTCACCTCCAGTTTCTGGATGGAGCAAAGTAGAGTGTTTTATAATATTTGTTTTCGCTTGCTTTAGATTTAATTTTGTTTGGACATATACTTAACCATTTTGTTATGGTTTTTCTGGTGAATGTAGTGCTAGTATTTGGGGTTTATTGATTTGGATTTAGAAATAATTTTAGAGTGAGTATTTGTATGTCCCAGTTGTGTGCTATTGAGTGTCATATTATGTTTCCCATGTCAATACAGCCAGTGTGTATATCTATCCATCCCAAAGTTTGTTTCCTCTCAATAACTTTGGGAGGACTTAATACATTAAAACTTTATATCAAATAGATCTCTGTAAAGTTATAGTTTTTCAACTGGTTTGATGAGAATTTGATTTATGGCCTCAGATTGACTCAGGTGTAGGCATTTGCATCATGAATTTCATTTCTGCACGATACATTTAGAAATACTTCAGCCATTGAAATCAAATTTGGTATGGACTTAAAATGAAGGAGATATAGAACAACTGTTGTTTATACACTGTTGTAATTTTTTAGTATTATGGTCTGAATTGGACATGGACATTTGTACTTACATTTTCAACTAATCTTGCTTCAATTACACCTTATTAGCGGGGGCATCAGTGTTTTTTGGACACATTTATCATTTGACTGGACCGCTTACATAAATCTGAAGACTGTGATCATAAATATTTGCTTACAAGTTAGATCCAGTTGCAGATTGCACAGTCCAGATTTACCATTGCATAATGCATCAACAGATCTGGGTCTTTGTAGTTTTGTTTTTGGCTAATTTAAGCAAAACAAATAGCATTAACTCTGATCTGCCAACACATTATGCGATAACAAGTCAGGTCTATGTTGTTTGCACACAGATTTAGGAACTATACTATACATTCAAAACAGATTGGAATATTTGTTTTCCTAAGTGATATTTTGCTTCAGCATGTTAAAAATTGCCTATTTTTCATTTGTTATAAAATACAAAACACAAGTCATAATTAATGTATCTACTAGATACAGTAAGACATGTACCATTTGGACAAGAGAGTAATGGTAGCGTTGGGGTGGATGGAGATGTCTCAAGAATATCATTTGTGCAGAAAATTAAATAGTGTAATAGAAACAAATTTCATTTACAGAGGTTTAGATAATATCCAAATTTATTTTCTGGATACTGATCCTTGATGGTTCATCTTACTGTTCAAAAGTAAATAAATGGAAAATTTACCCTACTTTTTTAGATGCTCGCAAAAGCAAAAGACCACATAAGTATGGTAAGACAACTATAGAAAGATGTTTAATTTAACATTTGAATTTAGTATTTATAATGTTTGATTTTGTTAAGTTTTTAAAAAGTGCATGGTAGTATATAAATTGAACATCATTTCTGTAATATTATTGATCATGATCTTCATTAATTCTTTTATTTGAAAATGTTTAAACATTTATCCATCTTGTTAAAAATTTAAAAATTGTATATGGTCGTTGCATATAAACAAATAGATTAATCCAGTAACCCTATAATAAATGATCCATATGACATTACTCTCTGGTGACCTAGTGGTTAGAACGTCTGCCACGGAAATGAGAGGTCGTGGTTTCAATCCCCAGCCAAGTCATACCAAAGACTTACAAAAATGGTACTAACAGCTGCCTCACTTGGCGCTCAGCATTAAGAGGTTAGTGTTAGGACTGGTTGGCCTGGTGTCAGGATAATGTGACTGGGTGGGACATTATGCTACATGTCTGTGGCATGATGCCCCAATGGTAGGCATCACTATAAACTGCCTCACTGCAAACATCGTAGTGGTACGACTGAAAAATTGTTAAAGCTACGTTTAAAATCCTAATCAAATTATATGTTAAGTTTAATGTTAAAGTTTTATATCCTTGACAGTGTTTATGTGTTGTTTAGATTCTGCTCAGTGCTCATGTTTTTTTGTGTGCTTAAGCTCATTGTACAAGTTTTGTAGATTAGGCTCAGTGTTAAAATATTGTTAGATCAATCTCAGTGTTAAAATATTGTTAGATCAATCTCAGTGTTAAAATATTGTTAGATCAATCTCAGTGTTAAACTTTTCAGATCTTTCTCAGTTAAATTTTTCAGATCATTCTCAGTGTTAAATTTTTCAGATCATTCTCAGTGTTTAAGTTTTCAGATCAATCTCAGTGTTAAAATATTGTTAAATCAATCTTAGTGTTTAAGTTGTTTTAGTTCAATCTCTGTTAAAAATTTTCAGATCAATCTCAGTGTTAAAATATTGTTTGATCAATCTCAGTGTTAAAATTTTTCAGATCAATCTCAGTGTTAAAATTTTTCAGTTCAATCTCAGTGTTAAAATATTGTTTGATCAATCTGATTGTTAAACTTTTTAGATTAATCTCAGTGTTAAAGTTTCTTTAGATCAATCTCAGTGTTAAAGTTTTAAGATCAATCTCAGTGTTAAACTTTTTAAATTAATCTCAGTGTTAAAGTTTTTAGATTAATCTCAGTGTTAAAGTTTCTTTAGATTAATCTCAGTGTTAAAGTTTTATGATCAATCTCATTGTTAAACTTTTTAGATTAATCTCAGTGTTAAAGTTTTTAGATTAATCTCAGTGTTAAAGTTTTTAAATTAATCTCAGTGTTAAACTTTTTAGATTAATCTCATTTTTAAAGTTTCTTTAGATCAATCTCAGTGTTAAAGTTTTTAGATTAATCTCAGTGTTAAAGTTTTTAGATTAATCTCAGTGTTAAAGTTTTTAGATTAATCTCAGTGTTAAAGTTTTTAGATTAATCTCAGTGTTAAAATATTGTTTGATCAATCTCAGTATTAAAATTTTTCAGATCAATCTCATTGTTAAAGTGTTTAGATTAATCTCAGTGTTAAAGTTTTCAGATCAATCTCATTGTTAAAGTTTTTAGATTAATCTCAGTGTTAAAATATTGTTAGATCAATCTCAGTGTTAAAATATTGTTAGATCAATCTCAGTGTTAAAATATTGTAAGATCAATCTCATTGTTAAAGTTTTTAGATTAATCTCAGTGTTAAAATATTGTTAGATCAATCTCAGTGTTAAAATATTGTTAGATCAATCTCAGTGTTAAAATATTGTTAGATCAATCTCATTGTTAAAGGTTTTAGATTAATCTCAGTGTTAAAGTTTCTTTAGATCAAGCTCATTTTGAAGGTTTTAGAGATGAAGCTCACTGTTCAGGTTTTAGACTAATAAGGCCCAGTGTTCTAGTTTCTTTTTCAGATTAAGGTTAAAGTTTTGTATATACAGCTTAGTGTCAAAGTTTTTAGATTAAACTCAGTGTTATTTATTTTAGGTTAGATTAAGCTCAGTGTTATTTATTTTATGTTAGATTAAACTCAGTATTCATGGTTTTAGATTAATCTCAGTGTTATTTATTTTAGGTTAGATTAAACTCAGTATTCATGGTTTTATATTAAGCTCAGTGTTATTTATTTTAGGTTAGATTAAGCTCAGTGTTATTTATTTTAGGTTAGATTAAACTCAGTATTCATGGTTTTATATTAAGCTCAGTGTTATTTATTTTAGGTTAGATTAAGCTCAGTGTTATTTATTTTAGGTTAGATTAAACTCAGTATTCATGGTTTTATATTAAGTTCAGTGTTATTTATTTTAGGTTAGATTAAACTCAGTATTCATGGTTTTATATTAATCTCAGTGTTATTTATTTTAGGTTAGATTAAACTCAGTATTCATGGTTTTATATTAAGCTCAGTGTTATTTATTTTAGGTTAGATTAAGCTCAGTGTTATTTATTTTATGTTAGATTAAACTCAGTATTCATGGTTTTAGATTAATCTCAGTGTTATTTATTTTAGGTTAGATTAAACTCAGTGTTATTTATTTTAGGTTAGATTAAACTCAGTATTCATGGTTTTATATTAATCTCAGTGTTATTTATTTTATGTTAGATTAAACTCAGTGTTATTTATTTTAGGTTAGATTAAACTCAGTGTTATTTATTTTAGGTTAGATTAAACTCAGTATTCATGGTTTTATCTTAATCTCAGTGTTATTTATTTTAGGTTAGATTAATCTCAGTGTTATTTATTTTAGGTTAGATTAAGCTCAGTGTTATTTATTTTAGGTTAGATTAAACTCAGTATTCATGGTTTTATATTAAGCTCAGTGTTATTTATTTTAGGTTAGATTAAGCTCAGTGTTATTTATTTTAGGTTAGATTAAACTCAGTGTTATTTATTTTAGGTTAGATTAAACTCAGTATTCATGGTTTTATATTAATCTCAGTGTTATTTATTTTATGTTAGATTAAACTCAGTGTTATTTATTTTAGGTTAGATTAAACTCAGTGTTATTTATTTTAGGTTAGATTAAACTCAGTATTCATGGTTTTATCTTAATCTCAGTGTTATTTATTTTAGGTTAGATTAATCTCAGTGTTATTTATTTTAGGTTAGATTAAGCTCAGTGTTATTTATTTTAGGTTAGATTAAACTCAGTATTCATGGTTTTATATTAAGCTCAGTGTTATTTATTTTAGGTTAGATTAAGCTCAGTGTTATTTATTTTAGGTTAGATTAAACTCAGTATTCATGGTTTTATATTAAGCTCAGTGTTATTTATTTTAGGTTAGATTAAACTCAGTATTCATGGTTTTATATTAATCTCAGTGTTATTTATTTTAGGTTAGATTAAACTCAGTATTCATGGTTTTATATTAATCTCAGTGTTATTTATTTTAGGCTAGATTAAGCTCAGTGTTATTTATTTTAGGTTAGATTAAACTCAGTATTCATGGTTTTATATTAATCTCAGTGTTATTTATTTTAGGTTAGATTAAACTCAGTATTCATGGTTTTATATTAATCTCAGTGTTATTTATTTTAGGTTAGATTAAACTCAGTATTCATGGTTTTATATTAATCTCAGTGTTATTTATTTTAGGTTAGATTAAACTCAGTGTTATTTATTTTAGGTTAGATCAAACTCAGTATTCATGGTTTTATATTAATCTCAGTGTTATTTATTTTAGGTTAGATTAAACTCAGTGTTATTTATTTTAGGTTAGATTAAACTCAGTATTCATGGTTTTATATTAATCTCAGTGTTATTTATTTTAGGTTATATTAATCTCAGTGTTATTTATTTTAGGTTAGATTAAACTCAGTATTCATGGTTTTATATTAATCTCAGTGTTATTTATTTTAGGTTAGATTAAACTCAGTGTTATTTATTTTAGGTTAGATTAAACTCAGTATTCATGGTTTTATATTAATCTCAGTGTTATTTATTTTAGGTTAGATTAAACTCAGTATTCATGGTTTTATATTAATCTCAGTGTTATTTATTTTAGGTTAGATTAAGCTCAGTGTTATTTATTTTAGGTTAGATTAAATTCAGTATTCATGGTTTTATATTAATCTCAGTGTTATTTATTTTAGGTTAGATTAAACTCAGTATTCATGGTTTTATATTAATCTCAGTGTTATTTATTTTAGGTTAGATTAAACTCAGTATTCATGGTTTTATATTAATCTCAGTGTTATTTATTTTAGGTTAGATTAAACTCAGTATTCATGGTTTTATATTAAGCTCAGTGTTATTTATTTTAGGTTAGATTAAACTCAGTATTCATGGTTTTATATTAAGCTCAGTGTTATTTATTTTAGGTTAGATTAAACTCAATATTCATGGTTTTATATTAATCTCAGTGTTATTTATTTTAGGTTAGATTAAGCTCAGTGTTATTTATTTTAGGTTAGATTAAACTCAGTATTCATGGTTTTATATTAATCTCAGTGTTATTTATTTTAGGTTAGATTAAACTCAGTATTCATGGTTTTATATTAAGCTCAGTGTTATTTATTTTAGGTTAGATTAAACTCAGTATTCATGGTTTTATATTAATCTCAGTGTTATTTATTTTAGGTTAGATTAAGCTCAGTGTTATTTATTTTAGGTTAGATTAAACTCAGTATTCATGGTTTTATATTAATCTCAGTGTTATTTATTTTAGGTTAGATTAAGCTCAGTGTTATTTATTTTAGGTTAGATTAAATTCAGTATTCATGGTTTTAGATTAAGCTCAGTGTTATTTATTTTAGGTTAGATTAAACTCAGTATTCATGGTTTTATATTAAGCTCAGTGTTATTTATTTTAGGTTAGATTAAACTCAGTATTCATGGTTTTATATTAAGCTCAGTGTTATTTATTTTAGGTTAGATTAAGCTCGGTGTTATTTATTTTAGGTTAGATTAAACTCAGTATTTATGGTTTTAGATTAAGCTCAGTGTTATTTATTTTAGGTTAGATTAAACTCAGTATTCATGGTTTTATATTAATCTCAGTGTTATTTATTTTAGGTTAGATTAAGCTCAGTGTTATTTATTTTAGGTTAGATTAAACTCAGTATTCATGGTTTTATATTAATCTCAGTGTTATTTATTTTAGGTTAGATTAAACTCAGTATTCATGGTTTTATATTAATCTCAGTGTTATTTATTTTAGGTTAGATTAAACTCAGTATTCATGGTTTTATATTAATCTCAGTGTTATTTATTTTAGGTTAGATTAAACTCAGTATTCATGGTTTTATATTAATCTCAGTGTTATTTATTTTAGGTTAGATTAAACTCAGTGTTATTTATTTTAGGTTAGATTAAACTCAGTATTCATGGTTTTATATTAATCTCAGTGTTATTTATTTTAGGTTAGATTAAACTCAGTGTTATTTATTTTAGGTTAGATTAAGCTCAGTGTTATTTATTTTAGGTTAGATTAAACTCAGTATTCATGGTTTTATATTAATCTCAGTGTTATTTATTTTAGGTTAGATTAAACTCAGTATTCATGGTTTTATATTAAGCTCAGTGTTATTTATTTTAGGTTAGAATAAACTCAGTGTTATTTATTTTAGGTTAGATTAAACTCAGTATTCATGGTTTTATATTAATCTCAGTGTTATTTATTTTAGGTTAGATTAAACTCAGTGTTATTTATTTTAGGTTAGATTAAACTCAGTATTCATGGTTTTATATTAAGCTCAGTGTTATTTATTTTAGGCTAAGCTCAGTCTTTTAGAATAAGCTCAGAATTCAAGCTTTTTTTAGAATACGTTGGATTAAGCTCACTGTTAAAATATTTTAGATTAATATCACTGTTAAAAATATGTTGGATTAAGCTCACTGTTAAAATATGTTGGATTAAGCTCACTTTTAAAATATGTTGGATTAAGCTCACTGTCAAAATATATTGGATTAAACTCACTATTAAAATATGTTGGATAAATATCACTGTCAAAATATTTTAGATTAAGCTCACTATTAGAAATTTGATGGATTAAGCTCACTGTTAAAATATGATGGATTATGCTCACTGTTAAAATATGTTAGATTAAGCTCACTGTTAAAATATGATGGATTAAGCTCACTGTTAAAATTATTTGGATTAAGCCCACTGTTAAAATTATTTGGATTAAGCTCACTGTTAAAACATTTAGATTAAGCTCATGGTTAAAATATTTTAGATTCAGCTCACTGTTAAATATTTTGGATAAGGCTTGCTAATATTTTTGATTAAGTTTACTGTTGAAAATATTTTACATTATTATTTATGTCTTAGAATATGTAATTTGTTTCAAAATGTGTGTAACATTTGTTGTTTGAGATAACAGCTGCATGCAGTAATAATTGTTTTAATTTGATTCAGTACTTTAACATATTATTTGGCATTATTATTTTTGGAATTCCTCTTCTTTTGTATATTAACTTGCTTTGTTTTGTTTTAATCTTCAGATAAATTTCATGAATATCATTATAGTAAAATGTGAATGCGCCTTTTTTGCGTAAGATACAAATAACAGTGAAACATGCTCTATCAGACATTTCCATAGAAAGATGTCAGATGATGAAGGATAACTACAATGAATGCTATTTCGGTAATTTCTATAACATATTTTACCTCAATAAAAAGACACCATTTTGAGGTTCCTTAAACATTCTTTATTACATATCCATTAAATATTGTATGATTGATCTGGTATTCACTACATATTTTCAGTCTGTATTTCAGCATCAAACAATGATTAGAATTTTATTTATGTGTATTTGCTGATTTCTGGATGTCAGTGTTTTATGCAATCACAAATAAGACTTTGATAAATCCCACTTTGCTTTGCATTTCATTTACATTTGTATTGCTGCAAATATTTTGGAAACTATAAAATAGAGGGTATACAAGTCATTTCTTGTTTTGCGTTAGTGGAAAGGACTTGTTTTATTATGGTATTAGAATATGGTCTCAGTCTGATGCTTTTGGGTGAAGTGCAACACCATAATAGACTTGTTCTTTTTGCCAACTCAGAATAAACTATATATGTACCATAATAGACTTGTTCTTTTTGCCGACTCAGAATAAACTATATATGTACTATAATGGACTTGTTCTTTTTGCATACTCAGAATAAACTATATATGTAGTTTTGTATATTGATATACATTTTTCAGTGTATTCTATCTGTCAGTAATTTTTTACTTCTAGATGTTGATGTTTCAAAATACTCATGTATTTATAATTTTAAACACTTCTTAATTGAAAGATGTACATGAATTAAATATTAATAACTGTTTAAGAATTGTTTCTATTTATTTTTGTAGCTAAATAGTATTATCAATGCTTAGATTCTTTTGCTGAATTTGTTGGAACAATTTCTTTTTTTCTTTTTCATATTTTCATTTAAATTAGTCATAAAATACGTAATCTTTCTTTCCATTCCTTTGATTAATATGTCATTTCCCCATTTGATGAACAGTAACAGAGTTGAGAAAGGACGGATGTAGGTCAGCGCCCCCTGGTAGTCTAGCTGATCAAGAGGAGTTAACAGCATCACTAACTGTGTTTAAAATCCATGCTCCTGCATGTGTTCATACAGCCCCTGCATCAGCAGCAGGTCTTGATGACAATGGTAACTATAAACACCAGAATTACACATGTCACATTTATAACTGAATGGATCATTGATTAATGTTGCTTCTCATTAGTGGTGACCATAAAATGTCTATATTTTAATCCATCTAAACATCTGTGCAGCTTAGCTCTTCAACTCTTAAGTTACTAGGATGTTATATTTTATATATAGATGACTTGTCTATCACATATACAGAATTGACTGAATTATTGCTCTTCTATCATTATCACAATGCCACTACAACATGACCTTATAAAAATTATAACTTAGAAACCAGTCAGCCTATCCTGATGCAATTTGATGTATATATACATTCTATCATTATCACAATGCCACTACAACATGACCGTATAAAAATTATAACTTAGAAACCAGTCAGCCTATCCTGATGCAATTTGATGTATATATACATTCTATCATTATCACAATGCCACTACAACATGACCGTATAAAAATTATAACTTAGAAACCAGTCAGCCTATCCTGATGCAATTTGATGTATATATACATTCTCTCATAGTTTTAGATATCGCTTTTGTTGGTTTTGTCTCAACAGATTCATTTTGAATGTTTATTGCTATTAAATTTACAATCTTGATGTAGTGATTTCTCTTTTTCCATTAGTCTTACGTCTTCATGACATCATAATTCAGGAACCATTTAATTTATTCTGATATATTTGGTGTGTACATTGACACCAGATTTTGATTTTATGGATTATTTCTCCACTATATTTTGAACCAAGTTATTGGTCTTGAAAATTATCTTCATATCTTGCAATGGGATGTTACAATGTAGCCATATATCTCAAGTTATTTGTCACGAATCTTGCAATGAGATGTTGCATTGTAGCCATATATCTCAAGTTATTTGTCTTGAAAACTATCTTCATATCTGACAATGGGATGTTGCATTGTAGCCATACTTATCTCAAGAAGCCTTGAGTAGATTCGAATGCAGTTTGGTATAAACATTATAGACTGACAATCGCTTTATATGACTTTTGTTTCGGCAAGAATAGTTCTCTAAAAATGATTTAATTTCAATTTGGTTTCAATGTATATAATTCAGACATTAGGGAATGAGTGAGCTTCTTAGCTGACCTTCTGTAGCATGTTGATTGCTCCATCTGTTAACGGAGTTGATTTATGACTTTCCAGATGCTATATAAAATTTAATTATGTTTTAGATGAATGTATGTAATACTTCAGCAAGGATTATGCCAAAAAATAATTGTACAGTTATTGTGGGCAGTTTTTCTTTTTAAATTCACTTGAAAACTGGCCATTATGCGCATACCTTTTATAGGAGACCACTTGTCATGAAAAATTAATTTTATTGGGAGAAAGATTTCTTGTTTTATTTATTGATTTATTGTTGTAACCAGGACTAAGCATCCGGTCAGCTCAGGATTCCAGGTAAAGGATCTGTCAGAGTTATAAAATGTATTTTTATATATGTGATAAAACAACTATACCATCTCTGTCTTGATACAGTGCATGGATCTCATCTCCATCCTTGGCATGAGGAGGCAGAGGATAATGCTATGGATGCAGCAGAAACTAGTACCAAGAAAGTGACCTTTGTTAATGAGAAGGGGAGAACTTATCCAGGCATCGCCCCATCTAGTTATCAATCCATAGCATATATTGGCCGACCTATTGCACAAGTTAACCAGATCCCTGATCCTGTAAGTACAAGAGTGCATTGGGTGCATTGGCAGATAATATAACTAATAAAATCTGTATTGGGTCATAGGCATTGAGGCAAGTTAATCCTAGTAAATGGTTTATTTTTTTCTTATGTGCGGTTTCACTATTTTAAAAATAGATACATCTTTAGCAACTCAAAGATTGGGATTCTCAGTCTTCATTCCAACTCTCTATATTTGTTGTTTTTCTCAATTGTTTTAATCCAAAGAGAACAGAAACAAATTATTTAGTATTCTGCTATATCACTTGTTTGCTTTAGCTTCAAACATTGAAATTGTATTAAATATTGTAAAATATTATAAAGTCATCAAAGGATGTCATACCACCTTTAGAATATCACCCAACTGTATTAAATGTTGTAAATCATTATAAAGTCATCAAAGAATGTCATACCACCTTTAGAATGTCATCTAATTGTATTAAATATTGTAAATCACTATAAAGTCATCAAAGGCTGTCATACCACCTGTAGAATGTTATCCAATTGTATTAAATATTGTAAATCATTATAAAGTCATCAAAGGCTGTCATACCACCTGTAGAATGTTATCCAATTGTATTAAATATTGTAAATCATTATAAAGTCATCAAAGGATGTCATACCACCTTTAGAATGTCATCTAATTGTATTAAATATTGTAAACATTATAAAGTCATCAAAGGATGTCATACCACCTTTAGAATATCATCTAATTGTATTAAATATTGTAAATCATTATAAAGTCATCAAAGAATGTCATACCACCTGTAGAATGTCATCCAATTGTATTAAATATTGTAAATCATTAAAAAGTCATCAAAAGATGTCATACCACATTTAGAATGTCATCCAGTGGTATTAAATATTGTAAGTCATTATAAAGTCATCAAAGGATGTCATACCATCTTTAGAATGTCATCCAATTGTTATGCACAGACCTAGAGACAACTATACCAAGACAACAAAAATAAGAAAAATATGTCATACCACATTTAGAATGTCATCTAATTGTATTAAATATTGTAAATCATTATAAAGTCATCAAAGGATGTCATACCACCTTTAGAATGTCATCCAATTGTTATGCACAGACCTTGAGACAACTATACCAAGACAACAAAAATAAGAAAAATATTTTAGTTTCTTGAAATCTCAGATGTGTTAGGAATTGGTATTACTTTTACAATGATGATGACATCAGAATTGGCATCAAAATTTACTGTTTGAATACATTATAGTGCTATACATTAGGGGTACATGTCATATTCCACAGAATCTTGATAAAGTTAAAATGGAGAAAAGTGTATTGCTCAATTTACATAATTCTGTATGACTTAGTACACATCCTGTACCACTTAGCACACATCTTGTATCACTTAGTACACATCATGTACCACTTAGCACACATCATGTACCACTTAGCATACATCTTGTACCACTTAGCACACATCTTGTATCACTTAGTACACATCATGTACCACTTATCACACATCATATACCACTTAGCACACATCATGTACCACTTAGCATACATCTTGTACCACTTAGCACACATTTTGTACCACTTAGCACACATCTTGTACCACTTAGCACACATCACATACTACTTAGCATAGATCTTGTACCAGTTTGGTGATTATTATTTATCTGTTGTTGGTTTGAATTGCTGAAATAATTCATTAAAATTTTTTTTAATGTATCAGTAAAATTTGTACAGTTTGTTTCTATGCTTCTCGTGATGGTTGTGGTGGTGTTTGTGATGGTGTTAATCAAAAAGTTGTTTTTAATGAGACAAGACACATCTTCTACATCTCCAGATTCATTTATATCTTGGACATGTTGCATTCTGATTTCTTGCTTCAATGAATATTTGTTTTTATGCAAATGTTGCTGATTGGAACTGATGACACTTTTCTCTTTTTTGGGGGGCATTTCATCTTCATTGATCAAGGGATAAACAATGCAGTGGTAACTTTCTTTGACATCTGTGTTTCAGGATGATGAGGCTGATTTGGTGTCCAAACAGAGGGAAGCTAAGGCAGCAGTGGATATACAAAGGTATTTCTTCTTAGAAAAAACACTTTTTGTAGGTAATTATGGATGGGGAATAACATCCCTACTACTGTTTTCTCCTCTCTTTAGTGAAGCTTCAGAGAAACGCCTCATTTTGATGTTCTCTTTATAACTGAGGTCCAGTGCTTCTTTCTCCATCATTTGTGGCCATTTTTATACAACTGTCATAAGGCTAAGTGTATTATGTTGTTGTTTATTAATTCATCTGTCTGGTTGTCTGTCAACTACTAGTTTGATTTCCACACAATACATGAAGTTATGTACCATCTGCTATGTTGCCACTACATTGTTGATGGCTAGCATTTGGAGTATGGAACAAACATCAAAGGTCAAAGTGACTGAGTCTAAAAAAAACAACCCAAAATATGTCTTTAGTTCCCCACTATCAACTGTTACCAAACTTTGTGGGTAGCTTACACTTAAGAAAGGAACAAGTTTGTCAGTTTCAGGGTGTAAAGGTCAAAGGTCAAGGTCACTGACTGAAAGAGTGCAAATGGTGTCCATGCAATAATGAATGAAATACTTGCACATGGAGTAAGAAAGAAACCTATTTATTTTCTGGATTTGCAGAATAAACTCATGGATGGCTTGCACTTCTGTAATAATGAAACTTATAGATTATGTGGTCTAGAGATCAGAGGTAATTCATCATAAGTCTATTAAGAAAATTGGTTTTTGCACATTAAGTTTAGTTCAAACTGCATTCCTTGACAGAAGGTCAAGGTCATTCAGACTGTTTAGTCAGTAATTGATCATATAGCATTAATGTCTAAATACAGGACTGTTACACACAGGGTGGGTGTATAAAGTGAGAGTCACAGTACTTTTGTTAAACACTGGAAATAAATTAGGTACCAGTTTTAGTTAAAAAGTAAGTTTATGGTATGGCCTTCATCCAGAATACATGACTGTTTTTCCTGGTTTTTACTTCTCAAAAATAACAGGACTAGTTTCAGCCTTGTTTAACAGATTATATCCTGGTTTTTGCAGAGCTTTCTAGTTTGAACAGATGGGGCTGATTGGCTATTAAATATTGCTACCATTTCTGAAATAGAATATCATTTAGACAACTTTTCTTTATAAACTATCAACAGAATATTACCAAACTGGACAGATTGAAAGCACCCTGTCATGAAAGGTTTTCATATTTATAGAAGCGATTCAAATCAATCACATATGGCTGAAATTGCTAGAAAAATTGATATACCATAAAATGATGTTGTACCATTAAATGATGTTGTACCATTAAATGATGAAGATACCACAAAATAGAAAGACAGAGAAAACATAAAACATTTTTTGTCATAACATATGTAGTTCAACAGCATTGGGAAGAATTTTCTCTGAATGTAACCTACTGACTCAGGTGTTTTGGTCAGCAGTTACTTTTCAATGGCTGTAGGACAATTGGGCTCAATATTGCCACTTTAGTCATAATATATTATGATACGTATTATAATATGAATGACCTGATACATTAAGTATTCTGATGGCTTTAAGTGGTTAGAGTGTTCATCTCTGATGCAAGACATTGCAGGTTCAAACCCTGACTTGGTTAAGTCATATCAAAGACTTATAAAATGTACTAACAGCTGCTTTGCTTGGCACTCAGCATAAAGAGGTTAGTGTTAGGACTGGTCAGCCTGGTGTCAGGATAATGTGATTGGGTGGGACATGGTGCTACATATATGTGTCATGATGTCCCAGTGCTAAACATCAATATAAACTGCCACATTGCAGACATTAATATAAACTGCCACATTGCAGACATCAATATAAACTGCCACATTGCAGACATCAATATAAACTGCCACATTGCAGACATCAATATAAACTGCCACATTGCAGACATCAATATAAACTGCCACATTGCAGACATCAATATAAACTGCCACATTGCAGACATCAATATAAACTGCCACATTGCAGACATCAATATAAACTGCCATATTGCAGACATCAATATAAACTGCCACATTGCAGACATCAATATAAACTGCCATATTGCGGACATCAATATAAACTGCCACATTGCAGACATCTATATAAACTGCCACATTGCAGACATCAATATTAACTGCCACATTGCAGACATCAATATAAACTGCCACATTGCAGACATCAATATAAACTGCCACATTGCAGACATCAATATAAACTGCCATATTGCAGACATCAATATAAACTGCCACATTGCAGACATCAATATAAACTGCCACATTGCAGACATCAATATAAACTGCCACATTGCAGACATCTATATAAACTGCCACATTGCAGACATCAGTATAAACTGCCATATTGCAGACATCAATATAAACTGCCATATTGCAGACATCAATATAAACTGCCATATTGCGGACATCAA
This sequence comes from Unio delphinus, assembly GCA_029339505.1. Lineage (NCBI taxonomy): Eukaryota > Metazoa > Mollusca > Bivalvia > Unionida > Unionidae > Unio > Unio delphinus. Next base: position 5,311,891 of record JAQISU010000138.1, on the reverse strand, counting down.
TATAAACTGCCACATTGCAGACATCAATATAAACTGCCACATTGCAGACATCAATATTAACTGCCACATTGCAGACATCAATATAAACTGCCACATTGCAGACATCAATATAAACTGCCACATTGCAGACATCAATATAAACTGCCATATTGCAGACATCAATATAAACTGCCACATTGCAGACATCAATATAAACTGCCACATTGCAGACATCAATATAAACTGCCAAATTGCAGACATCTATATAAACTGCCACATTGCAGACATCAGTATAAACTGCCATATTGCAGACATCAATATAAACTGCCATATTGCAGACATCATAGCAATATTGCTCAGATTGTTAAAGCTATTTAAAAAATCTAGATCTCTCTCTATCTCACACACATATTAAGTACACAACTATTTGTTCTCAAGGTCAGTTTCTTGAAGATAGTACATCATTTGTGACTATGACTGACCATACACATCTGGAATTTCAGTGTTTCCCTTTACTTTACTTTGAACTTCAGAGACTCCCATATTTTTAATTTGACCCTCAGTTTTGATACCAAAGATTGTTTTTAACTCATTCTGTCCCCTAGTTCTGACACCAAGGGGAGTTTTGAATCTCAATCTTGCATCCCTATATGTACTTCACAATTTATAATAGTAATAATAAAATATTGTTTGATTTTTAAAAATTGTATTATGGGTATGCCATTATTTGATCTGTATCAATGTATTGCTTGATCCAGTTAGGATGATGTCAGCCAGGTGAGCAATATCATTCCCACTTGTGCCTCTTGATGGGTCAGATAAACTTCACTGCCATGCTGCTTATTCTTCTGTTAAATAATCAAATAATGGCATACCCATTATGTATTGTTCTTAATTAGTGGCATAAAATACTTGTGTGAAAAGACATAACTTAGATTCTAACCAGGATATGAATTAGAATTAGAATCTTTTGAATATAAGCTGAGATCTTTTCATATTAGTCTCAGCATTCAAAATCAAGTCAGAATAATTTCATTTTTTTAAAAATTGTTATCATCAGTAATTCACACAATGTTTTTTCTTTGAATGTTAATTTCAGTTTTTTTTAAATTGAGAAATGAAGAAAAACCGACTATTACCATTCATAATTAAAACTATTCACAACAGTAAGTAACTACTTATGATTTTTTAAGAACATGTCTGCAACTCACTCAGATTTGTCATAATTTGCATTGCTCCCTGCTAAACCTGTTAATTTATGTCAGCTCTCAAAGCCATCAGTTTTATCAATACATGTTATTTCATTTGATGTTATCACTAGGGAACAACCAATGACTTAGCTAGTTAATCATCAGTTTGACATGGAACACACAGTGCTATCATTATTTGTTTGTTAGTTATTGTTACTTAAGCCTCTTATTCAGCGAAATTCCATTTTCCTATTGTTTAATTAACATTCTCAATCTTTAGTATTTTTACATTTTTCTACTGTGTCTAAACGATGGTGCAAATTATCCTACATTTATAATGTTATTGTTGGCATGACCAGGTGGGTAATAAACATTCATCATAGTAAACAAATAGCAAACCTCTAAAGTTTATACTGCTGATGGAAGGTATAACACTATTGTAATTCTTTGTTATTTTTTGTATAGACATTCAGATATGAATTTTCCATATGTTTGTAAACAAATGCAGGTATGAATTTTTCTAATTGTTCATATACACATGCATGTATGAATTTTCTGGAGTGTCATGCTTGAACTGTTAAAGAAATTTTAATGACACGTTCCTTAAACAATATGACTTGACAGTGTGGTTTGTACCAGGACTACTCACTGTCATGAGCTCAAGGTCACAGCAAGAGAAAATGTAATTCTTTGACTTTTATCCTTGTTCAGAAATATAACTTTTGAATAAATGATGATATCTATTTTATGAAACCTTGCCAATGAGACTAAGTAGTTTCTAATAACTTAAATATATGCTCCTTTTTCTCAAGGTCATTGTCACATGGCATAATTTTATGACTTATATCCTTGTCCAAATTATAACTTTGAACCATGGAAATAAACCCATTATGTTACGTATATATGACCTTTAAATAGTAACTCACATGCAAAGTCATGTCCCCATCTCAAGGTCAAGATCAGAGCAAGTCAAAATATAAACCTGTGACCTAAATCCACCATGTACAGGTATAACTTTTAAACTAATGAAAACTTTTGGCTTGTATATATTTTGACTTGAGAATGTCATACCCCATGGCCTTAAGGTCCAGGTCTCAGGTCACAGCATGGGCTAACATAAAGCAGCAAACTGTTTATCCAGGCTGTTACTTTTTAACATGGACAAATATTTTGATGAAACTTTAACTGTGTTCATAACTTTTCATACCAGTGCTGAGTCTCTTGCTAAAATGTAAGAATGATTAGTAGGAAAAAGGTCAGAAGATTGGTTGTATCGTGTGACAATTGTTGTACTTGAGTTTTTTATTAGTTTGACTGAATTAATGGCCTTCTTTTACACATAGGCTTGTATTTGCATTTTTGAACCAATACTGATGTGGACATGGAATCTGTGTCCTTTTGGCACATTTCTAATACTAGTGCTACCAAAGGTTTTTACTTCACTGATGAGAGATAGCACTTTTGTGGACTTCTACCTTTGCTAGGTAGACACACTTTTAAGGTTTTCATTTTCCATTTCAGAATATTCCGAGGCTTTGTAGCAAGAAACATATACAGAAACTTGCAAAAAGAAGAGAGAGAAAAGATGGAGGATGCAAGAAAGGCAGCCATAGAAATACAGAGGTTTGATTAGTTTCTATTTTGGAAATGTGGAATTTTGAATTTAATTATATCTAAATTGCTTCTATGGAAACAAAGAGATTCCTTCCATAATCAATTATAATACATCTATGGAGACTCGTTCCCCAATGCCAAATAATAACTAAACTTTTTAAAAAATTATTTTCCCTTAGACCACAAAATACAGATTGCCATCACAATAAATGAATACACCATAATCAGACATTATTACTCAAGTTTTCAAATCTTTATTGTCAGGTGCTGATTATGCTAATTTAATAATTATGAATCTAATTGATGGTTTTTAATATAAACATAAGAAATTCTGGATAAGAAAATTTTTTTAAGTCAATAAGACAGTTACAATCTTTATTGAATTAAGATGTTTTTATATTTTATTTTGTTTGTGTAGGTTGAAATTTTAGGACAAAGTAAGAATTCAGCTTTTCAACTACCAATTTTGTCACATCAGATAGCTTAGTTAGTTGGCTGAGTAATAATGTCTGTTCCACCACTTGGTTCCACTTAGGTTTGACAAGTTAAGAAGGCTTTCCAATTGCTTGTTTTTCTTTGTTTTCCATTCTTTAGTAAGTGACAGATTCCATGCTTACATAAACAGCCACCATTGGGAAATTGCCTATTGGACTATTAACACAACTAACATCTGAATGGAGATTAAACTAAAAAATCTTCCTTTCTTTTAAAACAATATAATTTATCAAACACCATTATTATTATTTATCATTATTTTCATATTGTTTTTATTACTTTAATCTTTTATATTCCAAACTAAATCTTCAATCTAAAATTGTTAAAAGTTTTAGAGGTTTTAATATGTTTATTTATAAGAAATTTATGAGGCAGTTGACATAATTTTGTTCAATGAATTCACCACATAAATGTCAGTTAACATTCAGAAATTTTGCTATAAAAGGGCATCATTAAACTATTTCTACAAATTTTCCCCCTCTATCAATTTATAATGTAAGGTAACTGTGGTAACTTAGCAGTTTGAGCATCAGAGACTTAATCCATGTGGTCACTGGTTTGGTACACTCCTGTGGCCAGCTGTGCTCATTTGCCTCATTGTGTCCATGATAAAGGCTATTTGGTTGCATTTCTTTGACAATAACTATGTATGTAATATGGTTTTTCTTATCTATTTAGTAAGGAGGCAGACATTTCAGTAGCTTCTTTATGTTTATCAGGACTGGGTATATTTTAATATTGTATATTATCTGAACAAGAATCACTGGGATGAGCTTTACTTAGGATTTCCTTAAATTGATATGCTTTTCTCTTGAATCCATGTAAGCAGGGTGGAACAAAGTATACAGATAAAAAGGACTTGTAGTGTACAGTTATCAACCCACTTATATGATTTCGACTTATGTGAGTCTTGTATTGACATGATTTCATATTAATTTGTTTTTAATTAATTTTTTTTAGTGAAAACTCAAAACTGATGAAATTATTTGTCTGAAAGAAAATATTAGGATTTCTAAAATGAATGTTTTTAAAAGTAATTGATTGATATATTTTTCAATGAAAACTTTTAAGCAATGAAACCAAAACATTTTAGCTATGCGAGTTCGAGTTACATGCAGCCACGATCTGGAATGCAACTATAGTGTAATTCATGGGTTAACTTTAGATGGATTTGTCTTCTTGAATGCTATATTGAAGATGAAATGATAATCAATACCACTGGTTTTGTATTTTTTTAGTCAAAGTTGTCTAAATATCTTATATTGGGTTGATAATCAAGTTTCTCATTTTTTAAAAAAATTTGTAAAGTTTAGAAATGTTTGATTTAAGAAACTTTTTGTTTTTACTTCTTGTAGGAGGTATAGAGGGCATCTAATAAGGAAGGCAAAGATCAGCAATAGGCCTCCATTGAACCCTGACATGCTTGAGTGGGCAAAGAATTACAAAGATATTCATGCCGAAAATGCCAAGAAAAGAGAGGAAAAGATGGAGAACTTAGCTCAAGAGTATGTTTATTATAGATAAAGCATTCTTTTAGAGAAAGTCCTTTGTGAACGATAGATTTTATTGGTGGAATGATTGCTATTACTTTTCTAGTAATTTTTAGTTCCAACAATTCAGGTTATTGTTAATTTTATATTTTTTAGTGTCTGCATAACACTTATTATGCTTTACCTATGTGAATATCAAGTAATTACAAGATTTGAAAATACATTACTTCTTTGTTTAAGAGCACCATTTTTGTTAGTATAAAAATTAGTAATAAATCTTTGTTTTCTTGGAAAAAACTATCTTTACTGTGTGTACTTTTACCATGATAATATTTAAAGCCAAATTAAAATATTATGATCTGGATATTGTGCATAGTCTTAATGAGATGAGTGATCCACAGTGATCCACAGTCATCAGATTATCAGTGATCCACAGTGATCCACAGTCATCAGATTATAAAAAATGAGACAATATTACTTTTATCTATAATGGGATACATAAGTCAATTTAAGTTTAGATTGCCAGTTAAACCTTTTATATTGGTTGTGAATTCCCACTTGAATATTGACACTTTGAACAAAATTTGTCTGAAACAGCTTTTACTTGAAATTATAAACAATTTCAGCCACAATAATTTTGTGCATTTTACACCACAATTCTTCATAAGGTCTCAATTTTTTTTTAAATTTGTGATAATCCAATTTTTTTTCCTTCCACAGGTTGCCACAGTTGCAATTACCAAAATAACATGGTTTTAATAAATTTTGATAACAACTGGAGTTGATCTAACAGATTTAGAAATGATGTCTGCTTCTTGAAAATATGCTTAATATTTGCTGATACAACTATGGTACAATTTAATTAATTCTTTTATGAAACTCACTCTTGTCCTAATTGAATTGTGCTAAAAATGTAGCATTCAGTTATTTATACTAAAAATAAATTATGCATAACCATGCAAGGAACCCTAAGAGGAATAAAAATAGAGAAAAGTAATGACTTATAAGAACAAATATTTTAAAATGCTGTGTTGTGTGTTTAAAATTTGTGTGAACCTCCTGACTGGGAGAACCTTCTCTCAGTATAAGTTGTCTCCCATCATTCCTAATAGATTTTGAAAACTCTCATTCCATATTTTAAAAAACATGTTACAAAATTTCTGAGTCTGGCAGTATACACAGGCCATGTCTATGCTAATACAATATATAAATAATTCTACTTGATACTGCACACATATAGTGTATAATCACAGGGAATTTAAGAGCTTTTTATAGAGTCAACATACTTGTTGATAAAGCATATGACTCTCCATTGTTGTATTGTACTACATGAGCATAAATTACCATATGTACTTGATGTTAAGTTATATTCAATGGCCAACAACATAAACCCAATCTCCCACTATATGATTCATCAGCAGATCAGGGTCTATGTTGTTTGTTGAACTGATTAATCTTAACAAATTGCATAGACCCAGATCTGCTGGTGCATTATGTGACGGCAGATTTGAGTCTGTGTAGCTTGATGTTGGACTTGATTTCTATAGTATAAATGGTAATTTGATCAGTTTTAAACATAACATTTCTCTAGTCATCATTTTTGTTTCTAATCTTGTCTAATTTTGTAACAAGTTGAATGCTTTTGAATTTATTATTCTGTTACCTAATTTTTTTTATTACATTTTCTCACTCATTTTAACTTTATACTTGCATGTTAAAACATTTCATGTACTTTTAATTTTAAAAAGTGATATCTTTGTAAAATTGTAAAAATATAAAGACATCACACATTTAATATATTAAATAATTTGAGTTTATATTTTTATATCTCTCTCTCTCTCTCTCTCTCTCTCATTTTGTATATCTCTTGAAAACTCTTATATGAAACCAATGATAATAATTATCCAAAATTTTTCATAATAAGACTGTAATTCAGGTGTGACTTTGTAATTATTCTATTTTTGCATAATCAAGACTAATTCAAGTGTAAAATTAAGTAATTTTCCTTGCTTTTGCATAATCAAGACTGTAAATCGGGTGTGACATTTTGTAATTATTCTTACCTTTGCATTATTGAGACAATAACTCAAGTGTGACTTACACTGAGACACTTGTTGAATCTGGCTCACATGCTTTTTGTTAAATTTGGATTGAAATATGATGTAGTTTGTTAATTCCAGATCTCACACTTTTCTGGCAGATCCAAAAGATATTTATTTGATAATTCCAGATCTCATTCTTTTATGATAATCCTGGATATCATGCATTTCATGAAATTCAAGATTTCAATTTTTCTTTTAATTTAAATCTCTTTGTTCCTGGATTATTGTATGATGAAGACTGGGGTCAAATAGCTTATGGGTTGTCCATGTGTTTATATGTCTTTGGATAGATTTTGGTCAAAGTGCATCTTTTGTTTGGCACTTGGAGTTTTTTGCACACAGGGTTTCAAGAATATGGTGTCTGGTACTTTTTGTAATTTTTCAAGTTGTGATGAGTGGCTTGACAGCAGAAATGTAGAGCATCTCTCAGTGATTGGTTTGGAAGGATTACAATCCAGCCATGGCATACTATTCATTTCTTTGTACCAAATATAGTTTATTTGCTAATAATGGTTTCAAACTCTTTCATTTTGCTTAATCAGACATTATATTTTTATTCAGTAGTGAACTATAAAGAAAAGGAAATTTAGAATAAAGGCTTTGTAAAACAGGGCCATGAATCTCTGCAGTTATTTTCTTCCATCAGATCTAATGTAAATTAGTATCACATCATTCTCCAGAACATCAGTGTTTCCACTATTTATTTTCAATGTGCTTTATTCTTACAGTATTTACATGCTCCTCATCCAGTACCATATTGCTGTTGCTTTGTTTCTTTAACAATTTGATGTTTAATAACTAATTTATTTCCATGACCATCAATATAGAATGGCAACGAATCACCAGATGGCATCAGTTAAGCTCTCTGTCATTGGACCACATGTAGAAATTTATGAGTAAGTATGACTATTCACAAAGACTGATAATTTAAGTCGTAAATGCAAGAACAGCAGCTGCATCAGTTACAATAATAGTTATTATCAAAATTTAATAATGTAGTGCTTATTGTTGTAGCAGTGTTAATAATAATAATAATAATAAAAGTAATAATATTAATGTTAGAAATAATAATAAAAATAATAATAATAATAATAATAATAATAATAATAATAATAATAATAATAATAACTGCCTTTCATCTGGCTATGATGAATGTGGAGTTTATGTTAATGATGACCCAGTTAAAACTGATATACTATATATATATATATATATATATATATATATATATATATATATATATATATATATATATATATATATATATATATATATATATATATATATATGGATGGGGGTGGTGTGTGTGTGTGTGTGTGTGTGTGTGTGTGTGTGTGTGTGAAAATAAAATTACTCATTCTGTTTTTTTTATGTTTTCTCCTTTGGTTTTCATCACAGTATTCATTATGTAGTATGTTACCTTCCAGTCATTAGGTTTTGTAATGAAAAAACATCTGCATACAGTGTTATGTATAATTGTCATGCCCTCCCATTTTTGTGCACCATCTATCCATTAAAATTATAATTATTGTTTAATTTTTCATCCAAAGAGAATTTTATGGAAAGCTAAATAATGAGACAGAAATCATAGTTAATAATTTTTTATCTTTAGTTATTTATACACAAAAAAGATAATTGAAGGTATATGAAAAATTAACAGCAATAGGGTATTACTGACCTCTAATTGTCACTCTGTGTCCATAGACTGCATTACTGACAATTATGTTTTTTGATTTACTTTCATATGTATATGAATTTAAATTTTCTCGCTTTATTTATAAAAGCAATATGATGTTAAACTATACCTGTTTCCAAGCATTTAAAGTCAAGGAGCAGAAATTTCTTTATGATCGTGATAATGATTGCAGCTACACTTTTATTCTTAAATTTATTGTATCCTTATATTGCAGCATATATCATCCAAAACAAATTGGTCCGACAAAGCGAGAAATGTACCAGGCTGCCGTTACCATTCAGAAGCATGTCAGGGGCTTCCTGATCAGAAATAGATTTGAAAAATTGAAGAGAAAAGTGTGTAGTATTGTGAAGTGTATCTTAGTGCCAGAGAATTGTTTTATAATCATGCAAATATGCTACATTTAAAATTAATAATCCAAAATTATTTATCTTTAAGGTCCATTAAAAAGAAGATAATGATGGGTATTTATAATTCTTACTAAATGTTTAATTTCATGGAACTTTTATAAATTAAGTTATTTTTAGATATACTAGATATCAAGACCTTTTTTTTTATAAATTCAAACTCATAATTTAAAAGTAAATATTTTATTGTATGGTTGTGCTTGGTAAGAAATGATTTCACTTTATGCATTAGATAGTGACTTGATTTTCACCCCAACATTTTGGCATGAATATTCAATAACATTCAGAAATGTTTGGCAACACTCTACCTTAACTAATCTTAATTTTTTCAGCCTTCTAAAAAAGATGGTTTTTAGTCCCTTGTCATAATTGTGGAGAGGTAGATAGTGTTGTTCGTGTTGACCCACCTTGTAACTTTACATCCTGTTCCATCATATCTGTAACTGTTTAAGAATGTAATGGATTCAAATCAAATATGGTTATGATAATTTACATTATAAAGATATAGTTTAAGATATTGGGCCCTGTTTAACCTAGAACATTGTACTTTAGTTTCGTTCATGCTAATTTACTTTTCAAGGACTTAATTGATATCAGTGAAATTTGGTTTAAGGGTTTACATTAGAAAGACATATTTCAGCTTTGATTTTTCATGATTTTTCAATAAATGTTTATGGAGGTATAGCCTCTGTTTAACTTAGGTCATTTTAACTCTGTAACTTTTAATGGAATTCATAGATTGTAATCAAATAGGCATAAGGCTTTACATTAAGATGACCCAGGTCAAGTTTGACTTTCACCATTTTATGGCAAGCTTGCACAGAATTCAGGCCCTATTTTGACTTGGAGCTTTACATTTCCACTCATCAACATATTAAACTTCTTAGATTGCATCCAAATTTCATATGAAGTTTTATAGTAAGAAGATTTAGACTATGTTTACTTTTACCGTTTTGTGGCAAAATAATACATGGAGCTATGGATCATGTTTGACAAGGAACAGACATACCTGTGACATATGGACATATTTCATGTTCAAAAATATTTTGTACATTTTATCATATATTGCTTTACATGTATGTAAAAAGTTTATTGCTGAAACGAACTTTATCATAAGTCCTACTGCATGTTGAGCATTTAGTAAAGTTTCATTGATAATGACAATCACAAATAATGTAACCTGTGTATAATGACCATGTAATGGACAATCCAGAAGTGCTGTTTACTATTCACCTGCTAACAGAGAGACCTGTTGAGTGCTATGACATAGTTTTCCATCTTTATTTCCATCCATATTTTCCCTATTTTGTTTCTAAACAATAACTTGAGTTCTCCTGCATCTACTATTACCAGATTTTGTAAATAACTTCATCTGGCATAAGGAAGAAAAATAGTTTCCATGCAGTAACATTAGATACCATAACCTAACTTGTGGAATGCTTGCACCTAAGGTAAGGAAGAAGCCTCTTAGTTTTTAGGCCAAAAGGTCAAATGTCAAGGTCACTTTAAACAATAAAAAATATTTCTGCACACAAACTTCCATTCTTGACCATACACCTTTACCAAAGTTTGTGGCTGGATTATACTTTGTTAAGAAAGAATCCCATTGAATTTGGGGTACAAAGGTAAATGGTAAAATATCAAGGTCACTGGCTGAAAGAAATATGATGGCTTTTGCATAATTTTAGTTTAATGTGTGTTTGCACTGAAGGTATGGAAGAGGCCTACTGTTTTGGATGTCAAAAGATCAAAGGTTAAGGTCATTGTAACAGAAAGAAAAAAGAATTTTGCCCAAAAACTCTTTTGTCTGAAGGTAAGTTCCATGATCAAACTTTGTCGCAGGCTTGCACTAAGAGTAATAATAAATTTTGCATATATTGGGATCATAAGATCAGTTGTCACAAGTAATACGCAGTATTAAAGGCCTTAAAATTTATCAAAATTATGAAATTTCTAAGAATAGGAATAGTGTTTTACCTTATTTATGAACTTGCTCTAAATCAGTTGTCACTTCTTGCAGGCTACATGGTGTGGATCTACATGGGCTAAAGTGACAACTGAATACAAGCAGATGTTGATCCGAGTTCAGAGATGGCATGGAGTGGAAAGACCCAAGACACCATTCACACTGAATGAAATGGCAGAATTTATGGATCTCAGGAGAAGTATGTACATGTATGACCAGTATGTTTTGTGTAAATGTATTCTGAATTTCCAGGGAATACAAATGGCAGCAGAGCCATTCATTCAGGTGCCATTTTTCATTTTTTGAAGGCATGACTGCAATTTTCTCATGGACATATATGTTTGATGATAAATCATCTCACACATTTTGTAAAATTTTGGCAACTTTTTGTTTAAGTAAGCTGTATGCAATGAGAAGTCAATATTGTACTATTTAAAAAAATGTCTTCAGCAAACTGCCATGGTTTATCTTTAAAAAAACACTGTAATCTTATGTTGTAATAAATATTTTATGACAGGTCTACTGTTTGAAAAACTGATATTTATGGCTGGGGCTATATAAATACACCTTTTTAAAAAGAAAACGTTACAGCTAAGCTTCCTTTTTGCATGAAAGAAAGTCTTGAAATAATTTATAATGGTAAAAAGAAAAAAAAAGTAAGAAATAAAATTCATAGAATTCATAATCTGCATTAGTTTAAGAAAGGGAATTTTCACCTGAGGGTCAGAATTTGTAGAAACAAAGGTTTTCCAATTTCCTGCTTACACATTTTAATCCCCTTGGTATGAGTTATCTGTCACCAACACAGAAATTGTTTTTCAGTAATTTCTCACTTGGTGTTTCCTTGGTATGGAAAAATGCACTTGCTGAATAACAAAAACCAGTTGTGTAGTGTAGTGTAGTTATTCTGGTGATCTTGTATGTAGTTGATTATAGTGTTTTACGAACTTTCATCAATTACCATACAGATTTGAAAACTGAGACTGTTTCACATGATTTTTCGCAACGTTGTGCCTGATTTTGATGCATAGTAACTAGTTCTCACACTTTGATGGTATCAGTGTTGTTTTTCATCTACGGGTCATAATAAGTAACCAGTCATGAGGAAAATGATGGTGAATAATGTACCTGATATGAAATTTAGGTTTAGTTGTAGTGAAAAATACTACAAACTAAATCGTGTATGGTTAAGAAGAGAAATATTGCATAATATGGGGTTGAAATTGCATGGGATTTTTAATGGATTGACTCAGCAATAAATGACTTGGACTGTTAATTTACCTTTTTAACCTTAGAATCTTATACACCTGTGGCTGTAACATATTTTGATTAGTAAAAATATTATCTAGTAGTAATTAGGTTCACTATATACTGTTAAAAATGTTGTGATGTCATGCTTCTTATTGTATTAAGTATCACAAAGATCCGTTTCTATACGCCTACTATTGGATGTCATCTGTCCATCCATCCATTTATTGTCCGTTCATCCATCTGTTTGTTGTCAATTTCATTTCAACAAAGTAACTGGAGTTCTCTGCTATCTGCATTTACCAAACTTTGTGGATGACTTGCACTTGGTAAGTAAGAACCCTGTCAGTTTCAGGATAAAAATAAACAAAAATTAAAGGTCACTGTAACTCAAAGAGAACAAAATAATCTATGCACAATAACATTAGTTCTGTTTTACATTACTAGACCAAATGTTGTGAATGGTGTGCAATTGTAGGAAAGGCAGAAGTCTTATGAGTTTGGTGTTGAAAGGTCAGAGGTCAAGGCCACTGTGACTGACAAAATAAACATTATTTCCAAACAGAAGTCTTTTGATTTTATTGGAGTGAAAAGATTAGGGTCTGTGTGACTGAAAAAAGAAAGCTGATTTCTGCACACAGATTTATTAAACACAGGCAGGCATCTAATCTTTCATATGTCCAATTCTTATGGTGCAACCTTCAGGGAGATTGTTTTTATCTTCATTTCTGGGAGATTTTTCAAAATGTTTTGGTTGTCTTCAAGAAGATTTCCAGTTATTTCATTTTTTAGGTTGAATTTTTTTGTATGATTCATGATTTTACCTGATAATCAAGAAGGTGTAACATGTGCAGTTCTTGAAACAAATGCCATATATGCATTGAAATGGGCATAGCCACATTATATTTTGTGGTTTGAGGACATTAATAATAACATTTCTATAACAGATATGTTTTCAAAGCTATGCTAAAACATCACCAGTAAAACTAAATTTCAAAGAGTAAACTGTAAGTATTATTCTCAACACCTCATGTACAATACTGTTATTTCCAAAACTATATTTGTTGAAAATTTTACAAGAGTATGTTCACCTCTTATTTCCTAGGATATGAGAGTGTATTTGAAAAACGTGCCTTTTCAAGTGAGCTGGAATTTATAGATGTAGAACAGTTTTTCCATGAATGTGACCTGTACCCATCCAAGGCAGAAATAGATGAGGCGATTGATGTAGTCTTCAGAGGTATGGATTCATTACTTTTTAGTAGACTGTAAGTTCCTGAATAACAGAGACACTATAAAATCCTGAACAATAGAGACATTGTAAGATTGTGAATAACAGACACTGTAAAATCCTGAAAAACAGAGACTGTAAAACATTGATTAACTAAGAGACTATAACATCCTGAATAACAGAAACACTGTAAAATCCTGAATAATAGAGACACTGTAAGATTGTGAATAACAGAAACTGTAAAATCCTGAATAACAGAGACACTATAAAATCCTGAACAATAGTGACACTGTAAGATTGTGAATAACAGACACTGTAAAATCCGGAATAACAGAGACTGTAAAATACTGATTAACAGAGACTAAAACATCCTGAATAATGAAAAAACTGTAAAATCATGAACAATAGAGATGATAAAATCCTGAAAAACAGAAACATTATAAAATCCAGCATAACAGAGGCACTGTGAAATCCTGAATAACAGAACCACATAAAATCTTGAATTACAGAGACACTGTGAAATCCTAAATAACAGAGGCACATAAAATCCTGAATGACAGAGACACTGTAAAATCGTGAAAAACAGAGACTGTAAAATACTGATTAACTGAGAGACTATAACATCCTGAATAACAGAAACACTGTAAAATCCTGAATAATAGAGACACTGTAAGATTGTCAATAACGGACACTGTAAAATCCTGAATAACAGAGGCACTATAAAATCCTAAACAAAAGAGACAATGTTATGCTTTGCATAAATACAGTACACTGTAGAGTATATTTCATAGGTAATATGCACCCTGTGACCTCTTTAATTGTTTTCTATTATTTCATGTTAGAGAAATCTGAATATACAAGCACATATAAATGCATGCAAATTAATGATAAAAATTATAATATAAACACAGCCCTAAAAATTTTATTATCATTATATTTATATTTTTACACTTTTCTCATATATTCATAAACCAAAGAGAACCCATATTTTAGGTGCATAATATGCCTGTAGTACGCCTATGATATATGTGTATGATTTTGTACGGGTTAGTAATTGAACAAGAAATATTGGTACAGCAATGTGACCAATTTTCGATTTTGCCAATTACATCTCAAAATTACAGTACTTAAAGCGATTTCAATAACATTATCCATGCATAATTCAATTCAAAATAAGCCTAGACTTCTAGGTCAAAATGTTTTGTATTTTAGAATAGTAATAGGAGTGATATACCCCTGTGGTAGAGGGGTTATGGGGGGGGGGGGACATACCATAATCTTGTTATGCATCATTATATATTCATGAGAAGTCAAACCTATGATACATTTTCTTCTTAGTCTTGCAAGTCAGTTTCATATCTCTGTTTGCTAATATTTTATTCCTTATAGGTCAGTCTGTTAATTTTGTATTCAATATATTTCAGTCTGTTAATCTTTTATTCCCTAAGGGTCAGTCTGATAATATTTTATTCCCTATAGGTCAATCTGTTAATCTTTTATTCCCTATAGGTCAGTCTGATAATATTTTATTCCCTATAGGTCAATCTGTTAATCTTTTATTCCCTATAGGTCAGTCAGATAATCTTTTATTCCCATTAGGTCTGTCTGATAATATTTTATTCCCTGTAGGTCAGTAAGATAATCTTTTATCCCCTATAGGTCAGTCAGATAATCTTTTATTCCCTATAGGTCAGTCTGATAATATTTTATTCTCTATGGGTCAGTCTGTTAATTTTTTATTCCCTATAGGTCAGTCTGTTAATTTTTTGTATTCCCTATAGGTCATTCTGATAATGTTTTATTCCCTATAGGTCAGTCTGATAATATTTTATTCCCTATAGGTCAGTCTGATAATCTTTTATTCCCTATAGGTCAGTCAGATAATATTTTATTCCCTATAGTTCAATTTGTTAATCTTTTATTCCCTATAGGTCAGTCTGATAATATTTTATCCCCAATAGGTCAGTCTGTTAATCTTTTATTCTCTATCGGTCAGTCTGATAATATTTTATTCCCTATAGGTCAGTCTGTTAATTTTTTATTCCCTATAGGTCAGTCTGATAATATTTTATTCCCTATAGGTCAGTCAGATAATCTTTTATCCCCAATAGGTCAGTCTGTTAATCTTTTATTCTCTATAGGTCAGTCTGATAATATTTTATTCCCTATAGGTCAGTCTGTTAATTTTTTTATTCCCTATAGGTCAGTCTGATAATATTTTATTCCCTAAAGGTCAGTCTTATAATCTTTTATTCCCTATAGGTTATTCAGATAATATTTTATTCCCTATAGGTCAATTTGTTAATCTTTTATTCCCTATAGGTCAGTCAGATAATCTTTTATTCCATTTAGGTCAGTCAGATAATCTTTTATTTCCAAAGGTCAGTCTGATAATCTTTTATTCCCTTTAGGTCAGTCAGATAATCTTTTATTCCCAACAGATCAGTCAGATAATCTTTTATTTCCGATAGTCAGTCAGATAATCTTTTATCCTCTATAGGTCAGACAGATAATCGTTTATTCCCTTTATTTAGGTCAGTCAGATAATCTTTTATTCCCTTTATTTAGGTCAGTCAGATAATCTTTTATTCCCTATAGATCAGTCAGATAATCTTTTATTTCCTATAGTCGGTCAGATAATCTTTTATCCTCTATAGGTCAGTTAGATAATCTTTTATTCCCTTTATTTAGGTCAGTCAGATAATCTTTTATTCCCTATAGGTCAGTCAAATAATCTTTTATTCCCTATGGGTCAGTCAGATAATCTTTTATTCCCTATAGGTCAGTCTGTCAAAAAGACCAGAGGGCTGCACAAGAAGGACGTGCTTAACCTTGTGTTCTACATCTATGTTCCCAAAGCTACGGGCTTGATAAATACACGGCAGTCTACTTGGATGAACCCCATTATTGATGGAGTGGAAGCGAAGAAGCTAATTGGTGTGTATGAATTAGCATAATACATGTAATAACATCAATTACAATAAAGAATGACAATCAGGAATAAGGTAAATAATATACAGACAGATCAATAAGTCTGGATTGCATTCATGAGAGTTAATGTACAGACAAAACAATAAAATTGCATTCATACGAGATAATGCATAGACAGATCAGTAGGATTGCATTTATGACAGATAATATACAGACAGATCAGTAGAATTGCATTCATGAGATTTAATGTACAGACAGATCAGTAGAGTTGCATTTATGAGAGTTAATGTACAGACAGATCAGTAGAATTGCATTCATGAGAGTTAATGTACAGACAGATCAGTAGAGTTGCATTTATGAGAGTTAATGTACAGACAAAACAATAAAATTGCATTCACAAGAGATAATGCATAGACAGATCAGTAGGATTGCATTTATGACAGATAATATACAGACAGATCAGTAGAATTGCATTCATGAGAGTTAATGTACAGACAGATCAGTAGAGTTGCATTCATGAGAGTTAATGTACAGACAGATCAGTAGAATTGCATTCATGAGAGTTAATGTACAGACAGATCAATAGAGTTGCATTCATGAGAGTTAATGTACAGACAAAACAATAAAATTGCATTCACAAGAGATAATGCATAGACAGATCAGTAGGATTGCATTTATGACAGATAATATACAGACAGATCAGTAGAATTGCATTCATGAGAGTTAATGTACAGACAGATCAGTAGAGTTGCATTCATGAGAGTTAATGTACAGACAGATCAGTAGAATTGCATTCATGAGAGTTAATGTACAGACAGATCAGTAGAGTTGCATTTATGAGAGTTAATTTACAGACAGATCAGTAGAATTGTATTCATGAGAGTTAATGTACAGACATATCAAGAGGAGAGCATTCATGGAAGATAATGTACAAACAGCTCATAAGGAAAACATTCATTAAAGTTAATGTAGAGACAGATCGTAGGATTGCATTTATAACAGATAACATGCAGACAGATCAATAAAATTATATTCATGAGAGTTAACGTTTAGACAGATTATTAAAATTGCATTCATGTGAGATGTTGTATAGATAGATCAATAGGATGGCATTCATGACACATATAAAGAGATCAATATGATTGCATTAATAAGAGATAATGTCCAGACAGATCAATATAATTTGCATTCATGTGAGATAATGTTTAAACAGATCAATATGATTGCATTTATGAGATAATGTATAGACAGCTTAGTAGGATTGTGTTCATGTAAGATAATATATTGACAGATCAATAGGATTGCATTCATGAGATGCTGTATGAACAGATCAATAGTATTTCATTCAAGAGAAATAAAATATAGACAGATCAATCAGTAGGACTGCATTCATGAGAGATAATGTACAGACACATCAATTGAATTTGCATTCATGTGAGATAATGTTCAGACAGATCAGTTGGAGTGTATTCATGAGAGATAATGTATCCACAGATCAATAGGATTGCATGTATGTGAAATATGATTAGACAGATCAATAAGATTGCATTCATGTAAGAAAATGTATAGACAGATCAATATGATTGCATTCATGAGATAATGTATAGTACATTCATGTGAGATATGACTAGACAGATCAGTATGACTATATTAATGAGAAACAGAAATCCAGACAGGGACATATTTTAACTGTTTGTTGATTACAATCTGGTGCTTTTACAGATATGTGGCAGAAGCAAGAGTTTAGAAAATTTCTCTGAAAAAATTCCAGAAATATAAATCAAGTGAATTTTTCTAAAACTCTGGACATAATTTACAAAAATTATGCTTTTTCTTTGTCAGGACTAAAAGTATTCCTTTTTGTTGTCATATACAACTTTTCTAAGTTTTAAAGTAAATCTCTTTCATTACAAATGAACATAAGACATAAAAAGGTTCATAAAATTGGAGAATTTGAATTTGCATGATTCCTGCTTACAGTAAATTTATTACCAAATCTGTGACAGCACCAGTAACACTTGAAATCTTATAATGTTGGAAGTTTTTCTACCGTACATTGTATATTTCTTGTTCCTTGCAAACCAGGAGATGCATTATGTGGAAAGCCAAAAAGAAACAATAGAGGTGATGTCAGTGTTGTGAACTGTACCAATTTGTAGATAATACCAATTTAGCGTCTTATGAGATCAATAGTCAAATATCATTGTTAGCTCACCTACGCAATCAATCATGTTCTGATATGGCTATTAGGCCATATTTCAGATACAGTTTTGACCAGGCTTGGAATTTTTGCTGATATCATTAAGATTTTGGATAATAATAATAATAATAATAATAATAATAATAATAATAATAATACATGTAATAATAATAATAAAAATGATGATGATGATGATGATGATAATAATAATAATAATAATGAGTGCGCTCTACATGTATCAGTCAGATCATCCTGCATAAGATTTGCTGATATCATTACCATTCTTGAGGCCATATTTCAGATCTGATTTTGATCAGACTTGAAATATATGTTTATATTATTAAGATTTTTAGCTCTTGCATATGATTGGCTGAGCTTGTCACCACTCAAAAGGCTGTATTTCTGATCTGATTTTGATCAGACGTTTTTTTTTATATCTATCATCAAGATTCCATAATGACTGAGATCCATGCATATTATTACTGAGTTAATTTTTATCAGACTTAGTAAATAGACTTACACCATCCTGATATAGAATTGTTTATTTATTAGCAAGATCTTCAGATAATAATGAGGAATCATTGACTGAGCTTCTGACCATTTGAAAGACTATTTCTGACCCGATTTTAATCATATTTAGTAAACAGTTTTTTAAAATTTTATTATGAACAAAGGTCCTTGCATTTTTATGAGGTAATCTTGCATCTGACTGACTGTGTTCTTACCACTTTAGAGACTTTATTTTTCATAGGATTTTGATCAAACTTGGTGCATAAGCCTATGTCCTCAAAATCTTGTTTAAGTATGAGTCATTTTGTCATATTAATGTGACATCACATCTGAGTGGCTAAAAAATTTTACATATTGTGATCAGATTTTTTAAATAATTTGATTAAGAGCTGAAGATTTAAATATTATAATGAGGTGATATTTTATTTGTTTGGCTAAGGATTTTTGTTATTCTGGAAAATAAACTCCATTTGATTTTGTTTCACTGTGATGAAAAAGCTTATATTATCACTGTTGTATGCAGGTTCTATAAGTAAGACCAGTGTATAATAATGAGATACCATGCATCTGTTGGCTGAATTCGTTACCTTTCTAGATATAGAGACTATGTTTCTCATCCAATTTTCATAAAACTTGGTAAATAGACTTACTTACAGCAGCAAGATCTTACAGAAGTTTTACTTGAAAGCAAGAGACCGTGCATATTAATTATGTCTATCTTGAGACAGAATTTCTTATAAGGACATAGTAAAATAGGTAAAATTAACATAATATACAGCTGTTAAGATAGTTATATATATATATATATATATATATATATATATATATATATATATATATATATATATATATATATATATATATATATATATATATATATATATATATATGTTGTATTCATATATATGTTGTGTATGTACAATACCACATAAGTCTGCATAGTTATGCAGTTAACTGTCAAATTATGTAAGCCAGGTGTGTGGCAGACCTAGTTGGGCCTTTTGTTTAGTTCAAACTATCAACATACAGTAAATATGAATTCTGGTTAAGAAGTACACATTCTTGTATATTAGGTAGGTTGGTATTATTGAGTTCTTAAATTCTTTGTGGAAATTTGCTTACCGGTATTAACCTTTATAACATTTATTTCCAAATCAATGAAATGGGGGGAAATACCATATCACACCTCCCCAGCTGTAAACAACACTACTGAATCTGTTTGAATTCAGGGATGTTAGTGATCCTGCTATAATGGTTTAGTTTTTATAGCCCCACCTCTATTGTCAGTGTTTTCCGTCCATCACAAAATCTTGTGAACAGTTACTCTTGCAGTTTTCGATTGATTGCTGTAAAACTAGGTAAATATTATGGTTATTACCTGATGATGTGCATATGGACACCTGCAATTTGATGTAAGAGTTATTGTCCTTTTTTATATCCATGCCGTACAGTCATGATGTTGTCTGTCTGTCTGTTCATTTATCTGTGTTTTGCAAACAAATCTTACCAATGACTTCAGTTCTCCATTATCTACAATTATCAAATCTGTGAATGACTTGCATTGAGGTCAGGAAAAAGCAAATTGATTTTGGGATCAAAAGTCAATGGTGATGATCACTGAATAAAAGAAAATTGTTTTCTGCACAGTACCATCAGTTCTACATTATAGAACTGGATCAAACTTTATGGATGGCATGCACATGCAATAAGGAAGAAGCAGTTTGATTTTAGGATAAAATAAGTTAAAGGTTAAGGTCAGTGACTAAATAATGAAAACGGTTTTTACATAATAACTTTTAGACCGGATCAAAGTTTGTGTAGGACTTGCATTTAAGATAAGGAGGAGAACTGTTGATTTTGTGGTAAAGTGTTCAAAGATTAAGGATATTGTTTCTCAAAAAAAATTGGGCTTTGCAGAATAACCTTTGTTCTAGATTAAATTCCTTGACCAGACATTTTGGATGACCTGTGCACTCATGGTAATGAAGAAACCTATACCTTCTGGGGTATAAAGGTTAGAGGTCATGGTTAGTTTAAGTCAAATATGAAATTAATGGTTTCTACACATTAAGTTTAGTTCATGATTGCATACCTTGACCAAATAACCAGGTCACTGAAATTCATTGTGTATATAATATGCCATTCATAGTGCTCCTGCCAAGCTGTGTAAGTGAATGACAGAATCTTGTGAAAGCAACAAGTCTTTTTTTCTGTGAATTGCCATCAGACTTGATAAATAAAAAAAGAAATCGATGATTATTATCTAATGATGTCAGTGTCAACAAATGGCTGTGCTACTGTGAGTTGTTACCTATTTTACTTGCAGCTAGATATAGTGCAAAACAGAATGATGCTACAATTGAAAAGCAACTGAATATTAGCCAATCAAAATTCACATCAGTTTAGTGCCCTTACTGACATTAGAAAATATAAGAAAGACATTGAAACAAATAGCTGATGAGGATTGTAACTATAAAAAATCAGGACCTGATAATAATAATACAGAAATTCTAAACTGGATATACAAGGCACTGTCATTGGATGAATGCTTTTGTTGTCTTTTCTCTGTGGACTTTAGCATGTCACATGGTGGGATAGATTACTGTAGGAAAGCATGTTTTAACCAAACGACATTTTGAATCAGTTATATTTAATGCTTCAAATCATTGGATAAAAACTTGAAGTACTTCTTTTTTAAGTGCTTAGGGTAAAATTTTAAAAAAACACATGGCATTACCAGTACTGTTTGAAATCTGCAAAGTTTGGGATCACTGTTTACTGTTTACTGTTTGAAATCTACAACAGGTTTGGGATTACTGTATAAAGTCCATAAAGGTTGACATCACTGTATACTGTTTGAAATTTATAAGGATTGGTTTCACTGTATACTTTTTGAAATCTATCAGGATTTGCATCACTGTATAGTGTTTCAAATTTATAATGATTGGTATCACTATGTGCAATCAATGAAATCAAAAAAGTGAATTAAAGGACACTTGTTATCCTCTATATATTTGCTTTTCATTACTGAATACTGTGTGAATTGATTTAGAAAATGTTGCTGTGTTTTTATTCTATTCTCTGTCTTGTCTATTCCCACTTTTCTGTTCATGTTTTCAGTTCCAAAACATTTACTCATAACCTGTTTTGTCTTATGGAGATAGAAAGTAGATAGTTTGCCTGCATCATTTGGATTTCTTCTTCTTTTGCCATAAGTACTCTCTGGTACCATAATAGTTGCAATTTTCAAGATGTATGCCATGTACAGTATGTCAGTATAATCATCAATGGAGTGAGCAGATGTTTACTTCGACACTTGAGTTCTATAAACGAAATCAGAGGAAAATAAAAAGATATTTATAGGAGATATAATATCGCTATTAGAAATAAAGACAAACTTTTCCTAAATTACATTACTGTAATGACTATATTCTTTTCTTATATAACTGATATTATCTATTGTTACAGTAGTTTTTATGATAATTTTTATACTATTAATGCTATATATGTGTCTTTCATCAAAACCTTGGAGGAAACTTTACTTAAGGTTTATCTTTGGGTTTAATATTGAACAAATTCTGTCAACATATGTTTTTGTTATTTGCAGTGTTTGAAAGAAAACCCAACCAATCATCCAATTGGTAGTATGCAATGGGTCTGTGGGTATACAATTTTATAGCAACTCTACAACTTGGAATCTTTAATTAACAACCTTTCCACCAGTGTAGAATATTTACACACTCAAAATAAGGGATATATATCCCTTACTTATATATATCCCTTACTTGAAAAACATTACTGAGCACTTAAAATGTATACCTAACTGTGGTTTGGGGATTAGAATACCTTTGAAGTTGAAAGATGCTGTTAATCTTATTCACATTAATTAAAGTGTTCATTAAACTCTTTATCCGCTTCTTATTGGATTAACCTGAATCTCTACCCCATCTTGAAGAAAAAGTTATGTTTAATCAAGCTTATCGTGAGATGAATAATCATTTTATAAAGCTCAATAATACTAATATCAGTGGTATTAATACTTGTGAACCATTCTTCTTTATCCTTCATTAATTTTGTATTCAGAACTTCAGGATTTACATGTATATTAGGTATCCAATGATTCACATCCATGTATCCATTTCAGTCATTTATATCCATGTATCCATTTCATGCATATCAGGTACCCCATGATTAATATCTGTGTATCCATTTCAGTCATTTATATCCATCTATCCATTTCATGCATATCAGGTATCCAATGATTCACATCCATGAATCCATTTATGTCATTCATATCCATGTATCCATTTCATGCATATCAGGTACCCTATGATTCATATCAGTGTTTCCATTTCAGTCATTTATATCCATGTATCCATTTCATGTTTTTCAGGTACCCAATGATTCATATCCACACATCCATTTCAATTATTCATATCCATGTATTCATTTCATGTATATCAAGTACCCAATGATTCATATCCATGTATCCAGTTCAGTCATTCATATTCATGTATCCATTTCATGTATAACAGGTACCCAATGATTTCTAACCATGTATCCATTCTTTCATATCCATTTCATGTATAGCAGGTATGCAATAATTCGTTTCCAATAGTTTTGGTTCCTGCTGCCATTTGTTTTTTCAATGGCACAAAGTCATTTCTTACAAAAGCACTACTTTTACAATTATGACTTACCACTAGGGTTTGGGGCTAACATGAATTATTCCTGTCTATTAATTAAGTCCTAACATTTAAAATAATACAGTTTTACATTTAGTTTTCATTCATTTTGCAAAGATAATAATTGTACAACATCTTCATAATACAGTTTAATGATGTACACGTTGCAGTTTATTAATTGGCAAGAAGATTGTCAGAATTTGCTCAATTTTCATCAGGCAAGGAATTTTAAGTGCCTGAAATATTATTTACAACATATTCAAGAGAAATAGAAGTTGTTTGTGTGATGGATTGGTCATTAAATCCTTTTATTTCTTCAGATTCATATATATATATATATATGTGTGTGTATATATGTGTGTGTATATATATATATATATATATATATATATATATATATATATATATATATATATACATATACACACATATATATATATGTGTATATATATATATATATATATATATATATATATATATATATATATATATATATATATATATATATACACACACACATATATATATATATATATATATATATATATATATATATATATATATATATATATATGTGTATATATATATATATATATGTGTATATATATATGTGTGTGTGTATATATATATATATATATATATATATATATATATATATATATATATGTATATGTGTATATATATATATATATGTATATGGATGTATGAACATGATGTTTTCGGGCAGATATATGTTACATGAATAAAATCTACTGAAATGTTTTTCTTTTTGAACTTTGTAAAAAACATGTTAAAGCCAGTTTTATAAGAAACAAGAAAAAATGATTATGTCTAAACTATGTTATCATTGTCTGCATGTATCCATAGTTTGAATGTCATAATGTTCCTTACATTTTTACTTATTTTGGTAGAAACATGTACAAATTTGACTTCTTTATTTATTGTGATTGTATTACATTTTTTTAATATATAATATAGATCTTTTAAAATATTTGTATTAGTTTTAGAGAAACTTTCTTTTCATGTTTTTTTAGGAAGTGAATTTGTAGAGGATGCTCCTTTGAGCAAGTGTGCAGACCTTGTAATCAATTCCCTACGTGAACGTCGCGAGAAAGAACAAGCGAGAAAATTGCATGAAGAAGAAGAAGAAGAAAAACAAGCTGAAGAAGCCAGGAAATCCCGAATGAGCAAACGTTCCAGTAATCTCACTAATGATGATGAAAAAAGTACCAAGTCTGACTCATCTTCTATTTCTGGAAAGAAATCAAAATCATAACTGTTTGATTTAGATAAAAGAACGAGTTTGATTTATTTGCTAATTTTCTGTAAATCAGCTCAGCATTTGTACTGTTTCTTACAGGTTATAGACCTATTCATTTCCAGTGTTGCATTGGAAAATATAAAAAATGAGGAGGATTTTGTAAATTTGAATTTATTAATTTACTGTTGTCCCCAGATGTTGAATTAACCTTGAATTTATTGATATGTTGTCCCCAGATGTGGAATTGACCTTGAATTTATTGACCTACTGTTGTCCTCAAATGTGGAATTGACCTTGAATTTATTGATCTACTGTTGTCCCCAGATGTGGAATTAACCTTGATTTTATTGATCGATGGTCCTCAAATGTGAAAAAAAGCTTGAATTATTGATCGATGGTTATCCCCAAATATGAAAATAACCTTACTATACATGTAACCTTAATTGTCTCACTGCTAATATTTGTTATCCACCCATGTCTATAGAGGCAAAAGTATATCAAAATCCTTGTTATCCCTCCTTCCTTCCATCCCTCATATTAGTTTGTAGATAAACTTGTCCTGTACGTAGTTGTTAATGGAGTGTCATGAAACCGTGTAAATATTATGACCATCATCTGTCGACAAATCACTTTGCTTGCCCAAATTTTGCATTAGTTATTGCCATATTTGTCTTGCAGATGAGTGCATTGGTCAATATAATTTTTTGTTTGGACAGAAAATATAATGAATAACATTTGTTTCAAGCTATATTTCTCAATTATAAACAAAAGAAAATGTCAGTGGTGAAAAAACTATTTGCAATTCCAAGTAATCTATTTTCCAAATTTTCTGAAAGTGTGAATTTGTTTTTCTGCCTGGTCATATAAATGTGGAGCTGCATTTGTGTCTGAAAATAAAAGTACATAAATAAAATTCTTTTCAAACAGGACCTTAGCAGTAAAAGGCAAATACATGGATTGGTGTAAAAATAATATAGTCGCCAGAGACATACAGAAAATATGGTAGTCTCTTCAAATGACTCACAATGGAACTTGCAACACATTGTGGTCATCATATAAATATAGACATTTTACTATACTGCTTTGATTTCTGCTATAGTTATTGTCCTTTTCTACTGGTAATTAATTAATAGCATGGTGTGACAGAATATTGTGAAGGTTTTTGTTGAAACTTCTTACCCTATATATATATACTTGCTTATAAGTCGTCAGACTGCAAGCAACAAAGATCCTGAGCATCCATAGCATAATGAACCTGCAGATCAGAGTCTATGTTGTTTGTTTTGCTGACTAATTTTAGCGAACTGTACAAACCCAGAATTTCATCACATAATCAGACCCAGATCTGCCAGCACATTATGCTATGGCAGATCTGCGTCTGTGCAGTTTGACTCTCATAAGCATGTATATATTGTAATTTCCTAATTTCATTTATGTCTATTGATAAATTCTTATCATACTTGGAATGAATCATTATGAAGTTAAGATAATTCATTGTAAGACATGCCCAGTTGCTCTTTTTTATCTTGGTGTCAAGGATTTTATGAAAGTTTGCAATACGATTTTGTTTAATTTGCTTGTATTTTCAAAACATCTTCATAGATTCACATTAGCATTATTCATTATGAATCTAATCATACAAACTATAATCTATTTGAATCTAATCATACAAACTATAATCTATTTGAATCTAATCATACAACATTAATCGTTATGAATCTAATCATGCAACATTAATCCTTATGAATCTAATCATACAACATTAATCCTTATGAATCTAATCATACAACATTAATCCTTATGAATCTAATCATACAACATTAATTGTTATGAATCTAATCATACAATATTAATCATTATGAATCTAATCATACAACATTAATTGTTATGAATCTAATCATACAACATTAATCCTTATGAATCTAATCATACAACATTAATCTTTAGGAATCTAATCATACAACATTAATCATTATGAATCTAATCATACTAACATTAATCATTATGAATCTAATCATACAACATTAATCATTATGAATCTAATCATACAACATTAATTTTTGTTTGTTTGTTTGATTAGGATTTTTAACGTAGCTTTAACAATTTTTCAGTCATATCGCTACGATGTCTGCAGTGAGGCAGTTTATAGTGATGTCTAGCACTGAGACATCATGCTGCAGACATGTAGCATGATGTCTCACCCAGTCACATTATCCTGACACCAGGCCAACTAGTCCTAACACTAACCTCTTAATGCTGAGCGTCAAGCGAGGCAGCTGTTAGTACCATTTTTTGTAAGTCTTTGGTATGACTCGGCCGGGGATCGAACCGACGACCTCCCGCTTCCGGGGCGGACGCTCTAACCACTAGGCCACCAGAGCGGTTCATACAACATTAATCCTTAGGAATCTAATCATACAACATTAATCATTATGAATCTAATCATACAACATTAATCATTATGAATCTGATCATACAACATTAATCCTTATGAATCTAATCATACAACATTAATCCTTAGGAATCTAATCTTACAACATTAATCATTATGAATCTAATCATACTAACATTAATCCTTAGGAATCTAATCATACTAACATTAATCCTTATGAATCTAATCAGTCTTTGACTTTCCATTCTATGGTATGCTAACTTTTCATTGTGATCTTGATTACATAGTTGATTTGGTCCAAGTTTTTGCATTTGCTTATTTTTCCAAACCCCATGGTGGCTTTTCTGCATTCTTGGGATAAATCATTATGAAGACAGGGCAATTAATTCTGCAAAACACTTTCCTCTTTGCTCTTAGCAAAAAGGGATGTATTGTTTTGTTGTTGTCCTTGTGTATATCAGTAGGTCTCCACAGCTTTGTATTCACTCTAAATCTGTGTTTTTATGCAATAGCATGAAACAATAAAATGTATGGTCATACAATTGCACATACTTTTTTTATAGTCATAAGCTGTTGACAAGATGAGATTTTTAGACAATTACAGCTATTTTTCTCACTTGTTTAAAACTTTTGGGACATTTTGGATTTGTATCTTTTCATCAACAAATATATTTTAGATAACTTAGTAAAAATCTAAATGTAAACAAGTGAAATTTGGTAAACATGTTATATGTGTAGTTTCTTAATGACCCTATTCGATGTTTATGCCATTATAGTAATTTTAATAACTTTTTTTACCTTCTTTTAGGGGTTGGTGGGTGGGTTGAAGTGGGAGCATATGTGTTTTTATAAGCACAACTCTAATTAGTATGTATGTCATTGTTTCAGATTGTTGATGCTATTATTAAAGTTATTATAATGCATTTGCTTATTAAAGTTAGTCAGTATAATACAGAAACCTTATATTTGTTCATTTTCTATCAATTATATCATTGCAGTTGTACCTAATTATGATGTTGGGAATCGGCATTGGGATTTATTTCCACAGAATGAATGAAAATTGATATAAATACAGATGCTATGTTTTTGTATGAAATCAGATTTGCCATGCTTTACAAATTTCCGTAAATTTAACTTGGTTCTGTAGATTTGCCTTTGAAACACACTACTAATGCTGTATAAATGTAAATATTTTTAGCAAAATAGTAAATTTTCAAAACATTTTTCCATCATTTGTATTAGAGCTTCATCATTCAAGGTAGTTTCTATGGATTAGGGTGCTATACTTTTATGTTACCATTTCAGTATTTTGTTCAGTTTTATAACATGTAAAAAATTATTTTGGTTGTAAAAAATTATTTTGGTTTTTGTGATCAAAGAACCAGAAGAGCTTATGAGATGATCATGCAGCTAGTGTCTGTTAGCAGTTGATAAATAGCCTCCTATACTACGTTAAAAAAGTTAAAATGGTATTCTTTGATTTGATAGTTGCCATGTTGGTGTAGTGGTTAGTATGCTAGACATGTGACTATAAGGGTGTAGGTTTAAATCCTAACTTTGGATCAGTCCATTTTAGCTAACATAGTGTATTTATGGGTATGACTTTTTTCACTCCACTTGGTCAGAACTAAATAAGTACTTGTATTTCTGTGCTATAAAATGCCAAAACAGACTAAGCTATACCTAAAAGATCAAATAAATATGTTGTGACTCCAATAAGAATACCTAAGTGGGCATCATGAAAATCATTATTATCCAACATGTCCTCCAAAGTGGAATATTTAGCATCACTATAAAAATAACTCCTAAATGGATGTTCATATAACCATGGTGTTTCTGCTAAACATTTCTGATGATTCTAAATCAAAATGGTGTCTGATATGTTGACAAGGTGTTTGTCACATGTATATTATTGGAGAAGTACTAAAATATTAGTTGTCCTATTCATCCATCCTGCCATGCATCCTAAATCTTGATTGGTCCTATTTATCTATCCTGCCATGCATCCTAAATCTTGATTGGTCCTATTATCCTACCTGCCATGCATCCTAAATCTTGATTGGTTCTATTTATCCATCCTGCCATGCATCCTAAATCTTGATTGGTCCTATTTATTTATCCAGCCATACATCCAGCTGTCCATCCTAAAAAGATTGTTAATGCAAGAACTCCTTAATGGAGACAAATACAATCTGGCAGACATGTGTTTAGGCATACATAAATGACCTGCTTGGAATTTTATTCTTCTAAGTCATTTTTAAAAATAATTTTGAACTTTTGGGATTTAGACTTTCTGTCACCAGAAATATACAAGTGATATAGTGTAGTCATGTTTGTATGCTCATCTTAACCACTTGAGATAAACAAATTAATTACTTGGCATGGATGACATTGCATGGATTTCACATTCAGGATAATATGAGTCCAGAATTCAGCTGGTTGAAATTAAAGTGAAACTTAAAATGATGTTACAAGTCTAGACTTACCTTTAAGAATTATGTTGGTAAAATTGAAGCCTGGACATATTTTCATGTTGCTTAGACAGTTTTTCTGATTTGTCCAGACATTTATTTTTTTGGAATGGTTTATCTATGACTATAGTCTTAAAAAAGACAAATCTAGTCTTTCTCATGAAATCGATCTATAACAAACCTTCAACATTTTCCTGTGTATTACTCTTTGCAATCTGCAGACTGCATAGACCAGATTTGTTGCTGCATAATTCACAAGCAGATCATAGTCAATGGGTTGTGCCTGAAATCATGATTAAAACAAACTGCAGATACCCAGATTTTCCAGTGAGCAATAGCTAAATAAAGACTACACTGGTCACATTTGGTAAACAGTTACTGGGATATAGTACTGTATATACTCGCGTACAAGTTTATCCAACTGCAGACAACATAGGCCATGATCTGTCATTGCATAATGTGCCACAAGATCAGGGTCTATGTTGTTATACTGAATGGTCTGCATAGCAAGGCCTGCTGGTGCATTGCAAGAGATCTGACCTTGGTTTCTACAGTTTGCTGTTGGGTATCACCTATGCACTATTATATATGGTACTTGAATTGTCACTAGTATATATGGTACTTGAATTGTCACTAGTATATATGGTACTTGAATTGTCACTATTATATATGGTACTTGAATTGTCACTAGTATATATGGAGCTTGAATTGTCACTAGTATATATGGTACTTGAACTGTCACTAGTATATATGGTACATGAACTGTCACTAGTATACATGGTACATGAACTGTCACTATTATATATGGTACTTGAATTGTCACTAGTATATATGGTACTTGAACTGTCACTAGTATATATGGTACATGAACTGTCACTAGTATATATGGTACATGAACTGTCACTAGTATACATGGTACATGAACTGTCACTATTATATATGGTACTTGAATTGTCACTAGTATACATGGTACATGAGCTGTCACTAGTATATATGGTACTTGAATTGTCACTAGTATACATGGTACATGAACTGTCACTAGTATATATGGTACATGAACTGTCACTAGTATACATGGTACATGAACTGTCACTATTATATATGGTACTTGAATTGTCACTAGTATACATGGTACATGAACTGTCACTAGTATATATGGTACTTGAATTGTCACTAGTATACATGGTACATGAGCTGTCACTATTATATATGGTACTTGAATTGTCACTAGTATACATGGTACATGAACTGTCACTATTATATATGGTACATGGACTGTCACTAGTATATGAACTGTTATATGATCAAATGCTGTAACTAATATTTATTCTTGTTCAATTGTGCCAAGAATTAGCACTCTGACTAATACTATTAACTTTAAACTTTGCCTTTTCAAAATGTTTTTGTTATAAAGTGATGTTGCATGAAGAAAAATTAAAAGTTCAGCTGCTTCTATTCAAACTTGTGATGATATAAGTGCTTAAGTTAAATGCATAGTGTTCAGTTATATTTCAGAAATTAGGACTATTGTTAATGTAATGTAATATTATGAACTTTGTTAATTTTGTTATTTAAAAATTATTTTGTTACTTATGTACATAAACACATACTATTTATAATTAATGTATACTTTTTTGTGATATTTAATATTTAATGTATAACTCTGTGCTACTTGCTGTGATAGTCATACAGCTGCAATACAATGGTCTCTCATTTAAGATTTCTTAGTACAGTCTGTGATACAACTGCAGTACGATGGTCTGTCACTATATGATGTCTCAGTACAGTCTGTGATACAACTGCAGTACGATGGTCTGTCACTATATGATGTCTCAGTAAGTCTGTGATACAACTGCAGTACGGTGATCTGTCACCATATGATGTCTCAGTACAGTCTGTGATACAACTGCAGTACGATGGTCTCTCACTTAAGATGTCTCAGTACAGTCTGTGATACAACTGCAGTACGGTGATCTGTCACCATATGATGTCTCAGTACAGTCTGTGATACAACTGCAGTATGATGGTCTGTCACTACATGATGTCTCAGTACAGTCTGTGATAAACTGCAGAATGATGGTCTCTCATTTAAGATTTCTTAGTACAGTCTGTGATACAACTGCAGTACGATGGTCTGTCACTATATGATGTCTCAGTACAGTCTGTGATACAACTACAGAAATATGGTCTCTCACTGAAGATTTCTTAGTACAGTCTGTGATACAACTGCAGTACGATGGTTTGTCACTATATGATGTCTCAGTACAGTCTGTGATACAACTGAAATACAATGGTCTCATTATATGAT
This sequence comes from Unio delphinus, assembly GCA_029339505.1. Taxonomy (NCBI): domain Eukaryota; kingdom Metazoa; phylum Mollusca; class Bivalvia; order Unionida; family Unionidae; genus Unio; species Unio delphinus. Next base: position 5,279,715 of record JAQISU010000138.1, on the reverse strand, counting down.
GTGTCACTGGTGAAAAACAATGGCATGATTATTGATCCTGTTAGACTTGCTCAGTGGTCATTTTTATTGAATAATTCAATTTTGCTTATGGATTCTGTCAGACTGGATCAGTGCTCATTTGTTAAAAATAATTTATTATTGGTTATGGATTCTATTTGGGTTAGCACTTGTTTTTATTTATTAATTTACTTTATATATATATTGTTATCACACTTAATATATGTTTTTTTAAATTAAAAATTTCTTTTAAACCATATATAGTCAGTTGTAAGATGAGTCAACAAAGATCCTGATCTGCTGTAGCATAAAAACACCAGTCCTGAATATTAGGGTCTCTGGCCTTTGTTCTACTGATTACTCCTAACAAATTACTCAGACCCAGATCTGCCTGTGCATTATGCAATGGCAGATCTGGATCTGTGCACTTTTCAGTTTGACTGATAAATAAGTATATATGGTAATTAACCTGTAAGTACAATAGATTCCAACTACATTACATATCAGTGTAGTAAGGTCTCTCACAACACATTTATGATTATATGGAAAATATTACTGGGTGAAAGTTTATTTTATCTTGTTTAATTTATTATTTATGTATTAATGTTATTTCATAGCTTATTGCAACTCATAATGATGTTATTTTATATAAAACATATCCACTATTGCATGGACTTGCTCATGGTGTGCTCCTGTATAAAGAGACTTCTTTATAATATAGTACATTTTCAATACCAACCCTAACAACTTTATTGTTTGAGGACCATTTTACCTCTCCTGCTTCTCATAGAAAATACCATTGTGCCTTATGTATAGTCCACCCTCTTTTTACACTTCAAAACATATGCACTTTGTTCAATGTAAAACTATTTATACAATGAAAATTCAAGTTTTATAAATTTGTCATGTGTACAGTAACTGGAGCTTTTATTTATTATGGTTTCTCATACTTTTCAAATATACCCTTCTGTATTCCTTTACACAGATCAAAGACTAATGGTCACTCTTGAATCAATTATAGCAGTCTTTATTGCTGGTCTAAATGTAACCAGCTAGATTTCTAAGACTGGTTTGAATGTAACAGGACAGTTTTCTAAGGCTGATATGAATGTATGAAGCCAGTTTTCTAAGACTGGTCTGAATGGAACCAGCCAGATTTTTAAGACTTATCTGAATGTAACAAGCCAGTTTTATAAGGCTGATCTGAATGGAACTAGCAAGATTTCAATGGCCTGTCTGAATGAAACCAGCAAGATTAATAAGGCTGGTCTGATGTTGTTATTGTTGTTATAGGGTTTAACACCATTTTTCAGCACACGATAGGCTATACATGGCGGCCAGTATTATTGGTGGAGGAAGAATCCGGGAAAAAACCCCGGAAAGAACCACGACCCATGAGTAGCTATTGGCAAGCTTTCTCACATAACTACATTAGCCAAATCTTAGACTCAAACCCACACAGACAGAGGTGAGATGGCAGTGATTCGTAATGGAAAGCGCTTTAGACCACTTCACTTGGCCACTCGGAGCCCCTAAGGCTGGTCTGAATGGAACCAAGAAGATTACTATGGCTGATCTGAATGGAACCAGCAAGATTTCTAAGGCTGGTCTAAATAGAACCAGGCAGATTTCTAAGGCTGATCTGAATGGAACCAGCAAAATTCATAAGGCTGATCTGAATGGAATCAGGCAGATTTCTAAGGCTGATCTGAATGGAACCAGCAAAATTCATAAGGCTGATCTGAATGGAATCAGCTAGATTTCTAAGGCCAGTCTGAATGGAATCAGCCAGATTTCTAAGGCCAGTCTGAATGGAATCAGCCAAATTTCTAAGGCCAGTCTGAATGGAACCAGGCAAATTTCTAAGGCTGGTCTGAATGTAATGTGGCAAATTTCTAAGGCTCAGATTTTAAAAGCAAGCATGAAACTGAAGCAAATTGGAACTTTTAATTGACAACAATTATTTTTGTAATTCCTGTGTGTTTAATTTGTTTTTCCCTCTAAATAAAGGATAGCTTTAGCTTGCAATATAATGCACTGTTTCAATTACAAATGTAAGTCATGGCTTTTTCATAGTCCTTGTTTTTCTTTTTCTTTTTGATAACAAAATTTGGCTACAATTTTAATGATCAGGGTTATCAAGAAAAAATGCATGAAATGTATTTTGTGTCATTCCGTTTTTCTTCAGTAGTTTATAAAATCACTTGTGAAATAAATGCCATTTTAAAATAATGTTTGTAGCATGTGTTGTTTTTTAGTTTGTTCTATGTGCATTGCCTATTTTCATGTAGACCAGCAATTCATAAATCATTAAAGATTTTCTGAAGAGATGTTAGTAATGATTCTGGGAGGTGTTTCAAGAACTGTAATGTACTTCATCAGGCCCAGTGGATGTATCATGGTCCTTGTCTATAACCTCCCTGAGTTCCAATAGTGAAAACAGCTGGTTATAACTTTCCGAGTTGTTGGATGTGAATTTTAGACGTAACTTTTCCTTTGATTTTTAAATCTTCGGAAGGCTCTGAATAATTAGATGATTAGGAATTTTTAGCACAGAGAGACTGCCTGCAAGAATATTTGCTATGTCACGTTTCGAACTAAAAATGTTATTGTTGTTTTCAGGTGTAGGAGAGAATTGTTTTTTTTTTTCTCTTTCCATTTATTTTTTGAATATTGTCCAAACTTTTTTAATTGAGGAATGAGAGTTTAAAGAAGAAATATATTTCTTCCATGATGCGCGTTTTCTTTCTTTGATTGTGTGGCGAGCTTTAGCCCGCATAATACGTATTTGCTTAAATTTTCGGGCGTTGGAAAATTGTTGAATTTTTTTTATAATGCTTCTCGGTGTTGTCTAATGGCTTCTTTACATTCCTTGGCTACCCATGGTTTTTGGGTGCTTTTTACTGTTTGGTGAGGACAATGGAATAGATTCTTCTGTAATCTCAATTAGAATGGAAGTAAAATGCTGTATAGGATTAACAGTGATGAATACTGTATCATCATTTAGTCTGGTTTTACAGAGTGTTTCAAACATTGCCCAGTTGGCCTTCTTTATATTCCATTGTGGAATCACGTCATCAATTTTAGAGTTGATATTTTCAAGGTTGATTGGACAGTGATCACTGCTGTGAATTTCTCAGCGACCTTCCAATCATAGTCCAAAAGCAGTGAAGGAGAGCAACTTGTCAAGTCTATACACGTGTATTTACCTGTTCCTGGGTGTACATATGTCTGTGTTTTAGTATTATATTTACACAGATTGTGTCTGGTTTGTGGCCTCTGTCGTTTATGTGATTTGATCTCCATAGGATGTTATGGACATTTAAATCCCCGAGTAAGACATAGGGCGCATCAAGTTGAACAAGTTTTGAACAAGTTTGTCTAATTCGTTTGGTACTAGGTTGGTGTTTAAATAGAGCAAAAGGTAATCACTCGATGTAGAGTGACGCTTACAGCAATAGCTTGTAAATTTGTGTTTGAAGGGATGACTGTGATGGGCTCTATTGTTCACAACAACAAAGACTCCTTCTGAGACTCTGCCAGCGTCCATTGTATGATGGTGTTCTTCATAATAAGGTTACACTGGAGATTGTGGAGCTAGGTTAGACGATTCGCGGAGGCAATTAGTGTGGTTATTTGTCTGGCGGATGTACGGGGGTGTAATTTTTTTAGTAGGTTTGGAGGAACCTTGAGTACATGGAGCAGTTTCTTCTGCATCCGTGTTCTCAATGTCTCCAAACTTGTTGTACAGTTTGATGGGATCATCTGACCTCTTTTGCTGCTTTTTTTGCTTGTGATTTATGTTTATTTCTTGGTGATTTCGGTGGTGGGGTGTTATTGAATGTTTTTTTGTGTGTAGATACTGTGTTTTTCTGTGGTTGGTAATGGGGGATATTAGCACTTGTTTTTTAATCGTGTATATCCGTCTGTGTTTGAGCGTCCTTCGTGGTTTTGGTATTGTTTTTCACGACAGGATGGACAAGGAGGGGATGTTTTTGGCTGCACAAGTTTTCTGGCTTCTGGATAGGGAAATTTTGGTATGAACTTTACCTTTTGAATCTCCTCCTGTTTTACAACTATCACAATCCTTGGAATTGGCGTGATGTTCATTGCCGCAGTTGATACAATGCGGAGTTGCTCTACAATCAGATTCCTGATGAGAATGGTCTCCGAATCGGCCACATATTATGACTTTTGAACATCGTTCTTCGTGATGGCCATATTTTTTTACACTTATAGCATCGAAGGGGATTTGGAATGTAGATCTCGACCTTCACTTGTAAAAACACAACTTTGACCACTCTGGGTACTGCCGGTTTGTTGAAGGTGAGTACAAATGTGTTGGTGTCCTGCAGATTGTTATTACGTGTAATACGTAGTCTATGCGCTGCAGTGACACTTCATGTTTCATCTTTTCGATGATATCTGTGTCATTGACTCCAACCCAGTCAATACAGCGCCTTTGGATGTATTGAATGTTGTGTGAGCAAATGAGGTCACTGGAATATCGAATAATGTTTTCATTTTCTTGATATTGTCAGTTTGACCCTTTCGCTCATACTCAACAAGAAGGCAACCCGTTTTAATTTTTGACACTTTTTGGTGTGCCAATAGATCCCATGTTTTTTCAATAGCAAACATAGATAGTGCTGTAATTTATTTTGAGTCATTCTTAAGTTGAATAACCATGAAGCGTGGAAATGACTCCACACCACATGGTTCGTCATCAGAGTCAAACAGTGGTTTGGTACATTTGTTTTGATTTTTTTTTAAATTAAAATTTCCATGATTGTTTGTTAAAATTTCAGCATTGTTTGTTAAAATGGAGCTCAACGAGGGGACACTTTTCAAGTGCCAGGGATACACAAATGCTATACTCAGTAGATAAATTACCTATGATTAACACGTGAAGTCACCTCCTGGGGTCGGTAAATTTACCTCTCGATTGACCCGTTCAGCCACCACCTTCTAGAAGTCCTCTAAAACTTGTGAAAGCAAATGGGATATAATGTATGGGGAAACGGTGGTATCGAGAGAGATACAAGAATAAAGATAAAGAAAGTGAGCAAGTTAATAAAGACTTTCTAGGGCTCGACGTGACCAGCTGATTTGTCGAGACCGTGCCCATCCCGACCACCCGTCTAGGAAAAGTATAGGTCAAAGCAGTGTATTGCATTGGAAAAGCCTCCGCTCAATTACCAGGATCCTTTCATCTGCCAACACGGGTTGCAACCCACGGCAAACAGGTTGCCTCTATTTAGTCGCCTCATACGACACGTAGTTAGGCACGTCGGGCCGATTCTACAAACCCGAACATGCAGGGAACTCTTTGAAATAGTGAATGAGAATAACTGGATACGGAAGTCATCGTATGACATAATTGTTTTCTTTCTTTTTTTGAAAACATGCAACAATTTGTTCTGGGTCATTGATGGTTTCATTAATGCTTGCCATCCTTTGTTCTTATTCAGTTTTGCTGCAGCAAGAAAATAATCTAAGACTATTTCAGATTGTATGAATATTAGTATTGAGATGTTAACGATTGAAAACAATTCTATTCATGTTATAAAACATCTCTCAAGCAACAAAATATATTACTGTTATCAACCGTTATAGACAATACTGCAATGGCATGTTTATGAAACATTGGGAGGAATGTTACCTCGTCATGTTACGCTAGAATAAAGCACGGTCCTTAATCAGATGTTAAGTCCACAGCTGGAATTAAAATGTCACATTTTAATATACCTGCATTTTTTTTGTCAGCCCATAACATTTGAGCCGTTTTGAATTTTCGTGCTATCGTTGACAAATTTCATGTTTAACAATGCTATCCACTGAGTTCCTCGGCATTTAACCTGCATCAAGGTCAAGGTCATGTTTAAGATTATGTTGGTGATGACCTTATGCACTGTAATCTAAATATTAATATTGAATCCGTCAGCAATCAACCTTTTAACAGTTAATTTTAATTCTAAGGCAAAAGTTTGATGTACATGTATTTTGAATTGGACATTGCAATATCAATTATTCCCAATTTAGTTTTTCCATGAGACATACATGTATATAATGGTTACTTTACAAAGTAAATTACAGCAATGGAACGTATTTTCTCAGATTAACTGCATGAATCGTCTTACTTGATTGCTTATTATCGTATCCTCTATCCTTTCAATCTTAACAAAACAGCTTGTTCGTATTTACAGAACTAGCTTATCATGCGCAATTACGGATATTTTAGTTGTAATTGGTACATCTCAGTTAAGACTTTTTCAAGATCTTCATTAAAAGAGAAATATTTTTGTGAATTTAATTTCCGCTTCTGTGTTGTTTCTCTAGTGTCAACTTGTTGTTCTTTCTTTTTTTCTTAATGCTGTACACGATGATTGTGCTGCATCGTGCTCCTTTCGCTCTTTACCTTACCCGATATAATATCCAGCCGTTATATTATTTTCTGCGCGAACCTTACTTCTCTTTTGCATGCCATGGTATTGCGGTAAAGTTGTCCAAGCGCTAGCTTCCTGACGTCCAGAGGCGTAGCGATGATATTTTGCGCCCGGGGACAAACTATAAAATTGGCGCCCCAGCAATCTTGTGACAGATTTATTACCCTTGGTTTCTTATTATAATGTAACGTTGCAAGCCTCATTTTGGAGCCCCTGTACCCCCGCCCCACCCCTCGCTACGCCTCTGCTGACGTCACACGGTAGCCACTCACTATGGCCATGCAGTAATATAAACATAACGTCATATACCGTTGATGTTTAATCGGATCACAATTTTGGTACACTTTACATATAATGTGTGCAGTTTAATATTTTGGATATATCAAAATTGTAACGTATCAAATACGCTAATTACATTCTTGCGCATAATTATTTTTAATGACTGGCTGGAAGAATTTTCCTTACCCCCCCCCCCCCCCCATTTGGTGGTCATTTTTGGATTGATTGATTGTTTGATTCACCGTATTTTAACGGCTCGCCAACACTTTTAGGCTATTTAGCGCCAAACAATAAGTTATATGTAAACATATATAACATAAAAATAAACATATACAAATATCGACCAGCGATGCATTGGGAAAAAGGTCAAGTCTGTCAGAATACGGCAAATTTAATCATCCATAGGGGTATGCCACAAATAAAATATTGGTCAATAGACAGAGGGAAAGGCGTGGTCTTAATGCTGACTTATAGGAGAAAATAAACTCGGTTCTTTTTAGAGAAGAACGTGGACGTATATTGGTCTCCAACTAACATATCTCCAACCACATCATTTATTCCGTGGTAAAATATCCCACTCGAGTTAATGTTTTTTATTACGTGATGCAGTTCAGACTCTAAAACTAATTTGTCTCTCTCTACTATTAAATTTATGAAACATTTTGTATAAACATATTTCCATTAAAAGTATAACTACGTGACAAATATACTCTGAATGAGTAACGAATTTATATTAAATTTATGAAACATTTTGCTTAAACATATTTCCTTTCATTTGAAAACCTCTATTTATGATATGGCCTCCGCGATATTTCAATTCCTAAAGTCGTTGTATATTATGATCAGTCACACATCGCATAGCACAGCGTGACTTTACGTCTCGCTTCATAATGTCACTGCGTAAATATCTGAAGAATCATCAAGCTATTTTTAAAACGTATTTGTGAGTCATATGATAAATAGAATATTACAATTGAGCACATTGTAAATGAAAGTTATGAATCTCATCTAATAAATTCCATCTTTTACGCGCTTTAAACTTATATAACCGTGTTGAAACGAGAGTCTTCGAAGAAAATAAACTTGTCCCACATTCCACCTTATTTCGGAAAATGTGGTAGAAAATGTCTTAAAACATAATCGTAATTCTTGATGGTATATATATATATATATATATATATATATATATATATATATACGATTTAATGTCATTTATACGATACAGATTATGAAACCACCCAAATCCGAAGGTGGAAGATTCCCTCTAAACCATATTGGCATCACTTTGTCGTCTGGATCTTTCCTTTGATTTTGGCTTCATACTCTCCCCCAATACTCCCAGTAAATTCATGTGGACGCCCATGATGTTACATCCAATATTAACGAATCAATGCTGTCGGAAGTTCCCAGATCAGGGATGTCTGTAAATACTGCATGATTTGATAACGTCATGAACCCTGCTGAATGCCCCAAATCAAGAAGTGACCGAACAATGGTCAGCAAAATATGTCATTAGGCTCAAGTAAGTTCTCATTTTACGACAATTTTCGATTTATGGTGACGTGAAAAATGGAAATGATTAAGTTTATTACCCTGCCTTGTATGCATTTTATTATCCGTTTTAAACATTGGTTCGATGGCGATGAAACTCGACGCACACCCGATTGCAGTCATAATAACCTCATCGCTTAGCATGTAGTTTCATCATCGTTCTCCATCGAACGCTTCTAGTGTTTGCAGACAGGCCTACGTTTATAAAATAATTGAATTAAAAGCGTCATCCTGATATTGCTTGCTTTAATTTTGGTTACAAGTATTTTGTGCATGATCTTGTAACGTTAACATTGCATAATAATGACTCCTTGTGAATCGCCAGAACAGACAAATACATGGCACTCACTGCTTGAAATAAGATCTCGTATCAAACAGTTGTTTTAATATAGTAGTTGTATGTCACACATATGCCGGTGCCTTCGGAATGCATCTGCCATGACTGGTTACATAAGAGCAAGAACGATCACGAACAGCTACTAATAAGCACAACAGGAAGATCACAATGTGGACTATAAATATGAATAAAATAAACATCCAAGAAAAGGGAAGAGCATTTTCTGCAACGTCGGGCGTGTTTTGGGGAATTTTTGCAAAACGAATGCAGGAATTCTTGTCTATTGTTTTATTGTTAATCACAATTTCCCCCTTAACTGCATTGTCTTGTTTGGAAACAATTCTGATACTTTCGACTTCATTTGAAACAAATTCCGTATTTCCGTTGGTGGAGTTAAAAAATACTTCACAATCATCTGGAATCACATTCACGAATGAAGCTTGAGATATTTGCACATGTTTAGACGATGGTACTCTGATTTCAGCATTGTAAGACGGTCGTATATCCAGTACGGTACTGGACGAAGACTCTCTATTGTCACCCGAATAATATACGTCAAATCCGGTGGAATTGAATCTTCCTTCTATTACTCCGGTCATGGTTGATTGTTCATCTGCGTTTAAACGCCAATCAATGCAGAAGAAAGGGGCGGATTTGGTTTTACTAGGGTCAGCAATCTTCTGTCCAAGCCCTTTAGAGGAGTAGGATATTTGGTAACCTCCAGTACAAGAAAAAGCTTCACTTGCGCTCGATTCATTCATGTATATTTTGAGGGAATGTTGATTCTTCATACAAGGGGTATCAGTGTCTCTACTCATTGTGATATTAATGGTTGTGTCCTTTGCTCCAACAAAACTAAACTTGAAATAAATTGTAGTTTCTTCCTGAGCATGTGCAAGAGTTCTGCATAAATTGTTTCCTTTATGTCCGGAAAAATCGATCAGCTGTCCATGTGCAAATCCACGAGCAAAAATACAGACGAAGAAAACACAAAACATGACCGGAATGCTCATCATCTGCAAGATAGGCAAAGCAATCATCGACGTACAAAGTATTATTCGAAAGATTTTTAAAATTTAAAACTAAACATAGAAAGATCCTTTAAAAAAAACTCAACTCATACTAAAAGAAAAGGCAAGGGTCTCTTCGCCTTTTTATAATATACACAACATTGTTTGTTTAGATAAATCAAAAATCAATTATTAGTATGTGTGCATCGATCAAAAAATCAAATTTGTATGCACAGAGCATGCATTGCTATTTTGATCCTGGAGTAGTAGGATCAATAAATAAAAAACAATTACGCGAGATCATGCCTGAGTTTCATCAATCGAATTTCTTCAGTGGACCAGCTTTTCATGAATGATTCAACAATTAAATGTGCTCTTTAATTCTCTAAGTATTAAACGTATACATAGTAAACATAACATTTCAATATATACTATTTTTGTCCTCTGAAAAACCGATTCCGTTTGCTTCAAATTTAATTAATATAATATACAAACAGTCTGTTTACTCTCGTCTTACATGGTTGAAAAGTGCGGTTTCGTTTTATGTTAGTTCTTTTGTTTGTTGTGCACATCTTTTCATAGGTTTATGCAAGTGATCAGAGCGTCAACATTGGAGGCGTTCGAACCCCGACTGAGTCATATCAAAGACATATAAAATGGGACCAGCAGCTGCATCGCTTGGCGCTCAGCATTAAGAGGTTCGAGTTAGGACTAATCGGCCTGGTGTCAGGATAATATGACTGGTTGGTGCTACACTTGTGCACCATGATGCCCCAGTCCTAGGCATCACTTCAAACTACCACAAAGCAGACATCGTAGCGCTATGATTAAAATTGGTAAAGCTGCGTTAAAAATCCAATAAGCACTAACACATGCAACAATAAATAGAAGAAATTACATGTGAATATTTTTATACATGGTTTTACCTGGTGCATCTATATACAATGGACAAAGCATGCAAATAATTTAAAACACACGTGCAAGATGTGGTAAATATATTTTTTGAGTAAGCGCATTCACAATGACAGCTGCATTGTCGAGAATTGCTAAAATAAAGGAACACATCCCAAACAACTATGGGTCACAAGCGCCATCTATGATGGATAATGAAATCACGTTTTGTTGATTTGTTTATACTAAGGCTTGCTTTTACTATTCATTATATAGATGGCACTCGTAGCCCATTTTCACCTGAAATGCGTATCAATGTTGAATTGTTGGACTTGTTTGCCTTTGTTTTCCTTTTATAAGGGAACTCTGGGATCCGATGGTACTGACGAGAGTTCTTAGCCATCCAACTCTGTACAACTATTTTCCGTTAATTCCAAAATTAGTATTCTGTATTTCTTATAACAATATATCTAACTGAATAACGCTACTGCTTAATGACGTCAGTAATCTAAACAATAAAGGGATGGGTAAGCAATTAAAAACAGTCAGCCGACTATCTTGATGAATGTAAAAGTGTTACATTATACCTATTTCGATACGATTTTCAATATTACTGTTTAAATGCCCTTTGTTAAATATTATTTTCCCAATGGACCAAAGGTAAGTTGATATTAATTTGTTCAAAATTTTTGTCTAACCATCGTTTGTCTGTGATGGGGCAGGTATTGGGTAATATTTTTACAGCAATTATCTATTAAACATGAAATTAATTGGACAATCTTTCGATATATTTTATTATTAGTAAGTTAATACTCATTTATAACGGCGATGCTAAGAGTTTCTACACCGGCAACCAGGTTAAAGGTAGAATTTCTTTTTTGTTGAGTTTATTCGTCTGGAACTCAATAGTATTTCTCAGCGGATCGTCTTTTGAACCTTGTTGTTGTTGTAGTGTTTAACGCCATTTACCTCACAAGATAGAATATACATGGCGACTAGTATAAATGGTGGAAGAAGAACCCATGAAAACCGCAGAAAGAACCACCGACCCACAAGAAACTACTTATATACCAACATAGGCCGAAACCGAGACTCGAACCCACGCAGACGGATGTGAGATGGCAATGATCCGTAATGGTGAGCGCTTTAGACCACAAGGCCACTCGGGAACCCTTGAATTTTGTTCAACAGTACTATCAAAACATGACATGGGACAATTCATTTCAGTGCTGAGCACCTCTGAATTGGTTTTATTTTTAGTCATTCGGCTGAATCAAAGTGTTTTAGTTTAACCTCCCTCATTGAATCCCATCACCCAACGCTCCGATAAGATTTTGCTTACATGTGATATCCCAGAGATATTATTGAAATGATACGAATAAATATTAAAATTGATTATTTCAGAACGCCTGTATAATCATATGTCGTTTAGTACAAACCTTTTTCTTGTCCCCTTTTGAATTCTAGTTTCGCTTTTTGCGAAGAATGAAAAATTTACTGCTTCGTAATTGTGGCTTACAATACCTCAAAATCAGGACGTCTTTCTTCGCAATTTACCGGGTCATGATGGCGAATTTCATCCACCTTAATGACATCTAAATTTTTCATAACATTAGTTCACTAAGAGATGGAGAAAAGCTGGCCGTGTTTATATTTTGCATCACAGTCTGTCTTCTTCACTCGGTGACCTACCTCGTTTGTCTTCTTTATAAATCCGATACTACCTATATAAATAGTTCTCCGCTACACAGGTAACCCCGCTGTCGGACTATTTTTACGTCCAACTCGGAATACTTTTGTCATAACATAATTTTGCTTCTATTTTAGTGTAGTGAATGCTACTTATCCTGATCGAATAAAATATACACATGAACTGAAATTTTACCATGCGCTATACTGTCAAAAATTCTATTCTATTCTATCTATATTGTTTGGAAATCGTATTTTAAATGCATTGAACAATGCTCAGGTTATATACGGGGCCAGCTCATGTAATTTTCTATAACATCATTTTAGGTAAAACCCCTACGCTGAATGACTGCTATAAATGTAAATAACAATTATAAAATGTATTGAAATGGTAAATATTTTACTGCGGTTCATGAACTTATCGTTGTTGTGCAGGCCGTTCCATACTTCCTTGATCCGGAGATACGTAAGATATTTTAATTTATAAATTTGACCTTGTACGGTTTGAGGCAGATATATCCAAGGTATTCAGTCCCGTAATGGCTGAACAACAATTTTTAATTATATATTTAAAAAAAAAACAATTTGTTTGAGCAAGAATTAGGAGAAGCACGCGTGTGTTTTACCCCAGGGCCCGCGATATCTCTACGGCCCGGTGTATGGCGGTGGGGAATCCATGTGATTAAAGAAAAGCTGCATCTTGTACAAAAAACAGAATGAACATATGAACCTGTACATGTAGTTGTACTACTCTTAATTTTGCAAACGTTCTTAAAATTTTACTTCTTCGCTAGTTAAGTTTCAAAGATTTTATCAATAGTGGTCAAATAAAATGGAAACATCGGCGTGGTCTTCAATCAATATCATGACGACTGATATACTGCATTGCATCTTTAATACTCACACCAAGTATCTTGGCCTTTACATCGTTAAAAGCATCTAAACTACGTATCTTTCCTTATCTCTCTTTCTTATTATTACATCTACTCAATGAATACAGTCAGAAACGTCAAATCCGGTGTATACTACACGTGCCTGGAAATAATCGTATATGATGAAACAGTTGCAGATTTGCTTTAATTATCCTCTTTATGTCGCGATCCAGTTATAACAACAACCTGTCAAGATGTTCACCATTTTCATGTAGAATATAACGCATACGAGGACATAAAGATGGCTTAATAACATATCCTTGTTCCCTAACTAGACAAACTACTTTTATGTCCTACATCTATACAAATGTGTATGATGTGTTTAATGGTCTAAATTACAAATATGTATGATCTTGTTACCAACATTATAATTTGCTATTTTACATGTATTATAAGCGAAATTTAAAAAACAAATGGGAACGTCATTAGAGGCGGACGGGACCTTTCATGTTTTTTTTTTTTTTTTGGTGGTGGTTGGTGCCTCCTTTTTCTTAATTTTTTTTAAGGAAACCAGCATGCAATTGAACTCGTTGTCGTTGTTATTGGTATTTTTTATGTGAGTACGATATTGCAATTTTCGGTCACTAGTTATTCCATATGCTCATCTAAAAAAGTTTGAATTTTTTTTTGTTAAAACGGAAAACAATAATTAATTTGGTGCTATTATACAGATATTCTGCGAACATTTTGCTTTCTAATACAAATGGCTCTCGCTTATCGTTTAAACAACGCCATGTCATAAAGATTAACCCTTCACCTATTATCCCTCAAATATTTACATGAATAGCGGCACAAAATGAATATAATTTCATACAATTATTTGTAAGCATACATGATTCGTTCGTTCGTTTGATAGAGAGAGAGAGAGAGAGAGAGAGAGAGAGAGAGAGAGAGAGAGAGAGAGAGAGAGAGAGAGAGAGAGAGAGAGAGAGAGAGAGAGAGGAATGACTACATGAAATGACATAATAAATTAATAGATTTTGTCCTGGTTGCAAATATTGATCAAGAGTCCGAATTGAATATAAAAAGCAAACAATAACCAAACAGGAAGTGGATATTATGTTTCTATATATAAACGGTAGTAGTAATCAGCTTAGCAGAGAAAAAACAGATTTTGAATACTATATAATTTTAAAAAGCGTTTCATGTCTTTAATATGTATTTGGAATATGTCAAATAAGCGAATAGTTCCATTAGCAGTTAAAATCAGATGAGTATATAACAAAATATGTTTAGTCGCTGGCTAGCTGGCTCCTTCTCATCAGACCAATTTGAATTTAGTTTCGTAAATATAATTGGATAAATACATCAGCAAGCTATCATTAGCAAAACGTCCCGTTAAACACGCAAAATAATATGTATGCTATATCATTAATATACAATAACTAATAACGGATCTATATAAAGCCGTATGGTACATTAGAGATCATCCCAAATATAACTTGTAGAAATTTTAGCGGATTTTTTTCTATCCCCCCCCCCCCGCCAACGTAGGTCACAAAATCTCATACTCTCAAAAAAATAATTTCAAAAATAAAATGGGTTTGAAATCCCTTTGTATTAGGAAAACACGAAAATACAGCAATGCGTTCTGAATTATTTAATACTTAAAAATGTCTTAATCTAGGTTTAAACTCCTGGAAACCTATTGAAAGAAAGACTTGTTTTTAAAAACAAAACAAAACGTAGTTAGGAAAAAAGGTTTAAATTCCAAAGAATAAAGATGTAGACATATCATCTCATGAATTTATTTTTCATTGTTCTTTTCTTCCCATGTTTATGTAAAATGTTCCTTCATGGATCAAACTGGGAAACCTCCCACATTGAGACTGTCGTCCTTTGGAAAGGATATTCCGTTCAGATGGAACTCCTCATCAGGCCAATCCGCACTCTCTCCATTGTCCTCGTTCGCGGTTCTGATCTTAATCTCGCGTTGCCTACGAAAGTCAACTCGCGTAGAAGTAAAATTTTAAGAACGTTTGCAAACTTTAGAGTATCACTACTACATGTACAGGTGCATGTGTTGATTCTGTTTTCGTACAAGATGCCGCTTTCCGTTAATCACATCCAGTCCCCACCGCCACACACCAGGGCCGTTGAGAGCTATCACGGGCCCTGGGGTAAGACACACGCGTGCCACTCTTAGTTCTTGCTCCAAAAAATTGTTTCTTTTATAAAAGTAGAAAGTGTTGTTCGGCCCTTACTGGACCGGACCCTTTGGATATATTTGACACACACCACACAAGGGCAAATTCATATATTAAGTCTCATAAGTATCTCCCTAGCAATGATCTCATATGTATCTCCCTAGCAAAGAAGTATTGAAGGATCTGCACAAGAACGATAAGTTATCGATACACAGTAAACTCATTTACCAGTTCAAGGCATTTTAATTGTCATGTACATTTATGACTGTCGTTTACAGTAGGGGTTTTACCTAAAATGATGTTATAAAAAAATTACATGATTTGGCACCGTAAAATAACATTATCAGTGTTCACGGAATTTAAATACGTCTTGCAAACTATATAGATATAACAGAATAGAAGTTTTAACCGTATAGCATGGTAACATTTCAGTTCAGGTGTAACAGTGTATATTTTATTCGATCAGGATAAGTATCATTCCCTACCCTAAAATAGAAGCAAAATTATGTTATGATAAACGTATTTCGAGTTTGAAGTAAAATAGTCCAACAGCGGGATTACCTGTGTAACGTAGCACTATTTATATATTTCGAAGAAAGCGAAACTAGAATTCAATAGGGGAAAAAACAAAGGTTTGTACTAAACGACGTATGATTATAAAGGCATTCATAAATAACTCATTTTAATATTTACTCGTATCCTTTCAATCATATCTCTGGTATATCACATGTAAGCAAAATCTTATCGGAGCGTTGGGTAATGGGATTCAATGAGGGAGGTTAAACTAAACCACTTTGATTCAGCCGAATGAATAAAGAAAATAACCAATTCAGAGGTGCTCAGCGCTGAAAGGAAGTGTAACATGTCTTGTTTTGATAGAACTGCTAAACATAATACATGGGTTACCGAGTTGCGTAGTGGTCTAAAGCGCTCACATTTACGGATCATTGCCATTTCATATCTGAAAGTTTGCCAGTAGCTTCTTGTGGGTCAGTGGTTCTTTCTGGAGTTTTCATGGATTCTTCTTCCACCATTTATACTAGTCGCCATGTATATTCTATACTGTGACAAAAATGGCGTTAAACACTACAACAACAAGAAGAAGAAGATTCAAAAGACGATCCGCTGAGAAATATTATTGAGTTCCAAACGAATAAACTGGTGAAAAAGAAATTCTACCTTTAACCTGGTTGCCGGTATAGAAATGTTTGACATCACATTTATAAATGTTTATTAACTTACTGATAATAAAATATATCGAAAGATTGCCCAATTCATTTTATTTTTAATAGATAATTGCTGAAAAAAATATTACCCGATACCTGCCCTTACACAGGCAAACGACGGTTAGACAAAATTTTTGAACAAATTAATATCGACTTACAAGGGTCAATTGGAAAAATAATATTTAATAAAATGCATTTGAAACAGTAACGTTGAAAATTGTATCGACATAAGTTTAATGTAACACTTTTACATTCATCAAGATAGTCGGCTGACTGTTTTTAATTGCTTACCCATCCCTTTATTGTTTAGATTACTGACGTCATTAAGCAGTAGCGTTATTCAGTTAGATATATTGTTATAAGAAATACAGAATACTAATTTTGGAATTAACGGAAAATAGTTGTACAGAGTTGGATGGCTAAGAACTCTCGTCAGTTCCATCGGATCCCAGAAAACAAAGGCAAACAAGTCCAACAATTCAACATTGATACGCATTTCAGGTGAAAATGCGCTACGAGTGCCATGTGTATATTGGATAGTGAAAACAAGTTTAGTATGATGGTCAGTGAAAACAAATCAACAAAACGTGATTTCATTATCCAACATAGATGGCGCTTGTGACCCATAGTTGTTTGGAATGTCTTCCTTTATTTCAGCTATTCTCGACAATGCAGCTGTCATTGTGAATGCGTTTGCTCACCAAACATATTTAGCACATCTTGCATTTATGTTTGAAATTACTTTTATGCAATGTCCATTGTATATAGATGCACCAGATAAAACCATGTAAACAAATTTTCTCATGTTTTTTCTTCTTTTATTGTTGCATGGGTTTGTGTTTATTGTATTTTTAACGTAGCTTTACCAATTTTAGTCATATCGCTACGATGTCTGCTTTGTGGCAGTTTGTAGTGATGTCCAGGACTGGGGCATCATGGTGTACAAGTGTAGCACCAACCAGTCATATTATCCCGACACCAGGTCGACTAGTCCTAAAACTATCTTCTTAATGCCAAGCGATACACCTGCTGGTCCCATTTTATATAAGTCTTTGCTATGACTCGGTCGGGGTTCGAACGCCTCCGATGTTGACGCTCTGATCACATGCATAAACCTATGCAAAGATTAGCACAACAAACAAAAGAACATAAAACAAAACCTCACTTTTCAATCATGTAAGACGAAAATAAACGGAAGATTTGTATGTTATATTACATTGATGTAAAAAAAAATAATATATATTGAAATGTTATGTTTACTAAGTATACTTTTAATACGTTGTTGAATGATTAATGAAAAGCTGGTCCACTGAAGAAATTCGATTGATGAAACATAAACATTATCTCGCCTAATTGCTTTTCATTTATTGATCGTACTAATCCACGATCAAAATAGTATTGTATGTTGTGCATACAAACTTTTTTTGGGATCGATGCACACCTATTCTAAAAATTGATCTTTGATTTACCTAAACAAACAGTGTTGTGTATATTATAAAAAGGAAGCAGACGTTTGCTTTTGCATTTATTATGAGTTGAATTTTTTTCAAGAATCTTTCTATGTTTAGTTTATAATTTTTAAAAATCTTTTGAATTAGATTTTGTACGTCGATGCTTGCTTTGTCTATTTTTCAGATGAGCATTCCGGTCATGTTTTGTGTTTTCGTCGTCTGTATTTTTTTCCGTGAATTTGCACAACGGCAGATTTTCGATTGTTTGGAACAAACAGGAAACAATTTATACACAACTTTTGAACATGCTCAGGAAGAAACTACACTTTACTTCAAGTTTAGTTTCGTTTGATCAAAGGACACAACCATTGATATCACCATGAGTAGAGACACTGATACCCCTTGTATGAAGAATCAACATTCCCTCAAAATATTCATGAATGAATCGAGTACAAGTGGAGATTTTTGTTGCAGTGGAAGTTACCAAATAACATACTTCTCTAAAGGGATTGGGTAAAACCTTGCTAGACCAGAGTAAAACCAATTACGCCCCTTTCTTCTGTATCGATTAGCGAGTAAACGCAGCTGAAAATCAACCATGGCCGGAGTAATAGAGGGAAGATTCAGCTCCATCGGATTTGACGTATATTACTCAGGTGACAATAGAGAGTCTTCGTCCAGTACCGTGGATATACGACCGTCTTACCATGCTGAAATCAGAGTACCATCGTCTAAAAATGTGCAATTATCTCAAGCTTCATTCAAGAATGTGATTCCAGATGATTGTGTAGTATTTTTTTTAACTCCACCAATTGAAACACGGGATTGTTTCATATGAAGTCGAAAGTATCAGAATTGTTTCCAAACAAGACAATGCAGTTAAGGGGGAAATTGTGACAAGCAATAAAATAATAGACAAGAATTCTTGCATTCCCAACACACCCCCGACGTTGCAGAAAATGCTTTTCCCATCTCTTGGATGTTTGTTTTATTAATATTTGTAGTCCACGTTGTCGTGTTCCTGTTGTGCTTATTAGTAGCTATTCGTAATCGTTCTTGCTCTTATGTAACCAGTCATGGCAGATGCATTCCGAAGGTACCGGCATATGTGTGACATACAACTACTATATTAAAACAACTGTTTGATACGAGATCTTATTGCAAGCAGTGGGTGCCATTTGTCTGTTCTGGCGATTCACAACGAGTCATTATTATGCAATGTTAGCGTTACAAGATCATGCACAAAAGTAGTAATACTTGTAACCAAATTTAAGCTAGACAATATCAGGATGAAGCTTTTTATTCAATTCTTTTATAAACGTAATCATGTCTGCAAACACTAGAAGCATTCGATGGAAAAGCGACGATGAAACTACAGGCTAAGCGATGAGGTTATTATGACTGCAATCGGGTATGCGTCGAGTTCCTTCGTCATCGAACGAATGTATAAAACTGATAATCAAATATATACAATCCAAGGGAATAAACTTATTCATTTCCATTTTTCACGTCACCATGAATCGAAAATTGACGTAAACTGAGAACTTATTTGAGCCTAATGATATATTTGCTAACCACCTAACGGTACTTCTTGGTTTTGGACATTGGACAAAAGCGCCAGGGTTCATGACGTTATCAAAAAATGTTGTATTCCTAGACATCCCTGATCTGGGAATTTCCTACAGCATCGATTTTTAATGTTGGATGTAACATCATGGGCGTCCAGAGGATTTTACTGGGAGGGTTGGGGAGGGGATAAAACCGAAATAAAAGGATCCAGACGTCAAAGTGATGCTATAGGTTCATGGGGAAAGACAATCTCTAACCTTCGGATTTGGGTGGTTTAGTAATGTGTCATTTTATTTTCATCGCACAATATAATCTAATGCAATATAATATATAATATAATGCACAGATTAATCGGCGTTTTTGTTCTCTCTCTCTAAAATGCATTTGTGATCGGATATTTGCATTTTTTAATTTTGAATAATAAACATACACAAAGTTTATTTACGGTCTGAAATGCGTCACATAATAAGAAACATTAACTCGATTGAGATATTTTACCACGGAATAAATACCGTGGTTGGAGAGTTGGGAGACCAATATAAATCCACGTTCTTCTCTAAACATAGTTTATTTATTCCTATAAGTCAGCATTTAAACCACGCTTGTCCCTATGTCAATTGACCAATATCCTGTGGAGTAAATTTGCCGTATTCTGTTAGACGTGACTTTTTTTCCCAATGCACCTTGTGCAATCAATTAGAAAAATGACCACCAAAATGTTGATAGTCAGAGGCGTAGCTATGATATTTTGCGCCCGGGGACAAACTATAAAATTGGCGCCCCAGCGATCTTGTGACCAATTTATTACCCTTGTTGACTTATTATAATGTAACGTTGTAAGCCTCATTATGGCGCCCCTGTACCTTGGCGCCAGGGGACATATGTACCCCCCTGCCCCCACTTAGCAACGCCTCTGTTGATAGTAATATTAAAAAAGTGTTCCTGAAGGGGGTGGGTTCAAAATAGTCCAGCCAGTCTGTAAAGAGAATAATATGCAAGAATGTAATTAGCGTATTTGGACCACTTTGATATAAGATTAAACATCAGCGGTATATGACGTTTTATTTATATTACTGCATGGTCATATTGAGTGGCTGCCGTGTGACGTCACGAAGCTAGCGATTGGACAATTTTACCCCAATACCATGTCATGCAAAAGAGAAGTAAGGCTCGCGCAGAAAATATATAACGCTATACAAATGGAGGAGGACCTTTTTATCAGCACCCCAGTCAGTGTGCGTAATTACTTCAAGTACATTTAATGCTTTTAAGCATTTAGCTTTTAAATTCTTGATGTGTGGTACAAAAGTCAGTTTTCTGTCAATGATAATACCCAAAAACTTTGTTTCTTCAACAACTGGAATAAGTGTTCCATCCAGCGTGAGTCTAGGGTCATCATGATGTCTTCGCAACTGACAGAAATGCATGCATACTGTTTTCGATTTAGAAAATTTGAAACCGTTATTACTCCCCCAATTTTGGATCTTATTGATATTTTGTTGGAGTTGCCTTTCAATTGTATGCATGTGCTTTGATCGATAACAAATTAAAAAAGCGTCTACATATAAAGAGCAATCCACACCGGGAGTTAAGCACTTGGTGATGCTATTGATTTTGATATTAAATAGCGTCACAGATAAAAAAAATACTGCCCTGGGGCACACCCATCTCTTGCTGGTGCATATCGGAGAGGGTAGAGCCCACTCGTACTTTGAATCCTCTGCCAGAGAGAAAATTGGAGATGAAAGAGGGCAGACGGCCTTTTAGAACGGAACTACAACCAGAACGGAAGCCACTTTGGAAAGGAGATAGTAAATTGTTACCTTCCATGTACCATACAAGCCTAGAATTAATCATTCGTTCCATTGTTTTGCATACGCAGCTTGTCAATGCAATGGGCCGATAGCTGTTAGGATCTTCGTTATCTTTGCCAGGTTTGGGAATCGGTATCACTGTTGCTTCTTTCCAGCTCTTAGTTACATTACCAGCAATCCATAAATCATTAAAGATTTTAAGAAGTAATGTCAGAGAAGATTCTGGGAGGTGTTTCAAGAACTGGTAATGTACTTCGTCAGGCCCAGCGGATGTATCATTGGCCTTGTCTAAAGCCTCCCTAAGCTCCAATAAAGAAAACTGCTGGTTATAATTTTCAGTGTTGTTCGATGTAAATTTTAAACGTGACTTTTCTTTTTGAGATTTTAATCTTCTAAAGGAATCTGAATAATTTGATGTTGCTGAGTTTTTCGAATACAATAATATTTGCTTTGTCACGTTTCGAACTGAAATTGCTATTGTTTGTTTTCAGGTGTCGAATAGACCTGTGTTTCCTCTTTCCATTTATTTTTTTAATAGTATCCCAAACTTTTTTTATTGAGGAACGAGAGTTTAAAGAAGAAATATATTTATTCCAGGATACACGTTTACATTCTTAGATTGTGCGTCGATACGATATTTGTTTAAATTTTCTGGCGTTGTACGATTGTTGAATGTTTTTAATGCTTCTCGGCGTTGTTTAATGGCTTCTTTGCATTCCTTGGTTACCCAAGGTTTTTGCGATCTCTTACTGTTCGTTAAGGACTTGGGAATAGATTCATCTGCAATTGAAATTAGAACGGAGGTAAAATGCTGTATAGGATTAACAGCGTTGAATACTGTACGTCTAGTTTTACAGTGTTTCAAACATAGCCCAGTCGGCCTTCTTTATATTCCAATGTGGAATTGCGTCATCAATTTTAGAGTTATTTTCAAGAGTGACTGGAAAGCGATCACTGCAGTGAGGGAGAGCAAATTGTCAAATCTATGCATGTGTACTTAACCGTTCCTGGGTGTAAATATGTTGGTGAGTTAGAGTTATATAGACACATATCGTGTCTAGAAATGAAATCTTCTACTTTATGGCCTCTGTCGTTTATGTGATTTGATCCCCATAAAATTTTATGGGCATTAAAATTCCCGAGTAAAACTAAGGGCGCGGGAAGTTGTTCAACAAGATTGTCTAATTTCTTTTGTACTAGGTTGGTGTTTGGTGGTAAGTAAATGGAACAAAAAGTAATCACTCGATGTAGAGTGACACTTACAGCAATGGCTTGTAAATTTGTGTTTAAAGGAATGACTCTGTGAGGGTCTCTGTTGTTCACAGCAATAGAGACTCCTCCTGAGGCCCTGTCAGCGTTTTGAAAGTACGCGTTAAACAGGGAAAAGATTTTAAATGTAATTTTATCTGTCTCTTTCAGGAATGTTTCCTGTAGACATAGCACTGCAGGATCGTGTTCATTTAAAAGTAGAAGAATATCATTGTAGTTAGCTTTTAAGTCCTCGACAGTTCCATTGTATGATGGTGTTCTTCATTATAATGTTATGCTGGAGATTCTGGAGCTAGAGTAGACTATTCGCGGAGGAAATTTGTGTTGTTATTTGTCTGGAGGAAGTACGGGAGTATATGTAGTTTTACTAGGTTTGGAGCTACTGTGAGTACATGGAGCAGTTTCTTCTGCATCCATGCTCTCAACATCTCCAAACCTGTTGTACAGTTTAACGGGGTCATCATACCCCTTTTGCGGCTTATTTGTTTGTGCTTTGTGTTTCTGTTTTGGTGATTTTGGTGGTGGATTGTTATTAAATGTTGTCTGAGTTGATGTTGTGCTTTTCTGTGGCTTATAATTACGGATATTGGCACTTGTGGTTGAATCGGGTTGATTCGTCTGTGTTTGGGCGTCCTTCGTGCTTTTTGGATTGTGTTTTACGACTGTGGAGAAGGATGGGCCAGGAAGGGGTGTTTTTGCCTGGACAAGTTTTCTGGCCTCTGGGTAGGGAATGTTCAAGGTAAACTTTACCCTCTGAATTTCCTTCTCCTGTTTCCATGTATCACAATCCTCAATATTATGAATATACCTTCCAGACAACTGTACAACATAGGGTGGCACTTTCCCAGCCTTTATTATTGTAGTATATAAACTTACTACAAAGTTAACTTGTGAAACCTCTCGAGTTATTTGCCCTAAAAAAGCTCCAAACATTCTGCATCTTGATACTACGATAAATATTTGTAAATCTCAACTGTGAAGCCGTAATATTGTTAAGGGTGTGGACAAAATATATTTTCATTCAGAAGAGAGAATTAGAGCAACATTGTTAGTTTATGATAATTACAGCAAACAATCTAATTATAAGATAATTATAAGTTTGTTTAATCTGATATGCAGTTGTGAATTTGTTTCTGGTTGTTATGTTTTCAGATTATTTTTAATAATAAGATATACGACCTAAATATTTTAATGATAAGATATACGACCTAAATATTTTAATAATAAGATATACGACCTAAATATTTTAATGATAAGATATACGACCTAAATATTTTAATAATAAGATATACGACCTAAATATTTTAATGATAAGATATACGACCTAAATATTTTAATAATAAGATATACGACCTAAATATTTTAGGTTTGCCTTAATTTATCACCCACGATTTGCAAATGTGCTGGAAGATTGCGTATGAGAATGTATTGGAGTCTCCATTAATTGATTGTTAATTCCTGAACTCTGGCTAAACAAATAACATTGGTATGTAACCGTGTTTCTAAGCATTCCATTTATAACATATTTTATCCTGATACCAACCATAATTCCAGATTAGTGTGAGACTACATTTGCCATTGTTCAAATCTCATATTTAAAGAAACATTGTCTGAAAATGAGCCATTATTTAATTAAAGTCTTTTAGGCAGTAGGACTTGTGATCCAAAATTTTATTTCAGACAACTGGGGCAGGTTACTTTTTTGTTGTCAATGACAAGTTATTTCATTGCAATTTTTGAAATCGGGTAATATGATTACAACAAATAATACTGAACATAATGAAATCAATAATATAGACAAAATGAAAATGAGTATTACATTTGATTGGTACGATTTTCTTAAAAAATTAACCGCAAGTTTATAAAACTGCAATTAGCCGTTTTCTTATACTGAATAGACAAAATTTCATCATGAAATCGAGTGAGCGATATAATTAACAAGTCCAGCATCCCTCCGTAAGCTGGTTAACGCATATTTTCATCATCCATAGAGTGGAATTATTGTACTCGTTCATGTCAACGTCAGGGTTACATAACAGGATATGGTAATCGTTCATTTGGGGATCTTGCAATTATTGAGGTCACGATCATGGAGGATCGACATTTAAGGACAATCCTGTTTTTACTCTGTATATATGCATTTTTCTTAATACCTAGTCGATTATCCATTTTTGCAGTAAGTGTGTAGTAATTTTAATTCTGTCTTCTTACATCACTGAAAAGTATTGCATTAAAAGAATGCCTCTTGATGCAACTCTACAGAAGTTTCTTGAAATGATGCATATGACTGTCTAACCTGGTACTGAAGTTAAGAAGTTCTAAAATATAATTAAATTTATGCTATAAATTTACCGAAGTATCTAACTCGTCGTGTATTATATACATATAAGAAATTAACGTATAGCAACAGAATGGCAATAAAGTACTAATTATATCACGATGTTGATACATTGGTTACTATTTCAAGGTGCATTTACAATTATTTTATGTGATTATTAGAAACCATTGCAAAGGTATGGGCATTACAATTTGTGTAACAGGTTTGTTACTACAATGCTACACAGATTTAATTAATAAATTAATGATGGACGGCAATCCAAAAGTATAAAAAGTTTATTTTGTATTTCTTTGTTTTGATGTTAAATGTCGTATTGCTTTAAACATTAACAAATATCCAGAAACAACAGTTTCAATGGTAGAATTTAGACATGATGCGTGCAATAATATTAATAGAAACTGACGAAACAAGCAGCCCAGAAGAAGTTTGTGATGCTATGTTTGAGGGTTTTCAGCTTGACATTGATATCAATTTTCCGTTCCAGATTGACGTATAAGGCATGGGTTTAATGCGGTTGCCATGACATTGACAAACCAGAGAGCAGAGAATGGTCCAATAATGCGCTTGGTTACATATGGATCCAATGTCACAGTAATGGTGACTGAGTGTTCACGTAGAAGTGTAAAAAGATTGACAGGTACGTAAATCGTTTTTTTTTTTTAATACAGCGTATGGCATATTAAGGGGAAGGGCACGTCTCTTATCGATATGAGCCTAAAACTACAACTATCTTATCAAATTTTATTATCATTATCGTCAGAAAATAAATGTTGGAATATCCACGATTAAATCTACTGTATCTAATGTATATCTAGAAGAAGAAAAAAATCGTTACCGACAACAAGTTTGAATGTGAATTTAATAACAGATTAATATTAAGTTCATCACTCAAATCGACAATATTTATTCAACATATGGAAGAAACAATCCACGAATGGGTTTTGGTAACTTGTTACTTATAATTGTTCAAGGAAAACATTTATTCGTGTTTTAGAGCTGATCAAATATTCTGGTATTTTATCACTTACTGTAGTCCAAGAAACAAGGGCAAAATAGATGAAAACCAAAAGTGGCCAGAGAAGTGATTTTCTTGAAAACAAATTCGCTTTCAGTCTGCAATGCATGCAGACTTTCATCAGCATACTCAGGATTTCATGTCGAATTCATTTTTTTTTATCACAGTATCAATGCGTCACAAAAACTGCACTAAAAAGTACGGGCGATGGAGATTTCCGTTTAAGTTATTGTCAACATTCTGGTTGGACATGGATCGATGACAGTTGAATTAAGGTATAGATGTTGTCTAGAAATAGTTTCAAATAGGCATCTAATTCTTCGGCTCCAATAATATCCACGATTGAAGCTGATTGCTCTGGACTTTGACAAAGACTTATGGACTGCGCCAAACCAATTTCGTATTCATCAGTTTGGAGATTGATCGCCGATTCGAATATGCTCAACCTGCCCATAGAAGCGATCTCCTCAAATAAAACCGACAGAAAACACGTTGCATTCCAAACGTTGAATACTGCTTTCATATCACCCTTTACCGACCCAGAAAAGGGGATATTAACTATAATGTATAATGAAAACCTAAAGGAAAAAAAAACAAACTTTTTTTTTTCTGAGAAACGTGGCAGCAAATGAAAAGCAACAGCTATAATTTAATACATTCGAAAACCGATCAACGCATCACAAGTGAAACAGTTAACTTCGATGAAGACTCCATAGATTTGTTACCAGATATATTTTAATATTCGAGCACGGACGGTCTCGACCATGCAGAGAATTGTTCAGCACAGCTGTATACATTGGATATGTCAAGACCGTGCCTTCTTTAGTCTCCGTGGATACTGCAGATGTAGATGGCGACATTTATTTTGTGAACAAGTTATCTACAATTATTGGGGAATACATTTTATGGCAGTCATCTATTTATGATGAAATGATAACAGTGACGATTATGAAAGCAATTATGTATAAAATCCAGCAAATACAAAGTATGAAAGTTTAACTAATGAAGGTGACAATGATAACTTACACACTGCAAAATAATGTTACTTCGATGTTACAAATTTTACCACAGTACCACTTGATAACCACTTCACTGACATAAACGCAACGCTAAATATTTTCAAATTCCATTTACCACCACGGAAACATTTCTGACAGGGATAAAAGATGGTATGTAATGCGTGATTGAACATTTAAAATTTTTTCAAAAGCATAGAAATAGAAAGAGGTCTGAAGTATGGGATGAATGTGGTGCTTGGAAAAAATAAAGCAACATGCAACTACACTGACAGAATTTGAAAATTAATACATGTGATTAAACAACGAAGACAGCAATGTTTAGAAAAAAAGTTGGCCAATAAATTCATTACAATAGCATATCAACCCAAGCTAAAATGATATGCTTGCAATCCATCGTCTCTACAAAACGCCCAACATTACAAACGCTGATAAAAACAAGATTAATAGGAGATTATCCGCTGTAAGAAAACTGCCTGACATTTATAGCGTGCCTCCCGACTAATGTTGTCATTGTTGAGTATATTGAAACATTTACTTCGAGCGAGTACCACGGACGTGTCGTCAATACAGTCAGAAACAAAATACATTCGAACGAAGCAATCAGTGAGGAATGATCTCCGCATGGTTCAGTGACAACAGTAGGGGGATGAATAGGCAGAGAAACGATGACTATCAAAAACAAACTAAATATTTGACAGCTGAAAAATATAAAATCCTACATAAATAGTATGTCTCTTTCTCCATTAGAAACAAAAAAATGCAGTTGAACAGATTATGTGTTGAGGAAGTTACAAAGAAAAATCACGAATATGTAAAAAGTGTCAAACAGATCAATGGCATTCCGCTTCCTGTAATAAGTCTCCACACAGACCAACCTATAAACGACATAAAAATATGTTTTGCGTCAAAAGATCACGGATGTATTTTAAGTATGGATAAAACATTCAACCTCGAGATTTTCACGCAACACCTGCCGTTTACAAAACTTATCAGTCACACGAAGATCAACTTTAGACCACTTTAGACACTCATCTTGGATGCATGTTATTTCTGGCAAATTAACTTACAAAGAACTTTCTGATCTAACCAAGGAAGTGACTAGGACTTAGCATTCAAAAGCTTTATAAAACGGTGATTTGTCGGTTGCATACATGTTCTATCGAACTGTAATAAATTTGGAGTTGCTAGCCCGAAATAGTTAGCCAGTTAGAAGGAGCAGACATCACAGAGAGGAGTGTTAGTGAATTTGAACCATACTGGGTTCGTTAGTAGTGATTTTAGGCACAAGCCGAATGACTGTCCCTTTCAGTAACATAGTCCATATTAAAATTCCGTGGTGTATACAAGTATTGTGATTGAAAAGGCAGCATTTATGGTTGGAAATCAGTAAATTATAGAATGGAATCAATAAGTTGGAACTTGGTAGGTACCGTTTATGTGTCCATAGTGGAAAATGGGCGTATGTATATGAGCGTGATACGCCGGAAATTCTGTGGACTGACTGGCCTAGAGGCGCGCAGTTAAATATTTCCCAGTTAGTAATGGAATACTAGTGGAATTTCTATGGCATGACGGGCTTGCGGTACGGAAATGGGATGATAATGGAGAAAAACCATGCTAAGGTGCAGTTAATGGACGTTTGGGCAAGTTGTCTCCTCTGGGTCGCCCATTGATTACAGCAAAGATTGATAATTATAGCAGACACGGCTTTCTTTCCATTTTACAAGTCAAGTTGTATGGAAGTCTTTGGAAATTTGGGGAAAACTTATGACTTCCAGCGTGATTCGCGCCAGGGTTTTGACACCGCTCGGTCAAGTGAATACCCCTATGCGTATTACAGAACCATTCACTTAAAATAAAATGCAGATTATTTAATTCGTGTAATAGTAATAATGATTGAAGCTGTTGGCAAAAAGTTACTGAAGCTTCTTTGCAGACCTTGTCTTTTTCGCAAAAAAGACCCGTTTCGCCAAAAGGACCCTTTTCTAACATTTTATATTAAAAAGAAATAATAAATGCAATGTAGAATGAGCTAATATACAAAATAATTTAATTCGTGAAATAGTAATATTGATAGATACCAGCGCCGGTGCAAGGCATTTTGGTGCCCTAGGCGAGATCAGATATCTGGCGCCCCCCTTCCACTCACGCCCTCCACCACCCGCCCATCATGAAATAAACCCTTAGCCCAGCGCCCTAGGCGATTGCCTAGTTCGCCTAGCGGAAGCGCCGGCCCTGATTGTTACTATTAGTAAAAGCGTACTTGTTTCTTTTCGCAGACAGTAAGTCTTTCTTGCGAGAAGGACTCGTGTTGCGAAATGGATCCATCTTTTTGAACACTTTCTGTTAATAAAGATATGTTAAATGCTTTGTAAAATGAATCACTGCACGAAAATTATTTCATTGATGAAATATAAATATTGATTGAAACTGTAAGTAAACACATCCTGTCGTTTTATTTGACGGTAAGTCCTTTTCCGCCAAATAGGATCTTTCCTTTCGCAAAAAGGAGACCTTTTCACTCGATCCCTACATTGTTAAAGCCTTCAAAGGTAAATTTGTTAACACTGTTAAGGCTGTCAGGCATTAACAACGTATACTTTTATAATGTACAGTATACGTTACATGCCTTGAAGACTTAACATTGTGGTTCAAATTCTACATTGAGCTGACTACAAGTTTGATAGAAAATAACAAAATATTCAAGAAAGGTTGTTTTCAATTACCGAATAACTTTGTATTTGGGAAACAAATGTAAAATTTGAATAAATACCCCCCTCATAATTATTTAAAATACCAAACAAAATATATCGTCTACAAGGAGAACGATATTAAACAACGACTTAGTTTTGACAAGAACGAATAATAGGAAAATAACATTAACAAAACCAATTTACGGCGTATTTACAAAAGAGTGTAAAAGCAGAATAGACTTGGAGGTCCGAATCACAGGTACTTGATTCTGGGTAAATTAATGTATACACTCACCATATAACACATGGCGAGTGTATACATTAATTTACCCAGAATCAAGTGCCTGTGGTCCGAATATATGAAGATTCTTTCTCGCGGAGACATTTTAATTTGGGTACCTTAACTTGTTGGATAATCACGTTTTAAACAACGACCCTCGGGGTACACTGATATGACATTTTCGGCCAATAAAATATTTTTTTTCTTCTTTTGATTTGTTTTTTATTTCTCTCTTCCAAATTACAACGCCCCACAGGCAAATGTTTCTTGAGACAGCCGAGGTAATACCGAATGAGATGGCACATGACGCTGTACGAATTTACAGCTTGGACTACCAGTATATATCCTTGATGAGGTGTTTTAAGCATTAGATTTGAAACAAAAACGAACATCAGTTATTGTTATTAAACCTCATCTAGGCACAGAGCGAGACTGCACGAAGCAACTCTGAAAAATGGACTTTATTAGTAATTTCCCAGCCGGCATTTATAATCCTCTATGTGTTCCCATTATATTGATGTTACTACCACTAACTACAACACTGGACAATGGCCTTGCCAAGACGCCGCCTATGGGATGGATGCATTGGGAGAGGTTCAGATGCAACATAAACTGCACTGATGATCCTGACAACTGCATTAGGTATCGACTTGTAAATACTATCCTCGTGTATTATGGGAGGGGGGGAGGGCCCTGTATCACGGACATGGTTTTGACGCACTCGAGCTTAAGCACTTACTGTCGCTCTTCAGAAATATATCCCATTCGTAGTGTTACCTCTGATTATTTCAGAATAATTAGTTATTTTATCAATTCATGGATAGCAAATGACAGTGATATGTTTTATTGTACTTTTCTTGGCATTCTTTCAATGAGACGTCTCAGAACCCCACATATCATTGATCTTTGATTTCAATAGCACCCAGGTGACCATATCATGTCTTATGGTCTCTGTTGCAGTTTCAGTCCTGTTGGCAGTCAAGCTGATGGCAGCGCTGTTGAAATACTATGCAGTTACTTGGGTAAGAGGTGAAAACCCCTGTCATTGCTTCATACATCTCATGCATTACATATGATTGTTGTCCATTTGCCATGGATAATATATATCTTATGTAAATTGATACTAACACCTAATAAGTATATACTTTATGATTCATATCTCTAAATGGATATTCAAAGCCAAATAGGTATGTATAGTGCCTTATGAGTCTTATATCTGAATAGATACTGACACCTAACATGCATGTACCTTGTTAGTCTTATCTCTAGCTATATATTGACACCTAGCACATATGTACCTTGCTAGTCCTATCACTGAATAGATACTGACACCTAACATGCATGTACCTTGTTAGTCTTATCTCTAGCTATATATTGACACCTAGCACATATGTACCTTGCTAGTCTTATCACTGAATAGATACTGACACCTAACATGCATGTACCTTGTTAGTCTTATCTCTAGCAATATATTGACACCTAGCACATATGTACCTTGCTAGTCCTATCCCTGAATAGATACTGACATGTATGTACCTTGTTAGTCTTATCTCTAGCTATATATTGACACCTAGCACATATGTACTTTGCTAGTCCTATCCCTGAATGGATACTGACACCTAACATGCATATACCTTGCTAATCATATCCTCTGGATACTGATGTTTAACATGTATGTACCTTGCTAAACTTATCCTCTGGATACTGACACCAAACATGTATGTACCTTGCTAGTCTTATCCCTGAATGGATACTGACGCCTAAACATGCATGTACTTCACTAATCTTATCTTTAAATGGATTCCGATACATAATAAGTACATACCTTATGAGTCGGATACTTAAGCCTAAAAGATATGTATAGTACCTCATGGGTCTCATTTCTAAATGGAAAATGACACCTAAAAAGTATTACTATTGGCGGCCAACATTCACACTAACCATCAACCACATGCAGGCAGGAGGGGTTTTCTGGTCATTATGTCTCCTGACAGCCTCCCTTAAACATGAGCCTTATTTTTTGAACATGCCTGTCTTTATGCTGTCACTGGTGACCATGTAAGATCATTTTAAAAAAAGGCCACTTCCTCCTGCACCTGCTTATTCTTATCACCCTTTGTTCTCACCTTCCCAAATGAATTCTGTTCACCATCCATGGTGCTATTTGATATTTGCAAATTCTAAAAGCCCTAAACATAGTCTATCAAATTTATCTTAATATATTCAAAAGGAAATTCTTCTGAATGTGTCTTTGGGTTCAGTTTTTTATAATTGCATTTTTCAGCTGAATTTTGAATCAGCATTATGTTGCAATATTGTAATGTCGCATGCAACTAGAATACATATACATGTACATGTATAAATATGCATTATTTAATGCAAAAATTAGTTTTTCTTATATTAAGGGAGAAAACTTGTGATTTCATATTTTGTCTTTTTCAATGTGTGCTTTAATAAAATCCAAAATGCAATGAATTTACAATAAATACAAATATAATTGAAACCACAATAAATATAAAAATATAAATGTTTTAGAATATTTGTCAGCAATATTGGTTTTAAAAAAAAACATTGATTAGATACAGGTGTTATGGTGATCACACAAGTGATCATTTTTAGAACAATTTCACAGCTTGTAAGTTGATAACAACTGTGTTTGTATAGAATGAAGAATATGATCTTAGATTATCATATAAGAAAAGGATTTAGACCATGGAAATTTAGCAGTAGCCAGAAATACAGGTAGATATTATTTCATCTGTGTTAATTTCGCATTTTGTTTGTATTATTCAACATTGCATCTGCATTCCAATTTCATTTCACTGGTACAGTTACTCATCTCAAGGTCTGTAATATGTATACAAATAGAGGGAAGGCAACTCTAACATTTATTATCATACCTTAGTTGTCTACCTTAGTTGCCTCTGATTATTTCCCTGATTCTGATAATAATAAAGATTGCAGCTGCTAAGTATGAACTGAAATTTTAAGATTATTGAAGCATTTTGTGTTCTTTTTGGAACATTTCAAGCTTCTTGAATGATGGCTTTATTTAAAGGTTGATGGGCAGCAAACTCGGTAAAACACACTGGCTGTCATTACCTTGTATCTGTTCTGTAATAGCCTTTGTCTGAAATGTTTTAGTTGATTTTGTTTCAGTGAGAAATTGTTCATGCAGATGGCAGATCATATGGTTGCCGATGGATACAGGGATGCAGGATACGAGTATGTAGCAATTGATGACTGCTGGATGACCAAACAGCGAGCACCAAGCGGCAGTTTGATGGCTGATCCAGACAGATTCCCCAGTGGTATCAAGGCTTTAGCTGACTATGTATGTATCAAATGTGTTTTATGTTTTTCTTATATTCATTGAAGTTGGACTATTTTCATATTTTGCTTTTATAAACTATTACATGTGTATGTAGGAAATATACAGTGCTTAGCATTTTGAATAACATTGGCTTATATTAGTGAAAAATATATAGACTTGGCCACCTTTGGTATCTTATAAATCAATAAAAATCATAATAGAACATCAACACTTTTTAATTATACATATACAACATTTTATTGTGCTGAAAAATTAACACCTGCAGCATCACAGCATAATCCAATTTTAATTGTTAGACTGCTGGTAATACATCAGAAAGTCATTTCATGTCCATTGTGAATTTGTAGTACAAAAGGTTTTGGACTTTGCACCATTAAATTTGTACACCTTTATCATGACCATGAGTGCATGACCTGATTAGAATTTCAGGCCATGCAATTGGTCCTTTAGTATGATATGTATAGGAATGAATCTCTTTCTGGATAGAGCTGTGGCATTATGTGTTAAAGTCCCCTATTGGGTATTGTTACGTATATTTGATTAAGTCATTTATTTTTGTTTTAATTGTTTGTTTGTCAAATTCAAATTTGACATTTTAAGTTTAAGATTCATTCATTGGGAGATGACCTGTACTCTACAAATAAACACCAGATGTTGACCTCATTTCTGACCTGGCTTCAGAGTTGTAAACAAGCTTTTAAAATGATTGGTTGATTCGAAGGACATTATGGAGCTTTGTTATAAGCAGCTTTCTATTTTTAGTTCTTGAGAGTAAAAATAACTGATTCTCATCTGGGTCATACGGTGTGCACGAGAGTTTTGAACGTAAATTTGTTCAAAAAATTCTAGAAGATCATATTACCCCTTCCTTGTTTACGTAAAAACAGGTATACAAATGATGTTTTAGAGCAAACTATTTAGTAGAAGTTGGGCTGTTAGAATATTAAGTTGTATTGTTTTAAGTTATTTTAAATTACCTTTTACTGGAAATTATTTCAGTTTGTTTGTATCAAGAGGATTTATTTTTTTATTTATCTGGAAAACAATTGTGCTCATTGAGTTTCATAAGACCAGAACTGACTTCATCACGTGACATCGTCTTCCATCTTGGATGCTTTGCTAAGATTCGAACTGGGAATTATTAGGACATTTTATTACCAGGACTTTTGCAATTTCACTAGTGGATTATATTTTGAATTATTTTTGGATTAATTTTTGAATTGATTCTTAAAACCGTAAGTTTATTTTTCTTTTCTGGAAAATATGTGTGCTCAATAAATTGTTTATTAAGGTTTTACAAGCTTGTTATTTTCACTCTTTCTATGTTACTCTTTATGCGAGCCTAAGCACGTAACAGTATATGAACAATATTATAACAATGTCACATGTATGGCCTGAATTGTACCCTTTCATACAGGTAAACAGATTGTGTTTAGCAAGCTTGAACCACTTGCCCTTTTCACCTGCAATAGAACAGAACAGCGGCATACAAAGGTGAAATCATAGTGCTATGTTGAATTTTGTGTGATGGGGATGCATTAAAAACAACTTTCGCAGAAAATGGTGAAAATTGCACTTAAGTCTTTTTAGTGTACAACTTCATTCCAAATTTGGTTTCAATCCATGAACAGAATTAAAAGTTACTGAGTAAAATTAAAAGGCAAAATTTTGTAGTCAAACAGAAGTATACATAATAATACTCAATAAAATTTTGCCTGAAAACAGTGAAAATCAAATTACATCTTTGCATTCTTCATATAAAGTCTTTTACCAAAATTTTCCATAATATCCTTCAAAACTTTCTGAGTAGTTTTAGAAATGAATAACACTATATGCTCCTTTTGGATAAGGTATGGGTTGGACAAAGATAACACTATATGTCAGAGTTCTCGCAAAGATTTTAAAACTAGGAGTCCAGGACTCCCATTTTGGTAAAAATAAGAGTCCCACCAGCAAAATTGCAGTCCCATCCCAAATTTTTTAAAAACTTTTCAGATTATAAGAACTGTTGGTTGCCATAGAGTTTAATTCCCCTAACACTGACATGTATCAGCTTATTCGGTGTGTCTGGTAATTCTGCACAACAATACTTCATTTCTGTAATTATTCAATAACGTGCCTTTTTGAAGAAAAAAAAATTAATTTTTTTTTTTTGAGGCTGAAATGCAGACAAAAAGATTCCAAAGTAATGTATTTCATTTCCATAGCCTGATGTATAAACATTGCATCTGTTCAAAGCCATGCGTAGAATAGTGCACTATATCAGTTCTAGTAACTAAAGCACAGTTCTGAATCTCATTCAAATTTTCAACATTTTTTTCGTTTAACCTCAAAATACTTGTCCAAATTTGCAAATGGCATTTTGTCCAAGTTTTGTGTGTCTTGGTTTCAAGTTCTTATGCAATATAATTGGAAATGAAATCAATTACAGGATCACGGGGCTTCGCCAATGTAGAAAATTGCGATTCTATTTTCCTTTTTGGTGACCAAATTTACCATCTGGCGATATTTGTGGCGACACCAATTTTGGCTGATAAAAACTGTATATACAGTCTTGTGTTTGGAGTAGAGAAAATCTAACAATGCACTGTTATATCATAATCTGCTTATGCTGATATCTGGCTTTATTACTGTATGCTGTATTATAATCAAAACAACCATGCAACTGACTAGCTAAAATCCAACACCTC
Organism: Unio delphinus; assembly: GCA_029339505.1. Lineage (NCBI taxonomy): Eukaryota > Metazoa > Mollusca > Bivalvia > Unionida > Unionidae > Unio > Unio delphinus. Next base: position 5,243,738 of record JAQISU010000138.1, on the reverse strand, counting down.
TGAAGGCGGAAACGTGAAATGAGTACAGTCAACCAGATGACGCTAATTTTTTTAAAAACCCGATGGAAGAAAAAAATAGTTTTGCTGACACTTCAAAGAAAACTGATTAGCTTTGAAGCACTGATATATACTCAACAAATAAAACAAATCTGTCTCAATGCTCTACAATTATCTGATGTTGCCGCAGCAATAACAAATGGGTATTTGTTAGGTCCTTTAACTGGAGCCTTTAGCAGTGCCTTCAATAACAAATGCACCATCATCAAAGCAAGCCGACGACCTATGCTCAAGGAAAGTCAGCAACAAACTCAAATAAAAGCATTGCCTCATTTTTCATAGTGATTAGAACATATTTATTGTGCCGCAAAACTATCCTTAGAACATATTTATTGTGCCGCAAAACTATCCTGTTTGCAAAAGACCCCCCCCCCCCAAAATTCTGCATCCCAAATAAAATATTTGTGTCCGAATATGCGTAATTAAGCGTTTCCGAGATCTCAATATGTCCCTGTTGAATATTGTATGGTTTGGACAAATATAATACTATATGCCTCGTTTGGATATGGTATAGGTTGGTCATGTATAACACCATATGCCACCTTTGAATATGGTCCGGGTTGGACATAGATAACACCATATGCCACCTTTGAATATGGTCCGGGTTGGACATGGTTAACACTATATGTCCCCATTGGATATGGTATAGGTTGGACATGGTTAACACTATATGTCCCCATTGGATATGGTATAGGTTGGACATGGTTAACACTATATGTCCCCATTGGATATGGTATAGGTTGGACATGGTTAACACTATATGTCCCCATTGGATATGGTATAGGTTGGACATGGTTAACACTCTTTGCATCCTCCTTGGAAATGGTATGGGTAGGACATGGATAACGCTATTTGCTGCTTCTATGGATATGATAGAGGTCAGACATGGATAATTATGTGTACCCTCTCTTTTTGTATATGATAGTGGTTAGACATGGATAATGCTAATTTACCCTCTCTGTTGATATGATAGTGGTCAGACATAGATAATGCTGTATACCCTCTCTGTTGATATGATAGTGGTCAGACATAGATAATGCTGTATACCCTCTCTGTAGATATGTTAGGGGTCCGACATGGGTAATGAAGTATGTACCCACCTTGGAATTGTAGGGGCGAGAAAAGAACATTCACATATATATATAATTTTAACTACTTAATACAAGGCTAAACTGTAAAATATTGTCACATCATTTATGGGTTATTCTGTTATATCATCCACAGATAAATATGGATTTTTTTCGGAAATTCATCTTTATTTTTTAGATTCATTCAAAAGGCCTGAAGCTGGGCATCTATGCTGATATGGGTACATACACATGTAAGCAGTATCCAGGCAGCATATTTTACTTAGAGCTGGATGCTGACACATTTGCTAGTTGGGGAGTTGACATGCTGAAACTTGATTGTTGCTATGGTTATGAAATACAGAAAGGTTAGTTGATTTAGATCATCGATTGTGTACAATGTAACTACTTAGCAGATAATAAACTTCTTGCCATGATGTATGAATACTGATCAGTATTTACAACAGTCTTTAAATATTTACATTGTACACTGCACCCTCTATAACTCGCGCCCTGATAACTCGCAAACTCGCTTATAACGCGGTGTCTGGCATGGATCCTGATTTTTCCCCAAAGAAAAAATATATTTTAAAATCTTTCAAAATATGCTGAACGTGAAAAAATTATACATCTCGTTTTATCATCAAAAGTGGTGATTAATGCCCATAAAGATCAATTCCATATTGTGAAATTGCTGGTACCAAAATATTGCTGTTTTCTCAAAAGACAATCAAATTGACCTGTCTTTACCATTTTAATCTCTCAGCTGACAGATAAATGTAGGCCATTGACAAAATACATGATGTATATTGCTCAGACTGGTATGGTTTTATTTTCAAGGTCTTGCTATCATCTCAGACTGGCATGGTTTTATTTTCAAGGTCTTTCTATCATCTCAGACTGGCATGGTTGTATTTTCACGGTCTTGCTATCATCTCAGTCTGGCGTGGTTGTATTTTCAAGGACTTGTTGTCATTTCAGTATGTGATATGATTCAGTTAGCAAGGCATGCTTGTGTCTTACACATCCAACTGATATATGACAATCTTTTCTCCATTGTCCAACCTTCAGTCTGTCCATAGTCACTGTTCCTCCTAAACTACTTGGAGGAAGGCTTTGAAACTTGACACACTCATTCCATGTTCAAGTTGGTTTTGCATGAAAATGGTGCTGTTTGGATATCCAGTATGCAGTAGAATTTAAACCTTGTTTTCGATTCTTCTCAAGAATGGATGGTCAGTACAAGTTGTTTTACTAAAAAGACGTGCTATGTCGACTAATTGGTCATAATTGAAAATGGTGCCCCTTACAGACCTAATAATATGGCCATCACAATGGCAGTCTTGAAGATCTTGTTATCACTACTCCTGACTAATTGGACCTACCAGGAAGGGGGTTTTACTCATGGAGTTCTTATGATTTCAAGTTAATTGTAAATTAAAATAGTGCAAATCTGACCTCCAATATGGACACCACAATGGCCATCTTGAAAATCTTATCATTACTTCTTATAGATGGCTGGTCATATTGACATTGTGCTTCCAGAGTTCTCTCTGAAACCTGAACATCTGGGTTACGTACATGAAAAGAACATTTAACCATTAAGTTTTTGGCATAATTATTACCCTTTTTTTCACTGAATTACTTCTTACACTTGCCTGTATACATTTAAAAAACATAAAGCAAAACAATGTTTGTCATTTATACTGTCATCTTTTTAATTCCACTCATCATAAAAATTTGAGAATATTTTCTTAAAGAAATACTGCTGTGTAGAAAGAGCACAAGAGCTAATTTGTCCATCATAAATCTACATATACTTTCCTAATTTTCAATGCATATTAACTATATATGTCCCATTTCCAAGAAAACAGTTGGGTTTCTTTAATCTACAACTTCATCTCACAGATTCATTATATTGATAATCAAATTAGTTAGCAGACCAGTCTGTAGAAAGTGGCATCAGATATTAAGCGAAATGGGCTTTTACAGTTTGACTTGTAAATAAAAAATTCTTAGAGCAGATGGATCTTTTTAAACTTAATTACATGTCTGATCAGAAAAGGAAAAGCAAACACCACTTTTGAAATTTGTGAGGAAGAATATGATAATGTTGCATTTCATCAGCTCATTGCAGAATTTGTGGACTTTACGATCATCTGGCAAAAGTTAGGTATGTTTATCAGTTAAAGTGAGTGTTGAATATAAATATGGATTTTGCCCATTTTTGAAAAGTAGATCCACGTTGGTTGTAAAAAATATTTTTTTGCACATGTGCTCCATGATATGTATTTTTTTCCTTTGTTTCATTAGATGATGGTAATTCCTATTTCAATATACAGTACAGTGTAAGGCCAGATGATGGTAATTCCCATTTCAATATACAGCACAGTGTAAGGCCAGATGATGGTAATTCACATTACTGTATACAGTACAGTGTAAGGCCAGATGATGGTAATTCCCATTTCAATATAGAGCACAGTGTAAGGCCAGATGATGGTACATGTAATTACTATTTCTGTATATGGCACAGTGTCAGGCCAGATGATGGTAATTCCCGTTTCAATATACAGCACCGTGTAAGGCCAGATGATGGTAATTACCATTTCTGTATATGGCACAGTGTAAGACCAGATGATGGTAATTCCCATTTCTTTATACAGCACAGTGTAAGGCCAGATGATGGTAATTCCCATTTCTTTATACAGCACAGTGTAAGGCCAGATGATGGTAATTCCCATTTCAATATACAGCACAGTGTAAGGCCAGATGATGGTAATTCACATTACTGTATACAGTACAGTGTAAGGCCAGATGATGGTAATTCCCATTTCAATATACAGCACAGTGTAAGGCCAGATGATGGTACATGTAATTACCATTTCTGTATATGGCACAGTGTCAGGCCAGATGATGGTAATTCCCGTTTCAATATACAGCACAGTGTAAGGCCAGATGATGGTAATTACCATTTCTGTATATGGCACAGTGTAAGGCCAGATGATGGTAATTACCATTTCTTTATACAGCACAGTGTAAGGCCAGATGATGGTAATTCACATTACTGTATACAGCATAGTGTAAGGCCAGATGTTCACTCATGCTAGTTTCTTTGGTGAGAATGGAGATGCTATTCTACTTGAAGAGAAAACTACAGAGAATTCTGAGTGATCATTCTTGGGACTGAAACTGATTGTCAGCAATTTTTTTATTGTTGTGGTTTATTTATTGTTTTTAAGGTGTTGTAGATGTTAAAAATATAATAACTGTATATGTTGAATCTTTATACTTAGAATAATGAGGATTTTGTAATAATGAGGACTTAACATTCTATTTCTTTTTAGTATGATGACTAAGAATTCAATTCTGATATTAAAATAATAAGAATGTCCTTTTTCAACAGGGATTCTCAGAAATAGACTGGGGATTCCTGAGTTCCATGAGGGAAGAGTCTATGACTCCTCATCCTGAAATTCTGTTGAGAACCCTGGATGTCACTTAGAAGACTTCTTTCGATGTCTAGTTGGTCCCCAAAATGATGCAAATCTGATATCCAATATGGTGACCATTACAGCCATCTTGAAAACCTTGTTCTTGTTGCTCATTCAGATCAGCATCGGTATTTACTAGAGACTTCTTAATGTCTTGTTGACCCCAAATTAAAAATAGTGCTGATGTTTATTATTGCCACCATGATCTTTTAAATCTTGTTATTGCTGCCCGTCTTAAATGGAAAGTCATTTTGAGGGATTGGGGGTTTCCATTAGAAAAGTTTTGTGGTTGGTATGAAATTAAAATGATACAAACTGACCAGATGATGATAGTCACTATAGTGGCTATCTTGTGGTTATCTATTATGATTATCTTAACACATTATTTCTATGATGAATATAAAATTATACCAATATATCATGAGTAAAAAACTAAAGAAACCAAAATAGCAAAACAAAACATGAATAAACTATGATATCTAAATGGATGAAATTTAAACATCAATAATTTGTATTATGTCATGCATATCTGACAGTTCATTTGCATATTAGGTTATTTAATCCACTTAGTGAAAATTGCTGGAATATGAACCAAAAAAGTTCAGGAAACTTAGCCTATTTATTAGCAAGTAATAGATGTACATAAGCATTATTTTGTTCTAAGACTTCTCTTTGTCCATTCTTTTACAGGTTATGAAGCAATGAGTCTGTTTCTGAACAGAACCAACCGACCTATCATGTTTTCTTGTAGCTGGCCAGCCTGTACAGGATTTAATGTAATTATTTATTAAGTTCTGTAAGAAATGTTCATCTCAATGTGGCTGTATTTGTAGGTTACTGCATTTGTATGGGAAAATATGAACAAGTTTTTCTGATGGAAATACAGCACAACTTTGGGAGTGTAGTACATCCATCCGACAAATTGAGTTCATCCTTACCCTTACAAATGAAGTAACCTTTTTATTATATGCTCATTTTCTTATTCTTCCTAAGGCTTAATTATGTAAACAAAAATACATTACAAGAAACAAAGTAACTGAATGTATGCTGTATGTAAAACTAAATACACAAGCACAGATTCATCAGTAGACAACAACATTATTAATGCAAATGTAATTTAGCCCAGATAAATTTGAACTTAGTCTCACCCTAGACATAACTTTCGAAAGAGAATGGCGTTTTGGTCTACTTAAAATTGAAATTTGGATTTATATTGTAAATGAATGTGCATTGCAACAACTTTGCCATTTGATCTGGTATGAATAAATTTGGGTATTTTTGTAGTTTCTACGAAATTTTGGGATTATGGACTGGATTTATCGGTGTAAATTCTACATGACATATATTAATATTAAATTTCAGTGACAACGGAGCAGCATTTTGAAATCTGCAAATGTGTTTCAGTTTTGTCACGGAATGTTTGAAAAATATAAAGTCTTTCAATTGCAATTATCAAAACTACGTTATTTCATTTTGAGTGCAGTAAGGAGTATGTAATTGACCTTGGAATATATTCGAAGTTACAGTACAATTTCAAAATGTGTAATCAAGCTTGAGAACCCAATGGCATGGCTCATGTAATTCAGATTTGCAGAACTAAGAAAGTAGATTTTGAGGAAATTCAGGATGTAAAACTTAAGTATATTTTTTGCCATTCCAATTATCAGCTAAATAAGACAGTTTATGCCTTGTCACCTGCGTGTTATTTGTAGGGACCCAGCAATTTCATGAAATCTGGTATCTATATATCTATCGCCCACTTAAATCCAAAACATTATCAAAAAAGTTAATGCCGATTGCAGCAAAGCAGCATGTATGTGGCAGTCCCGAAACATCTGCTTTAGTTCATTCAGAAACAATTTTAATCAACCAAAATTTAAAGTGCCTACTATGTGAGTGAACATGATTTGTTTACAAATAGTTCTGGTGTCTGCATCCATTATTTTTTTAACAATATAAAGTAATTCCTATATGACTTCAATAAGAAGTTCACATGAGTTCAATATCGTAAAATACTGAACGATTCTGACAATGTAAAGTTAACGGATCAAAAAGCGAGCATACAATAATGTCTCATTTTAGATGAATCAAATAAATCATTGTCTCTGATGACATAATCATGAAATTATTTTTTTTCTCATACATCAGTATACACCAAATGTATTAATAACAGTAACTCTTTGTCATCTTTGGTGACAGACATTTCGAAGTAGCATTGCAGTATGCTTACATATAGAAAATGTAATTTAAATCTAGCCTATATATTTTTGTTAATGTTTTATCTAGTTAGTACATCATTCCCTTACTATAATGCTCTTCATTATAAGATAGTTCCTGTTATTATGCATTGTCATGGATCCCAATTCATGAAGTAAAATACTTAAAATACAATGTTAATTAATCATGACTAAACACACGACAGTCTGGTCCATTATGTATAATTCAAAACCAACACAATCATCAATTAATGGTGACTTAGTAGGTGATAAAAGTTAAGAGCTTATAAATCTATCACATTTTATGTTGCCATTGTTTAATGGATAGCCTGAGGAAGTCTCCAGTAACAGTGAAATGGCTTAATATTATAATTATTTCTACCTTTGTTGCTCTTGAATTTCTCAGATGATAAAAAATATTAATATTTGCTTGGTTTCTAATACAGTGAAGTGAAACATATGATTATTGGACCCATTTAGTCCAGATATTTCCATTCACAGTTCTACTTTTGGGCAAAATTTGAACATGCAGACAACAACTATTGGAATGAAATATGTGTCCCCATTATAGATCTGGTTAATTTGAGGTTCATCTGTACAGTGTATTTTGCTATTTTGTTGTGACTCGCATTATAGTGAGGGAGTACTGTATTTGACAAAAATACAGTAAAACATAAACCATTGAAATCCTCATCTTCACTTGAATGTCTCACTTAGTCCTGGTGTAATACTTTGAAAACTTGAAATTACCGAAGACTCTGACAAACATTTTGGTCCTACTGCTTTCAGACTTTTAAAAATTCTTTTGTTCTGAACTTATTCCCACAATAAAAATGTTACTTTCTGCATGTCTTACTCTTGACAGACAGATTATGACAGTGTTGCAAAGCACTGCAACACATGGAGGAACTACAAGGATCTAAGAGATGATTGGGGTACAGTCTATGATGTCATTGATTACTATGGCAACGACTCAGTTGGATTCAGCTATGTAGCTGGTCCAGGAAACTGGAATGATCCAGATCAGGTATGTCAGACAGTGAACAGAACAAATCACAAATTTAGTTCTGCATATCAGTTGGCAGTCTAAATCACATAGCCATTCTTATGAGATCTTGGCACAGACAGGTATAATTTCATTGTAGATGCCCAAACTGTTATGTAAAAATATTAATAATAGTTTGAAAAAAGAAAGATGGAACTATCTTTAATAAACCATGATTAAAGGTCAAGTTTGACTTGTCTTTTTTGCTTGCTTCATCAAAGTATAGGACAGCTGTTGTAGCATCCCCGGTGTTGGCACTGCCTAGCTAATAAACAGGCTGTCCATCCAGCCAAAAGCTGAACCAGCCAGTTATGACTATTACCAGCATTTCTTAACTTCAAGACAAACCTTGGCACATGCCCAGTTTCTGATGCAATCGCTAGAACAAATCTTTATGGCTTATGCCCTCAGGAGATATAAAATACCATATATACTCGCATATAAGCCCTTTCACGTATATAAGCTTATCCCCAAACCTAACAGGTATAAACACTAAAATGTGCATGACCCGCATATAAGCCGGCCCACAACTCTGAGACATCTCAAAGTACATGAGATAAGTTCTAAAGGCATTTATTTAGGCAAACTTATATTTAAAACAGTTTCACATATACTTATCTTGAGGTTGGCTTGCATGATTATTAAAATGAAATGGTATAAACTTGTTTGAAAAGTAATATATTTTGTTTTCCTGTTTTCCTAATGTTTCTGCCTAATTTAGATTTGTGTATAATTGGTCAAATGATGACAAGAATTTAGCAATCATGAGTTGCTGTAATACTACCTCTCTCTTTTGACTCGATTGTTTGTTCATGCATTATTGCACGGGGCATTTTATATCAGTGTGCCAGTATTTATGTTTTAACTTTGCATTCAATTTGTAAATACCTAACTCATTAAAATATAATACCAATGAACAACAATACAGTTTGAGTCAACGCTCTCAATTAGGCATCTGAATGTATTTACATAATGGCACCACCGTTCTATATTAAGTTTAAACATTATTCACATAAATTAATGATTTTTTTTTACCTCTACAACAGTACAAAAATAAACAAAATAATCACGAACAATATTAAACCACAACAATACAACTGTTCACAATTAATTTCAATCCCAAGAATGATCATTACGAATGATGTAACTACATATGCTATAGTACTATTCCCACGAAAGAAACTTACACCGTGAACACCTGGAATTTTTATACCATATTGATCAATGTTAATTACCATCGTTAAAAGCAGGAATGAAAATATATACCAAGCAGCAAATGTATTTTCAAAAAACTAATTCAGAATACATATATTTTATAGTAGACAATACTATGAGTTGACATCAAGAGAATACGGTTGGATATATGAGGGGAAAATCATTGCCACATGTACAGTAACGTGAGGCTGCCTATTTATGTACCTTTAGTTCAACAAAATTGTGGATCCTTTATTTGCCAATTGATTCTTGTAGCTTGCTTGTTTGTTTGTTTGTTTGATTAGGATTTTTCACGTAGCTTTAACGATTTTTCAGTTGTATCGCTACAATGTCTGCTGTGAGGCAGTTTATAGTGATGTCTAGCACTGGGGCATCATGCCGCAGACATGTAGCATGATGTCCCACCCAGTCACATTATCCTGACACCAGGGCGACCAGTCCTAACACTAACCTCTTAATGCTGAGTGCCAAGTGAGGCAGCTGTTAGTACCATTTTTGTAAGTCTTTGGTATGACTCAGCCGTGATTTGAACCCACAACCTCCCGCTTCCATGGCGGATGCTCTAACCACTAGGCCACCTGTAGCTTGCATAATGCACAATAGTGTAGAACATTGGTTTCTTTGCATTTTGACAGAGGGCCAGTCATTTTCACAATATGGTTGCATCGATAAGGATTAACCTTTAATTATTCGTGCTTGCTTTCTTGCTTAAACTCTTTAACTATTGTGCAGTTTGGCCAGAACTGACCTGAATATAAAAAAGTGCTTGGCCTGTGAGAATAATAGGGCATATCACAGGTAGAAACAGCGAGTCTTATGCAAATTTAATGTATATTGGACAAGGAAGATTGATCAATATTTAGGGAAAACAAGGCTTTAAAAATGCCATGAAAAACCTCCCAATTTTAGGTCCCAATTTCTATTGTTTTTTTCAGTCTCCCTACTTGGCTTTTGAAAATTTCATAGGTATGTCTTACACACTGTTTTACAAAAATATGGTAATTGTGCTAATATTATGGAATGAAAGGCAATTACACATCAATGTATTGGTATAGTTGCTGATCAAAATTCAAAATTCCCTGTTAACTTAAGCAGTGTTTTAATGATTAACTGGCCTGTACTGCTGTTGCAAAGCAAAGACAAATTTGCCAACTATCAACATAGGAGATGCTGAAACAATCAAACTTTCCATTGTGTGAAAGTTTTGATGTTTGTCCAGCCAAAACACAAAACTAAAATTGATTGATGTTGATCGTAGTTGATCGATATGAAAATTGTAGCCTTTATTATTACCACTCTTTGTGAACATGAAAATTATGCTAGTTATGTGCCATGTACATAAAAAATCCATACCTTTTAAAAAATATTATCTTAATTTGTAGGATCGCTTATATCATTGAAAATGAGTAACTTGTGAGTGTGTGATTCAACGTAAATGAAACAGGTTTTAAGGACTAGCTGAAATGTTATCTGGAAGAATGCAGTTTGTTTGAAAGAATGAATAAAACAAAGTCTTCATCTAATATGTTTGGGAATAAATATGGATTTAAGTGACGCTATGCATGCTTTGCACTGTGTAAGTTCTGCACATTTTAGTTAAGCCTGGTCTCCTGGGTAAACTCAGCTGGCCCGTGAATTATTGTCTGTATTACCTTTATTTAATTTTATTTTCAAGAAATCAGAAAATATGCAAATGTAAAATATTAACAAAATCAATCATATTACTTTATTACAGTTTAATAATTGTTTTGTCACTAAAAGTTGTTTTTTTACATGTCTATCTTTTAGGACACAGAAAAAAATTAATGTTTCATGTTAGGAAGATTTACAGCCAGTATGGTAGTCAACAAAAAGTTCTTAAAACTTTAAAGTTTAGACATAGGCATGCGGATAAGCTGATCCCCCTTCTTCCAGGTTTTTATTTTTTGCATAATTATTAGGCTTAAAAGTGAGTTCATTCAGTAGTTCATAAAGTCTCATCCCTGCCCCGTGAGTCATTTTATTCCAATGCTGACATTACCTAGATGTGGACAACCCCCTCAGTGTGTGTGTGGATAACCTTTAAAATTAAACATGTGCCAATCCTACACTGGAGCATATGGAATACAGCTTTAAAGTGGTCATGGAGGAAATTTAGTGTCTGCAGATTTCCAAGTGTCCAGCCTCATCAACTATAAGCCAGGTCTATAAGGTCAAAGATTTAGTAGATTTGTAAGACAAAGATCTTCCCTTTTCCTATCATCAACAGTCAGCAAAGGTGTAAGAAATTTCAGACCATGTGAACCCAAGCAATTTCAAAACTTTCTTTGCATAAAAACTAACTACCTCATCATTCATGCCATGGTGATATTGAATACATTCACTGACATTCAGCATTGAGCTCTCTTCCTTGTGTAAAACCATTAATATGACCAACTCTTTGTTTCACAAGTTGATAAGAAATGTGATTGCTATCTCGTCCATTCTAGATTTAGCATTTCTAGCTATTTTTTGACCAGCAGAAAAAGCCAAGAACAATCATAATATTCGGGAAGTTGTGGCCTGCATTTCCATGCTGATTAACAGGGGCCTGCATTTGCATGCTGATTGACAGGGCCTCACATCACAACGTGATGAATGCCATGACAGTATCAGTCAATCATGGTCTCATGAGATGGGACACCTGCCTGTGCTTGCCTGCCCCAAAACTACATTATACCTGAACTCTGTGTTTGGTGTGTCATTTGTGTAATGCAACTAAAGGTTAAGAGGCTGAATAACACTCAAACAATTGAGAAATTCCTTTACAAAATCCCCAACCAGGAATTATTATCTGTATGGACACCAGCTTTTATGGTTAGGAACCTATATATTGCCCAGACTTGACACAGTAAATGGCAAATTGGGCTGTAAGAGTTGCCTTTCCACATGAACATCCTAGAAATGATAGCCATAATAAAATTATTTCATTTCTGGTAGAACCAAATATAATGAAAGGTAGTCCTTGTTATATTGGACAGGTCTGTGTTGGTGGCTTACCTGCTTAAACGGAGGTGGGAGTGGGGACTAAATCATCAGATCTATTTGTTTGGGAATTTCTCTGCTGGTATGATCAGATTAATATATCTGACCAGATCAGACCTATCCCATGCAGGCTTAATGTCCTGGCTGATTTATTGTCAAGAGTGGTCCATCATTCCAATAATCTTGTGATTGATTTGTGTACTTTGAGGCAACCTGATGATAGGTCTTTTTTACAATGAGGTGGAATCACAAAGTGCCTACCTTCATTTCATCCTGGACTTGGAAGCATGGGCTGTGGATGCACTGTCAAGCACTTGTGAGGGGTTTTGGGGCTATGCTTCTTACCATGGTCATGGTACCAAAAATAATTGAAACAGTGAGGAGATGAAAATGTAAAGTGATTCAAATAGTTCCTCTAGCTTTGCGGATACAGTGGTGGCTTCATCCCAGACCATTACCAGACAGAACTAAGGCTAATGTCACATGGGCATAGAACATAACTTTCATTGGATTTGTCCTGTGATTACTATGGTGAGAAAGAAGAAAGTCATTGCTTACCTCCTTTTTCAGTACAGGTAATGGTGTTGCTAATTTTGTGAGCACCAATGCTGGGAAGTTACTGATTCTGTCCAGGGTAACCATGATAGTGGTAGGGGATTGAGCTTTTCTCTAGTTCTGGGAAGTTCCTGATTCTGTCCAGGGTAATCATGATAGTGGCTGTATTGAGCTTTTCCCTCATGTTGGGAAGTTCCTGATTCTATCCAGGGTAACCATGATAGTGGCTGTATTGAGCTTTTCCCTCATGCTGGGAAGTTACTGATTTTGTCCAGGGTAACCATAATGGTGGTAGGATTGAGCTTTTCCCTAATTCTGGGAAGTTACTGATTCTGTCGAATGTAACCACGATGGTGGTAGGATATGCAACATAGCCTCACACTATTACTTATGCTCCTAGCGTTTATGTGATCATGAAATGTATTTAAAGGAGAAAGCAAATCTTTTAGTAAATTTTGTTTCTCTGAGAATACTTACCTGATGACATTACTTATGAATCCACAAATATGAGGTATCACTCAAGCAAAACTAGTTAACTACTGTAACTGCCTAGTCTGGGTAAGGGGAGATAAGGGGTAGGATTAGAAATAGTGTCTTCCCTTTGTCAATATGGAATATGGATGGGAAAGACTTAGTTTGTTTTGTTTAATGTACTCAATAAATTTGTATTTTGTATTTTGCAGAGATTCTGTTACACATCAAATCATTCAAATTTGTGTGATGATACATATTGATATAATACTTACCCTCATCACATAAACTTTGCTGTCTTTGTCTTAAGCTTTGCTCATGTTAGAATCATCAAACTAGATGACTGCATGCATTGCTTTAAGTACTACACCCAACAAAATAAGCTCACTATGACCTATGTTTCAGACTTTACAAGTTTAAGTTTTTGCATTTAGCTTATGACCATAAAGGTTCTTTAATTCCTCTATATATACTAAATACTGTTATATGTAGCAACCTGAAACTTGGTATGGTATGGATTTTGATGAGTACTGCTCCCCACCCCATTACAAAAGTAGGTATCTTATCTCACTTTGAATACCAAAGGACATACATGGGAGGCAGTCTCAAGAATGGACAGAGTACTGAATAGAGCCTCTCAATACACTTCAGTCAAACCTGTAACTGCAGCTACAATTTATAATTGGCAGATAAAAACTCAGTGCTCTCTGCCTGCACATCTTGAATGACCACCTTACAGCAAAGCTAATATCACAGCATTGATCCTCTAACCTTCTGCTTAATGTCCAGACTGAAGAGGTCTGCAAACAGTCCATCAAGGAGACCTATTTCCCTCCCTCCCACAACCACAGCATCAATACAGTGACCATACAGGAAATCAACAAAAGGATTCAAGGGCCACAATTACATCCTGCAGATACATCAGTTAGACCTAACATGAGTTAGATATAACATGATAATGCTTGTTACCAATCTGGACTTCTCATCAACAAAGAAATTGTGACCTGGTACCATCACAGCAATTTGTTAAGCTATATACAGAGTTCAATACACAGGCAACATGTTTCATCTCCCTCTGAATCCAGGATTGGAATCCAAACCATGGTAGCATCTTTATTTTCAAGGTAATCTATCCACCTGGAATTACTTCACCTACTAGGCTTGCTCAATATGGCATCAGACGTCATAATCTTTGGTCACCTTCCTATGCACACATTGTAAATGAGTCTTCTACCCAAACGGAAAACTAATGTTTGCCCATTGCCCTCTCACCATTTGCACACAATTGAGGCATCATCTGAAGAATTGGGGCAACCTTACTTAAAACATGGTGGGTATACATCTACCAGTGCAACCTCCCAAGATAACAGTCTGTACTGATGCAAGTATGGAAGGCTGGGGAGACAACCTATTACCATCCTTTTGTGAAGCCATTGGTGCATGCTCTCCACAGGAATGACATCTTAATATTAATAAATTCTTGTCATGATGGTCATTGTGATAGCCTTTAACTGGTGGCAGAAATATTTTCATGGCAAAGGAGTTCTCATTCTATCTTACAACTCTACAATGGTGACTTATTTCAAATGACAAGGAGGAACCAAGTCCCATGACCATCGCATCCTGGTGTGGGGCTTAGTAAAGCAGTGTTGTCAACAACAAATCCATGTACAACTTCACCATATGCCATGACTCCTAACATATTAGCCAAACCTTTGTCACAGAACAATCAAATCATGTAGAAAGAATGGTCGCTTCATCCATAAGTTTTCATTCAGATATGTACCTGGTGGGACCAACTGTTGGTGGACCTGTTTGCGACAAGGTGGAATACCAACTCCAATCCTTCGTATCTCCAGTCCTGGACTAAATATCCAGGCAGTTGATGCTCTGTCTGTAGATTGGAAATGGCCTGGAAGGACATGCCTGCCTGCCAACAACTCTTAATTCTAAAAAGTGATACAGAAAGTAACAGAATCAGAGTTTCTACTTATCCTCTTTGCACCACTTGGATGTGAGAAGCCACGGATCAACGAACTTATCAATCTTGCAACAGGAACTCCACTGAGACTTCGGACATTCTCTTATCAACTCAAACACCCATGATGGCAGTAGTTTTATTCCTATTCAGAGCTTCGGAACCTGCATGCCTGGATCATATGAAACAGGCTCTCAGATATAAACAATTCTCACAACTAGTCATGGAGAGAATCACTCTAACAAGAATGTTCTCCACTCTGAAAGAAGGCAAATGGCATTTTTTCACCCAGTGGTGCAGAAACAAACACATCATACCTCTACATGTATCTATACCACAAATAGCTAACTTCCTCTGGTTCTTCATAGAGAGAAAATTGAGTATGATAAAAGGTTACTGCTCCATGATTGTTGACACCCATTGTTGTCATGGAAGAGATGATATTGATCAAAACAAGGACTTTTTCGACCTACTCTCCAACTTTGATTTGGAACCTATCTCGGGTATTAACTGACTGAACAAGTCATATTTGAATCACTTTCAATGGCATCTCTGGTGAACTTTTATCCTAGATCTGCTTCCTCATAGCTACTAAATGCAGAACTAGCAAAATACCTGTCCTATTAGCAGACCCAAATTATATGCAGATACAACAACAAACAAGACAGGTCAGTCTTTCTCATGATGGCAGTCTTTTATTGCCAAAGACCGGCTTCCTTTCACTGGTAACTAGACTTTTGTCAGGAAACCTGTCTTTTCTGGACAAATCAGTTGAAGGCCATCTACAAGGTCCAGTTTGGGATTTTTAGTGGTAACTTAATAGAACAGAACCTTTGCATTGAGGGAGATCCTACCTCTTTCTATATCTCATGAAAGGACAGGAGGATATATCAAATTATTATATCCTGGTTTAATTGGGTTATTCACTCAGGACATTGAGAAATAATTTCAGGTCAAATGAATATATTATGCATTTTGGCTAACAAGGTTAGAGTAGTTACCATCAGCCTCGCTTTTGACTGGAACTGTTCACTAACTGACATTATCTAGGCCGTGGATGGAAATTGGACCACATATTATCTTGCTTTTATCACCAAGATCTGTCATTCTAAAGAGCCCAATATGTTCTGGTAGGACCTATATCCACAGCTGAAAAGGTCACCCTTCTAGGTCAATTCACAGCTTAAGACATGGCATCACGACTTCTGCTAGATTTGTAGGGGTGGCTGGGGAATTTTTCCCTATTTGAAGCCACGCCTCAACAGATGGAGTCTCCTTTCAGTTGGGTTACCTGGAAGCTGTCTCGCATACCTTAGATGCTGATATGGCAGCCATCTTAAAAATCTTGTTATTGCTGCTTTTCCTGGACAGATAAGTAATGTCAGCATTATGTTTTCACCAGAAGACTTTTCATGATGACTTGTTGGTCCTAAATGAAAATAATTCCACTTGGACAACTAATATGGATGCCACAGCAATCATGTTGTTGTCTAGTTATTGCTTCAGCTGAATGGATGCCACAGAGGTGAACTTGTAAAGCTTATTGCTTCTCTTGAATATATGGTCATATCAAGATGGGATTTTCATTAAAAGCGCCTAATGATGTCTAGCTGGTTCTAAGTGAAACTGGTGTCTATTTGATATCCAGTATGGCTGCCATGGCAGACATCTTAAAAATCAAGCAATCAAATGAAATTTAAATCAAACTTAAAATCAGCCAATCACATTTCTTAAGATCACACATAATTATAGATATATTGGTATTTTCTTTGCATATGCTCATTTTGATTGTGATGTTACAAGTACCGTATGCCATATTATTATGTATAGCACATGACCGAGTTAAAGGTCATTATTTTTTTTCTGGATTTTCCAGTGAAAAAAAATAATATTCTTATCAGTATGTTTTGAATAACTTTTGATTTTGTAATAGAAGAAGATAAAAAATAATATTTTCCCATACAATGACTGTTATTCAAGGAGTTACAACTCTAGGTCCCAGACTTCTCTGTTGTTTCAGCATTCATTTTAAGCTATCAAAGTACATCTGATCCCTTTTTTGAAATATATGGATGGTTGGGTGGATCATTATTTAATTAGTTGAAGCACATATGTACTAATTAGTGTGCTTGAGAGGTATATAAATAGTTGGTGGGTTAGATACAGACTTAACTAACATCATTATACCATGATGTTTTCTTTACTGTTTTCAGCTTATAATTGGAGATTTTGGTTTGAGTTATGACCAGCAGAGGGTTCAGATGGGAATGTGGGCAATGATGGCATCTCCACTCTTCATGTCTGTAGATCTACGCAACATAAATTCACAGTCCAAAGCTCTCCTACTTCACAAGGGATTGTTAGCCATAAACCAGGATTATCTGGGGAAAATGGGAAGACGAGTTTGGAAGGTTGGCAAAAAAAGATTGTGACATTTAAATAATTTTACCATGTTTAAATTTGTCTTTGAAAAGATATTATTTTGCTTTGATGTATATTATTTAGCTTATTTATATTTCTTATACTAATTACATATGTTCATGCATACAAAAAATGTCTCACCTTAGATGTTTTGGGTGTATGTTGAAACTCACTTGCTCCGGGAAGCGAAAATTTCTGGAAGTCAAGTAAATTCTCAAGTCACTTGTCCAATCATTTGAATGCTGATTCAGGACTGACAAGTGTTTCAGTCTGATGAAAATGTAAACAAGCACCATGGTAATTACCGCTAGAAACCCCCACTGTGAACAAGTACACAGTTAATACTAATAACTTGTAACAAACTTCTGTTATGCAAGAGCAGATTTGGTTCTTCTCCATTTGCAGTTCCACTTAGCTTACAAAGAGAATATATGATACTAATGTCATGTTGTGGGACATGGAAATCCCACTGAAATGGTTCTATATGATACTAATGTCATGTTGTGGGACATGGAACTCCCACTGAAATGGTTATACATGATACAAAGGTCATGTTGTGGGACATGTAACTTCCACTGAATGGGTATATATGATACTAATGTCATGTTATGGGACATGGAAATCCCACTGAAATGGTTATACATGATACAAATGTCATGTTGTGGGACATGGAAATATCCACTGAATGGGTAAATATGAAACTATGTTGTGGGAGACAGAACTTCCACTCAGTGGGTACAAAAGATACTGTCATGTTGAGGGATACAGAAATTCCACTAAATGGGTAAATATGATACCAGTGTTAAGTTGTTACAGTTCCCTATGCCATACTAGCAAATACAGTTAATTATTTTTCTCATGTTTTTGAATGGAAGGGTTTGGCTTTAAACACAGTTACACACCTTTGTTACATTACATCAACAGTCTGGATAAATATAGGGAACATTATTTGATTTTATTTACATTGATCAAATCAGCATAAACTCAGAAACATTGTTAAAATTCAGTAATATTCATTTACAAATCTAGAATTTAACCGGATGGAAATGTAGCTGATGACCATGGTGTCATCCAAACTCAGAGTATAAAAACAAAGTATAGTAGAAATCCAGCAATCAAAACACTTTTTGGATGCTGTGTAATGTAAGATATCAGTCACATAACAGAAGATATATAAATATATATGTTTGTTCCACATGGGAAAATGCTGATACGCATCATGGAATATGAGAAATTTTAACATGAACTTGATTAAGCTTCCTTTGCAATGGAAAAACAGTACTGTATATACTCACTCTTAAGTTGAATCCAAATGCAAACAACATATCATGATTTTCCTTTGCATAAGTGTCTGAAATATGGAACCATATTTGTCAGTTTTCATGTTTTTCTTAAAAGAACGAAGCACATGTAGGATTCACTTGGTCCATCAGTTATTCATTCATCTTTCATCCCCATTTGGAGTATATATTTACTATCCAAGCTTGGTAACTGTGATCTATTTTATAGTATTTATTAAATTTTGGTAACTGTGATCTATTTTACAGTATTTATTAAATTTTGGTAACTGATCAATTTTACAGTATTTATTAAATTTTGGTAACTGATCAGTTGTACAGTATTTATTAAATTTTGGTAACTGTGATCTATTTTATAGTATTTATTAATTTTTGGTAACTGTGATCTATTTTACAGTATTTATTAAATATTGGTAACTGTGATCTATTTTACAGTATTTATTAAATATTGGTAACTGTGATCTATTTTACAGTATTTATTAAATATTGGTAACTGTGATCTATTTTACAGTATTTATTAAATATTGGTAACTGTGATCTATTTTACAGTATTTATTAAATATTGGTAACTGTGATCTATTTTACAGTATTTATTAAATACTGGTAACTGTGATCTATTTTACAGTATTTATTAAATATTGGTAACTGTGATCTATTTTACAGTATTTATTAAATTTTGGTCACTGTGATCTATTTTACAGTATTTATTAAATTTTGGTAACTGATCAGTTGTACAGTATTTATTAAATTTTGGTCACTGTGATCTTTTTTACAGTATTTATTAAATTTTGGTCACTGTGATCTATTTTACAGTATTTATTAAATTTTGGTAACTGCTTATTTTACAGTATTTATTAAATTTTGGTCACTGTGATCTATTTTACAGTATTTATTAAATTTTGGTCACTGTGATCTATTTTACAGTATTTATTAAATTTTGGTAACTGATCAATTTTACAGTATTTATTAAATTTTGGTAACTGTAATCTATTTTACAGTATTTATTAAATTTTGGTAACTGATCAATTTTACAGTATTTATTAAATTTTGGTAACTGTAATCTATTTTACAGTATTTATTAAATTTGGTAACTGATCTTTTTTACAGTATGTATTAAATACTGGTAACTGTGATCTATTTTACAGTATTTATTAAATTTTGGTAACTGTGATCTATTTTACAGTATTTATCAAATACTGGTAACTGTGATCTATTTTACAGTATTTATTAAATTTTGGTAACTGATCCATTTTACAGTATTTATTAAATTTTGGTAACTGTGATCTATTTTACAGTATTTATTAAATTTTGGTAACTGTGATATATTTTACAGTATTTATTAAATACTGGTAACTGTGATCTATTTTACAGTATTTATTAAATTTTGGTAACTGATCAATTTTACAGTATTTATTAAAAATTGGTAACTGTGATCTATTTTTAAGTATTTATTAATTTTTGGTAACTGTGATATATTTTACAGTATTTATTAAATATTGGTAACTGTGATCTATTTTACAGTATTTATTAAATATTGGTAACTGATCTATTTTACAGTATTTATTAAATATTGGTAACTGTGATCTATTTTACAGTATTTATTAAATATTGGTAACTGTGATCCATTTTACAGTATTTATTAAATATTGGTAACTGTGATCTATTTTACAGTATTTATTAAATTTTGGTCACTGTGATCTATTTTACAGTATTTATTAAATTTTGGTAACTGATCAGTTGTACAGTATTTATTAAATTTTGGTCACTGTGATCTTTTTTACAGTATTTATTAAATTTTGGTCACTGTGATCTATTTTACAGTATTTATTAAATTTTGGTAACTGCTTATTTTACAGTATTTATTAAATTTTGGTCACTGTGATCTATTTTACAGTATTTATTAAATTTTGGTCACTGTGATCTATTTTACAGTATTTATTAAATTTTGGTAACTGTGATCTATTTTACAGTATTTATTAAATTTTGGTAACTGTGATATATTTTACAGTATTTATTAAATACTGGTAACTGTGATCTATTTTACAGTATTTATTAAATTTTGGTAACTGATCAATTTTACAGTATTTATTAAAAATTGGTAACTGTGATCTATTTTTAAGTATTTATTAATTTTTGGTAACTGTGATATATTTTACAGTATTTATTAAATACTGGTAACTGTGATCTATTTTACAGTATTTATTAAATTTTGGTAACTGTGATCTATTTTACAGTATTTATGAAATTTTTGTAACTGTGATCTATTTTACAGTATTTATTAAATTTTGGTAACTGTGATCTATTTTACAGTATTTATTAAATTTTTGTAACTGTGATCTATTTTACAGTATTTATTAAATACTGGTAACTGTGATCTATTTTACAGTATTTATTAAATTTTTGTAACTGTGATCTATTTTACAGTATTTATTAAATTTTGGTAACTGTGATCTATTTTACAGTATTTATTAAATTTTTGTAACTGATCTATTTTACAGTATTTATTAAATTTTGGTAACTGTGATCTATTTTACAGTATTTATTAAATTTTGGTCACTGTGATCTATTTTACAGTATTTATTAAATACTGGTAACTGTGATCTATTTTACAGTATTTATTAAATTTTGGTAACTGTGATCTATTTTACAGTATTAATTAAATTTTGGTAACTGTGATCTATTTTACAGTATTTATTAAATTTTGGTAACTGTGATCTATTTTACAGTATTTATTAAATTTTGGTTTAGAATCAGTTAAGTACTACAGAGGGTTTCACAGTTACTATCTCACCAGAGGGTGTATCATTGCAGCTCACTTCCGGATAGTTCAGTAAGTAAGGATGGCAGATGTAGATAAAGAAAAAGTGACAGTAGAGGATATAAACAGATACACTTTGAAAAGGCTGAAAAGATTTCATAAAGAACACAGACAGAATGTGTCAATTAATTATCCTGTTTTTAGCAGCTAGTCCAGATTCTCTGGTTCATTGTGAACATTGTAAACAAACGTGTGGCATTGCTGAAGTGAAATGCTCCTTCAAATACAGGTATTTGACACCCCTTGAAGCAGCACAGAAAAGTGAGTTCTCCTGTTGTGTTAGAAAAGGCAAGATTAAACTAAACTTCAATCACACTTACTATTACCAGGTACAAGGACAGTTAGCCTTGACTAATTGTAAGTGGCTTGACTTTGTTGTACAGACACCCAAAGGAATACATGTGGAGAGGATTTGGTTTGATAACAAACTCTGGGAAGAAAGAATGTTGCCCAAGTTGAAGACCTTTGACATAGCAAGCATTCTGCCAGAAACGTTCTCAAGTAGAATTAAAAGAGGTATTCCTCTTTACCCCCCAAAAACGAATTAAATTCAGGACTGTGACTCCACTCATTATTGGCACAATTTTAAATTAATCGATTCACTTAGTTTGAAATCAACCTCTGTACATATATACTTTACATTTTTCTGGGCAAGATAAAATTGTTGTAACTTTTACTGAATTTTACATATAAAAGAAGTAATATTGATCACCACATGTACATTTCAGTAGGTTGAATGTTGAGAGAGAGAGAGAGAGAGAGAGAGAGAGAGAGAGAGAGAGAGAGAGAGAGAGATAATACATAAGACAAACTTTAAAAACAAAAGAAGGAAAGGGGGGAGTGTAAAGAAAAATGAGCATGACAGTTGTATACAATGTGCTGCATCCATTTTTAATATTTATGTCCAAAATAAATGTTACTTTAATATAAATGAAATTTAAACACAGCAGGGTCCAACAAATCATGTTTGCTGGGTTTGGGTTACCTTATGTTGATTTCAGGTAAGATAGTGAGTTAGTCCTGTACATGTGATGGCTGGAGTGTTGTTAGTGCAGCACAAATTTTGAAAACATCTGATGCTGTTAAATGGCAACAAATTGGCATAACCCCATTAAGGATTAAGGAAAAACGCTTTTTCTTTGTATCTTCCTTTCAACATATATCCTCAGATTTGCTATCATTCATGTCTCCTCAACCTGCCTCCATGTAAACTGTTTCATTTTTGACTTGAAATGAGGAATGAGAAGAGCAATTTCTTTTGGAGTTGTCAGGTCAATTATTTAAAAAAAAACAACCTTATCAACTGCTATTGAATCACCTGATTCACAGAGATCCAACACACCAGACAGCTCTGTAATTTTCTGGTTCGAAATACTTCCTGCACAGCAGTCAGATACAAGGTTGTATACTTTATTAAACATGCTACTTATCCTTGGGATTGGTCCTAAGTAATCATGCATGTGCACAGAAACATTTAGTGACGATGAATCTTGAAGAGAAAGTTTTAATGATGTACACATATTTAACTGATTATGTCAAATAAAAAAAATACTACGGGTACATAACCTATTTGTTTCATAGATTCCAATACATAATTATGTACACATTTAATTTTATATTCTACATAGTCCATTGAGTGCTTCATAATTGTATTGATGTTTCTTTAACATCCCCACTCTATACTGAATTACTAAACATATGTTTGCTCATAATTTAAGCAATAAAATAACAGTTATTTTGTAATGGCATGTCACCTGACAAAAGTTTTACCACGTTTTATAGAACTGTGGCACTGACCATTTAATTTTTGAAGGAGGATGGTGGGGCTGAAATATATTTTGAGGGATGGGTCTTGCTTTGTGTGAAGGACAATTTTTTTTTTCTGTTGGCTAATATGGTGTGAAATTCTGAACTATCCTAAATTGGAAATTTGTCTTGGGCATGTGCATTGGAGCTAAGGGAGGTAATTTTAAGCGCTACAATCAGTAACTCCGTTGCAACCGTGAAACCCCCTATAATGCCAACACCTTTTCAGGTATTGCCACCAAAACTGGGTAAGTTTTGCATATATTCTTGGGTTTGTTGAAAATTCCTTTAACTGTCCATTCTTCCAGTCCAGACTGTAACGCTTATATTACTACACATAGCAACATGAAATTTACAGTTTGAGAAGAGCATCAAGGTGACCTATTTTTCAAGAATTATAAAACTTAATCCAATTATACCTGAGTTCCTATTCCAGTACCTTTTCACCTGTTACTGTTAGACTTGCAATGAGTTCTACTCTATGAATGAAATCACATCACACATCAAGATAGGATCACAGTGACCTCTTTTTAAACTTTTTGAACAGAACTAAAAAAGATAGTTTCTGCACCATTTAACAAATATCGTCAATGAAATGTGTCAGGAAGGTAAACTGGGTAATTATGTCATGCTGCAAAACTAAAATTGGTTGGCTGTGACCTACTTTCTTTGTTTATTCATTACTTTGAAATATACAGGCTACTGCCACAGAAGCAGGGATATTTTGAATACCCCTTTTTATGAATCACTGGAATCTCTTGATTTTCTTCCAATTTTTTTTTATAGGATCGGGTAAACAATCTTGAAGTCTGGGTGAGACCACTGATGGGAGTATTTTTCTGGAGAGGAAGTTTTGCCTTTGCCTTCCTGAATAGCAACAATTATGGTGGACCATTAAAGATTCGGAAATCCCTACAGGAACTTGGTGCTAATAATACAGCTGGATATGATGTAACAGAAGTGTTTGATGGAACGGTTATTGGAAAATACATGCCATCCGATGTCCTTACTGTGGAAGTAAATCCAACAGGCATTTACCTAGTTACAGCCATTCCTCTTGCCGGTTAAATTACATTCCAGGATTTGTTTTTAGGAAGCATTTATCTCAATTCTATCTTTAAAATAATTGTTTTGTCCCAAAAATAGTTGTTAATTTTTGTATGTATTTGCTGTTGCTGTTAACAAATCTGTTATGTCACTTCAATTAATACACAGATATTTGATCATTTTAATTCGTTTTGCTAATTCATTCTAATTTTGTATTAAATAAATAATGACAAAATTACTTGTACTTTTGCTAATTCATACTAATTTTGTATTAAATAAATAATGACAAAATTACTTGTACTTTTGCTAATTCATACTAATTTTGTATTAAATAAATAATGACAAAATTACTTATACTTTTGCTAATTCATACTAATTTTGTATTAAATAAATAATGACAAATGGTTTGTATCTAAGTTGTTTCAGGTATATAAAAATGTAATCAAATATGCCTAATAGTAATTTTTAATTAATTTTTTTGAAGTCTTATGATTTAGAATTATGAAGCAGTATAAGCAGTATAATGATTATACACTTGTTGACAGGGTTTCCAATACAGTAAACTTGTCTTGAGAGACCACTGCTATGAGAGACCACCTGATTTATTCATTATATACATAGTGTTATGACCTGTTCTGGGGGCCTCGAGTAGCCAAGTGGTCTGAAGCACTCTCCATTACTGTTTACTGCCATCTCACCTCTGTCTGCATGGGTTTGAGTCTCAGACTCGGCCAGTGTGGGTATGTGAGAAAGCTTGACAGTAGCTTCTCGTGGGTCGGTGGTTCTTTCCAGGGGTTTTCTTGGGTTCTTCCTCCATCATTAATACTGGCTGCCATGTATCATGTGCTGAGAAATGTGTTAAACCCTACAACAACAACATTATGGGGTGGTCTTTCAAAACAGAATCTTCTGTATTATCATTTCCTTTAACAGACATTTTGTCTTAAAATTAACATGGCCATGGCCATGGGACATTGATGATGTTTGTAATAAATACATTAGATCAGGTGCTATTAGTTGTATTAATTGAGAAAACATTGATATATATTGATATTATTTTATGACACAAAATAAATAATCATTATAGGTTAACTGCATTTTTATGGGAAAATATGAACAAGTTTTTTCAAATATACTGCACGACCTTGGGAGAGCATCCGACAAAAAGTTCATATTTTCCCATATTACAAATGTAATAACCTTTCTATTATATGCTCATTTTCTTGTTCTACCTAAAGCTTAATTATATAAACAAAAATACATTATAAGAAACAAAGTAACTGAATGTATGCTGTATGTTAAACTAAATACACAAGCACAGATTCATCAGTACACAACATTATTAATGCAAACGTAATTTAGCCCAGATAAATTTGAACTTAGTCGTGTGGTCTACATTGCTTTCAAAAGAAATTGTCATTTATTTCTACTTAAAATTGAAGTTTAGAGTCATATTGTGAACGAATGTACATTGCAACAACTTTCTATTTGGTCTGAAATTAATAGATTTTGGTATTTTTGTTAATTCTACTAAATTTATTGACTATGGATTGGATTTATCTGTGTCAATTCTGCCTGAAGTAACATCTGATTCGTTCATTGAGTTAGCAGCATGTTGACTCCTCTGCAAGTATGTTTCTGTTCTGTCATTGAATGTTTGGAATCATAGTGTGGGGAAAATATGAAGTCTTTCAGTTGTGATTATCAAAAAGATGCTATGGAATATCAGGTTCATTTCATTAAGGAGGATGTTATTGTGTTTGGAACGTAGTTGAAATTACAGTACAGTTTGAAATGTATGATCAAGCTTGAAAACCCTTGACATAGCTCATGTAATTCGGATTTGCAGAACTAAGAAAGTTCATTTTGAGGAAATTCAGGATGTAAACTATATTTTTTGCCATTCTTATTACCACCTAAAGATCCGTTCTATTACAATCTATTTGTAGGGACCCCAACAATTTTATGATCTGTCTGGCATCTATCGCTAGCCTAAATCTTAAATATTGTATCAAAAAAGGTAATGTGGAATATTGCAAAGCTGCATTCAACAAAATAGCTGCTTTAGTTCATTCAGAAACAAATTTAATCAACCAAAATGTAAAAGTGTCTACTACATGAGTGTAATGATTTGTTTACAAAATAGTTCCTAATACTCTATACTAAAAATAGGCACAGGGGCCCCGAGTGGTCTAAAGCGCTGTCCATTATGGATCACTGCCATCTCATCTCTTTGTGGGTTTGAGTCTCAGGTTCAGCCAATGTGGGTATGTGAGAAAGCTTGCCAGTAGCCAGTAGCTTCTTGTGGGTCGGTGGTTCTTTCCAGGGGTTTTCCGGGTTCTTCCTCCACCATTAATACTGGCCACCATATATAGTCTATCTTGTGCTAAAAAATGGTGCTAAACCATAAAAAAAAAACAAAAAAAAAACAAATAGGCACATGTGTCATGCACGTGAGTGAAATGTGAAGGTGTGCAATATCATAAAATATTGCATGATTCTAAGAATGTAAACTTAACAGAGACAAAAATGAGCTGATAATAATGCATTATTCTGGTTCCAAATTTTTTGTTTCTTCAGTTTTAGTAATAGCCTTTTTTTTAAAAAACAATAAGTTTACTAGTTATTGACTGGAAGAGTTCATTGGATAGCCAATTTTTCATTCATCTGTTTCCATAAAATTTGTATTGCTACTCCTACTAAACTACTTTTAATGAAATCCAGTAAATAATTGGTCTGAAATACATTATTGCCTTGGTTGCACACACAGAGCATTTGACAGCTCTGGAAAGTTGATATAAATTTGAATCTGGTGTAGGCAAGAATCTTGACAATGTGCTTTGAGGCTGAGTGATCCAAAGCACTCACTGTTAAGGATCACTGCAATCTCACCTTCTCTGTGTGGGTTCGAGTCTCAGATTTGACCAATGTGGGTATGTCAGAGAGCTTGCCAGTAGCTTCTTGTGGGTAGGTGGTTCTTTCTGTGGTTTTCCCAGAGTTCTTCCTCCATGGTTTATACTGGCCACTGTGTATAGCCTCTCTTGTGCTGAAAAAGGGTGTTAAACTCTACACCAACAACAACTGTGTGCTTCTAATATGATTCCTAGGTTATATCCATTCTATAAGATTTAGATGCCATATCTGAATGACCCTAGCATTAATAAGTTTTGAGTAAAATCCATTTGATTGGTTAATTTCTTGTGGTCTAAGATTTGACAAAAATGAATTCTTACATAACATTAACTGTGACTTTTTCAAATTCTTCTTGCAGTAAAAAGCAATGTAGTTTCTAGCCTCAGACTTGAACTGTTTGTAAATTTTGTTTAAACATGAAATTTACCAGATCTCTATGTTAAATATTTTTTAAGGTATGCATCTGTTTACATATCAGGTTTCTTCAGCTTGACATAACTTTTTGTTAAACTATATTGGATTGGATCATTGTACCCTGGAACAAGCACTCTATTGTAGCTTGAACCTTGCATCAAAGAAGTTTTACAAATGCATGTTTTAAATATGGGCTGCCTAGAAAACCCAAAATGACTGATTCCAGCATGGTTCATCTTCAGATGACAGTTTCATTCTGCACGTGCTGGTTGTTGATAGTTATGATGACAATGATTTTTAAAGTTATGATGTTTATCAGAATATTGCAGCTGGGAAAATGTTGATGGAGATAACCAAATGATTTTGAGCCCTGCCCCTCTATGATGCAACCCATGGTAGCAGCTTTAAGCGATAAGCTATGCAAAATATTTGTGACTGCCCTCAGGGTCCATCAGTTAAATTCTGTTAAGCTGCACAGCCACAATCTATGAAACAACTCCATTTAAGACATCCCTTCAGCAGATAAGCCCTAGAAGAGCGTGCCCCAAAGCCAAGAGAAGTTCATGGTTAGTTCCCCCTTTCCCAAAGACAAGGTGAACAAGCTCTAGGGACTTGCTCCCTTTCCTGCAGAGCATACCTCTTCCATTGGTACCAGACTAAACCTCTTTTCAGATGCTTGGTCTGGCATAATGGACATTGGCTGGGTCCTTTCTATTGGCTTTAGTTTTGGGATCTCTCTAGTAAGGTATCGAGTTTCTTCCACCAGTCAAATGTGGTGCACTAAAAAGAGCTTCACTCCTTTCTTTGGAAGGGTGCAGTAGAGAGGGTGTGAAATTGCTAATCTCTGACATTCTATTCCCAGATTTTCTTGCTCCCAAGGTAGCTGAAAAGTCCAACAGAGTCAATCATGGATGCAACAAGACATAGTGATGGGGAGGTCCCGATTGATCATCAGGATGTATACTTTCACATCCCTATTTTATATCTATACAGGAAGTACCTCTGGATTTCCAATATCAGGCACTGCCATTCAACCTTGCCACCACACCCATATCTTTTACCAGGAACATAGAAGTAGTTACAGCCCATTTAAGGTCATTAGGTGTCTGAATCCTCCAGGTATCTGACAATTGGTTGATCAACAATGGCCAGCTAGATTCCCTCAGACAATACCTCACTGTTGGTTCTTTGTGACCAGGCTGATCTACAGGGTCTCCATCCTACACAAAATCCCACTGAGCTGGCTCAAGTTTTTGAGACATGGGACCAGTCAATGGTGTAAAGGTTCAAAAAGGTACTACAGCACCATACCTTTGCCCTTTTCCTTCAAATTTTGTATTAAATTGATTGACTGGTACATAGCCTTATGAACATGAAAAGCAGAATGTACTTAATTTAAAACAGAAGTATGATGTCTGAAGTCAAATCATGGCAGTGGTAAAAAGAGACAATGCACAGGGATGTTGCCAGGCTGTGCTAGTGTGTTATTCATGCTAAATTGACTCTTTATGTGATTTGAAATCGGCTATAGGCAAGAATTAAAGCAATAAAACCTGAACTCTGGCCCCCCAAAAATAGTGTGATGTGTGAATAATATAAATTATTTTTGACTGTATTTGACTCTTTTACAAGGTTGTCTGCTTTGGTCCTGATCACCAAGGAGGTTTCATTTCGTGTCTGATGACCTCCACCTTTCCTAGGTTGTTCACACTTCCTTACTGCACCACCAAAAATCCATTTGCTTAAGGTTTTAGCAATATATATTAAATACATAGTCTTCAAATCTATAAATCAATCTGATGTGAAGTTGGGTATTCATAATGAATCAACTTTAAACTCTTTATCATTTAATATAATTCTAGAAAGAAAAAAAAATTAAGTTAAGCAAACTGTGGAAATAAATATATAGAGCAGTACTTTAGGGATTGAAGGCATGGACCTAATTTATCCATGAAACAGAACATACATTTGCTCCTTTCAAGTCTCTTCCATTTATTGAAATTCATCATTCTGTGAGACCTATTTACATTCTGGAATATTTTTGTTAGGATTCCTAACAAGCAGGTAGATAAGTTGGCATATTTTGTAGTAGTAGTATAGGGCAGATGTCGGATTGCATGCTACTGAGAATGAATACAAAAAAGACTTTGATTACATTTTTATTTTGCCATATGATGGCCTTTAGTGTTTACAATTAGTACAAGTGTACAAAAAAAATAAATAAATAAAAGCTGCTGTAATTTGTGATACAAAATGGCAGACTGAAATCATTTTAATGACAAACTTTTTGTATAAAATAAAAAAAAAATCCAATGGAATGAGTTTTGTTTAGCATCAATCAAAACATGGCATTTATTATTGGTGATCATGCCACCAATATCTGTGATAAAAAAGGAACATTTTGCACAAAATCAGGAAATCCATTAAAAAATATTTACATATGAAACAATATATATGAAACACCAATACACTTGACAGAGTAAATGAGTACTATGCTTGTACTAAAAAAAACTGTATATATAAGCTATAGTAAAGATCAGGAAGTAGTACAAGTATTTTAACCAAAAGATGTGATCAATTCAGAAAATTAATAATAAAAAACAGCCATATCAAGGAATTCACCTCACTTTATACATGTACCTCTCAATCATACCTCACTTCAAGTTCATGAACAAACCAGTGTCATTTTATTTTGTATTTATTTTACAATGCCCTCTTTGAAGCACAGAAGGTGATTGTATAAATAGGACAAAGATAACAATGATTTTAGTATGAACCAGACCAAAGGCCACAACTAAAATTACTTGCAATACATATGCAACAGTCATTCTCTGCTCATACTTGGGATTGCAGAAAAATATCTTAGCAGGACCTGGCAGAAAAGAGATTATGTGATAAAATATGATTTAAATAGAAAATATGAGTAACAAACTGCTTGCTTACAAGCTTTTTTAAGCATGTTTTTAAAAAAATGAGAAAAACTGTTGAAGAGAAGTGAATATTATATGGCAAACAAAATAAATGACCAAGTGATCCACTGACTCGTAAGATCTATAACTTCATGTTGATTGATTTCATGCATATATATATACATATATATATATATATATATATATATATATATATATATATATATATATATATATATATAAATTCATTACATCATTTTTATAAATATTTTCAAAACATTTAAACAAAAAAACATTTAATTACAGAATGGACAGAACTTTGAAATAATAATCAGAATAACATTAGAAATGTACAGTATATTTTCAAATATGACAAGCACCCACCTAAATACCTCATAGACCTAAGTCTAAATCAGTCACATTATGCACCAGATCAGAGATCAGGGTCTATGGTGGAACCCATCATGTAGGTCCTAATTTTCAACAATCATACAGCTAAGACATGAACAAATAGGATGCAGCTATACATGTACACATACAATATATATATATATATATATATATATATATATATATATATATATATATATATATATATATATATATATATATATATATGAGAGAGAGAGAGAGAAAACATGTCCCTTGGGGGAAACAATTATATTGTTGAATTCTGTGTATTTTGAAAAGTGCAATCTTTTAAGACTACAAATATTTCATTATTTATTCAAGGCTCTTGATAAAATGCTATTTATCTGATACATCCATCATGAACACTTGCATTTTCATTGCAGTTCATGTTTTAGTCCGTTAGCATATGAATTGCATAGGTTACACTTGACATATCATAACATTAAAAAATACATTTATTTAGAGTCAAAACTGAAGTTAACAATGATTGGAAAAGTAAATATGTCAACTGGATAAACAAAAGAATGTAATACATTTATATTAAGGTGAACTGATACAGAGATCTCTGACCTCTGTAATTTCATCATCATGTTGCAACTGAAACTGTAGCAGAAATGTTGATATATCACTTGTTTTATAATCAAAACAGTAGACATGACCTGGAAACTTGAATTAACATTTTGAAAGTATCAACTTTTAATAAGAACTCATATAATTGGTTACATTTTCTTTCCCAAATGACATTTTTAGGGCACCATAATTAAAGATATTCAAGGAAATTTTGATCAATGAAAATATCACTTACACTTAGTGCATTCAGTACATTAATTATTTAAATTGCAATTTAATAATTTTTATTCATTTATTTGTATTTTAATTCTATTTTTTAGTTCCACTTAAGCGTAATCATCATAATTGCAATGTGTATTAAATGTAAAATATGTAAATCTACCACAACAGTATGTCCGCAAGCGTTTCTTTGAGAACCTAATTAAGTCCTGACCGTGTTTTGATAACTGACTTGTGGATGTATTTGTTGTATTGTTGCACTGAATTAAAAGATTTTGTATTATCATGATAATTATGTCTTTTAAATCAAATAAAGGAGGTGGAATATATTTTTTATAAAAAGGCATACAAATTTTGCATACTTAAAATCTAGTGGCCAAAGTCGTATGTCAGGTGAACTCACTTCATTTGATCCATTGAACACTGTTATAAATATTATTGTGTATGTAGCGTAAACTACATTAAATTAAACAACTCTTTCATAACTGTGATCAAAGATAGCACAGCAACCAAGCAAAGCGAATACTTCGTAAAATAAAGAGCTTTGTTCCACAGACAAATACCATTGTAGGCAAACAATTTTCAGATAATTTCTGAACTGGCACTTAGAGATATCCTCAAGGATAATAAAAAGTTTCACTCTTACTTTTAATGAAATCACGACATCAATATTGTACTAACTGAACAATACAAAACTGAGTTTCGACATAGATGATTTTCTCATGAAATAGATGTCGCTAGTTTTTTTATAAAAAAAAAAAAAGGAATCTTGTTTGGTGATATATCAACAGTCTAATTTCTGGCTACTGTGACTCCCAACTTGCTAGTATACTACTTAATTCCACTCCAGGAACCAGACTAATGAACAAATAAAAAAAAACCGTGACGTAATACACGTGTTTGGTTGAAACCAGTTGGATTAATCTTTCACGTGTTGGACATTTTGAAAATAAATTTTATTTATACATAATGAACAACTTCATTAGAAAAGCACAAGATTAACAATTATCATCAACGTGAATTTAAAAGGTGAATTCAGTCATTAAACAGCCCAGTTCCCTACCCACCCCATGTTTTTTTATGTATAAGCTTAGTTTTTCAATTTCTGGAGGTCCCTCTATAAGTCGCGCCTTTGCTTATAGTGCGGTATATGTTTGTGGACCGTGTTGTGCATGAATTATCGAGGGAGAGGTACTTGTAGCCTATCACAGCAGTAAAATATCATCTGTCCAATGGACATCTGGGTGATATATAGTTTAGCATTTCTAGCCACATTTCAAGAATTATAAAAAATGGTTTCAGGTGTTAAGCATATTGGTAATTATTCAAGAGCTCTAGGACTTAAATGCTTTTGATAAAGTCAAAATGTAGATATATAAGCTTTTAAACATAAGTTAAAAAGCAGGTGTAGGGTGGGGAGTGGTATATTTAGGATCAACAACAATGGCCTCTGTTAAAATGAATCTCTGACAACAGTCAAACACACACTCACATATATAACATACATACACATACATACAAAACAGTTAATAATACTGTATACAACGAATTACAATTTCATTGTTTGTACTACCTGCTATGATTTTATCTAATACACTATCCCATAAACAATATATGATGAGTATTCAATATCATTAACTTATTTGTTCCTGGAAAGAGATAAGAACTGCAATGAAATTTATTCAATTTAAAAATTGCTGCCCACTCAAAGCATGAGATTTGAATTCTTCATCCATAAAAATTGCACCAAATAAGAATTTTTTGAATGTATGCCATAAGTGTTCTTTCAGAGTAATTACAGTTTATTGGTGATTAAAATGTTCAGTACAGTGAAAACAGTACAAAGTATTAGTTATTTTACAGTAAAAACTAAAAAGAAGGAAAAAGTGATGTAGGAAAAAAACAAATCCTGCAAAAGAAATGACAAGCCTCGTAACAAATGTAATACTGAATTCTTGAGTGTAGGTTTAACGATTCAAACTTAATTATAACTAGTTCCATAATTTGAAAACTTCTCCAATATGAGCATAAGCCAGTTTTAGGCTAAAAAATTATTGAGAATTCATGGCCAGGTTGTAGCAGAATATTTGAGTTACTGCATGATATAAACTAATCACTGAAACCTTTGCACAAATGAAGCCTAGATGAAACAATTATGTCTTTGCCGACTTAGAAAAAAAAAAAAAAGAGTTTAAAAAATTAAAAAATAATAATTTGTTAATATTGTTGTGTAGGAGATCCATATTTTGTGTGATAAGAAACTGGCTGTTTGTACATGTGTGACAAGGGACTGGCTGTTTAACTTGGAGTCTACTATGCATATGTGGTGATCCCTTATGGAACTCATAAATACCAGTCACTCTGTTACACATGTGCAAAACCGAATGAATGGCCACCCTAGTCATGTAAGTAGATGATGAGTGAAGGTAACACTGCAAATTCACTCATATTTTCAAAATAGATGGCATATGAAAAGAATCTGATGATTTAAGCTATTTTAAAACACACAAAAAACCATTTTGATGTGACAATTCTCTTCAAGCATATTAAACCTTCAATAAAAGTTTCCCAATTGTCTGGAAGAATGT
This sequence comes from Unio delphinus, assembly GCA_029339505.1. NCBI lineage: Eukaryota > Metazoa > Mollusca > Bivalvia > Unionida > Unionidae > Unio > Unio delphinus. The sequence continues at coordinate 5,209,226 of JAQISU010000138.1, read as the reverse complement.
TTGATACAACAATAATTTAAAGGTGTAATGAAGTAACAAATAAATTAAACTTACTCTTGATGGACTTGTTTCTCACTGATGATCGTGATTTTCTTTTCCTTATATATTTTATCAACATCCTTACATAAACTCAAGTCCATAATCCAACATAATTTCTGCAGACTGACCAAATAAGAATGCACAAAATCTTAACTTTGTCTGCATTGTAGATTTGGTTTTGTTGAGTTTTGATGACACAGCAACAAAGTGCTGATTCAGTTATTGGAGTGAAGTGCTTTGCCCAAGGACACACCATGGTAGCTGACCTAAGCTAATTCGATGGTAGGATTCAAACCCACACCCATCTGGTTATGAGTCTGGAATGCTAATCACTGAGCCACTGTGACTCCCTACATTTTAGGAAAACAATCTGTAAATCTTTAAAAGTCAATAAGGAATTTGTTAGAAATAAAGAAAATAATGATGCTTAATATTTTCTTTGTATTTTTTCACAAATCTTCCATTGGCTAAGCTTTATTTTTGATTATGAATGAAATATTTAAAAGCAATGTTGCCTAAAATACTATATTTTGACAGTAATATCAAGTTTAACAATATGTAATTTGAATATTTGAACAATAATTAAATCGGTGCTCTTCGTTTATCTTTCCATATTTCTAAAACGATGATGAAAACTTGGTACAAATCAGAAATTTCCATTCAAGTGATTATCTTGATCTTGAAACACAGTTAAAAATACCTCTATTAATTGATGCACCTGCCCAATAAAACATATGGCTTCCAAATGCATTCAAATTCTAAGATTTTTTCATCAAACATTGATTTGATTCAATTACAATCAATGATCTAAAACCCTAAAAAAAAGCTGAGGACAATTCTAATGATTTGATTTCGATTCTTTGGATCAGCTGAATATAAAAAAAAAGTTAACAGCAAACATTTTTTTTTTTAAATCTCACGATGAAGATGATGTAGTAAGACCCCAGTTTCACTAAACTTGTTCACATTTCTCCTAAAATTGAGATTGTACATTATTTTTTTAAATATACTTTAGGCACTAGTATGTATTTTGCTAGAGGCAGAGAAAGTGGAAAAGATGCAAAATTCCTTTTTAGTTTTAAAATCTAGCACATGTAAGTCTTATTCTTGAAACTAGCACAGAGTAATGCCACAAATTAGAAGAAATCCTCTCAATTTCTTCAGAGATACGAGAAACCTCCATTAAGAAAACTTTAGGATTTTATGAAAGTATATTTATTCCCAATGCCCAGTAAATATTATGTGGGTAAAAAAAACATTGTTACCAACCAAGGAATAAGAAATATATTACAAAAATCTGATGAAGAAACCATAACATTTATTGAAACTGGGACCGATCATTTGACTCGGTCCTGACTTCCAGTCATGAAATATGCCTTGAGGTCTGTAAAGCTTCTGACTGTAACTGCCATATTCAAATGAGGTATTTTAGAGTTTTCATTTTTCTAAATTACAGTGTACTATGCCACATGAACTATGAACTCAATCCAGCTGCCTGAGTGCAGAGACCACAATAAGGTCTAAGCAAAACATGTATCGTCATCACTGCCAACAATCAAAATTGTTTCACATTAAACTCCAATTATGACACAAAGTGATATTTGCAAATTGTACTAAAAAAATTCATTAATGCAAATTTAATTTAGTATACGGAATCCCGAGATATTAATGGTTTAAAAAAATATATCATTTTTTTACGAAGAATTCTGGATCATTCTGCTTTGTTTCATAATTAGGCTTGAAGCTGAACTCTGTTTTTTCTACAGGCAAGTGTACCTACAATTTCATTCATTTTTTATATCAACCACTCTTTCTCTGATATACTTTTTACACCCGACTCATATATCATTATGAATCAAACTACTACGAACACAATAAATCTCTTGTTGATTGGAACATTAACATGGTTTTTCCAATGACATTTCTCCTGACAATTATCTGTTTACATCATATGGGTACCACTTCCCATTTCGATGTGACTTGAGTTCAGCATGGTCTCGTGGAGATGGTGGAAATGTATCCATCTCTTCTCCATGTACAGATTGTGGCCGTGACATCCAGCCAGAACGAGGGTCTGTCCCTGACACTGAGCTGACCATCTTGTTGCCACCCACTGGTTCATGGTCTGGTTTGGTATGATTTGGAATTGGCCACACTGGATCAGGATTATAGTTGAATGTGGATGGAGCAACACGTGTACCTCCTCCAACTGGTTTGGTTATAGGCTGAAGACGTGACGTCTGTTGAAGGAAAGAATGCAGCTGAATTTGTTTGTTATTAAAATTATCATCACAGTCCAACTAAATTTAATGGTCAACTCCCTGTAACAACCAACTAAAGCCAGTTTTGGGCCTTACTATTGTACACCCTTTTTAATACATATTTTCTCTCTCATAAGCAGCAAAATGTACTATGAACAGCCTAGTGGTGGCAGTAATATTTGATGCCATTGATATCTAACCCCAGGTCACTGACAAAAGTATTCATATTTAAGTTTAACAGGAAATAATGACACAAACATCATCCTCATGTACTGTAATTAAGCAAAATAATTTCTCCACATGACTTCTGGGACTATCAAGCCTCGAAGAAAATCTATCAGGACAGACAGCAAATCTGAGTTGTGGTATGCAGATGCTAATAGCCCATGGATGCAGGACACATATTTTAAACAAATAAATCTTGAAAGTAGGTCAAATTAACCTGGTTTTTATGTAACACTTGTTTATTCTAAGATGTGCAGACATTAAAACTCCATTTACTTGTGAATAGTTTTCAAAACTAACTCGGACACAACTGTAATGCTGAACAAATTCTGAAAAAGTAGGTCATACTGAATGGTAATCAAGACATTGTCAAGTAGAAGAGGTCTTGGATGACTAGTGGCCAGGTATAAAATGCAACTTTACCAATCACTGCCATCTCATCTCTTTCCACGTGGGAGAGAGTCTCAGGCTTTGCAAATGAGGACTTGTGAGAAAACTTGCCAGTAACTTCCCACTGATTGGCTTTTCTTACAAGGATTTTCTTAGGTTCTTTCTCCATCAGTTTTACTGGTCACCATACATAGGCTATCATGCACTGAAAATAGCATTACACCCAATACAAGACAAAGAAGAAGAAAAGTAGGATGAGTGAATGTGCAGAAAGACACTATGAACTCTTATCAACTGTCCAGTTTGGGATGGATATTACATGGACAGGTGAATTTATACATCTACACTTAACATGGAACTTTATATGTTTAGTATCTTTTACAGCAATTAAAGGTCAAGTTGTTTTTATCCACTAACATAACCATGCCTTTACAAAAAACAAAATTACCTTGTCAACAGGTGTATGTGCCATTTTACGGAGTGCCATGGCTTGTTTTGCAAACTGAGTCTTTTCTCGATTATCTATGGATGTATCTTTATGGTGATAGGGGTCACGGTTTTGAAGTGGTTCTCGGGCAGATATCTGCAAGTCAGGAATGTCATCTTCTCTACTGTCATAGTCCATACGAGATGCCCTTGAGGGATTCAAAAGTAAACGTGATGGAGTGGCACGACCAAGATTTTCATTGTCTCTATCCATCAGGATCTGAAATTAAAATGTGTGTGTGTGTGTTTGAGGGGTAATAACATGAAGTGATTTCTTTTAAAGAGACAAGACAATACGAGTTACAAGTAGATACTGTAAACTGAGTTAGACCATGAAAATAATTAAATTATAATTCAAAAATGCTGAATTCCATTTATGAAAATTTTGTGTTTACTTCAAGGAGTGCTGTGAATGGCCATACATAATTAAACAATTAACCTTTAATGTTTTCATGATGGTTATATCAAAGCGTGCAATGCATAAAACTCCATGTAATCCGAGGAAAACCTTTTAAATTCTTATATATTACACTGAGTTTAATATTCAGCACTATTCTTAAAAAGTAAAGGTTTATGGGCCTTAAGCATACATATATGTAAAATTTCAATCTTCTCACAATCTTGGCTCATGTGTGATGCAAAACATTTGTCAAACTGGGTTAATAACATTTTGGATATATACCAAGTTTGCTGTAGAATTTCTGACTGATGGCATAATGTAATATTTTATCTGCTATTCCTGTGATGAGATACATATCATAAATTAGTCATGCAATTTCTACCTGCACAAGTTTCTTCTTTTTCTTCTTCTTGGCCAAATGATACATGGTTCCTGTGTTGCTCCAATCATTTCCACTCTCATTCCGCCTGAAATTATAAACCTTAGCTATTCAAACTCTCAAGACTGGTACAAGACATTGGTATCTATGTATCATAGTAAGTGGTTTGCATCATCTAAGTGATAACATAGTTCGATACTCATTCTGCATGGCAGGTGACTTAAAACTTTTACTGTGTCCTCCATCCAGTTTACTCATACCACATAACAAGTGACTTGAAACTTACTTTGTCCTCCATCCAGTTTACTCATACCACATAACAAGTGACTTGAAACTTTTAATTTGTACTCCATCCATTTTAGTCATCCTCCATGGCAAGCAACTTTGTCCTCCATCCATTCTACTCATCCTGCATGATAAGTGACTTTAAATTTTTACTTTGTCCTAACTCTTTCTACACTGTGTATTATGCTGAACCTGCTTAAAAATGCCACTTGTCCAACTGGAATTATAGCATCTTGAAAAAGTGACTTGCAATTCCTTAGCCATAACATAAAGTTAGACATGATTTAGATAAGTGCTATTTTTTTAAAACCCAGATAGACCTCAATGTTAGATTTAAATACACACTTAGTAATTATATAAAAAGAAATTGATAATTTTATTAAAAAGAAATTGATAATTTTATAAAAAGAAATTGTTTTCAAAGCGGTGTAGTACAGTAAAAGGATTCAATTTTTTACATCAAGTGTTTGGATCTTTAGTGCAAGGTAGAAAAGTCCTCAGAAATATGTCCTCAAGTGGTAAAATGGCCAGCCAATTAGATGCATGATTACCTTATTCATATATGTGTGACTCTAACTCATTATTGAATGTGTCCAAGATATTTGTGATATATACCAATATGCCAAGTGTTATTAAACTCAAATGAGAAAATAACATGGTCCATGAAGAGGTAAGAACAAAAATCTTGATGAACAAACGATGGACAGAGGTCAGTATCATAAGCTCACATGGTCTTATGGCCATGTGAGATAACAGTAAAACTTGACTTGGGTCTTTTCATTTAAAGCCTCATACCAGTCTGGCTTAATTCCATAAAATCCTTTAAAACTTTTTGCACAAAAAATGATAAGAGAAAAAAATGATAGAGAAAAAAAATCCAAATCAAATAGGAGCCATAACTCCATCAAGATTTGTTAGAAAAAGGTGAAAAAATGTAACTTGATCAAGGTTTTCTTAATGAAAATCCTCATAGCATGTCCGACTTCAATCCATGAAATACCTCCAAAGTTTATGAGAAGAAAACATATATGAAGGGCAGAGTTTCAAGTGAAATCATGAACCTTTTGCTCTGTAAATATTTCCTGGAAAATGGTAAGAATCAAACTTGGCAAGAGATTTTCTTAATGTAGCCTAAACATCAAAAGGGATTTCAATCCAAGAAGTGCTTTAAAAATTATTGAGTATTAAACATGGGCTATATTATTTGCTGTCCATGTATGTTAAGTGGTGGCATAAAAGTATGGTGGAAGCATAACTATTTTCTTTATTTTTTTGCCATCAGTTCTTATTTGACAAATTGTCTTAAAAACGTACAGCCAATAAGTCTTTAATATTATATTATATCATAATAAGGATGAAATTGAATTTTAGATATGTTACACATTAAACACACAAAATAGCATGCCTAGGGATGCCCTGTCTTAAATCTCCTGTAGTTAAACAGAATGCCTATGATACAATTTTACATGTACATTTTGGCATCAACCTGGCAATACTTACACCTATTAGCAAATAAAATCATTTAGTACTTTTTTCCATGCACCAGCGAAGCACACAAAAATGTTTCTCTATTTTATAAACAGTGTCCTTGGAAGGTCCGTCATGCTTAAAACACCCGAGGCAACCAGCACGTTTTGCTAGTACCAATGGTCAATGTGAAATGAAGTGAATTGACTTTATATTAGCTAGTGCCAATGGTCAACTTGAAATGAAGTGGACTGACCACCTCTTGCTAGTACCAATGGTCAATGTTCAAAATAGTGGCGTGACCACCTTTTGCTAGTACCAATAGTAAAAAAATGAAGCGCATTGACCACTGTTTGCTCGTGCCTATGGTCAATGTGAAATGAAGTGGATTGACCATCTCTTGCTAGTACCAATGGTCAAAAAATGAAGTGCATTGACCACTGTTTACTTGTGCCAGTGGTCAATGTTGCTTGACCATCTTTGCTAGGGCCAATGGTCAATGTGAAATGAAGTGGATTTACAACCTCTTGCCATTACCAGCGGTCAGTGTGAAATGAAGTGGATAAACCACCTTTTGCTAGTATCAATGGGCAATGTGGAATGAAGTGGATCAGCCAGTCTTTGCTAGTGCCAATGGGGAATGAAGTGATGATGCTTAATGATTTTATTGCAACTTACCATGAACTGTCCTGTCCCCCATATCCTCCTCTCTGGTGATGTATGTTCTGTACTGGTTCAGAGTTGTTGTGATAGGACTGTTGAACACTAGCATACTTTGTGTGTGACCTGCTTTGGACAGGAGGTCCTCCAACACTAATATTGCCATGATCTCGATGATAACCTATGTCTACAAGTAGACAACATAGTCAATTTAGCCTTTGTGAAATTATGTACAGCTTTCCCACATAAATATATGTAAAAATTTATATATGCTGCAGAATTAAATTTTCATATCTAGTATGGTTGAGTATACTTGAGCACAAATTAAGATCCACAAGTGAATAAATAAACCTGTGATAAAATAAATGGATAAAAATGAAAACAAAGGACTTGTACCTAAATGGTAAATTCTTGCTTTTGCTTTACCTGCTCTAGTTTATAAACCCTAGCCATCATTTGTAACAATTTTAAACTGTAATTTATTGCTTATATTTTTAAAGAAGTAAAATTTGTTTTTAAATTGACATTTTTTATAAAATTTTTAAATTGTACCATTTAAAGAAAACCATGATATTAGCTAATGAAATCTAGATGTAATCAAATATCAATATTTATTGGTCTTTTCATAAAATATGTGGTTATGTCAAGAAAACACACCTGTGCAGCAAAAATACTTTAATGAAAGTAGGCTTTTCATATTACATGTGTATGAATGTGGACAATTAATACTAATAAAGTACAGATATAAGCCTTCTCATTATCAAGCAGCTACTGATTAAATTAAGGTCATCTTTTCCTGCTGAGCTATCTAAATTTACAAGAATGATATTTTTTCTTTCTTCAACATACTTAGTCTAGTACTTTTCAATCTGAACTAGCTACTTTAAAAGATATTGAGAAGATTCAATATTCTAATATGTTCTTGGAAACTTTGAAAACGTCTAAGTGTGAGAGGGTATTTACCGGTTCCAAAAATAAACTGCATCCTAGATGCCTTTAACCATTCACTACCATATACACTCATATAAATCCAACTGAAAACTGCACAGATCCAGTTCTGACAGTGCATTATGCGCTGGCAGATCTGGGTTTGTACATTTTTTTAGGAGCAATAAGTAGAACAAACACTATAGACCCTGATCTGCAGGTGCATTATGCTAGGGCAGATAATGATCTTTGTTGTTTGTAGTTTGACTTGTCTTATAAGTGTGTACATATGGTACATATAAATTAATGCTCCCCATGACTAAAATTATCTCTTGCAACTGTGCCCTGGCTAATCACACTATTAGCACCTACTTGTCACACTATCACCCCCTGCTAGTCACACTATCGTCCCTACTAGTTAAACTAGCACCCCCAATTAGTTAAACTATCACCCCCTATTGGTCACACTATCACCCTACTAGTCACACTATCAACCCCTATTAGTTATACTAAAAAATCCCTACTAGTCACACTATCGCCCCTACTAGTAAAACTATCACCCCCTATTGGTCACACTATTACCCCTACTAGTTACACTATCAACCCCTATTAGTTATACTAAAAATCCCTACTAGTCACACTATTGCCACTACTAGTAAAACTATCACCCCCTATTGGTCACACTATTACCCCTACTAGTTACACTATCAACCCCTATTAGTTATACTAAAAATCCCTACTAGTCACACTATCACCCCTACTAGTTAAACTAGCACCCCCTATTAGTCAAACTATCACCCCCTACTAGTCACACTATCGCCCCCAATTAGTTAAACTATCACCCCCTATTGGTCACACTATCACCCCTACTAGTCACACTATCAACCCCTATTAGTTATACTAAAAATCCCTACTAGTCACACTATTGCCCCTACTAGTAAAACTATCACCCCGTATTGGTCACACTATTACCCCTACTAGTTACACTATCAACCCCTATTAGTTATAGTAAAAAGTCCTACTAGTCACACTATCACCCCTACTAGTTAAACTAGCACCCCCTATTAGTCAAACTATCACCCCCTACTAGTCACACTATTGCCCCCAATTAGTTAAACTATCACCCCCTATTGGTCACACTATCACCCCTACTAGTCACACTATCAACCCCTATTAGTTATACTAAAAAAACATACTAGTCACACTATCAACCCCTATTAGTTATACTAAAAAAACCTACTAGTCACACTATCATAAAGATAACTGGAACTGGATCAAAAGATCTAACCACAGAGTAATGAAACTCTGAGCACAAAAAGAAAACTGAACTCTAATAAAATTAAAAATTCTTTTATGTTCTATATATCTTTCTCTCTCCCTACAAATTTTAGTGATGCTGAGACAATGAAAGTGTCCTTTTGAATTGTGTGTAATTTTTAGTTGTTTTTGTTCCTAAGACATTTTCATGAGTACGAATACTTATCCTAATTTTCAATCAAACTGGGTGCAATCTGTTTTAGACTAGCCTAGTGGTTGTATGTTGGATTCATGAACTGAAGCGTACAGGCTCTAAACATGCCGACAGATCAGCTGCAATGAAGTGTGCCAGGGCAAATTACTTGTATATTTGACTTTGCATGACATAACCTTTATGTAATGATGTAACCAAAACACCCCCAAAATAATTTTTTTAACATGCTATCTCAACCATTAAAAAGTTTGAGTTTGAATGGTCATGCGTAAGTTCATCCGATGCAACACAAAATTACTGAATTATTAAAAAGGTATGTACATGTAGTTTATATATAGTAAGAAAATATACTGTCTGTTTTAGACACATTATACAGTATAGCTTTAAGGAAATAGCTTGATCAAATTAGTACAATAACAACAGATTTGACTTCTGTGGAAGAACCATATATTGTATGACTTACTGCCCACAAACCAATGTAATGAACCTTGATTTTCAGGGACCAGCAAAAGTACAAGTTCATGCTGTACAAAACCAGATCCCATTCAGCTGAAAATATGACTCTAATAAGACCAGTGCTAACTTCAATATATAGTATTTGAAGATCTTATTACATATGCACACTTAGAAATGTCTCCTCAAAACATGGATTAACATAACAAGTGATAATTCTGGGATTCTCCTAGAAATTTTAAAAAAATCCTGGAATATGGCCCCAAGGCTAAATTTCCTGGGTTTTTTAAACATATGGTCAGTGTATGATGGTTTATGATATACTTGCTGTATTTCACCAAATACAGACAGATATACCTAATACAGACAGATATACCTAATACAGACAGATATACCTAGCTGCCAGTGTTGTTTTAATAAAAGCCATCTACCACTCTGTCTATCCACTTACCAATAAATGCACATTCAGGGCATTCAGCCTGGAGGATATAAAACAGTAAAACAAAGACCATTTGAAAACTTGCATTAAAACTGAGTATTATGATCACTGCCAAAGGAAATCCCATTACATCTGGGGGTTTTAAATTGCTGGAGGAAATCACATTATATCTCGATCTTTTAGATCACCAGAGAAAATCCCATTATATCTCAGTTTGGAGAGACTAACAGAGGAAATCTTACTATATCTCAGTTGAGAGATTGCAAGAGGCAATCACATTATATCTTAGTTGAGAGATTGCAAGAGGAAATCACGTTACATTTCAGTTTCAAATAGTCTCAAAACAACTTGGTACAAAATTATTAACTAGTCTATGACAATTGCTGCTTTCTGAGAACCACGAATAAAGAAAATGGTGAGTGTCATTATTATTTTGAATTGCATTCAGCTTGTTATAATGGTTCTCTGCCGTATGCAACCATGCTTACAAAATGTTTATTTGTTTAACTTAAATTTGCTTATTAAGTTAAATGAGGAAAAAGATGAAATTTCAAATTGACTAAAGTAATCTTGATATCATGTCTCAATCAAATACAATTCCAATCCATACAGTCAAGAGCCATATTAACAAAGTGACATAATGGATGGATGAGATAATACATTATATACCTTCTCCAACAAAGATATCAGGGAACATACTAAATAAATGCTTTAAAAATTATACTATAATCTAAAGCTTAAGAAAAAGCACAAAGCCAATAAAAGATAATCAAAAGCTTAATGATTTATTTCCAAAAAGTACAAGTCATGTAATTATGTCCACATATTTCATGGCACAAATTTTGACTTGCAAAGCAACTGAAATATAGTTTTTCAATCCGAGAGTTAAAAAAATGCACTTTTGGAGTAACCAAAAAAAGCTAGACTGTCCCCCTCAACCCAAGCAGTAACTAAAGAGACTCCATGTCTATAGGGAAATGCACAATTATGCTGAAGGAAAGTTCTTAGATGAAAGTGGATAAAAGCACTAATTTAAAACATCTAATTAAAGCCAAAAGACCAAAAGCAAGAACTTTTGTTCAAAAGTTCCAAAAAGTTTGGTAAGGGTTAATGATGTGTTTACTTGCACATATTATTGAGCATGTGTATATTTTATTGAATAACAGATTATATGCAAATACATGTATACAATTTTGTATTATCAATAACCTACCTTCATTATAATATCTTAAAGAAGATAATTTTGAAACATTTAGTACAGAACCATCAAAACATAATACTAGCATGTTTTAATTTTTTTTAATTATTCTTCTTCTTCTTATTATTTTCATTATTAGTTATAATTTGCTCATCTTTCCTCTATGATTATCTCTTTTCTGAAAGCATCAATGGCGCTTATCAAATACACTGCTTTATAAACTAAAATTATATGCAAAAATATCACATTAAGTTTAACTAAACTGTGATAATAAATTTACAACTGCATTTGAACCGAACAAGCAAATTCCTGAATTCTTTGCCCTGTCTACCATTAACTGTGATTAAAGGTCACCAAGACCGCTCCGGTGGTCTAGTGGTTAGAGCTTCCGCCCCAGAAGCAGGAGGTCGTCGGTTCGATCCCCGGCCGAGTCATACCAAAGACTTACAAAAAATGGTACTAACAGCTGCCTTGCTTGACGCTCAGCATTAAGAGGTTAGTGTTAGGACTGGTCGGCCTGGTGTCAGGATAATGTGACTGGGTGAGATATCATGCTACATGTCTGCGACATGATGTCTCAGTGCTAGACATCACAATAAACTGCCTCACAGCAGACATCGTAGCGATATGACTGAAAAATTGTTAAAGCTACGTTAAAAATCCTAATCAAACAAACAAAGGTCACCAAATCAACAAATGTCAATTTGACTGTATACCTTTGTGTAAGAGCAGTACAATTATTATGGAGACATCAAAGGTAACCAAGTTTATTGTCTCTGTCTAGGGTCATAAAATAGATCAGTGACCTTTACCATATAAAACCTTGATTGTGATAAAAAGATGCCATTAAGTAAAGAGACATGAATCAACCATGATTCATCCATGAACCTCAAACCCTTTTAGGAGAGAAAACAAACAAAATCAACCATGAAATGTATGCTTGCGGCCTTGACCTTAGAGACAGGATGGAATATAACACATTTTCTAAAGGCAATATAGGTATGTACCAAATTTCAATCATTAATTAAAAACAGCTTATAAGCAAGAGATAAAGAAAATGTTACTAGAACCTAAAATACTGGCCTATGATATTGACCTTGAAGATTCAACCTCCAATATGCCATGCAACACATCTGTTATTAGGATAAATATGAATCCAAAGTTTCATATCTTACTCTCGAATGATTCTTAAACGATCAAAAAAAGAAAAATGTGATGGAAAAATTACATTTTAACCCATGATCTTGAAGATATGACCCCCACTGTGGGACATAAGACATTTTTACTGGTTTCAAACTGCTCAAAAGTTAAAGAATGTAATAGAAATTGTGAAGATTAATAATACTGAGCTCTGACAATTACCTTGAAGATAGAATCCCCAATGTTGTACTTGATACCCATTTTAATGATGATGGACATTTCTTGTAAGCTTATTTCCTTAATCTTAAAGCTTTACTGAGATATAGAGGATCAGACTGTGTTACAAAAAAAACCTTAAAATACTGAGCCATGACTTTTACCTTTAAAATAAAACCAAAGGGGAGTATGGCACACCTTCTAATGATCACGTATAAGTATACAACATTTCATCCTTTAATCTCAATATAGTTAAAGATCAGAACTCAAAATGAGCCTAAAAAATGGATGGATGACAGACAAATGGAAAAATGGAGACACAGATACATGTACCATCTCCACCCAATTTTTGTTTAAATGGCTAGGGACAAAAAAAAGTAATAACATAAAAGCTAAAAAAAACTGCAAGCAAATGCTGAAATCAAAGTTTCCAGGAATATAGTGAGTGAAAAAATCCAAGAAGATATGTGTCCCTTTAGGCACTTTGGCAAGGTGAAATTGGGTATCAAGAAAAGTTGCAGTTGCAAGCTAAATAAAAGATCAGGATATGAATTTGTGATGATTAATCATGCCACACCAAGACAAGTGCTGGAACGGGCTGGTCGTGGTGTACCTTTCCCAGGGCTTGGAGAAACCAGATCCCGAGGTGTGAAACTGCTCTCTGTGTCAAAACAACGGAAGAAACGACATTAATACAGGCAATGATATTGTGCTCCCAATTACCATTGTAGCATCTGTGTGTACATGTATAATTTATCCTATCATTTGCCTCCAAATGTTAGCTTTCACATAAGATGATATCTTATCATTTTTCACCATTAATAAAATGGAGAGTGCAGCAAAGAATATTTTTCTTTCAAAATGGCTGATTTTTTTCCTCTGAAAGGCTCTTGTCAGATATAGAATCTGATGAACTGTCAAAAATTTGGTGTACCATTTTACTCTATTCTTTAGGCTGCAGGCAATCATAATAAATGATGAGCCATTCCTTTAAACCATTGATTTACGTTTTAGATGGAACATCTTTGTCTTAAGTACATTCAGAAAACGTATTCCTTTCTTTTACTAAGACAATTGTTTCATATTCCTAAGCCAGGGTCAAGATGGTAATGACTAGTCCTTGACTTGTGTATTACTATTCCAAGAGACCCTTGCTTTCAAACAGTATATACTCTTCTTAAATGCTATTCAGTAGTTACAATATAAATCCATGTTACTTTTGGAATGTGATGACAAATGTTTATACTACGGTAACATTTATAGAACTTTACTTTCAAGAAGTAGCATATACTGTACATACACACTTATAAGTCAAATTGTAAACAACAAAGATCCAATAAACCTGAAGATCAGGGTCGATGTTGTTTGGTCCACTGATTACTCCTAACAAACTGCATAGACTCAGTTGGACTCATCTTTTAAGTGAGTATATAAATGGTAGCGAGTATTGTGCATATGTGCCATTAAACCCTAATACATACATTCACACATTCCTTTACACTATAACTGCATTCATCTTACTGCAATGAATATTAAAGGAATTTTGTTTTGGACTGTATTCTGTATCCATCCCTCATACCTCAGGGAAATGATAGCAAACACTAACAAAGTCCATATTTTCCTTTAACAACAATTGAGTTTTATAGAAGTAACATTCATTGACAAGAACTGACCCATGTTAGGATCCATACTGTTCATATCTGTTCAATGCAAAATTGTCCGATATTAAAGTTCCTATTTCAGTATTTCTCCTGTAATAAGCCCAAGAGACCTGCCCTGTAAATTGGTCAAAAATGGGGTCAGGTGGGAGTGGTGGAGGGATCATCCCAAAAAAAGTCATTTATAGCAACAGTTGATCAGTCTTTTGTAAAACTACAGGGCATCCTTACGATAACCATAAATACCTATTATAAGACAAGTCAAACTGCAGCCTGCACAGACCCAGATCTGTCAATTGCCTAATGCACTGGCAGTTCTGTCTCTGTGCAGTTTGTCATGATTAATCAGTACAACAAACAAAATAGACCCTGATCTGCAGGCATATAATGCTACAGCAGATCAGGATCTTTGTTGCTTGCTGTTTGACCCATCTTATAGGTGAGTGTATACAGTATGAACGATGGGCTTATTATGGGAGAAATAAAACAAACTACAGAAAGTGGACATATCAAGGCCAACTAAAAGGATTATAGATATACAGTATACATATAGTACCATTTTCAGTGACCTAAAAAGACTGTCTAAATCTCATATGTCAAATAACAACTATTTGTTAAAGTGGCGATACTTAGAAAAACATAATAAACTGTAGGCCCTTGTATGCCAACTTTTTCATATTCTGCACAAATTAAAACAAGACACTGTAATAATGTAAGAACTCTGAAATGACTACCTCAATTTTTAATAAAAGTACATAAGCCTACCTGTTTTAGCAATGATAAAAGCAATTTCATGCATGCAAGAACTTGATGGGTGATCTACTCTACCAGTAAAATTATCTTTATATTGAAAGTGCATGCAAATCTACTTCCTAATTAATACAAGAAAAGAGAAAGTTTATCTAAAATGTTCAAGTTCACTGCAAGGGAGGAAACCATAAATTGTTTGTACCTCTGTTTTACCCATAGAGAATCATGCAGGAGGCATCTTCAATATCATTTCCAATATTTTTTGACCAAGAGAAAAGTTTTGAATATCCAAACAAAACCGAGTATAATACACAAATAACATTATGCACCCTAAGATAATAATCTGAAAACAAACACATTAATATCATCCAGTGAATTATTCAAGAATTTACAAAAGAAACAATACTCTTTAATTAAAATGTTGGAGCCATCAAGTATAAATCTTCATTGAGAGACTGATAAACACACTTGCTCATAATTCTGTCCAAGGGAACCATATAATTATACTACTACTACTACTACTACTACTCTGTTGTGAGACTGCCTTATAATGAAGTACACAATACAATACTCTCTCATTTGACAGTTGTCCATGGAAGTCATTGCTTTGGCTTGGTGGAGTTTAATGTCATTTTTCTGCACATAATACCTGGCTATGAATGGAACAACTGACCCATGGGAAGCTACTGACAGGCTTTCTCTCATGAATGTGAAGGTTGAATTAAGACTTCAACTCATGTGGATAAAGGGGAGATGTGTGAGTGATCTGCAGAGGTGATCTCCTTACACTACTCAGCCATTGGGGGCCCCAATTACTACCTTAGAGGGAGACTAAATCTAATGAAGTATGTGATAGAGTACTCCCTCATTATAATGTTCTCTATGACATCCATAGGTTGTGCCACCTTACAGTAAGACTACCTTATAATGAAATATGTTATACACATAATTTCACTACTATATAAATATACCCACCTTGTGACAGGAACAGTGTTATAATGAAAGTCCCTATAGTACATACCTATGCAGTTTATGTAAATTACTGTCATTTGTGAAAATGTACCTAGATATTGGACCTCCTAATGTATGTCAGGTGATAGGTTTGTTAATATATACAGAAGGAAGTTGGGATGGATAACTGTCACATACGACATTTGCAATATGTTGATTACACCTCTCAACACAGAAGTCCATTTCAATAATGGGAAGAAAAAAACCTCAAAAAGAAATAAACTTCAATTTTAAAGTGTATGTTATCCTAACAATTTTCTTGCAAGAAAAATACCATACATGACATGCATTAATGGATCAACTGTCAAAAGGTGTCTTAACTCTTGTCAAATTTTAAAATATAACTTTACCTAGACTTTCTTTATTTTGGGTATCATAACAAATTTGACTTTTAATCTATGAAGCTATTCAAAAGTGTTGAGAGAAAACAATATTTAGGACAAACATAAATTATGTGCAGATGGACAGGCAGACATTGGTCGCATGCCTCCTGCAGAATAGATGGTGGCTGTAAGTTAAACATGAATTTACATATACCAACCCTATTTAAGATGTTTCAACTTATGAATGTCCATGTTAATAAACAGTGTGCAGGAATGGCTTGGTCATTTTTTTAAAAACTCATGAATAATTCAAAGGATTGTTTACATGAAAATTCTAAGTAAACTAAATATCACATTACACACAAAACACAACGTTAAGAAACTATCGGCAAATTAACCTGACATATTACACTATGGTAGAACTGTTTGCTGTCTTTACTCTGAACTCCCTATCTGAGTTAACATTGGCACCTACAGGTGAGCAGGCAGTGTGATAATGTGTGATAATCTGGCAGTATCAAACAACACCAAAAGGGAAAATACATAGACCATAGTGCTCTCACTCAATTCTTCAGCTTTCTCGCTTTAGTAGACATTCATGAGTGGTTTCAAAATATGTTAATTAATATGACACAAAACTTTCTACTGTGAAAGGGTTTCAATTTTGAATGACTTTCAATAAATCATCCCCAGTTACTGTGAACAAACTTATCTTTAAAACCCAATTTCATGGTCTGCACATATTGTGCAATAGCTGAGCAATATAAATTTATAGAGCCGTCACTCTTATTTAATTTCTTCAAAGGTCTACCTGTGGTTATATCTTATCTGAAATTCTCCTCCTGTGAACTCCGAATAAAATATGCTACATTAAGAAAGGTAGAATTACAGTATGTAATGGAATTAAACATTTCAAATAAATACTCAGCATAACAGACATTATACCATAAAAATACAAAACTTATTCTGCAAGTGTTACTTATCTGGGTGTTATGTTATTATGACAGCTGTAGTTTTTACTCACTTTCATTAATTTCTTCTTCAGGTCAACAAATAATTAAAGGTACAAATTTAATCATCATTGTTTTTCCAAGTTATAAAAATCCCAACCTTTTTTTTAATTAAAATACAGGAGATAACATATTTAAAGTTTGAATTGCTTAAGGATCTATGAGAAATCAGATGGTATGAACAATTTATTGATACTTACAGGTATTCAGTAATTACATTATTGGGAAGAGCAAGATAATGCTCAAGTAAAACAATCTAATCCCTCAATATACTTACTTTTAAAACTGAGTTATACAATTTTATTTCAACTTGAGGTTTCAACTTAACTTTTTTTTTGAGATTTCAATCAATATTTATGGTCACAGACAATATCTCTGCTTTGCAGTGGTTTTATTGCAAAAGTGAAACTTTTGTGGGACACCCCAACCTACAAAATAGTACTGTGAATGGTACCTTATACACCTGCCCCATATTTAATAGTCCTATATGTTAGCACTAGTACTAAACAGTCGAGTCTTGAGATTACTGATGAATAAGTCTCTTTGACCTTGGTCAAGGTGTGCCATCTTGAAATACACTTGCTGTCTGAAAACCTTTATATTCTTACCTTTACCCTGATCTTCGACTTTATATCTCATTATTTCTTTCTTACCCAAGTGTAAACCATCCACAAATGTCGGTCAAGTTACTTCAACCAGAACTAAGGTTCTTATTTTTATAAAAATTTCTGTCAGTCAGTGACCTTGGCCTATAATCTCAAAATTAACAGGTTTCTTTCTTACCCAAAAATTATGCTGGCTATGAACTTTAGTGCGGTACATGATTTTGAACTTGTAGGAATAACTTTAAATTTTTCTGTCACAGTGACTTTGACCAAACAATCAATGGGCTTCTTTATTATTCAAGCTGCAAGCCCACAAAGTGTAGCCATGTTAGTGATACTGTACTAAACTTTTAGTGCAGAAACCTTACTTTTTTTTTTTTAGTGAATGAACTTGACCTTTGAGCTTTTACCTCCAAAATCTAAAAGAAATTTCTTTCTGCAAGTGCAAGACATTTTGCTTCTTTCAATCACAGTGAATTTAACCCTCAAGATTTTGACCCCATTGTTATACTTACTGTAAGAAAACCTAAATAGTAACAGTCTATTTAACAGACAGGTGTTATGCATGGACAAAATCATATTATTCACTCTGCTCTTCAGTGGGTATATAAAGAAGGAGGAAATTTTTAAAATTAAACAGTATTATAAACAAAGGTCGGTCTTGCAAAATGAGGAGCAATTCTTTGGCATTTGCTTTACTCTTTGGCATGCTTCAGTAGAAAATGGCATGAAGTCTATGATCATGTTTCTTAAAAAACCCTCTGCATCAATTCATATTTGAACATTTGTCAATATTTGCTAGTATTTCCCCAGATATATATCCTCAAAAATTCTTTATTAAAAAATAGATTTATTTTCAATGTTTATATCACTTCCATTAGTGACTGTTGTATTTTCTGATCTCTAACTAGAGTAGTACTAAAAAGCAAGTGAAAGCATAAATTATACATGAACTTCACACAATATAATTAAGTAACAGTCTTCTTTCAACAGCCAAATTTTTGTTTACATATTGGTATCCAACTAGATTTTGATTTTCTCTGCTTTCTTTATCATATCTATAAATTATTTAGTAAAGCAAGTTGGTATTAAGACATACTGGTATGTAATGAATTTATGGATTGTATAAAGTGAAATCACCTACCTTGTAATAGATATGCAACATGACAGGGAATTATGGACATCAAAAAGAAGTTATAAAGGTACAAAGAATTCATTATACATATATATAAATGATTGCTGTCTTTTACATGCCCACAATAGCCACTTGTACCATTTATACTCCAGCACAAGTCATGTCCAACTGCAAACAACAAACATCCTGATATGCTGTCATATAATGAACCAGCAGATTAGAGTCTATGTTGCTTGTTCCAATGATTACTCCTAACAAACTACAACAAATCAAAACTGATACTGCATTATACAACAGCAGATTTGAGTCTATATTGTTTTCAGCTCGATTCAACTCATATGAATGTATAAGTGGTACCTCCATTACACCTAACCAAAATTGATCATTTCCCTTTGCCCACCAGTTACCTATTCAAATGGCAGCTGATTAAGTTACACTGTATTTTGTATGGGTCTGAATGAAGCTAGCTGAAGAATTGAGTATTTTTTGAAAAGCAAATTCACATGAAAACACCTATACATATACACTGGCACTAAACCAAACATTTTAAAAATAGTAAACTTTTTCTGATATCGTTGTTGCCTTTTCTGGTTCCGTCAGTATTGTAAAAGCTGGATTCCCGAGTTGTTAAGTTGCCCTCTGCTGTTATACAAACATAAGGAAAATCAATTTAAGACTTATATTGCAGGAATATTATGGTTTCTTTTAACAAGATGCTGAATTCTTCATGTACTGAAGAAAACAAAAGTCAACCATTTTCCCCTTCAAGTTACACATTTGTTCATAAAATTTCTAACATCATCTAAATGCATTAAGATTCTATATGTATAAAGTATTTCTGCAATGTATTAGTTCTTAATGCAAATGCTTCCTGCTAAAATCACCTAAAGTAACTCTCAAACTGTAATAAAGAAAAGAAAAAAAACTTAAAGTAAGGGAAAAAAAAGGAGAGGTGATATAATTATCTTAAGCAAAAATCTCTTCCTGAAAAATCTGAGTAAACATCATTTAGCAATTTAAAAAAATTCTAAAGATGGCACTTAATAATCAAGCTTTATCTTCTGTTTTTCATAAACTGTTACTCATGTGTACAATGCTTTTTTAGGACACAAAATGTCTGAAGTCATGGCTTCAAAATTAATATGCTCTTAAAAAACCTTATTTGGAGCATCATTAAAGTTTCAAAATGATTTTATTCAGGACATGGCACAAACATGTTCTCCTGCTTTTGAATCGATTTAACATGTAGCACCGAAATCCAAATTTGTTCAGCAGCACTCCAATGCAATACATGAGGTAACTCGAAGATATCACTGAAAGCCATGCAGTTTCCTCAAATAATTGTGATAACCATATTTCTCCAAAGATATGCCCATGCTCAAAAGGAAGCCAGTCACCACTTTGCGAAACCTGAAGCAGACAGGATGAGTGTGCCTCTCAAAATAATCCCATCCCCAATTTCAACCCAGAGGTAAACAAACCTGTTTGCAAGCATTCTAATTTGAAAATTCAAAGCTTTATTTTGAAGAAGGAAAAAAAAACAATGTATCCCCTATATTTACATATTATCAGTGGCATGAAAAACATCATTCATTTAATAAATAAATATTACAGATCGAGTTTCTAACAATGATCATTTTATTAAAACCAGTTAATCATAAATTTTATTTCGAAACCTATCAGATGTCTACAATTTTTAAATGTGAATAAAATACTCAATTATGACACTTTTTTTTTTTACTGCAGAACATTGCCATTGCTGTAACAATTAAGGTGATACTGTATTGACTTGTGCCTGCTAATAGTCTGTGAAAACTTTGGATCATTCCATTTCACACTAACAATGAACATTCCTTTTTAAATTCTAGCAATCACATCTTCTGAGCTTTATTCAAAGTCCATGATTTATTCAGGATTATCACAAGAGGAGGAATTCACTATAATACAAGGGGAAAATCCCACTCTCAGACATTCTTTGGTAAGGTAGGTAAAAAAAAAGTTCAATATTAAAGGGGATGGCAGTTTTATATGAGAACAGTATCAAGAACAGTATCTATACACATACCATGTAGAGTACCGTCCAATGAACATAAAAACAAATAAAGATTGTTTATCTTCATTATTGGCATAATGGCAGTGATTATGTTTTATAGCAGTGTCACTACATTGTGTGCATTAGAACTGCATGCAACAGTGGAGATATTAACCAATAATCACTAAAACTACATGTCTACCATTGTACAACCTAACAAAGTGCAGTTGGTAAAACAATTTAATAACTATATAATCAATTGCTGAGTTACAAAATATTTCTTAACAAGTGCTTGATTATATAGCTGATCTAGAAGTCAAGCATTTACATTTGCTGATTGAGCTTGGGTCTTATTTGTTAACATCACACATTTTTGGAAGAGATGGGGGATCATTAAATGTGTGGGTTTTCAGTCAATAAATAACACAGCGAAGACAAAACAATGGATATCTATCATAGTCACAAATTTCCTTCCTTCATATCTAGAATGTCTGAATGACAACCAAAAGTTGCAGGGTGTAGTGACTTTAAGAAAACCATGCTGTCATGGCTGTCTGGTTCTAGTCCAAATGTTAATAACAGAAAAATTATAAACCAATCCCAGTTTGTGTGGCGTAGTAATGAAAATCTTCATTAAAGAAAATTCAAAATAATTACATTCTAATGCTTATAAATTAAAAGGCATCAAACACACACATCAACTAAGAGTATTTTTTAAACTGGATTATTGTTTACAACAAATACCCTTAAATTAAATCGATTCCTAGATCTGCAACCACTGTATAGTATGCTGGTGTGGATTTTAGTATCACCCATCATGGTCAATCAGGCATTACTTTGATGACGATAGCTTGTGAACTGAAATGATTTGTCTTGAATGTTATATGCTTTCTGAATGCTTTTTTATTCAGATATTTGAACTGAAAAGTGAATAATATCCTTCAAAGAATGGTTCTCACACTGTTATGATTACCTGCAACCTCATGATAAGTGAAATGCGGTACAACCAATTTTCAATGATTTGACTCCATGCCGAGGAGGCCCTAATCAAGATTAAGCCCATTTCCCACTTTTTAAAATTGTATCTGATAAGTCCCCTGGCCTTATCATTGGAGAAATATGGTATTGAAACTTGCTGGAAAATACTTTGGACTAAATTTACAAAGTCCACCATTATATTGTGATGATCATACAGATATCATTAAAGCAAATAAGCAGATGAACATTCCTCATGCAATTAGCAGCTGCTTCAACAAAATCACAGGTGTTTATAGACACTCATACACACTCTTTGTGGACAGATTTTCACAAATCATGCATGCTAAAATTCTAAAGCAGACTGATATTAAATTCACTCTTTAATATTCCAAGTTAATGAAGCCAGCTACAGCTGTGATGTTGAACCTGCCTGGATGTTTGCTAAATTAGTGTTGTAAAGATCAAGTAGCATCCACATTCCAAGAAACATGATGTTGTAGCCTACTTGAGAAACTGATGATATAAAAGATTTTAACACTGATGGATGGATGGACATACAGATGTATGGATACACACATAGATGCCATAATAATTGCTATATTGAACTTCTGCCACAGCGAGACTTGTCAAAAAACAACTCCTGTTCTTAAACACATGGCTTCATTATAAAACATTTTACTGGCAGACAATTAAATAATAAATATCGAGTATATTATACAACTACTGAAAAGATCTGCAAATTCCGTGATCTGTACAGGAATGAAAAACAGCAACATCAGAGTATGTATATAAAACTTGGCAAGTTTACCATTCTTCATAAAAATTATCAACTTCCACTGTAATTAATACATTTGTTTTAAATGGCTGAAAAGGATATAAAGCCTTGGTATCAAACAGAGGATTACACAAGGGAGTTCATTATTTCCTGGTTTTGTCTTAGTAAAACTGCAGAAAATACATGCATATATGCAAATGAATTGTAAGCTGCTGGAAGTAAACTTGCAGTGATAGTGCTTTTATTAAAATACTTTGAATTTTTTTTAATTATAATTACACATTTTTCAAGTTAAATATTTCTAACGTCATTCTCAGTAAAATATAAAGGATTTTTATCAGTGGAATATACATATGGCCAAGCTTTATGTATCATTTCATCAAGATTAGTAAATGGCTTCCATGTCTGATCCAACAATATGAAATCTTTCATGTCTGAAATATCCACTCACCATTATAGTACTGGTTCTTGCGTCGGTCCTTGACACCATACCCTGGTGTATATGTACTGTCTCTGTACTTATTGCTGGAAGTTACGCTGCTGTCTTGATTCTGCAACTATAAGAAAAACTTACTTTTCTTTACAATTACGGGAGGAGATAACCACCTTGACAACTTTACAGGAACTGTGGCCAAAGATCTGTTGCCATGCAAATACTATATGTATATGATGAGTTCCACAAGAATAATGTATAATCCTAATAAATGTGTGTCAAGAAATTTGTGTTAATCTTGAGTACATTTGACAAAAGCCTTGCAAATTATTGATGGAATAAATATCTCTAAAAATATTTAAAAATATACTATAAACAATGTTTTAGCCAATTAAGTTTTCTTGTATAGCAATTTGGCACATGAAAGATGTGTGATTTATGGTGATAATTATAGACTGCTCAATACTTCATCAAATACACAATTTATCAGCCGAGATATAATCAATAAATTTGTGTCAAAACCATTTTTTGTCAAATTATCAAAGATTTCACATTATATTCAACATTTTGTAACTTATTCCACAATTCTTTCTATCAGGCAAATATACAAGCATCAATCCTGATGTGTTCCATTTCCAAAATGTCTAATAAGATTCACACTGGGCACACATTTATAATGGAACTTTATAAAAGTGAAGTCTATCTTTAATGAGAATCTTCTGCATTTAATGAATTTGAACACAGACCATATGAAGTACACACAATGACCACAGATGAATTAAAAATTATGTACACAGTTATTGAGCTAACTGTAATAGAAAATTGCATTAGAATTTAATTAACATGAACATTTTAACCATAAACACCTTTTATTTTTATATACATGTTATTCTGTATTATCAGCAATCTACATGTATATATAGTTTCATGTGTGTTTCAATGGATCCATCTTATTCATGGACAGTGCAAATAATGAATAAGGTAAGTCTGT
The DNA here is from genome assembly GCA_029339505.1 of Unio delphinus. Taxonomy (NCBI): domain Eukaryota; kingdom Metazoa; phylum Mollusca; class Bivalvia; order Unionida; family Unionidae; genus Unio; species Unio delphinus. Next base: position 5,185,089 of record JAQISU010000138.1, on the reverse strand, counting down.
ACAATTCAAAGCTTCATCTTTTCATATTAAAATGTAACTTCTTAACTTCTGTTTCTGGGAGGCAATTGTATTGTCCTAAATTGTACTGGAACATTTTTCCCCATAAAAGATATGTTGACAAAAAAGTACAAGTTTCCATTTATGGAATCAGTACACAGATCTACATGTACTTAAATATATCTCTACTATGTGTATTATGTATATTGTATTTCCAGTGTGTGTCTGTGTGTGTGCATGTACAGAGAGAGAGAGAGAGACAGACAGACAGACAGACAGACAGACAGACAGAGGGGGGTGGGGAGAGGAAAGGAGGGCAAAACTGTATATTCACAAACTTAAGTGTCTTGTGACAGATACTATTCAAGCAATGATTATTACTTTCTTCTTTTCTTCAAATGAAAGTATACATTTAAGTTTTTAAAAATAAGAAACTCCTTTGCACATAAGCACATGACAAGCATACTAAAAGATTCACTTGAACATGAAGCAACGTGATCTACATTTTTATGAAATTTATAATAATGATAACTGTACTGTATTTCTCTGCAAGATTTCAATTGTATCAGATAATCCATGAAGAAGACACTGCAATATCATAAAATGTAAGTTGTACTGATCTAGATTCATTTGAGGAAGCTGTGGTAGCTTGGTGATTACACCATCAGATTTGTAATCCAAGATTTCATACTTTCCCATTTCAGCTGCCTCAGTTTGTCATTGGGAAGGCACGTGACTCCCATTTTCTCAACATATAAAATCTGATAGGTGTTACAACTGAAACAAACCAATCAATCTAGGTTCATCTACATCAAAATACAAAAGTCCTTGCTAAAATTAGTAATCACATTTTTGGTGGTGCATGAAAGCTTCATTTGATGCATAGGGTTAGAATTTTAAAGACTAAGAATTTACCCAGGTATCCTCACTGGTAATATTGGCTGTTTAAAAATGACCTTGCTTATCTTAGGTATTGTTCAAAAGAACCATTAATTCCTTTTATTTTGGTGTATGATTGCTTGGTGTAATGTGGATTATGGAGTGTACAGCCTGGTCTTATTCCAGATATGCACCTTTCAAAAAACTGCTATCTCCAATTTGGTCATTTTCACTTTCTGGATTTCAGAGGTAAATTGTAAAAAATGAGCCAATAACTTTTGATAACTTTGTTTACATTTATTTTTTTTGTAATTCATTTATTCAGAACCTGGTATTGTCTAATTGGGAAAAATTCACTTTCCCTATTTTAATAAAGATAGTGTACTTTACACTAATTCAGGTTGATTTTTCGCACAAGGGAACAGTCATTTTAGTTGGCAGTGTTCTTAGATCATGTTCAATTTTCATAAGTAAAATATCCAAAGAAATGTCAGCCATAATCCATGAAGAATTACATCAAAGTTGCAAAGAGATATGCCAACATTTCCTCCACTCTGCATATTCCAAATGCAAACAACTTCATCTTATGTATGTCATTCTCTCAAAAGTACATAATAATTGATGAGTGCCCCCTTGTATATTCTTGTAAGTTGAGTCCAAATCTATTGTTGTATGATGTACTGGCAATGGGTCTATGCACTTTGTAAGGAATAATTAGTTGAACAAACAGTACACACTCTTATCTGGCAGCATTGACAGGGTCTAGTTTTTTGCAGTGGAACTGTTCTTTCAAGTTGTTGTTGTATTGGGTTTAACACCCTTTTTCAGTGCATGGCAGCCAGAATAATTAGTTGAGGAAGAACCCTGGAAAATCCCAGTAAGAGCCACTGACCCATGGGAATCTACTGGTAAGCTTGCTCACATACAAACATTGACGGAGCCCAAGACTCTACCCTGAGTGGACATAGGACTTGTGAGTGTACATGTACATGCTGTGTGGCATTACACTATAAACTGATATCAATTAGAAAATATATGACAGATGCAGAGATACAATCTCACTTCCTGTCTGTGTTAAACCATCCTACACAGATGTACAGATACATTCTCACTTCCTGTCAGTGTCAGTGTATTTTAAACCATCCGACACAGATGTAGATACATTTTCACTTCCTGTCTTTGTATTTTAAATCATCCTAAACCGATGTAGAGATACATTCTCACTTCCTGTCTTCCTATACAGATGTTAATTTTTTTAATACCAAATAAATGAAACAAAACAATTCAAACTTACTTATAGAAATGCTTTCAAAGAAAATAAATACACATCTTGTTGGTTTTATGATACTGCATAAATACTATCACTGTCATACAAATAGGTCTATTTAGATAGCAAATAACTGTGACCTATATTCTTTTGTATCATGCAGCTATATTTTTTGCTCTTATTGTTCACCAAAATTAAAACAATGTACAACTTTATTCATACTGTCATACTGTCTCCAATTACTAATAAAAATGATAATGAAACAATAACAAAGTATAGTATTTGTGGTTTCCTATAACCTTGGAACATGCCATTTAAACAAATAAACTTTAAATACCGAAAATTCCTCATAATGGACAATAAGGAGTCTAAATGCTCTTTTACAATTTAAAAACAAAAGAAAGTAAGGCACTACTTCCACACATTCCTTTTTCAGCACAAACTATTCTAAAATAAGTCACTCTTAATCTTAAAATTACAACAAGAATTAAAAGCATCGGCATTACTGATAAGAATTAAAAGCATTGGCATTACAGATAAGAATTTTAAAAATTGCCATTACCGATATGAATTAAAAGTATCGGTATTACTTATAAGAATTAAAAATATTGTCATTACTGATAAGAATTAAAAGCATTTGTATTACTGATAAGAATCAAAAGCATCGGCATTACTGATAAGAATTAAAAGCATCGACATTGCTTATAAGAATCAAAAGTATTGGCATTACTGATAAGAATAAAAAATATCGTCATTACTGATAAGAATTAAAAGCATCGACATTACTGATAAGAATCAAAAGCATTGGCATTACTGATAAGAATTAAAAGCATCGTCATTACTGAAAAAATTAAAAGCATTGGCATTATTGATAAGAATTAAAAGCATCGTCATTACTGAAAAAATTAAAAGCATTGGCATTATTGATAAGAATTAAAAGCATCGATTGGCATTACTGATAAGAATTAATAGAATCGGCATTACTGATAAGAATAAACAGCATCGGCATTATAAGAATTAAAAGCATCGGCATTACTGATAAGAATTAAAAGCATCTGCATTCCTAATAAGAATTAAAAGCAGCGTCATTACTGGTAAGAATTAAAAGCATCGTCATTACTGATAAGAATTAAAAACATTGATATTACTGATAAGAATTAAAAGCATCGGCCTTATAAGAAGTTCATGCAATACCATCAATATTGAGACTAGTATTAAGTTTTCAATTACTAATATCCTTATATTTTTGTATTCAATAATGCCAAACACAATCTGACCAAAAATATCATCTTAAGTCAGCCCTAGAACGGTTTTTATACCACAATGGGTCAAAGAACAAAAAAGGACATTTTGTTCTCTGGTACTTAACATCACTATCGATTTAAGACATAAAGATAAGTTAAGATAAGACAAGAAATGTGTCAGTATAACACAGATGTCCCTGTCAATATGCTGCAATTGAACAGTACAGTTTAATTCGAAAACTAGGACCTAGAAATATTTTCAGAAAATAGTGAAACTGAACTCGATCTAGTTTCCTATTGTAAATTCTTACACCACATTGACTTTAATCCAAGTCCTTGAAAAGGTTTTGATAGGAAATGAAATCATGCTGCAATTAAAACTCATGCAGGCCATAACTCCATTAAATATTATAGAAAATGTTGAAAACCAAACTTGACCTATTAGTCACCTCAATAAAAAGCCTCACACTGCATTGATTTTAATCCTTGAAATACTTCAAAAGTTATTAAGCAGATATTAAATTAGGGATGAGACATGACAGGATAGGACAGCATGGTAGAGACAGATACAGGAAACACTATGTGTCTTCCTCCCCCCCCCCCTTCTCCAATAAGGCAGAGAAATAATAAACAAATTATTTATGAAGTATAAATTTATGAGCACAAGCACTAAGGAGACAGAGATTGCTATTGATAAACTGAGTGGCAGTAAGAAAATTATTCTACAGCATGTGTGTATATGGAAAAGCTATGTCAATATATGAATATGGCATACAGGATATATAAGACCTAAGAAAATAATGATGTAATATATCATTTCACATGGTCTTGCAAATAGAAACAGCTTTGTCAATATTACAATTCATAGATTGAGGAATAGGTGGAAGGATTAATATATTGTTCATTGGGTCTTTAAAATTTGTGACTTCAAGCAACCAGGAAATCAAAGAGAATTCATAAGCCACAACGATACAGTAAATTCACACAAAACATGCAAAAATTCCATGAACCAATAGTTATTTATTTTCACCAATTTGAGCAGATCAAAACAATTGTCTTCTACTTATGTCCTTTTCTATATAGACATGCTATTAACGGAAGACCTCATTAACCTGCATCAAAGTGGTCCATTTTACCCCTTTCTGCCCCTGAAAAGAGGCCATCCCTTTCATGTGGACACTGAATGGAGTGGTCAGGTATGGATTGAGTGATTTGGAGTTTTAATGTAGCTTTAACAATTTTTCAGTCATATTACTACAATGTCTGCAGTGAGGCAGTTTATAGTGATGTTTAGCACTGGGGCATCATGCTGCAGACATGTAGCATGAATGATGTTCCACCCAGTCACATTGTTCTGACACCAGGCCGACCAGTCCTAACACTAACCTCTTAATGCTGAGCACCTAGCGAGGCAACTGTTAGTACCATTTTTGTAAGTCTTTGGTATGACTCAGCCGAGAATCGAACCCATGAACTCCCGCTTCTGCAGTGGTTGCTCTAACCACAGACAGCACAGGAGCAGTCCAATATGAAGGTATGAAGGAAACAATAGTAACATACATGGTTTAAAAAGAAAAATTATTAGATACTGAGCAGTAAACTCTGAGACTAGGTATATTCATGCAAGCATACCAGGGTATGCATGTCAAGTCTGTGATCAAATTACTGCTCTGATATGCATGACCTTGACCCAAGGCCAAACGATTGACTAAGCAGTTGCAGAATAAATAGTTTTTGTTTCATGCTTCATATTGATTCTTCCTGAGCATCTGAGCATGAAGAAAATACATCGAGAAGTTTTGGAAATATAAGCAAATGAATAATCTTTAGCTAAAACTTTAGTACCCATTTTCAGTTACTGCAACCTTGAAAACAAGATCAAAGGGGCAATGATTCATCAAAAATATCAAGAAAATCCTTTAAATTAGGAAATACTAGAACAATGACAAATGACAGAGCTTTAGCTAAATTCTTATATGACCTTGATCTGACCACAAGGGCAATCAAGAGTATCAGAATTAACTGTCCAGAGTATGCAAGTCTATAATGAGTTTAGGAAATAATAAATAAATAAAGAAAAAATAAATAAACAAAACCATGATGCAAATTTTTCTGTGAATGTGACCTTGACCTTAATGTCAAAGAGGCAAGCATTTATGTTACATAATGGATTGTCTTTGCTTCATAATTATTCACTCCATATATCAAGAAAACCCATTAATGGACAAAGGATCTCTAGGCAACGAGAAAACTTTTCCCAAAATCTTCATGTAAAGTTTCCATGATTGTGAACTTGACCCAAAGTCATAGGGGCAAACAAGTATGTTGTAGACTGAACTGTTGTAGGTTCACAATGATTCAAGCTAAATTTGATGTGAATCTATCAAGAAGTTTAGGATTTATAAAGAAATTAAACAACTATGACCAAAACCTTACCATGAATTTTCTATAACTATGATGGTTTCTAGGCAAAGGGGCAAACAGACATGCGGTCCAATTAATGGTTTTAAATTTCATGAGTTTTAATGCCAAATATGATGAGAATTAAACAAGGGGTTTATGAAATATAAGTAAATTAAAAACATCAACCTATATCTCAACAAACTGTTGATGATGTTGATGCCACAGCTGGGTGAAAAGTAGCTGGTAGGTACCTCTTCCCATTAAAGTGGAATCAACAATAAAAACTATACATGTGTAAAGGATGTGTACAGAAGACATGGATGCCCTACCAATGAGATGCAACTGAAGAAACCTAGGTACAAATGAAGTTGAAACTTCCTGTACAAACAGATGATACAACTCGTGTTATAATTTTATGGAAAAAGGTGAAAACATAACATGAACAAGGTCCTAATTTGTTGTTGCGTAGGGTTTAATGCCATTTTTCAGCACACGATAGACTATACATGGCGGCCAGTATTAATGGTGGAGGAAGATCCCGGGGAAAACCCTAAGAATGAACCACTGACCCACGAGAAGCTACTGGCAAGCTTTCTCACATACCAACATTTGTCAAATCGGAGACTCAAACCCACATAGGCAGAGGTGAGATGGTAGTGATCCGTAACGGAGAGCACTTTAGACCACTCGGCCACTTGGGGCCCAGGTCCTAAGTTGATTTTAAGCCTTAAATGGATGGATGGATGGATGGTTGGATGATGACACTATGCCTCTAGGACAAAATATGATGAGAATATAAAAATCATGGAACTTTACTTTCAACAAAATCAATATAAGAGGGATCTTAAACATGTAATCTTTTAGTACTTCCATGAAAAACAAAGCTCTAAGTTATAATTCATTGTTACATTTCATTGTTTGAACTCTGAACTACTGAAACAAACTATATTATGGTTATAAAATGAAATAATAGTAGTGACAGAAGGAAGGTACTACAAGTCTTACTAGAGAGTCTTACATGGGATGATAGCCCATGATTGTGAACTACACACTGCTGTAAATAACAAAAAGTATTAGTAATAGGTGCATAGTAAATGGCCCTGCTTACCACAATGTGTTCAGATAAACCTGTTTTGTGAAACAAAAGTTAGGAGAAAGGGCTGTCAGGGGACATAACTCATTTTAAGACAGGCCATGGAATGCTGGAAATTCAATTCATTCATGGAATCACCAAAGTAAAGGTGCATGATAAATATGGTTGAAATCCAATATAGTAAACCTATGATGTGGAAACCAAAGGAGAGCTGTCAAAGAAGGAGGAACAATCAAGGACCATAATTATTGCAATTAATCCTGAAAAATGCTTGAAATTGAATTCATTCAAGATCTCATGATAAAGCTGCATGCCAAAATATGGCTGAAACCATCAAATGTATACTTGGTAAAGTAAGGCAGGTGAAGAATCCAAAGTCAGAGGGACATACAATCAGTGGACATAACTCCTGTAAATGATGTTCTGGAATACTGGAGATTAAAATTACTCAAGGGTCTCATCAATATACAGCCATGTGCAAAATGTAGTTGAAATCCAACATATGTTAAAGTTGTGCTGATGCAGAAATAAGTGAAGAGGATGGGCAGTCTAGGTACTACTCCTGTAAATTATGCCAAAGAATTTTTGGAAATGAAACTCTTTTTAAGGTCTCACTAATGGAAAACTGCACAACAATTCCCTGCCAAGCTATCTTGTGGAAATGAAACTGTAAATGGTCAGACTAAAGAATGTGATCATAATAGGTCTCCAGTAACTTTTTCAAGAAGAATTCTAAAAAAATAAGATAAAAGGGTTGTCTTGAAAATCTAGCTAAATGTGGAAAACTCCAGTGTATCACACTGATATATAAGTAAAGCATCAATATTTAGCATAAACTAAGCATGCAAACAAGGTCTACCATCTATACTCGCTTATAAGTCAAGTCAAACTGCAAACAATAAAGATCTGCCATAATGATTACTCCTAACAATCTGCACAGACCCAGAGATGTGCCAGCAGATCTGGGTCTGTACAACTTGCAGTTTTACTTATCTTATAAATGAATATATACAGTGTATGTCCATATATGCTATATAGGATATTTTATATCAAACATACTTTTAAGTGATTCCTCTTGTTTCCTCGATGATAACTCTGCAAATTTCAGATATTTGATTTGATTTGATCAAACTAATTTTATGTATGTATAGGTTGTAGAGATTCCTTCTGAAGCTATGCCATTATATTAGAAGTGTAGATGAGTCATGTGTAACTGTTTTGTATCAATACTTCTGGACTAAACCAATAAATACCTGTATGATATGAAGACATTGAAATCAAGATGTGACAGTCCTTACTGTCCCAAGTGTCATGATGAAAAATTGATCATTGCCATTATGCTAGATTTTGTAAGTATATAATAAGTATTTTAAGTTATGCACTAAAGCTGTGTATCTCCCAAAGATTTTGTTTTAAAAGCACAATCCTCTTTAACAATTCGAAACAAAAGTAAATGTGTGTGCTCACATTACATTGGTAGGATTGGGAGTAAAAGAGAAATCAAGAAAATCAGAAAATAATTATATATAATTTGTTTTTAATAGAAGAATCAGATCACTCCTTCCTCCCAACCCATCATGATAATTAAAGCCATTATGTGACAATGGTACTTGACAAAGGCATAGGAAATATCTACATTGGTGAACAAATATGATATTTTGTTCAGTGTGATAAAGAAAGACCCTGTTCTAAATTTTCTCAAGAGTGGCCTTGATTTTTAAGGTTCAGATCTAATTCCTTTCATTAAATCAAAATAATTTGGCCAATTTAAGAAGAATACAGAAATTTAGCTTCAAATCTTGAAAAACATATATGTTTAACATTCATCCAAACATGGGTCAGGGAGTTAAAAGATCCTGGTCTGAAAAAAAAGATCTATGTCTGTCAAAAACACTGCAGACCAAAACAGTCTAAGACAAATATAGTGTGTTTTTTTAAAAAAAACAAGTAAATCAAATCAAGTCATCAGCATGTGCCTGTATGCATTCAATTTTTTTACTTTAAATGGCTGTGGTAAATCTACAAACAAGGTATTTTGTGCAACAAAAAAAGCCAAAATCTTTTAAAAATGCATCAAACAGTGGAATAATTGATGTAATGGCATATATATATATATATATATATATATATATATATATATATATATATATATATATATATATATATATATATATATATATATATATTCGAGATAGAGATCTGGTAAAGTTATGCAGTTGAGCAAAACGTATTACGCGGAAATGAATATTTCCTTGTTAGACTTATCATAATTGTGACTTTGAACACTAGATCTCAAATTAAAATGGTTTTTCTTTATTTCCTACAGGTAAAGAAAACCACAGTGTTTGGTCAAGGAAATTACCCTAGAACCAAATTTTTTGATAAAAAACAAACCATTATTCAATTATCCTGATGTTTGGCACATAAAACAATGGGCTTTTTAAAACATTAAATAGAAGCCATCCAACTCTGATTACTGTGTGTGCCAAGAAACTAACAATGTTACTCAAAAATCATTTTTCTTCTTTCAGTCATAGTGAATTGAACAAATCTGAATGAAAAATCAAGACGTTTTTAAAATCAAAAGTGTAAGCCATCCACAAACTCTGAATAAGGTATATGGCTGAGAACTGAAATGTGTTAAGAGTCCTTGAAATTTAATCTTGTGACCCCAAAATCAATCAAACCTTACTCCAAGTGCAAGCATCCATATAAAGTTTTGTCCAAGTCTGTGATAAGAACTAAAGATATCGTACATAAATATTTATTTCAATTATAATGACTCCAGTGACCATGACCCAGGATCCCATGGTTTGATAATGTTACAACATGGAAAACTCACGTCACTATGCAGTAACAAACTTGGGAACAGACATATTGCTTCCTTCTTAACAAAACAATCCACAAACAAGTTACTTGTTGAGAATTGTCTGCATGGACCATTTTTCAGTTACAGAGACCTTGACCCCCTTAAAAAATTCAACATGATTCTACCTTACTCTAAGTTTAAATTATCCTCAAAGTTTAATTCAGGTCTGTAAGACAGAACTAAGATTATGGTACAGAAACCATTTATCTTATTTCATCATCAGTAACCTTGATGTCTGACCTTTTGAACCCAAAATTGATAGTGCAAACAAGGTTTTTAATAAAATCATCAAAGTCCAAATTTATTTAAATGTGTAAAGGAAAAAAGAAAAGCTGATGGCCTGAAAATCTAAACTTCATTTGTCAAACCTAAGTGGTTTTTGCTTAATCATGCTCTTAAGGCTTTTAATAACATCCAATAAGTTAATAAATGTGTACCAAATAGAACATTTGCTGCAACAGCCTAAAGATCAAATCAGCTCAAGTCCTAATAATATCCAATAAGTTAATAAATGTGTACCAAATAGAACATTTGCTGCAACAGCCTAAAGATCAAATCATCTCAAGTCCTAATAATATCCAATAAGTTTATAAATTTGTACCAAATAGAACATTTGCTGCAACAGCCTGAAGATCAAATCAGCTCAAGTCCTAATAACATCCAAAAAGTTAATAAATGTGTACCAAATAGAACATTTGCTGCAACAGCCTAAAGATCAAATCATCTCAAGTCCTAATAACATCCAAAAAGTTAATAAATGTGTACCAAATAGAACATTTGCAGCAACAGCCTGAAGATCAAATCAGCTCAAGTCCTAATAACATCCAAAAAGTTAATAAATGTGTACCAAATAGAACATTTGCTGCAACAGCCTAAAGATCAAATCATCTCAAGTCCTAATAACATCCAAAAAGTTAATAAATGTGTACCAAATAGAACATTTGCTGCAACAGCCTAAAGATCAAATCAGCTCAAGTCCTAATAACATCCAAAAAGTTAATAAATGTGTACCAAATAGAACATTTGCTGCAACAGCCTAAAGATCAAATCATCTCAAGTCCTAATAACATCCAAAAAGTTAATAAATGTGTACCAAATAGAACATTTGCTGCAACAGCCTGAAGATCAAATCAGCTCAAGTCCTAATAACATCCAAAAAGTTAATAAATGTGTACCAAATAGAACATTTGCTGCAACAGCCTAAAGATCAAATCATCTCAAGTCCTAATAACATCCAAAAAGTTAATAAATGTGTACCAAATAGAACATTTGCTGCAACAGCCTAAAGATCAAATCAGCTCAAGTCCTAATAACATCCAAAAAGTTAATAAATGTGTACCAAATAGAACATTTGCTGCAACAGCCTAAAGATCAAATCATCTCAAGTCCTAATAATATCCAATAAGTTAATAAATGTGTACCAAATAGAACATTTGCTGCAACAGCCTAAAGATCAAATCATCTCAAGTCCTAATAATATCCAATAAGTTAATAAATGTGTACCAAATAGAACATTTGCTGCAACAGCCTAAAGATCAAATCATCTCAAGTCCTAATAATATCCAAAAAGTTTATAAATTTGTACCAAATAGAACATTTGCTGCAACAGCCTAAAGATCAAATCAGCTCAAGTCCTAATAATATCCAATAAGTTAATAAATGTGTACCAAATAGAACATTTGCTCTCAACAGCCTAAAGATCAAATCAGCTCAAGTCCTAATAATATCCAATAAGTTAATAAATGTGTACCAAATAGAACATTTGCTGCAACAGCCTAAAGATCAAATCATCTCAAGTCCTAATAATATCCAAAAAGTTAATAAATGTGTACCAAATAGAACATTTGCTGCAACAGCCTAAAGATCAAATCATCTCAAGTCCTAATAATATACAATAAGTTTATAAATGTGTACCAAATAGAACATTTGCTGCAACAGCCTAAAGATCAAATCATCTCAAGTCCTAATAATATCCAAAAAGTTAATAAATGTGTACCAAATAGAACATTTGCTGCAACAGCCTAAAGATCAAATCATCTCAAGTCCTAATAATATCCAATAAGTTTATAAATGTGTACCAAATAGAACATTTGCTGCAACAGCCTGAAGATCAAATCAGCTTAAGTCCTAATAACACCCAATAAGTTTATAAATTTGTACTAAATGGAATACTCGCTGCAACAGCCTGAAGATCAAATCAGCTTAAGTCCTAATAACATCCAATAAGTTTATAAATTTGTACTAAATGGAACACTCGCTGCAACAGCCTGAAGATCAAATCAGCTCTAGTCCTAATAATGTCCAATAAGTTTATAAATTTGTACTAAATGGAACACTCGCTGCAACAGCCTGAAGATCAAATCAGCTCTAGTCCTAATAATGTCCAATAAGTTTATAAATTTGTACTAAATAGAACACTCGCTGCAACAGCCGGAAGATCAAATCAGCTCATCTATCTATTGATATGTCAAAAGAAATCCAATATGCTAATAAATGTGTTAAAGAAAAGGAAAAAGTGCTGTAATGGTCTGAAAATGTCATCAGTTGATCAACATATTAATACAAATGAGTGAACAAAATTTATTTTGTCTACCTCAAGTGTGTTTTCTTTAATCCTGCTTTCCATGTCCAAAAAGTTTAAAAGTCTTTGTAAATTTTAAAAATTGCTTTAAGAGCTTGAATATTTAATCAGACAAAAATATAGTGAATTTCAGTTGTCTAAGAAATATGTTCTTAACGTTGCTTACGAGATGTGTTTGATTTCTTCTAAAAACATACAAGTTAAAAAAGACTGAAAAACAATGTCACAGTCACCAGCATTGAATCAAGTCTTGGAACACAATCAAGATCTAGGTCTGGTTTGCCTTAATAATGTTTGAGCCACCCTATCATGCTTAAAAGTGTGCTTGACAGACAGATGAACAGCACAAATCTAATTTATCCATTCCTTGGGGTGGAAGAGGGAAGGGGATATAATAATCAGTGGGTGCCCATTCAGAATTTACATTATAAAATGACTGCCCTTCAATCTTCAGAATGCACTATTTGTTCTGAAAATTTCAACATCGAAGTTAAAGAAGAGAAAAAATAAAAATAAAAATATGAGGTGGAGAATATTTCAAGCTCATTTAAACTCTTCATTCTTATTTCAGCAGCCATCAGAAGAAAAAAGTTTTTGTTTTTATCTACATCCAGTATGCTTACCTTGGCATCAGAGAGTCTATCTGTGATGGTTTTCATGAAAGAGCCATCCACCTGCCGTGTCTCTGAACCCTTCTTCTGTCGCATCATTGTACTAGACTTTATCCTCTGGAGCTCTTGTTGTAAGGACTTGTCCAGAAACTGAAACATAAATACCGTCAACAGCAGTTGTAGTACAGAAAATATCTTATCACCTAATGTTTACATGGATTCATGCCATAATGCTATGTTGTAACTTCATGTCATAATGCTATGTCATAGCTTCATGTCATAATGCTATATCATAACTTCATGTCATAATGCTACGTCATAACTTCATGTCATAATGCTATGTTGTAACTTCATGTCATAATGCTATCATGTCATAATGCTATGTTGGAACTTCAAGTCATAATGCTATTTTGTAGCTACTGTATGACACTCTATGACATATCTTTTATCAACATCATATAAAATAACAATACTGCAAATTTGCAGAGCAATGCTGATCTATCCTGAGTCTAATCTAAAACTGAAAATGTAGGTAAACATCACATAATGTCTATTTAGATAAGTATCATTGCTAAGGGTCTATTCTAGAAAATTCAGGGAAACATCTTAACACATAATGTTCAAATGGATAAGTTGACATAATGTAATAACTATTATCCGCTACTCTGTGAAATATCATTTAGCAACATCATATGGCAATAGCACCCAGTGATGCTAACATATCCATGGTCTATTCTATAACAGAAACTTTGGGAAACATCTTAAATATAATATTTACATAGATTATTATCATAACTGTTTTATGTTACTCTGTGACATATCACTGAGTAGTCCTAATCTTTCTAGTCTCTATTCTAAAGCTTTAAATATAAAGAAACATCTTAATCAATAATGATTACATGGATAAGTGTCATAACTACTTTATGTCATTCTGTGACATATCATCTAGCAACATCATATAACAATGTATTTGCTAATGTATTTGTCATAATGTAATGAACAGAATCTTGAAGACATTTATTTAAAATGAAATTTTTAAACATCCCTGTGTAAAACCAATTAAGAGTACAACAAATACACTAGAATACATTGTTAGTAAATTGCTCATGCTCAATTATTATTGTTTATTATCAACAAAAAAGATGTCAACACTGGAATGCTGATCATGAATCAAAACATTACAAATGTATGCAATCATTCCAGCTGGAACATCTTTGCTCTAAACCAAATAATATGCATACTTTAATAATGAATAAATATCAGATTTATTCTGAGTTTGAAATAAAAAATTTAATTTTCATTGGGTCGACAGTAATTTTATGGGGACCAAATCATGTGACATTTTACGTCTGTTTTTTTTTATTATTAATTATAATATATAATGAGAAATATTAATGAGAAGCATTAACATGACAGCAAAATTTCAAATTTTAACATTTCAGACTAATCTATTCCACAAAAATATTCAAATTGTTCACAGTGATCTTTCATTTATTTTTTCTGTGAGCTGAAAACTAAATATCTCAACAATTAACTATTTTCACCAGGACTTCTTCAGAAAAGCAATTCATTTCTTGTCAATTATCTGTAAATTATTATAGTGTCTAATGTATCATACAAAATTTGTTGTATCAGCATGTGTATGGTCTAAAATGAAACGAACTTACATTTTGTGCCAGAAGATGTCTCACTCATTGCTCAGTGACTCAAAGTATATAGAATGGTTTCAAAAACTTATGTCATGTTCTATGTGAACAATGCAATACTTTGAGAAAGCAACATTTGTAGTAAAATGTGATTATCAATTTGACCAAGGCTAGGGTTGTTGTTGTTATTATTATTATTATTATTATTATTATTATTAGTAGTAGTAGTAGTAGTAGTAGTAGTAGTTTGTTTGTTTGTTTGATTAGGATTTTTAACGTAGCTTTAACAATTTTTCAGTCATATCGCTACGATGTCTGCTGTGAGGCACTTTATAGTGATGTCTAGCACTGAGACATCATGCCGCAGACATGTAGCATGATGTCCCACCCAGTCACATTATCCTGACACCAGGCCGACCAGTCCTAACACTAACCTCTTAATGCTGAGCGTCAAGCGAGGCAGCTGTTAGTACCATTTTTGTAAGTCTTTGGTATGACTCAGCCAGGGATCGAACCCACGACCTCCTGCTTCCGCGGCAAACGCTCTAACCACTAGGCCACCGGAGCGGTCCATTATTATTAGTAGTAGTAGTAGTAGTACCACTACATACTGTTTTGTGAACATGTACAATCTGAAACAGCATTGTGTCTTTTCAAGATCTGATAAAAGTTAGCAAAACAGACAGCCAATTTGGGATAAGCACCTGGTAGTGAAACAGTGGTCTGCAAAATTACCAGCAACATTTTTAAAATTGAAGCACCACCCTAATTTCTCTCAGTACAGCCTTGTCTCACTATCCATGGAAATGACTCAGGAAATGTTTTTAATGAAGGTAACAAGCATGTCATTCTGTGGTATGCGAAATGTTTGATATCTGTGATCTGTGAGGTTAATATGAATGTCATTATGTGGTATGTGAAAAGTTTGATCTGTGATCTTGATATGAATGTCATTCTTTGGTATGCGACAGTTTGATCTGTGATCTGTGAGGTTGATATGAATGGCATTCTGCTGTGGTATGTGAAAAATTTGATCTGTGATCTGGGAGGCTGGTATGAATGTACTTCTGTGGTATGTGAAAAATTTGATCTGTGAGGTTGGTATGAATGGCATTCTGCTGTGGTATGTGAAAATTTTGATCTGTGATCTGTGAGGTTGGTATGAATGTCATTCTGTGGTATGTGAAAATTTTTATCTGTAATCTGTGAGGTTGATATGATCAACCTGAACAATAGCTGGTTGCCTGGTTTTATTTTGAAATGTCAAATTGTGTTGTATTTCAGTATATTGGAGAGAATCATGTGATCAATTTTATCATAAATTTCAATTATGATGACCATAGAAAGTTGAATAAAATCAATAGATAGTACAATATGTTCATACACATCATTAATATATTGGATGAAAATCATATGCATATTGTTACTATATTCTACTGTCAATTCCAACAATTTACCTTTTTCCTCTCCATTGAAGGACTTCCATTTGTTTTCTGATTAAGATCTTGATGAGAATCTTGCTGAGAGATTCCATCAACAGGTGCTTGTAAATTTACTGTATAAGTACTAGTCTTTGTTACAGAGCTATCACGGGACGTTAAAATGGCAGGATCTGTTGAATTCTCATTTACTGCTTGAGGGAGTTTAAAATTCCGAGAATCATAATTATCTTTATTGTCCTTTTTCTTTAAAAATCTAGACTCATTAACAGTTGTCTCATAGTCCAGCTCCATTTGTGAGCTATGCTTCTCATCTAAATTCATCTCCATTTGTTCTGTATGAGAATCATTATGTGAATTCACTAATGGAGCTACTCTAAAGTCAGAAAATGTACTGTTATAGTGTCTGGTGTCTGTAAATGACCTTCCTTGACGAGGTTCAACTTCAGAAACTGGTTTGCTATGTTCAACATTTAATTTATTATCCAAAACATTTATATTTGATGCACTTTTCTGAGAGCCACGTTTTCCCGACTTACTAGACTTGTTCCTTGCTGGAGTTGTAGTCCTTGTTGTGGAGGATCCTTGCATAGTTACATTACTTTCTAAATGCCCATTTACCTTAACACTATTTAAAGCTGTTGTTTTGTCATCATTAGATTTGGAAGAATTGTTTGCTTGTTTCATATATTTACTACTCTGGGCCTGAGGTTGAATGTAGTATTTTTCCTCTTCACTTATGTCCATTTTTTCTTCTGACATTTCAGCATTTGATTTGTGATCCTCTTGTGTAATTTCTACATCAATTTGTACACCAGTTCCTGGACGGTTTAAATTTTTTAGATTTTCACTGAAATTGTAAAGAAAATTGTAATAAAAAAACAAATGTCAAAGAAGAGTAAAATATTTATATTTTTTTAAAAGAATAAAAAAAAAATCTTCCCTGATATTTCCTATTTTTCTATCTCTAAGATTGGATAAGCACTTTCAATTCACCTATAAGTAAATAACAAAAATAAAAGCAAATTGCTAATTTACATAACTAATCATATTATTATTTTGATTGGCAAAATAAGGAAGGAAAGAAGAAAACATTCACTTGTATCATAATGGAAATATACAGCATAATGTACATGGTTAAAGAAACCAAAGTGTTTTTTAAACATTCTTAAAAATAAAGTATGTAGCGAGATACAAATGAGCACTACATAGTTTATACAGTAGATAAAGACAATAATGTTCATTTGTATCTCTACATTCCTTAAATAATCCTTTTTAAAAGACTCCTGATCCCACTAACTAGTAATCAGACATCCCTATGTGTCAAAAAAGAAGCTACAAAAAAAAAGCTAACTGGAAAAAATAGGCAGACAGCATTATCTGATCACAGAGCATTATGTAATGACAAATCTATATGACAGGGCATTATGTGATGACAGATCTATATGACAGGGCATTATGTGATGACAGATCTATATGACAGAGCATTATCTATATGCTTTGCAGATGGACTTGTAAAAAAAATCAATATGGTAGTGAGTATTAGTTTGTCTCTTTGCTTAACTGCTCAGAATAATGTTTTATTACAAATGTTCTTTTTAAATCACACAAAATTGCAAAATTAATACGAGGATGAATTGTTATTTGTTAGTGACCCCATATGGACTGATATATAATCAGAAGAAACATGATATTAACAGCCTGCATTGAAACTAAGTCGGGGTAAGTTTTTCTATTGGCTCTGTATCATTCCATATTGTTACTAACAAAGTATGAAATGTATATATCCCACTGATGGTCACAACTACCTCTTGTGTTTTTTATCAAATTTGTAGAGGCAAGCCTGAGAAATTTTGAGTGACTTAAATAAAATATTAATAATAATGAGGAATTTGTATAGCACCTAATCTTTAGAAGCTCTAAGCGCTTTACAACATCTATAATTATACGACTACAAAAAACAAAAAAAATGAAATGAGAAAACAGAAAAAATGCTGAAAAAATTAAAGGTAGGAAACATTATTCGGCTTTTAAATTTGTTCTTGCAGTAAAAATAGGTGAGTTTAAAGAGCACACTTGAAAGGGATCACTGTCTTTTTGTCTAATTTCAATGGGCAATTTGTTCCACGTTGCTGGGCCCTGGTATGCAAACGAACATTGTCCATATGACTTTGTTTTCATAATGGAAACAATGAGTAAAACGACTGTCAGAAGAGGAGCATAAGTATCTTGCTGGTGTGTACACATAGGTGAGGCTAAATAGGTATGTTGGACTGGAGTCCATCAGTGAAATGTAGCACAGAGAAAAAATTTGTGTTTGATTCTGGATTGAATAGATAGCCAGTGTAGGATACAGAGCAGCAGGGAGGTGTACTCTGATCATGGTACTCTAAAGATGATCTGAGCAGCTGTGTATTGAACTATATATGAAGTTTCTGGAGTATATATTGAGACAAACCAGACAAAACTGAGTTACAATAGTCCTGTCTTGAAAGTACTAATGAATACACAAGTGTTTTAGTGGCATCAACTGAAAGATATCTGTGGATGGAGCTTATGAGTCTCAGCTCAAGATATGCAGCCTTGTATATGTTCATGACATGTTGGTGCAATGTGAGACTATTGACAAATGTAACACCTGGGTTTCATACTGACTGTGAATTTACTGTTGGTGTTGCTGATATTTATTGTTTAAGGTAAAGGATGTGAATGAGAAAGTCTTTGTGTTGTGATCAGAATGGCCTCAGTTTTATCATCATTCATCTGCAACTTGTTACATGTCATCCATGATTTCACATCAGAATACACCTCTACTCCCTGGATGGTAGCATTAACTTCAGTTGGGTGGCTAGACTTGTATATTTGGGTGTCATCGTTGTACAATTGGTGACACACTGGGTGACGATCTATGATACTTGAGAGCACCTGAGTATACAGAATGAAAAGAACAGGTCCAAGAACAGACCCCTGTGGAACACCACAACATAGATCAACTGGACTGGAGTGTATTCCATTTGCAGAAACAATTTGTGTCCTGTTGACTAAGAAGGACTTGAACCACAGTAAGGTTGTATTGTGAATGTCAAATACATGCTGGAGGCAGTGAAGTAATATATCATGGTCTATTGTGTCAAATGCTGCAGACAAATCAAGGAGGGTGAGGACTTTAATCTTTCCACTAGAGAGTAGTTTCACTACTGTGACAAGGGAAAAATGCAGACTGTACATTGCTAAAAAGACTGTTTGAATTCAAATGAGATAGAAGTTGAGTTAGAACAATTTTAGGATTTTTTTTATATGAACGAGAGATTAGAAGCTGGGCGGTAGTTCCTTAAATTGTTATGGTTGAGTGTTGGTTTCTTCAGCAGAGGCTTTCACATTGGCAGTTTTGAAAAATGATGGGAATTTCCAAGATGAGAAAGAGGTATTACTAACATCAGTAGGTGAAGGCAATATTGGGTATAAGCACTCAAGCAGCAGTGATGTTGGAACTGGATCAAGTTCCCATGACTTTGGAGCACTCTTCATCACGATTGTCCGTACTAAATCGATAGAGACTGGTTCAAATGCTCTTAATGGTTATCGCTGAAATTCTGTATCATAACTGTATGGTGACAACGAGTCAATTGAAATTGTATTTTCAAGCGTATCTCTAATGGTTTGAAATTTGTCACAGAATTAATTTGCAAATAGGTCCAGAAGGTCTACTGGAGTGAAGGTAGTTGGAAGTGGTGTACATTTGTTCCTTGACATTAGTTTCTTAGTTATCTCGAAGAGCTCTTTGCAGCTGGAACTCTCCATGATCTTAGTACTGTAGTGGGATAATTTGGCTAAATGGACTACATTTGTGATGTTCTTCTTATTGGCTTCATAGATTTGTTTATAAATAGTGAGTCTGGTGGAAAGCCAACACCTCTCCGCTTTACGGTGGTATCTTTTAACAGTGCGAAGCTGGTCCCTAACACTGCTATACCACGGAGAACACTTATGAATTGATACTCTGTGCTTGGTGGCTGGGGCATGTTTTTTTAAGCAATGAACACAGGCAGTTATCGAGTTGTTCTGCTGTAGGAGGTAAGCAAGTTGTTAGGTTTCCTTGGATGTCATGCATTAGTTTGGTTCTTTTTATCATACGGAAGTTTCTCTTAGTAGCAAATAAAGGTGGAGGGTTAGGGACTGATACATCCAGATGGCATATAATGCAGAGGTGATCTGATGCAACTTCATGGGAAACAAGGGTGGATTGCAGAATATTATCATCAGGTCTATGAAAAATCCAGTCTAAAATGTGACCATGTTTATGGGTGGGCTGGTTAACTGACTGTTTAAGGTTGAAAACATGAATGGAATCTAGGAGTTTTGATGTGCATGAGTTTCCAGGACAGTCAAAGTGAAAGTTGAAATCTCAAAGAATAATCAGGTTGCCACCAATCGAATTTCCATATTCCAGGAGATTCGGAAACTGCTCCAAAGAGAGAGATTCAGTCAGCTTGTTTTTTTTCTGCTATGAGGAGGGCAGAAAAGGCAGAAGAAATGGACTGACCTTTGTTCCAGTGTGAATGTTGTTGGAACTAGTTCAAATGATGTGTGGCAGAAACTGAAGGTTGTGTTGTATTTAAGACATTTTATCATGGAATTCTTTGTGATGACAGCAATTCCACCTCCACGAGAGTGGTGGGAGAATGACTTGATGGAGTAACCAGTGGGTGTTAGATCCACACACTTGGGCTCATCACCTGATGTTTGTATCCATGTTTCTGTCAGGAAGAAGACCGATGCTCTGATCATTGATAAAATTAACTATTTCTGTGCACTTTTCTGGTGGTCCTACTGATTAGGCATTGAATAATGCAATATGCAATTGTATCTCTGGGATAGTTGACACAATGGTTGATGATTTAATATGGATTTCCACCAGGTGATCTAAATTAACGGGCAAAGTTTTAAATTGTTTAGCTGGAAAGGGTGAACGGGAGATCACTGGAATTCTTCTTCCTGTTCTACGCTGGCCAGATTTGAAACTTCGTTTCTTTTTTTCACTTCCGTTTACATTTAAGTAATGATGAATGTCGTCCCAGTTCATTTAGTCTTGAGCACCATGTAGTATGAAGAGCCAAGGAGTGGTCATTTAAAGCAATTAATGAGGGTCCATCATAGCATAAGCAGGTTGACTGGAGAACATGTAATGGCAGTTTATTCAAGAACAAATGATGCTGTAACATTGGAGCAAGACAGCTGAGAAAAATTCTAATTGTTCTCATTTCCAAAACCAGGAGATGAAGAAACACATATGAACTGAACAGCCAATGCATGATGAAACACAATAATGTAGACAAAGATAGACAACATGCACATATATCATGAAAAACAGCACAAAATGGAAGAGATGCTTCAAGCCAGTTAAGCGATAACAGCAATCTTTCAGTATACAAGTATACAAGTCACATGATATTGTTCATGACTTCACATCGGCAATGGGCATGTGTTTTTGCTACTGACTGAGTAGTCTCATATCCAGTTTTGACATGTTATCTTTCACTGGTGACAATACAAGAAACTAGTTAATGGTGGGGTTGAAAATTGCAAATGTTCATTTCCCACAATTACCTGTTAACATGATCACTATAGTCATTTTTTAAAATAACTGTTAACATGATCACTATGGTCATTTCTTAACCTGATAAAATGATCACTATTTTTACATGTTAATGGGATCACTACAGTCATTTTTTTACCTGTTAACATGATCATATTAGTCATTTTTATAAAAACTGTTAACATTATTACAGTAGTCATTCTTTTAACCTGTTAACATGATCACATTATTCATTTTTTTACCTGTTAAGATGATCATTATAGACATTTCTATACATATTAACATGAACATTATCATCAATTATTTACCTAACATGATCACTAGCCATTTCTTTTTATTTGTTAGCATGATCACAGCATTATTTTTTTTACATTCTAACATGAACACTATTGTCATTTATTTACCTGTTAACATGATCACTATAGTTATTTATTTACCTGTAAACATGATCACTATTGTTATTTATTTACCTGTAAACATGCTCACTACAGTTATTTATTTACATGTAAACATGATCACTAGTGTCATTTATTTACCTGTTAACATGATCACTATCGTTATTTATTTATTTACCTGTTAACATCATCATTATTGTTATTTATTTACCTGTTCACATGATCACTATAGTCATTTTTCCTCTTCTTGCTACTGCTGTGAGAATTGATATGTTTGACTGGCACATGGTTTCTGTTTAGCAACCTCTCTGTCTGAAAGGCTTGGTGATTGAGAGCCTCCTCAACTGTACAGCGTTCACTAGGATTCAGCACAAGACTTTTCTACAACGAAGAATAATAAGTTGTATATAGATTATTATGTATGAGATAATGAGTCATAAGTACACTGAAACTCATGTTAGTAGATGCCTCTGAATAAAGGACAAATCATAGAAAACAATATCTATGAACCTCTTTCCCTAATTTTACTTTTAATATCAGCCTCAACACAAAGGACACCTGTCTACAAATGACAATTTGGCCTGGTTCCTTATTAGGCTTACCTGTTTAATGATTGTCAGAGACATAGGAGATATCTAGTAAAATTAATGACATACTACTAGGAATTATCATTCATCAGGATCAAGAGTAAAACAGACCACTTTACATACAGCTAAACACAACAATAATTCATTTACATTATTCAGGAATCATAGATATTTATTTGTGGAAGTTCAGTTTTCAGTGAGGGAGTTATGGTACCCAATTTCAAATTGTGTGACAGATAGTCAATTTTGCATGATTAGTGCATTTCCATAGTCTGTCACCATCATTGATAGTACAGTATGGTACCTGCTTTACCCATAATGCCTTGAAAAAATCACCCCTAGTTTCTTGCAAATTAGCATATCCATATAGGAATTTGTGCCTACCATCATCTGCTACAAGTTAGATTTCTAAATGATATATAATGCTGTGGTTTTTCAATACAAATATCGTTAATAAAACACCCACATGCATCAGCCTCAACTGACTCACTGAATGTACAAAAAACAAATATCACAGACCAAAGTCTAGGAATGCAACTGTGTGTATTGTGTGATGTCATGTGTGTGAAGTAGACCATATGACATCAAAGAGATCAGTAGCAACACTGCACATGTAAAATATAACAAACTGCTTCATTCATAAAGGTGAAAAGAAATTGTTTGTTTTATAAGTGACTTGCTTCTCTAGGCAATTAAAGTTCTCAATACAGGTTGTAAAAAGATATTTTGGAAATATTCAATAAATGCCCATCACAATTTAAGGGAAACTGCAATAAGTCTACCTATTGCTTACACATTTTCTTTCATATCAATGTGTTAAAATAATATACTTGATAATTTTTATATGACTTTGCTTTAATCAGTCATTTTAACACAAGTTGTTTGTATATTTAAGAATGAATTTGTACTATATTTTTACCTTCACCACATTCTAAAATTTGCTGAAATCCAAAAATGTCCAAGGAATTTCTGCTTTATAAAAATAAAAACACAGCACATTGCACATGGAAAACAGCTCCACTGGTCATCACTATTCAATTTGTTAACAGAAAAAAAATGTCTGCCTGATATACAAAAGAAAATGGTGAGTGAATGGGTCTTTATCAACTTCAATTACTAACAAGCAGAAAAATGAAACTAAGTACAGGCACTAAAGATAAGCCAATGTAACATCATCAGTTTTAATCAATGCAAGACAGGAACATTGCTTACTCGAGGAATATAACTGGACTTACATGCATAAAATCAATGAGAATGCTGGTCAGAACACCCTGATAACGTTTTTCTAATGTCTGGGGCTTGGTAACAGAGGGGAACTGAAATAGAAAAATAAATTATTGATCGTATGTTTATATAATACATGATAATATGTTCAAGTCATACTTAGTCAACAGGACACAAATTGTATCTGCAAATGGAATACACTCCAACCCAGTTAATCTATGTTGTGGTGTTCCACAGGGGTCTGTTCTTGGACCTGTTCACTTCATTCTATACATTCTGCTGCTCTCAGGTGTCATAGATCATTGTCCAGTGTCTCACCAACTGTACGCTGATGGCACCCAAATATACAAATCTAGCCACCCAACTGAAGTTGATGTACTATCCAAGGAGTAGAAGTGCATTTCTGATGTGAAATCATGGATGACATGTAACAAGCTGCAGATGAATGATAATAAAACTGAAGCCATTCTGATCACAATTAAAAGACTTTCTCATTCACATCCTTTACCTCAAACAATAAATATCAACAACACCAACATTAAATTCCCATAGTCGGTATGAAACCTAGTTATGCTGGTCAGTACTCTCACATTGCACCAACATGTCATGAACATATGCAAGGCTGCATATTTTGAGCTGAGATGTATAAGCTCCATTCACAAATATCTTGTGTGTTCATTAGTACTTTCAAGACTGGACTATTGTAACTCAATTCTGTCTGGTTCGTCACAATATTTACTCCAGAAACTTCAAAAAGTTCAAAACACAGCTGCACGGATCATCTTTAGAGTACCTCGATCAGAGCACACCTCACCACTGCTCTGTTCCCTACATTGGCTATCAATTCGATACAGAATCAAATGCAAAATTTGTTCTCTGTGCTATGTTTCAATGACAGACTCCAGTCCAACATACTTGTCCAGCCTCACCCATGTGTATACACCAGCTAGATCCTTACACTCTTCTTCTGATAATCATATACTCATTGTTCCCAAGGTGAAAACAAAGTCATATGGACAACGTTCGTTTGCACACCAGGGCCCGGCGACGTGGAACAAATTGCCCATTGAAATTAGACACAACGACACAGTGGTCCCTTTTAAGAGTGCTCTTAAGACTCACCTGTTTTGACTGCAGGGACAAACTTAGCGACCTAATCATGTTTTGTATCTTATATGTTTTCAGCATGTTTTTATGTTTTTCAATTTCATTGTTTTGTCATTTGTTGTTCTATAGTGTAGTCATATCATTATTGATTGTGTAAAGCGCTTAGAGCTTCGAAAGATTAGGCGCTATACAAAGTCCTCATTATTATTATTATGTATTTGCCATGAGCAGAAAGGTAACAAGCCATAAGAAAGTTACACAAATTACATCCATTTCTTCTAATCATCAATGACAATCTCTGTAACAACAAAATTCTACATTTATTGCATTGTGACAGCTGAATTTGAAAGCTGTATAATAATACATGAACAATAAAAATAAAAAGTAATTAATGGCAGAAACATTGTTGAATACAAAATCAAGAATTTAAAAATTAAATTTTTTTCACTCCAGAAAATTTTTAAATTTAAACAATTGTAAAATCATCAACTGAGATACATGCCTATTAGTTTTAAAAAAGGACCAGAAAAAAAATCCTCATTCAAAATAACTCTCATCTACCTTGAGTCCTGAGAATCGGGAATTACTGTAGAAAAGCTGCATTTGATCCGGGGGCAGTGGTCCAAGAACTTTCTGTATAATGTAAAGCTGGTCAATTTCACTCTCTCCAGGAAATAGGGGCTGCCCATCACTCAGCTCACCTAGAATGGTGCCTATTGACCACACATCGACTGCCTTCCCATATGGAGCACTAATACGTATGGAGGGAAAATAATACTTAAAATTTCAATTTCAATACCATATTAAAATTCTAAACTGAATGACTTGAAACCACATTAATTGTTTATTATAATGAGATAATTGAAGCCAGAAGGTACTTTATCAGTAATTTGAGCTGCTACTGTCACATTTTGCACTGGAAAACAATTTCTATTCCAAAGTGGAAAAGTGGTTGATTACTTTTTTGCAATTAATCACTAGTTGTTACCTTTACTTCATAATTTATAAACATATTGCTAACTGGTTTTACTTCCAATGTAAGATGAGTATGGCTGACAACATTGTGAAAGACATTTAGGCCTTGAAAATCAATGACTGATTTTTAGCAGGATTTTCATTGCATATAATACATGTTGTCTCTCGTATGCACCATAATATGATGCACTCAAACTTTTTAACTTGCAAAAAAAATTAATGAACCAAAATAAGCAAATACTAAATCTTAAATGTTAATGCCATTGCTGGGAAGTAAATATCTGTTTTACCATTTGCCACCACACATGAGGCAAAAAATTAAATACTAAATGTATTACATAGTTGGAACACTTTATATATAGTGTACACAGTTAATATAGTGTGCACAGTTAATATAGTGTACACAGTTAATATAGTGTACACAGTTAATATAGTGTGCACAGTTAATATAGTGTGCACAGTTAATATAGTGTACACAGTTAATATAGTGTGCACAGTTAATATAGTGTGCACAGTTAATATAGTGTACACAGTTAATATAGTGTGCACAGTTAATATAGTGTACACAGTTAATATAGTGTACACAGTTAATATAGTGTGCACAGTTAATATAGTGTACACAGTTAATATAGTGTACACAGTTAATATAGTGTGCACAGTTAATATAGTGTACACAGTTAATATAGTGTACACAGTTAATATAGTGTGCACAGTTAATATAGTGTGCACATTTAATATAGTGTACACAGTTAATATAGTGTACACAGTTAATATAGTGTACACAGTTAATATAGTGTACACATTTAATATAGTGTACACAGTTAATATAGTGTGCACAGTTAATATAGTGTACACAGTTAATATAGTGTGCACAGTTAATATAGTGTGCACATTTAATATAGTGTGCACATTTAATATAGTGTACACAGTTAATATAGTGTACACAGTTTATTATTTTTGACACAACATGTTCACATATCACTTGATGTCGTCTGATTAGTCCAAACTATGTCATGTTAATTCTTGCACTATATACTCTTTACTGATTGGCTGCAACTATGTGAAATTTTTCTTATCCTGACTTCTGGAGAAAACATTTACTATTACTATCAACATTTTGGTGGTCATTTTTCAAATCAATTGCCCAATGGGCATTGGCAAAAAAATTTTTGTTAGTTGGAATATGGACAATTTATCCATAGGAAGCCCATTGGAAATATAACCGAGCTGAGGACAATTGCTCCATCTGCAGAATGTAAACAACATCTTCTTATCATCAAGAAAGTTCATCTCTTACTAGGTTAAAAAATAAAATTACAAAAAAGGAAAGTATAAAACTTTAACACTAAATTTAATCTTGGGTGTGGTGGCTGTACAAACCAAAACTGAAGGCATTTTCCTAAAAAAAATGCAAAACATGGCATAACTCCAAAAGTACAAAACAGCACACAGACCTAAAGTACTTGTAAATATACATATAAATATTGTGAAGCACCGTCATCAGCTAAAGTACAATAACCTACCCTAGTAAGAGTTCTGGAGATCTGTACCACCTGGTGGCCACATAGTCAGTATATACACCTGTCATACCTCCATTTATACTCCTGGCGAACCCTGTAACATATGAAACATATACATGTTGATGTTGTTTTAAATATTTGTATGTAAATAAGTAGCCTGAAATAAGGTAGTGTTTCTACGGTACAATTATTAAGCAAGGCCAACCATCATTAATGTCAAAATCCAGAAATTTGCCTTTTCCAAGCAATATAGTTTCCAAATTTGTAGTAATTTCCAATAGTACCGTACATACAACTTTTAGACAACAAATACTTTTTTTTAATGATGATAGAAAATTCTAAATTAAAGATAGAACAAACAAAGGTGATTTAATAGACAACCATGAAAATGCTTTACCATTTTGATTACCCTAATTATCAAATCAATTAACCAAAAGTTTGGCAATTAGCAGCATTAAAAACAGCTGATATATTTTATCTCTGAAATTGTGGAGTTTCCAAAACAAATCAGTTTGCATTTCCAGGATGCAAATTTGTCTGTGTGTGTTTACAACAACAAGACAAATCTCCAACATGTGCTGAAAAACACATTCAACCCACAACAATACAAATCTCCAACATGTGCTGAATAACACATTCAACCCATAACAACAAGACAAATCACCAACATATACTGAAAAACACATTCAACCCACAACAACAAGATAAATCTCCAACATGTGCTGAATAACACATTCAACCCTACAATAACAAGACAAATCTCCAGCCTGTGCTGAAAAAACATTCAACCCACAACAACAAGATAAATCTCCAACCTGTGCTGAAAAACACATTCAACCCACAACAACAAGATAAATCTCCAACTTGTGCTGAAAAACACATTTACCCCACAACAAGACAAATCTCCAACATGTGCTGAATAACACATTCAACCCTACAATAACAAGACAAATCTCCAGCCTGTGCTGAAAAAACATTCAACCCACAACAACAAGATAAATCTCCAACCTGTGCTGAAAAACACATTCAACCCACAACAACAAGATAAATCTCCAACTTGTGCTGAAAAACACATTTACCCCACAACAAGACAAATCTCCAACATGTGCTGAAAAACACATTCAACCCATAACAACAAGACAAATCACCAACATATACTGAAAAACACATTCAACCCACAACAACAAGATAAATCTCCAACATGTGCTGAACAACACATTCAACCCTACAATAACAAGACAAATCTCCAGCCTGTGCTGAAAAAACATTCAACCCACAACAACAAGATAAATCTCCAATCTGTGCTGAAAAACACATTCAACCCACAACAACAAGATAAATCTCCAACTTGTGCTGAAAAACACATTTACCCCACAACAAGACAAATCTCCAACATGTGCTGAATAACACATTCAACCCACAACAAGAAGATAAATCTCCAACATGTGCTGGAAAAACACATTTAACCCACAACTACAAGATAAATCTCCAACATGTGCTGAATAACACATTCAACCCACAACTACAAGATAAATCTCCAACATGTACTAAAACAACAAGATAAATCTCCAACATGTGCTGAATAACACATTCAACCCACAACAACAAGATAAATCTCCAACATGTATTGAAAAACACATTTAACCCACAACATCAAGGCAAATCTCCAACATGTGCTGAAAAACACATTCAACATTCAACCCACAACAACAACAAGACAAATCTCCAACATGCAGGTTCAACAATTTCTTATCAATTCATTTTTTTTAAAATGGATGACGTTCCCTTGCTAATCTTTTACCCCTTGGTACTCAGTTTAGTCTTCAGACTCATAAGTGCATTCAAAATATTTATTTACTGACTAAATTCCTGAACCTGTTTAAGTGAGTTGGTTTGTTAGAATGTTTATAGCAATGGTTACCAAATATGCAATTGTACATCTGAATTCAAGATCTTTTGAAACGCTCTAAATTGAGAAGGGCCTATCATTAACATTTTCTGTGGTGAGAAAATCTGAATAAACATAGATCTTATCATCGACACATTCTGTTGTCACCGACAAACTTTATATTGTCAAATAATGTTGATATTTGGACAAACTCAATCTGGGTCATGGTCATAGAGATCAGCTTCTAGCAATAATTGAGACTTATCAGTATTTAATCAGTTTACTTTGTGAATAACTTTTCTCCATTCAAACAGAGTAAACAAGATGATATATGTATATTGCAGTTCACGAACTTAAATGGATTTGGAATCAAAAGCATCATATGATTTAGGACTGAAGATATTGCTGTTCTACAAACATTTATCACCAATGGCTGTATAAGTACACAAACTAACTGATATTGTTTGAAAAATCAAACACTAGAACTGAAATCAGAATTTGTTAGCCATAAAGAGGAAAATACGGTACTGACACATTAACATCTAAATAGTCTGTGCTGGCAAGCAAGGATATAATGCAACCTACTTTACATATCCCATTTCTATTCAGAACTCAATTAGTTGGATGCATTCAATACATAATTCTGACAAATGGGATATTAATTTTCCAGACTAAATATTCAGGAAACAATTTAAAATTTCAGAAGGAATAAATTATCTAGGCACAGTGAAAAGTAATGTTTTATAATGATTTTATATTTAATTTCCAATAAGGAAGTTTCTCTAATACAATGTTTGTATAAATCAATCAATCATGCTGGAACACAAAGATTTCAACACCAAAATAGAAATAATTCATAATACCCATTCAAATTATTAATGTCTGCAGTGAAGTCTGGTATCGCATTGAAATGTATAAACTAAATTGCAGATGTCAACATGCTTCTCCCTCGCTGCTTCAATCTGATGTATTTCATGTAGAATTGGCACAGATAAATCCAGTCCATTATCACAAATTTTAATAGAATCGACAAAAACACAAAAATGTATTCATTCCAGATCAAATGCAAAAATTGTTGCCATGCACATTCATTTATAATATGACTGCAAATTTCAATTTTAAGTAGACCAAAACGTCATTTCTTTTGCAAGTTTTGTCTAGCCCAGAACTAGGTTCAAATTTATTTGGCTGAAGTTATGTGAGCATTAACAATTTTGTTACTATGAGTTATTAATGAGTTATGAGTTATTAATAATGTTGTTGTGTAATGATGAATCTGCGCTTGTGTATTAGGTTTGGAATACGGCATACATTCAGTTACTTTGTTTCTTGTAGTGTATTTCATTTATATAATTAAGCCTTAGGTAGAAAAAGAAAATGAGCATATAATAAAAAGATTACTGCATTTGTAAGGGAAAGTATGAACTTGTTTTATTGGATGGATGTATGACACTCCCAAGGTTGTGCAGTATTTCCATCTAAAAAAATTGTTCATATTTTCCCATACAAATGCAGTAACCTATAAATACAGTGTTTTATGGTATAAAAACTCACAACATAACTAACTCTCATTTCTTAAAAACTAAGAAATAAATTAAATTTAAGTAGCCATCATAAATCTGAATAAACATTTAATGATCAATGGGTTCCATAATCAAGCCTGCATGACTGGATAAAGGGTTGTGCTATACTGAGAGGTCTCTTTGTGAGGAATTACTACATGTAATTTGTCTGGGAGGTTTTGCATGACAAGATAAGGAAATGTGGTATACTGAGGGGCTTCATAGTGAGGGACTACTGCATATATCTCCTTTTGCATGACATGATAAAGGGTTGTGGTATATTGAGTCTCATAGTGAGGGACTACTACATATCTTTTTTTGCATGACAGGATAAGCAGTTGTGGTATTTTGAGAGGTCTCATAGTGAGGAACTAGTGCATCTATGTTTTTTTGTGGCATAACAGGATAAAGGGTTGTGGTATACTGAGAGGTTTCATAATGAAGGACTAGAAAATGTCTTTCTTGTGAGATAGGATAAGTAGTTGTTGTATAATGAGAAATCTCATAGTGAGGTACTACTGCATTTATGTTTTTTCGCATAACATAATAAGGGGTTGTTGTATATTGACAGTTCTCTTAGTGAGGGATTACTATAAAATCATATTATACTTGACAGAAAGACTCATATTACATATTTTATTGCAACATTATTTCCATCTGCATTATATGATGAACAGTTTATAATATGAACTGGTCCAAAGAACTTCTTTTATTAAAGTACATGCTCATCATCAGTTTCTTGACCTAGTGTGGTCATTGAGGTGCTGTGCTGCTGAACATCTGACCAGTTCCCTCCACTTGTCTCGATCACGTGCCAATGATTGTGTCTCCGCAAAACTTTTCTTGGTCCAATCTTTGATCTTGTCAATCCACTTTTTTCTCTGTCTACCTCTCCTTCTGCCACCCTGGACGCTTCCCTGCAGTAATGTTGTGGATAGACTGTTGGCACTAGTGACATGGCCATACCATTTCAGCTTTCTCGTTTTGACAGTGGTGAGGTCTTTGTATTGGCCTACTTTGCGCCTGATGGTGTTACGCACTTCTTCATTTGTGATGTGGTCCATGTAAGAAATGCCAAGGATAGTTCCGTAGCATCATGTTTCAAGTGTCTGGATTCTTCATTGTAATTCTTCTGTCAGGGTCCAGGTCTCACATGAATACAAAAAGAATGAGATGACTACTGCTCTCAATAGTCTGATTTTAGTTTTCAGACAAATATTTTTGTTTCTCCAGATGGGTCTTAGTTTTGACACAGCTGCCATTGTTTATGATGCTCATGACAAAATTTCTGCTCTTGATCTTTCTTTGGTGATTAAGGAACCAAGATATTTGAATTGGCTCACTGTTTCCAGTTCCTGTCCTCTGACTTTAATCGTGGCTGAGATTTGTTTACCACTATTTGTCATCAGCTTTGTCTTCTCAGCGCTTAGATGTTGAAAAGCGTGGGTGACAGGAGACAGCCTTGATGTACTCCAACTGTTGTCAGTCCCCCACAGAACCTTGGGCAATAACTGTACTGGTAGCCTTGGAGTACAGCTGCTTGATGGTATTGGTCAACTTTGACCCATATTGTACTTCTTTATTGTGGCACACAATGCCGAATGCCACACTCTGTCAAACACCATTTTTAAATCTATGAACACATGATAGATGTTTTGTTGATGTTGTGAGTACTTTTCACACAGAACCCTGAGATTGAATATTTGTTCTGTTGTGCTTCTTCCACTCTGGAACCATGCCTGTTCTTCAGTGATTATTTCTTCTGCTTGTGGGTTCAGCCTGTTCAAGATGATCTTCAACATCACCTTACTAGCATGGCTGATAAAACTGATAGTTCTGTAATTTTGGTACAGCTGGAGATTGCCTTTTTTGGGGAGTGTTATATTCAGTGACTGTGTCCACAATGTTGGCCATCTTGTTACAGATTTTTGTTAGTAGCTCTATCACTGATAAGTTCAGCTGGGATGTTGTCTACTCCAGCTGCCTTCCCATTCTTCAGTGGTCTTATTGCTGACTCCACCTCTTTTTTGAGAATGGGAAATCATCATCATCATTTGAGGAGTTTGGAACTTCAAGCACCTCTCGGTCTCCTGATTGTTGTAGAGTTCTTTACAATACTCAGTCCATCTTTATACAATGTTACTCGCTTCATTTTTGTCTTGAACAGTACTGACTAGTGGTTGTTTCTGTCTTGTGAGGTCTTTCACAATTTGGAATGCCTTTTTGCTATTATTCTTTATCAGACTGCTCTCTATTTGTGTGCAATTTTGACCAATCCAATCTTCTTTTGCTTTCTTCAAGCTTATTCTGACATTCTTGTTTGTATCGTGCTACATGCTAGGGCCTCTTTACTTTGGTCTTGTTTTAACCGTTTAATGCTGGTTCTGCTGCCAGCTAAATGCTTTATGTTTAATACTGTTCTACATACAGAATATAATGAGCATTTATTTTATGCACCGCTAAGTTTTACAACACTTTACATTCTCTTGATTTTTCATAAAATGCAAAGGGATGTAAACAATGCATGCATTTCCATTATTATTCAAGTTTACCTGACACCTTAAAGAAGTAAAAAATAAACACAAAAATTCAATTTCTGCAATTCAGGAACAGTGCTGTAATCATGAATTTGACATCATAGTCAAAACAAAAACTTAAAAAATAAACACCTGAAACTTTTTTACAATGCTTTTTGAGGGTGTGAAGAAGCGAATACACACGTTATACAAGACCCTAAAATCACATTATTCAGCAAGTAAAGTTGACCAAATAACTGAAACACTATGTTTATCTTTGACCACTGGCTTATGTATTGATGTAGT
The DNA here is from genome assembly GCA_029339505.1 of Unio delphinus. Classification (NCBI taxonomy): domain Eukaryota; kingdom Metazoa; phylum Mollusca; class Bivalvia; order Unionida; family Unionidae; genus Unio; species Unio delphinus. The sequence goes on along the minus strand of JAQISU010000138.1, from coordinate 5,151,384 downwards.
TGTAACTGACATCCATGATTAGTACACACAAACTAATTATGACAAAGTGTTAGTGTTTTAAAGAAAAAAAATGAACAAGTCTACACTGATGGAAACCTTGTGCAATACAAATTGTAAAATTTACACTGTCATTATAGAAGCCAAGCTGGTGGTGCAAATGTACAAAAACAGCACAGCCAAATGAAATGTTCCAATTTTAATGACTTTCTGATTTTCTGATCAAGTTCATTTTCAAGACTGTACAAACTGGAAAGCCCACAACTTGAGACTAAAGTCTTGTCAAACTAGTACCTGACAGCAGTTTAGTCACAGGCAAGAGCAATCTTTCCACACACACACACACACACAAAAAGAAAGAGTCCCATCATTGTTTGTAATATTGGCTTTACTGTCATCCAATGTATCAGCTAGGTCCTTTTAAACTGTTTAAAAATAGTCTGCAGTCCTAAACGGACTTTTAGTACATGCCATTATGGTGCAGAAATGCGACTTTATAAAAACTGGTTAAAAGATTATTTTTGCATTCATATAATGGCTTGAGTTATCAAGAATGGAATAAAATAAATGTTTCATTAAATCAGCCAATTATTAGTGATGCACAAACTGGGTAAGATCTGCTCTAAACCATTGTTAGTATAAACCACATCTGTAATCTTTTGCTTCATTCAAATAATTGAATACCTGATCCTAAACAAATCTTGTTAGAAAATAAGCTTATTCTTTCCCCAATTTATTAACACATTAAAACACATTCTATCATTACATCTATGAAATTTTCAATTTTTTTTAAGATACAAAATTCTGATATGTCATGAAACATTAATTACAGGTAACAATCCATACAAAAAGTACACAATTTCATGAAAGTAGCAGCATGTGCAGAGACCTTAATTTAATATGTTCTGAAATTAATTTAAACAGATTTTGTTAAATGAATTTTTAAAAACTTTATTACAGATTATAAAATGGATACTATTTGGCTGCTGATAAATATAATGAGACAAAATAAAGTTGTCTCATAGAAGTTAAGGTGCCTTGTACCATTTCAAGAGGACTCCTGTAAGACATTTGATCAAATAAACTTTACTTTACGTTGGATAATTTAAGCTATAAATATTAGCTATTTATTTCTACATAACAACATCAAAATGCAAAATGAACAAGTATTACCATTCTGAAAAACCAAACTACATATAATATATACTCATCACATCACACATATGTGAAAATATAAACACATTACACTACGGTACATAAACCTGTGCCTAACAATTAGGAGTCCTGTCATAATTACCAATATAATTACCAGTGTTGCCCGTCTCATGTTCTAACTTAGACATAAGACAATGGAAAATCATAAAAAGTATGAAGTTAAAACATGGAACACTTTCAAAGTTGCTTGTCCGAAACATGCATTTTGATGGACATGGCAATTAAACGGCGCTGCATGCACACTATTAAAAATCATTGCTGAACATGGCAATCACTGTTCACTTTACAAATAGTTATTGAAATCAAAGCTTTGTCACAATGCTGTTTTGACTGTATTTACTGGTTTTGATCACTTAATACTGGAATGACTGGCATGATCATGGAGTTAATGAACTCATCAATTAAAATCAAACAGCAGAACCATTAATTAACTAATGAAACAAAAGATGTGAAGATAAGGAAGTCATGTGTTACTACAGTTATTGGCATTAAATGACTGAGTAACTGAACAGCTGTTTTCGTATACATTACACTGGTAATGCATGGTAATGTACATGAAAATTGTCAGAAGTTAATGCATAAATGAACATCTTTGTGTCAAATGGAAAACTTTGAAGAAAGTTACAATTTACTCAAAATAATACTCTTATTTAACCATTTCTCTAAACTGGGAGCCCTATACATACTATAATGAATACAGTTTCCAATGACCAATGAAGTTCTGAGTGTTTTAAAATCAGACTTACCAAAATCACACAGCTTCAGAATACCTTGATTGCTAATTAGTAAGTTCTCTGGCTTTATATCTGAAAGAAAAGAAATTGAAAGAGATCTTATGAAATCCTAAACATATCATTTGTGGAATCCTCACATCTTTTCTAGCCTTGAAAACCTACAAAATAACTTGTCCCCATTTTACCTGGAGTGATCACAGTGGTCTTAAGGAAGTTACACAGCAAAACATGTCTATATAGGGTCCTTGAGGCAACATAAAATCCGTTCTTACCGAGTAAGTGCACATTTTAAAAAGGCTGAACTTCAAGTTAAATTAAGAAAGGAATTTATGTATGTTGTCCATTTTGTCCCAGTCTCTGACATTTACTAACGCATCTAACGTTTGATGCCACACACATGAGGTAGTTTTTGATAGCCTATATACCTGGTTTATGGATTTTGCCATATGCACCTCTCTGGGCGTCTCAATAATGACCTTCCAAATGAATACTTGCCACTTAAAGGTATGCGAAATCAAATTCTAAAAAGTGACACCCATTACTGAAATAGTTGGTGTTGAAAGCCCACATGACTCATGTGACTTTTACCATAAACCATGCTGATGGCAACAAAATTTGGACTTTCCAATCAACAAATGGTTCTGATGTCACCTTTCAGCAAAGTGACAGCAAAAATTTTAAAACAGTTGTCTGTTATGAGATGTTCCTAATATAGAGATGTCCAGTAAGACAGGTTTAACTGCCTTATCTTTAATTTAGTCCAACAACACAACATGGATAACACATCTATGCCTAAATCCTCAAACAAGTGAGATCTGATTTCATCTTTTCTTTACTTCTAAATAAATTAATAAAATAACTAGGTTAAGCTTATGTTTTTTGAATACTAAAGTAAGCATCACAACTGACACCTCAACATAGAGTTCACAGAAATATGCCATTCATATATTTTTCTTTGTACTTAAAAATAAAATCCTCCCAGAAAAGCTGACATTTTTTAAATGGCGCTTAAACACAATGTCAAAGAATCCAGCTAAAACATATGACAAACAAGAGTCCTTCAAAGCGACTCAGGTGCTTCTAGATGAAATGAATTTCTAGGAATTAAGATAATACTATTTCTTCCTTTTAACTTCTTGAGCATTAAAATAACCTCTGATATTCGCCAGCAATCAAATTTTCAAATTTGCTGCTGTGGATGACATTATGAAGCCCACTGATAGAAACCCCATGTTGATTAAACTGTCCAGTTTGGAAAAGTAATGATAACAAAATTGTCAAGATGGCTGCCATGATGGCTATACTGTATATAAGATTGGAACCATTTCTATTTAGGAATGTATGTAGTAGTGCTTTATGGCACCTCAATTATGCCAACTGAAAATAAATATCAGAAAATGCAAAAATAAATTAACAAGTTGTTTTAGTTAATACCTCATGCTGACATTACCATCCATTCAAAAGTAGTGATAACAAGATTTTCAAGATAACACCTGTGGTTATGTTTCTATAACAAAATCTTCTAAAAGAAGCTGTATATACTGGATTGCAAGCAGTATGATTGTCAGTTAGGACTAACATGACATCATAAAAAGTCACAGAAAATCCCCTGGCAATATTATTTTTTAATCCAAGAAGAGTAACAAAAAAGTAAAAACTACTTTTCCTAATTAATGTATCTTTTTCTAGTTGATACTAATTTGATACAATCTTAAATCACTATGAACAATCTCATACAGCAAATGGCAATCGACTGAATAAAGTATCAACCTATTTTCATTTGCTCTGTGAAGGCTTGAAACAGTCCATTTTAAATAAAAACAAACTGCCAGACTTATGAAAAAAATCACTTTAATTTCTGGCTATGGAATTGGAGAGTAAAATTAAATTCCATACTCCTAAATCTACAAGAATGTGAGTTAAAAGAGTCTATTGATATATTGGGTGACAGTCATAATATATCTTAGATTCACTACAGTGTTTGTCAGCCATTAGGGACAACTGTCAGTCACCTGTCAGTATTGTGATATTATGATGATGTCTGCATTGCTTGTTTACAGTAAATTACTGTTTGCTGTATATTATCAACCAAATCAGACCTACCTCTGTGTATGATGTCATTAGAATGACACCAGTGTATTGCTTTGCAAAGCTGGTATGTGTAACTTCGCACCTTCTCCAAAGGAACACCATTAGGCGTCTCTTCCAACAGCTCCAACATGTTCTGAAATTTGTACAGATACAAATCTAATTCTTGGATATACTGACCTTGTACTAAATTGTACTATGCAAGTGAATGGTGAAATACAGGTATTATTTCTGATCAATTCTTTACAACACTTTGGGTGAACGTTATGTGCCTAAAGGGTTCTAATTAGAATAAACCTGATATTATATAGTTACACAAGAACCTAGTAATTATCACCAGTGTTCATGCACTGATACATATTAGCCTGGTATATCCCCAGTGTTCATGCACTGATACATATTAGCCTGGTATATCCCCAGTGTTCATGCACTGATACATATTAGCCTGGTATATCCCCAGTGTTCATACACTGATACATATGAACCTGGTATATCCCCAGTGTTCATGCACTGATACATATTAGCCTGGTATATCACCAGTGTTCATACACTGATACATATGAACCTGGTATATCCCCAGTGTTCATGCACTGATACATATTAGCCTGTTATATCACCAGTGTTCATACACTGATACATATGAACCTGGTATATTCCCAGTGTTCATGCACTGATACATATTAGCCTGACATATCACCAATGTTCATGCACTAATACATATTAACCTGGTATATCACCAATGTTCATGCATTAATACATATTAACCTGCATCTGACTTTAAAAAAACTTGGACACAACACTAAAATCCAAAACCAAAATTCTGACATTGCCTTTTGTCACCACAGGAAAAGCCTTACCTATGCCTAACCATACCATACTTTCTCAGCCAAGACATTAAATAACATAGGTCTATAGAGATCTGACCATTTTTGTGTCATGTAAGAATTTGTTGTTGTTGTTGTTGTTGTAGTAGGGTTTAATGCCATTTTCAGCGCACAATAGGCTATACATGGCAGACAGTATTATTGATGGAGGAAGAACCCGGGAAAAACCCGGAAAGAACCACCGACCCATGAGAAGCTACTGACAAGCTTTCTCACATAACTACATTAGCCGAATCTTAGACTTGAACCCATGCAGACAGAGGTGAGATGGCAGTAATCTGTAACGGAGAGCGCTTTAGACCACTCGGCCACTCAGGGCTCCCATGTAAGAAGTAATAGCCTCTATATCTAGGTTACTGTGTCTTCACTATTTTTATGGGGTGTCAATTATTGTAGGATTTGATACTTACTACATACATTAAATTTAAAGACCCATTGAGAAATGATTCTTCATTAGAAACAATAAGACACCATTTCCCAAACCATAAATTTTGATATGCCACCAATCCACATATTTTTGAGGAAAAAAAAGAAAACAAATTATGTCAGCAAAAATAAATTAATTCATAGCGTTATGTTTTTCTTTCAAAAGAAAGAGACATGTATAGAATGATAAATTTTATGACATGGATAAACAAACTAATTCTGCAACATTTTCACTTGCATGAAAAAACTTAAAAGTAACACCATGTGATACTGAAACATTACGGATATCTGAAATATCTTCAATGAAGCCAAATTTATCTGATACAAGAATTTACTAATAGTTTATATAACATATATGCTGGCTTATAAGTTGAATCTAACTGCAAAGACCCAGATCTGCTGTTGCATAATGCACTGTGAATTTTTAGGAGTTATCAGTAAAACTGATAACACAGACCCTGATCTGTGAGCACATTATGGTACAGTAAATCATGATCTTTGCTGTTTTCAGGTTGACTTGACTTATTAATAAGTATATATGGTTTTTTACACCACATAGACTTAACTTACCAGCACTTTCCATATAAGAGTGTGCTGACCATGAAGGCTTGGCTGTGTTTATTACTATTCATGTAGTTCTGAAAGTTGTAGAGTGAGACATAAATATTAGAAAATTTAATGAACCAATGCCATAACAAAAAAGGTGCACAAAGTCAAAGTACCCCAAAACTCACCCTCTCCACATATTCAAACACCAGGTAGAGTTTTCCCTTCCGCCTGAAAGCTTCACGCAGCTCAACAATATTTTCTTGCTTCAGAGCCCGAAGCATCTTCAGTTCCCTCAAGGTGGTTCGTCGAACATCATCATTTTCTGAAAATTAAAAACAAGGCAAGTAAATAATTCAGTTATTTTCATGAGTCCCAGTTAGCTACAGTCATGCTGAAAGCCCTACAATTACCAAGTCATGAGATTTAGAGAATATCTACATGTATCATATGCAATTTTTGTACACAGTTTAGCAAACATTCTTCTGTGTATGAATAAATGTAGCTACAAGTAATAACTTAAAATTGTATGGTACCATAAAAAAGTAATTTATTAAAACTTTTTTTTAATTAAAAGACTAAAAAAATTCTTTGTCATTTAGAGTAATGGTACAGGAAAAATCAGAGAGCAAAAAAGCACAGCACTGTACATCTTGATATAAGGCAAGCTGGAAGAAGAATTAATGTTATTAAAATTTTAAAAGCCCCATCATTTTAACTTTGTACTTTGTCAATTTACAGATCCTCATTGATTTAAATTTATAGATTATAATAGATTTAAATTTATAGATTATCATATATTTCAATTTACAGATCATCAAAGATTACAATTTATAAAATTACTGCCGATTTCAGTTTATAGATTATGGTAGATTTCAATTTAAAGATTATGGTAGATTTCAACTTATAGATTATCAAAGATATCAATTTATAGATTAACATATATTTCAATTTATAGATTGTAGATTTCAATTTACAGATTATCGTAGAGTTTAAAATATAGATTATCATAGATTTCAATTTATAGATTGTAGATTTCAATTTACAGATTATCGTAGAGTTTAAAATATAGATTATCATAGATTTCAATTTATAGATTGTAGATTTCAATTTATAGATTGTAGATTTCAGTTTATATATTATCATAGATTTCAATTTATAGATTATCATAGATTTCATTATTGATTATCATAGATTTCAGACTCTGTCTGAGCCCAAGTTACGAAGCCGGGGCAGCATGGTGGTTGAAGTACAGTTTATTTGTTCTGAACGTTAGAAGCTTCAGGAAAAATGACCATTACTGATATACTGGTCAACCAGATGGTTAATCCATTGAAAGGTCTGCAGTGAGTTGTCTGAAGGTTCCACAGTCCTTATATACTGGCAACTTTTGAGTGAAAAATGAAATTGAAGCACAGGCTCAATATCTGACAACTTTAATATTGTCTATCTTGAATACCGGTAATAGCTATCTTAAAATCATAATACTGTGTATAGCTCTGCATGCTTTCTCCAATGAACGAAAATAATGTATCAGATCTATTTTTAGGTCTTCTGCTAGAACATGAGGTTTATGCTCATGGAAGCCTAAAAAAAAGACAGTAAAAAGTGGCATTACAAAAGTAAAGCTCTTTTCGAGTGGCTGAATCAAAACATGATGATATTCATGTTTTATGACTTCCAGACCCATTCCTTCACCTCGGAGGTGAAAAATAAGTTTAGTTCCATGCTAGTTCCACTACCTCAGTGGAAAAAAAAAGAGATTTCACTTTCTGCCCAAAAAAATGTATCATAACAAAAGAAAAGTTCATTGTGATTGGGTTTCACCAAATTGCAGTTTAGACGTGTTATGATCTCCAGTGTAAAATAGCAGATGCATAGTGTTCAGCCACAGTGAATATTAATTTCAAACCAATATGACAATAAGCCATCTCATAGACAAAATTGCAAATTATTTCCACAGTTATATTAGGATAACAGTTACTCTTATTCATTTTATAAGGCCAGCATGATTCTGCTTTTTTCAGTGTCCTTATATGACTGTAAAATCTCCAAAAAATCTCAGATTGTCTATTGGCATCTAGAAGACTTGCTTCAAAAAACTATTTTTATCAAAAAAATTTAAATAATGAAGCACACTTTCATAAAGTTTAGTCATGTCTTTAACGACTGCAGAAATCTACAAAAAAAATGTAATGTATTGCTGAAGTTGACTTACCAGCTGCTTGTACCAAACTAATGGGTGGATATAATGGAATTAACAAGCCTCAGCATGAAAACTTGTTTTCCCAAATTTTACTTAGGAAATCAATCACATATGACCAAACCTACAGTTAAATACTTGTTTTGTTTTGTCTTGGCAGAAAGAAAAAGTAAAAACATAGGGATATTTATTTCATGACACATCTATCAACTTTGAAACTCAATTTATATTTGGGGCCCCGAGTGGCCGAGTGGTCTAAAGCGCTGTCCGTTACGGACCACTGCCATCTCACCTCTGTCTGCGTGGGTTCGAGTCTAAGATTCGTCTAATGTAGTTAAGTGAGAAAGCTTGCCAGTAGCTTCTCGTGGGTCGGTGGTTCTTTCCGGGTTTTTCCGGTTTCTTCCTCCACCACTAATACTGGCCGCCATGTATAGCCTATATATTGTGCTGAAAAATGACGTTAAACCATAAAAACAAACAAACAAACAATTTATATTTAATGCTCTATTAGTCAAATACTGATGCAGTGATTTCATTGCAAGTAACAGTGAAACTTTTCATACTTGAAGAAATCTTTGAGTGTCATTCAGAAACTTGAAGTTCACTACAAACTTGCTTCTCCATAATGAAACAAATCAGTGAAACAAAGCTTTTAATTCTTCAAGTATTCATTTCGTTTGGTTACCTTGCTATTTTTGATCAAACTGAGAACGAGTAGGCTAATTTTAGGTAGTTTTATTTACACAATAATATTTATAACGGTGTTTGAATGATTAATTGAAATGAGTTGACCTCAAATGACCATGACTGCTCATTTTTACACAGGTAGGATTTGCATGTCTTTTAACTTTTCTTTTATTCCACCCTCTTTTCTTGATATGATATGAAAAACATAATGTGATAATACAAAGGTTTGATTTTAACAGAGGCTAACAATATAACAAATACTTATGCAAGTCCCAGAACAAAACACGGTCAGCATTTAATTAGGTTCTCAAGGAAATACTTGCAAACATAGCTGTGACAGCAGATTAATGTTTTTCACATCTGGATACAAGACAGCATATTGTATCAATGATGATTACACATAAACTGAATTAAATGATAGAACAAAAAACAGGAATTTCACCTGACACAACTTTCTTAATTGGTATTTATGTACGGAACTGTTGCCACCAGTAGGTATTAGCAACATTTTCATTATCAAAATCTCACTGATTATTGTGTACTGATTGTTTGGATAGAAAAATTAGCAAAATATATGAATTCTTATTAAAAGTTGAGACTTCATTATGTTCATTCAAGTCTCCAGGTACTAACCACCAACAACAGAACAAGCGATAAATCAAAGTTTCCTTATCAATTTTGATCCTGGCTTTCTTCATGTTCAACAAAAAAAGTCCAATTTTTTTTTTAATTTTCTCATTGTAAAAAATGGAATTCATACCTGAGCCCATGTTATAAGTGGATTCACAAGATATCTGGGTGCAAGTTATTGAGGAATTGGTTTGCTAATATTAGACCTTTAACAACAATAAAACTTGTGCATGAATTTTAAACTGGATTGATTGTGCATACCATGATCATAAAGATGTCTACATTAATAAATCACTTTACAAGATATTAAAATAGAATTTTCAAGTTCAAAGTATCATGTTTATAGTTGCATTTAAAATAGTAACTAAACACAGTCCATTAAAAGTCACCTGAGAAAATCTCTGACACTTGGAAGATATTAACATGCATTGCTACCTGTAATGGCCTAAATTTATTTATAGCTGGTGACAAAATAGTTGTTTGTTTTTTTAACAGTAGCAAAAACTGAAAAGCAAACTACGCCTGTTTACTTTTCTGGTCTCTATATATGTTTTGTGGCTTATCTCAAGTAAGCTGTCATCAATGAAGTTCTTTATCAACTGAGCATGATCAGATTCTACCACAAGAAGTGTGAGTTATGTTTGCTCACTGGTAAGCTTCGCCAGCTACATCTATCAGAGTACTGTGATTTGTCTAAAATCTGTTATGTCTATTCAAAGAAAATTCATTTTGGCAATCTATCAGAGTGATAGATTTGCCTAAATTTTATTATAAACATGTCTATTCAAAGAAACATCATTTTGGCAATCTGTTAGACTACTGTGATTAGTATCTAAATCTGTTGTGTATTCAAAGAAAAATCATTTTGGCAATCTATCAGAGTACTGTGATTTGTCTAAAATCTGTTATAAACATGTCTATTCAAAGAAACATCATTTTGGCAATCTATCAGAGTACTGTGATTTGTCTAAAATCTGTTATAAACATGTCTCTTCAAAGAAACATCATTTTGGCAATCTATCAGAGTACTGTGATTTGTCTAAAATCTGTTATAAACATGTCTCTTCAAAGAAACATCATTTTGGCAATCTATCAGAGTACTGTGATTTGTCTAAGATCTGTTATGAACATGTCTATTCATAGAAAAATCATTTTGGCAATCTCTCAGAAAACTGTGATTTGTCTAAAATCTGTTATAAACATGTCTATTCAAAGAAACATCATTTTGACAATCTGTTAGACTACAGTGATTAGCATCTAAATCTGTCATAAACATGTCTATTCAAAGAAACATCATTTTGACAATCTGTTAGACTACAGTGATTAGCATCTAAATCTGTCATAAACATGTCTATTCAAAGAAACATCATTTTGGCAATCTTCATAAAATATTGATAAATCTCATATTCTATTCCCTCTTTATTTTATAGAAGGAGATAACACACTGAAATTTTAGAAGGTGTCATGGATATTGGTTGGTTAACCAAAATTAAGCTTCTTTTTTAAATAAGGTCATCATTAGTATTGTTGTCATTTTGGTTATTACTATTATTATTATTATTATTATTATTAGCAGAGTAGTAGCATAATGTTATTATTATTATTAATTATTGTTATTCTTATTATTATTACTCTTATTATTATTATTAGACATGTAGCATAATGTCCCTACCAGTCACATTATCCTGACAACCTGAGGCTGACCAGACCTAACACTAACCTCTTAATGCTGAGTGCCAAGCAAGGCAGCTGTTAGTACCATATTTATAAGTCTTTGGTATGACTCAGCCAGGGATTGAACCCATGACCTCCTCCATCTGAGGCAGATGCTCTAACCACTAGGCTGCCATAGCGGTTCCCAATAGCTAGATAGATAGCAAATTGTTTATTAAAAATTAAAGCAATCTAAAATGTTATAAGCTACTAATAAATACATAAAAACATGTGTAAGATTTTAGGGCTTTTTGTATATTATTATTATTATTATTATTATTATTATTATTATTATTATTATTATTATTATTATTATTATTTCAAAAGCAAGAACCAAGAACAGCTGCACTACAATTGATACAATTAAAGGTGTATTTTTTCTAGTACTTAGAAAAGAACTATACATTTTATGTCCATGCTTTTGTAAGGGGTATGTTATAAATAAGTTGCCAATATCTAACTCTGTAGAGATAGAATTTATCAGCTTTTGTTTGAGTGTAAACCTACCTAGCTACCGGTAATCAAAATATAGCAGTGTAAGACCAAAGGAAGTTGTGGGGCAGCCTATAATAGAACTAATTTTCAGGTTCAAACATGTGGAGGAGCTAACTATTTGGTGCTTGCCACTTCGTTAAATAACTTATCTGGATACAAAGTCAGAGGAAACTTGATAGCCCAAATCACGGGGCTTTTGTTTGAGAGAATGGCCATTGATTTTATGGGTATTAATAATGGACAGGTAGGATATTACTGAACAGTGGTGAAGGTCATATAAGCACTTTTACTAAGGTAAACTAAAGTTTGACTCAACACTAATCAAGTAGGGCAAGATCTTACTGAGATAAATTATTATAAGACGTACAATGTGAAAGACCTATCACTGTAAAATAACTTGGAGCAGAAGAGACAAGCTATGCCCATATAAAGAAACATAATTGATTTTCAGTTACTAAGGCTCTATTGTAGTAAAACTACTACCATGGTTAACTGTACAAACTTTATTATTATCTATATGTACAGTGTATATGAGCTGCAGATTTCTTTTTAAATATTACCTTCATGATTTTATTACTAGAAATCAAATGGAACTCAAATTTTCACTAAATTTATTATTAAAAAAAGTTAAAAACAACCCCACAATTTTTCCATGTGGTCATCTGGCCATTTTGCTCCACAGATGAAAGAACTAACAAACAATTTTGATACCCTAATTATGACAAAACTTGGCTCAAAATTTAACATTAGATTGGTTATTATCAACTAACTCACTGGCCAATCAGAGATCATAATCTGCAGTTCAGACTGAGCCTGAGTATTGAGTATATTTCTTTGTAACCTTGAGGCAAGAATCTGATTAAATGGTCATATGCATAACTCAATAAAAGCTTAAAATCATAGGGCATCAAATGTTTTCAGCTCAAGCTATTATTCTCTTTGAAATATTTCTATAAAGTCTGATAAAACTTTCTACTTAAGTAGAACTATGATTTCTAACAAGAGATCCAAGTGGGCCTGATAAAGCTCACCTGGTTCCATAATTTAATAGTAGACAATTTCACTGGCTTCTGCGATATTGTAAGAATACAACCAATGTAACTATCTCCCAAACTTTGCATCATTTAAAGTTTACCTATTTTAATACAATATGATAAAAAAAACAATCTACCTAAAGATAAAGGTATACAAAATATGCCCAGTCCTTTGTTCATAATCGAAGTCATCCAAGATCCTGATTATATAAACTCTTTTACTCTATTTTGTATGAACTAGAGGAAAAGTACAGTCTCTATATTAAAGATATATATCTCAATATTATTTGTAGAACTCACTACAGAACCAGTCAATAATATAAAGCTATTTACCATGATGTCACAAATATGAGTCAAATTAAATCTAAAGAATGGTAACAAGCTCAGCCAATCAGGAACATGATTGCCTCATTAATATGTCTTGATCTGATACACAATCTAACTTGGCCAGCATTTTTATTATAAAAGACTATTTTCATTGGATAAAATCAGATCAGAAATATAATTGCTATAGTATTGACAAGCTCAGATAATCAGATGCAACTCTGCACAATTACTATTCATGCCAAGTTTTATAAAAATTCTCTCACTCTCAGTCTAGCAAAGAATTTAACAAAAATGAAATTAAATGCAAAGTCAACTAAACCTATAAAAAATATGCAAAGAGCTCAAGTATAATAAAAATCATCCAACATCTGGATGATGCTATCCTATTTACCAGGTCATATTTAATATCAATTCATTAACATGCAAAAATTTCAATCATAATAAAATATATTATATACCTTTACCAAAGAAATACCCAGACTACTATGATGTTCTTACATCTGACAAAAAAATATCTGCAAATTATTCCACCTGCGAATTGTAGCTTGTAGACTCATCTTAGAAAATGATGAAAACATTCCAAATAAAATGAATGTCATAAAAAATTTATCAGTAAGTAACAAATATTTTTTGGAAAGGCTAAACCACTGCACAATGTTTAAAACAGTGTATCTCAAGGAACTGTTTCAAGCTAGAAAACAAGGTAACACTACCCATGTAAAATCAATATCAGCAAACCACCTTTCCATTCCAAAACCAAATAAAGAACTCCTTAAAGAAGTTTTCATAATTCAGTGACACTAATTTGAAAGAGAATCCCAAGGTAATCAGAAAAAGTGTAAATATAAATGCACTTAATTTTATAATCTAATTCAACTGATGAAAAGTGTGACCTGTTTTATTTGACAAATACATTACAATATAAAGTATACATTTTCCACATTGTTGTCTCACTGTTTTTGTGATAGATATACACCATGTGCCTAGTTGAAGCATGTTCTTACAAAATTGTATATTTACCTGGTCCTAATATAAATGTAGCTTTATTATCAGTGTTGCTTTACAAATTATTTTTATGTTGTGTGCAACTATGTACTATGTAAATATGCACAGCATTTGGCAGAAAGCTACAAGGAAGATTAGACCATGCAACTAATTGTGTCACCCTCATTAAATAAATTTATTATTATTATTATTCGTTGTTTTTACTACTACTACTAATACTAGTACTACTACTACTACTACTATTATTATTATTATTATTATTATTATTATTATTATTATTATTATTATTATTAAAGCTTTTTTACCAATAAATTTTGATATCTGGTATAAAGTTGCTAAAGTGTTAAAAATCACCTCATTAATAATGCATGGCTCTTGCTCATAACTGTACATATCTGACAGCCTTTTTTTAAAAAGCTTATTACCATTTTTAATCAAAGTTAGGTAAAAAAAAATCAGTTCCAAGAGTGGTAACAAGCTTGGTAGATGCGATGCAAGATCCCACTCATTCAGATGCATGGATCCTGCTTTCATCTCACTTGTTCATGAATCTTTATTAAGATGCATATATTTAAAGTCTGATCAAGACTAGATCAGAACGAGCATCTCCAGAGTGGTAACATATTTACCAATCAGATGCAAGCTTACTTTATTAATATGCATGGATATCATATTTGAAATTGTCTTGAAGTTTGACGATATTGAAGGTCTGAGCAAAAACAAATCAAAACAAGGGCTTCTAGAGTTTTAACAAAGTTTAGCTAATCACATACAAGATTAACTCATTTTTCTGCATGGATCTTGCACATTACAGAACTCCTCCAAGATCGTGATGACATAAGCCCATATTGCAATTAGATCAGAAATATGGTTTCCAGAGTGGCAAAATGCTCGCCCAATCAAATGCAAGATCAGTTAAATAATATGCATGGATCTCACTCATTATCAAACTCATCTGAGATCTTGATGATATAAGCCCATATTTCAAGTCCGGCCCAAAACATATCAGGAAAAGGGATACCAGAGTGGTAACCATCTCAGCCAAAAAATCTGATGTTTGATCAGAATCAATATTGACTAAATGTTGATGGACAGACAACAGACAGAGGGCAATACCATAAGCTTAACTGGCCTTGTGGTCTTTTACTCTAAATTTTTATGATTTCAAGCCAGGATCTACATTGTGGCCTGAGATCCAGTTACAATCAAATTCCAGATACTAATGTTGACTTTTAATTGGAAATAGTGTGTAGTTTTGTGAGAAGAGGGCTAGCTGACAATGATGATGCAGCCATACAGTAAGCAAGTCAAGGTCCATTTGTAAAGGAAGACATTACTGACAAGAATGAACACTGAAAATGAGATGAGTTTTGATCATCAGTCATACAAAATTTAACTGCATAGAAAAATGTGGGTCCAACATTGAGCAGTTACATTTCCCCTAATGGATGATATAACAATCTGATAATCCAATTTCACTCATGATATATAAATACAAAATTCCATAAATAATTTCCGTAAATTCCATTAATAATAATTAGGGAGGTTTGTAAGGAAGAAAAATTGGGTGGGCTTAACAGTTAGGGATACAACTCCAAAAATTATGATGCTGATCAAATGCCAAAAAAAAAAAAACACAACTGGGTATACTCATTAAATATAAAGTTGCATATCAAAAGATGAGTTATTGTTCAGAAATAAAACTTTGTATGATGACAACATGAGGCAAACAACATCAAACTGCCAATAAACGTGTAATAATATTTAATAAGGAAGTCATGCATAATGAGAAGTAAAACTGATTCATATCATAATGGGATATATAAACATGGCAAAATAATGTAAAGTGCTGACAAATGTACTCAGTTAAATTCTCATCAGTATCTGGTTGAAATTTAATGAGCTATTGTGTAGAACTGAAAGCAAATAGGTCTGACAACTAGAACTATGCACTGAACGCCATTATGAATGCTGATAACCAATGTCAGTAAAGAATGTATAAGTATCAAGCAGTCTACCAAATTTGGATGAAAATCCAATCATACAAGAGTTACTGTGCAAAATTTAAATAGGTGGGTCTCTCAATCAGATACTTTGTAACAACTCAATAAATAAATAATGAGTAGAATGCTGATACATGTACTCCAACTCCACCAAGGCTTCTGACAAAAACAAAGTGCTGGTAAAATTTGAGTTATTGTGCAGAAGAAGAAATGGGTTGGTCTTATAATCAGGACTATAAATCCACTAAACCTGTATGCAGAACACTGACAATCAAATTTAGTCAATGTCTCATCATATCATGCTGTCTATCAAATCTGGCTGAAATCCAAAAATAATTTAGCTATTCAGCAAAAATGATATTAAGTGGTTCTGACAATCAGGGGCAGTAACTCTGCAAAATTAGAATTGACAACTGAACTAAGTGAAGCTGCATATGAAATCTGACTGAATTCCAATACTAATTAAAGGGATTTTTGTTGTTATTATTGGTGGAGGAAGAACCCGGAAAGGACCACCAACCCATGAAAAGCTACTGGTAAGCTTTCTCATGTAACTACATTAGCCGAATCTTAGACTCGAACCCATGCAGACAGAGCTGAGATGGCAGTGATCCGTAATGGACAGTGCTTTATACCACTTGACCACTCAGGGCCCCCAAAGGGGTTTTTGTATTGAAACAATAGATGCAATAGATGGATCGAAGAATAGATGGAGGAATGGCTCAATTTAGTGTCCCTTATTTCCCATGAAAAGCAGGTGGGGAAAAAAAATAATCATATACACAGTGTGTGTGTGTGTGTGTGTGTGTGTGTGTGTGTGTGTGTGTGTGTGTGTGTGTGTGTGTGTGTGTGTATGTGTGTCCCCTTAACATTAGACAGGTGTTATTTATACCAAGATATTTTGTAGGTTCATTTACAGTAGGTTTTATGGATAAAATGTAAAAGGCTTTCTTCACTCTACCATTAGATCCAGAATTTGCTGTAATTTCAAATCTGATGGCAACAGTTCTGAAAAGCTTGTCCATACCCGAGTGTTGATAACAATTGTTATTTGGCCTTCCCATCACTATTATCTCCAAATCATGGGTGTCGGCAATCTAACTTTTAAATTTTCAATACTGACACTATATCAATTACATACTCAATAATTAATCAAGGGGTTCCCCTACCATGTCAGGTTATTTTGCAGTGCTCACCAATAATCTTTATGTTTGACCTTGAAACCAACATAAAAATTCTGATTATATATATATATATATATAGGTATAAATAAGGTATGGTGTGATACTTTACATGTTACAGTGTCGTATTACCAACACATAATTGTGCAACATTAACAGCATCTAAATAAAGCATTGGCTAAACTTGTGCAATTTTCAGATTTTTTTAAAATCAAACTAGAGGCACAAGTGGGCCTGGTATCACCACTCGTCATACAGTGGTTAAAACAGCAGATGAAATAATAAAGCAGATTCCATGGGTAGAAAGACATGCAAATCAGAATAATTTTCAGCTGTCTGGCAGAAATCTGTGGTTACTCATTGGAATAACCCTAGCTGAACTAGATGGTGCAATGATATCTTTTGTATTCATGGGAAAGGTTATCACGCTAGGCATTTTTGCAAAAAAAATCAGTCTATTATACTTTTTAGAAGCTATATTAACAAAAACCATATCTGAAGGGAGATGAGCATAATAAGTAGATTTTCCACCTAGCTGCTATGAAAGGCTTGCCAATGCAAGGGGAACTGAACAGGTGATAATTATTATAGCCCAATGTTTTTAGAAACACCCCTGCCAAGTTTTTGAGAACTCAAAATTAAAACTAGCTCTTTTGTGAATTCACACCTTTGCAAAGGAATTCGCCTAAGGGATTCACCCTAGACAACATCCATATAGAATGTACTCTTAATAACATTCCAACCATTTCTGATCAAATTTGCTTTGGCCATTCTAGTGAAGTGGCTGAAAATGGGGTTTCTGTATGACTGCTATGAAAAGCAAATGTAAATTAACTTTAAATCAGTAAATAAAAAACTTCTACATGAAATCCCAAAGTAAAATTTCAGTCCCAAATGTCCATGTTACATTAAAATGAACCCCACAAAACCATGAGAAAAGAAGCAACTAAAAAGTGCACAGGGCTAGTTGGTGGTTTACAATTTAAAACAAAATCACCACTTCATTAATATGCATAAATCTCAATTACTATTTAACTCATATGAGATCTTGATCATAGATGTCTATATTCCCTATATAATCAAAATCTGATCAGAAATGTACCTTCCAGAATGGTAAAAAGCTCATTCCATCAGATGCATGAACAGTTCTTTAACATGCATGAACAGTTCTTTAACATGCATGAACAGTTCTTTAACATGCATGAACAGTTCTTTAACATGCATGGCTCTCACTCATTATCAAACTCATCTAAGAAGTTGATGATATAAGCCTATATCCATGTTTAATCAAAATCATATTGGAATTAGGGCTTCTAGACCAGTTAATCAGACTCAAGATCACCTCTCATTAACAATCTCATCATCAAACTTGTCCGAGATCTTATAAGTTATAATATAAACATACATTCCAAGTCATACAAATCAGAAATATGGCCTCTTTATTTCAGTCCAACAGTCTGATGTCAGAAAATCTCATGAATATAAGTGTTTTGCTCATTATTAAACTTTTCCAAGATCCTCATGATACAAGCATATATTCTAAGTTTTATCAATTATCGCATATTCCAAGTTGGATGACAATTATATTAAATGCATGTCCTCAAATGTGGTTATATAAAAATGTTGTTAGATGGACGGACAACACAGCACCATACCATAACCTCACATGACCTCTGAAGCCAACATTGCCAGCTATATTATGTACCAATCACAGTAATGGAAAAAATGCATGGATCCAACATTTGATGAATGCATATACATGTATGTGTCTTATTATAGGGGGTGGAGCAAATTTCTAGCCAATGTATCGTAAATACATTTTGTACTTCATGTTAATGAAATATACCATAATTTCACTTCTTGTGTTTATGCAATTAATAATCAAATAACAATATTTTAAGAAATGAACAACAAATACTTAAAGCCCCATGTTGTTTTCTGTCAACCTACCATTATACATATATAGCTGACAGACCAAATTCAGGTAAAGTAATTGGTTAAATTGTGGCCAATGGGTTCCAAAATGGTAATGTGTTATATCAGTAATCTTGTTATAGTGAAGAGCATTATAACATGGTGGAGCTGTACGTAAACTAATTGACTTTGAAACTTTTGTAAAAACATGTACAAATTTACACATAAATGCCGGCAGGTACTCATCACATCTCATTCTTAGATGAAGTTAGTAAAACCCCTAAAAGGATCCCTGTATACTGTATGTTGCTTATAAGTCGAGTAAAATTGCAAAGAACAAAGATCCTAATCTGCTATATCATAATGTGACTGCAGATTTGATATTGTTTGTTCTAGTGATTACTCCTAACAAAACTACAATGACCCAGATCTGTGGGTACATGATGCTGTTCCAGATTTGGATATGTGAAGTTTGCAGTTGGACTCTACTTACAAGTGAGTATACAGACAGTATGTTTTATCTCTGGCAACTTTGCATGTATAAGCGTTTATTTTTTCAGTTAACCAGGATACATTTTTGATAAAAGTAGAAGTTTGAACTTAATAAATGAAAGTCAACTACAGAAGAACAATTTAATATAAGAATAAAAAAACAGTAATTTTCTAATTTCTGCAAGACATGTATTAAAAATGTGAATTGGAAATTACTTGTTTACATTCTAATCACCTGGAAACATAATGAGGCAATGGTGGTTCAGACTGCCCAGTGTCCCAAGAGAAATCAATTCTACCTTACAAACACCTGAATCATATCACCCACAACAACTTAATACAAAACAAATAATTGGGTCGATATGTTTACCAGTATTTACAACAGACCGATTTTATTCACAGTTCACCCGGATGCTTTCATTAATTCCAGGGAGAGCTTTCAATATTTAAAATTAACAAAGATTAATTGGAAAGTATCAATTTACTCTGCATTCCAAATCATGTGCCTTATTTCCATGTGTACAATTCAAATCAACTGCTGAAAAGATACCCTGACCTGCTGGTAGATAGCATGCTGGCAGATCAAGTATACAGAGTATATACTATTTATTAGGAATCATAAGTAAAGCAAATCTCTGATCTACCAGTGCATTATGTAAAATAAGATCTAGGTCTATGCTGTATGTAGTTTCTGTTTATACTTGCTAATGCATGTCATAAATTACTGTATATACTTAAGGGGCCTCGAGGAATGGCCAAGTGGTCTAAAGTGCTCTCCATTACGGATCACTGCCATCTCACCTCTGCCTGCATGGGTTTGAGTCTAAGATTTGGCTAATGAAGTTATGTGAGAAAGCTTGCCAGTAGCTTCTCGTGAGTTGGTTGTTCTTTCCAGGGGTTTTCCTGGGTTCTTCCTCCACCAATAATACTGACCGCCATGTATAGCCTATCGTGTGCTGAAAAATGGCGCTAAACTCTACAACAACAACAGCTGTATATACTTGCTTATGCATGACACAAATTACTGGATACACTTGCTTATGCATGACAAATTACTGGATATACTTGTTTATGCATGTCATAAATAACTGTATATACTTGCTTATGCATGTCATAAATAACTGTATATACTTACTTTTATGCATGTCATAAATTACTGTATATACTTGCTTATGCATGTCATAAATTACTGTATATACTTGCTTATGCATGTCATAATTACTGTACATACTTGCTTATGCATGTCATAAATTACTGTATATACTTGCTTATGCATGTCATAATTACTGTACATACTTGCTTATGCATGTCATAAATTACTGTATATACTTGCTTATGCATGTCATAAAATTACTGTATATGCTTGCTTATGCATGACATAAATAAATGTATATACTTGCTTATGCATGTCATAAATTATTGTATATACTTGCTTATGCATGTCATAAATTACTGTATATACTTGCTTATGCATGTCATAAATTACTGTATATACTTGCATATAAATGACATAAATTACTGTATATACTTGCATATAAATGATATAAATTACTGTATATATTTTCAAAAATGTATATCAGGACTTGTGTTTTGTAAAAAGCAGGAGAGGTTCATTTACAGCACATCATCATTTATGGCACATGATGTCATATATACTGTATGTACGTGCTTATAAGTCAAGTCAAATTGCAAACAACAAAGTATTTGTGAAAGGCGACTGCCATGAAATCTTGGACAAAAATTGTGAAGTTCGCTCCAAAAATCATCTGGAAATCTTTGTTTTGAGCAATAAGATTGGGGAGAGCAATCATCACTCTCTTGGAAGCAATTTAAGGAGCATGGCGGTGCATGAGAGCAAACATGCTTGCTTAAATACATGAAATAAGTTACTGTATATACTTGCTTATATACAATTTTAAACTAATATATATACTTGCTTATAAGTTTTATCCAACTGCAAACACAGATCCAGATTAAAATGCTCCCCATAAATAAATTCATTGTCAGCACAAACTGTTTACCCTAGGGTCAGCCTCATTTGAAATATTTGTTATTTTAACAACATATTTTTCATGACTAATTACTCTGACAGCACTAGATCTGACTGCTTACATACAAAATATTCTCATTTATCCATTACTTTATGGCAATCAAAAGCATTTTAGCAAGTTTCTAGCAGATTTAAACTTTTGGCGACACAGACATTATTTGACCTGTACAGGGAGGTAACCCACTGAAAAGCATAAGATCCATATCTACTGCCACATAATGTGCTGGCAGATCTGAACCTGTGCAGTTTGTTAGAACTAATCAGTAGAACAAACAACAGAGACCCAGATCTGTAAATGCATTATGCAATGGTATATCAAGGTCTATGTTACTTTGCTGTACAACTATACTTATGAGTATAAAAGGTAGCCATATGTTATGCACTAGTGAATACAGTAATTTCAATACATTTTATTGACCTCTGCCCCTATCATTAAAATAATATATTCCACATAGCTATACATTAATTCTTGTCTTCCAGTAACTAACTTAATTATCAAATTGCCAGCTGGAAAATATTTCAATCAATTAAATGCAAATCAATCATAAAATAATTTGTGCTTCGAATTAAAAATGAAAGCTTGTACTCATTCAACTGAATTTAGTGAGATGCTCGTTTATACATCAACAGTTTTTTTTCAAAGGTTCCAAAGCTGCCATAAAGTTATTATTCAAGACCTGAAAGTCATTAAAAGAACATTTTCCATAGTGATCAATATCGGCATATGTATCTTAACTTTCTGTCCAAGCAATGGAAAGTTGTATGCTGAGCAGACATAGAAAGCTAATTACATTTTCTAAGGGGAAAAAAACTCGTTATATTACACAAAGATGACTGGACTTTATGACCCCATTTAATATGGTTACAATTATTCATGTCATTTAACATCAAGCCATAACATGAAGTAAAAGTTTGAAATACCCAAATGTACAATGGTTACTTACATGCATTCACATGCTCATACGCAATGTTAACAATGTAGAACTTTGCATGCCACTACATAAAATGGCATTATATTAGGGCCTGTGCTTTTCTGAGCTTGGATTCCATTTGCACTGATATACTTGTCCTTCACTATAAATCATCTCATTAAAATAAAGTTTCTGATATAACACTGTCAAGAAAATACAATGGTCATTAACTATAAAACACCTCGGTATAACAATGTCAAAAAAGTGGTCCCTTGCTATAAAATACCTCAGTATAACACTATCAAAAAGGTAGTCCCTTGCTATAAAACACCTCAGTATAACACTATCAAAACAGTGATCCTTCACTATAAAACACTTAAGAAAAACGATTTTGATACAACACTGCCAAAAAAGTGGTCCTTTACTATAAAACATCTCAGAATATATGATTCATACAATAACATTCTCAAAAAAGAAATGATTCCTTACAATAAAACACCTCAGTATAACACAGTTTCTGATGCAACGCAGTCAATAAAATATACTGGTCCCTCATTAAAAAAACACACCTTTGTATAATACTATACATGATATAACAGAGATAGTCATGAATTATACTTTCCCATAAATCTGACCCAAGTATAAGGTGCCTCACTATATTAAGGTACAACTTTATGGCTCCGCTGAACAATGTTTTTTAGTGAGGTACCATGCTATATGTAGCCAATCGAAGTGAACAAGATAAGACACACAATACTTTTCAATAAAAAGGCTATATTGGTATATAATATAACATTCAACAAAAGATTACTATTTCTTCATTATGATGTTGTTGTTGTAGGGTTTAACGCCATTTTTCAGCACAAGATAGGCTATACATGGCGGCTAGTATTAATGATGAAGGAAGAACCCGTGAAAACCCCCGGAAAGAACCACCGACTCACAAGAAGCTACTGGCAAGCTTTCTCACATAACCACATTGGCCGAATTGGAGACTCGAACCCATGCAGACAGAGGTGAGGTGGCAATGATCCGTAATGGAGAGCGCTTTAGACCACTCGGTAACTCGGGGCTCCCTCTTCATTATGAACAAAGTTAGCCACAACTTTCAAGCAAAATGCTGACATCTTGCCCTGACAATTAATGATAAACTAAAATTCCAAATTTCAAAATCCATAAAATCCTGAAATTTACCTTCACTGTCTTTGAACTTTTTGACTGCAACTGTTTCTCCAGTTTCCTGCAAAAGAAAAAAAAATGAAGACCAATATTCATAGCAAAAATATAATTTCATGCTGTCTTAATTATTTAATAGGTCTAACTCATAATAGTGTCTCCACACAGTAAAAGCATTAAAATAAATTCATCTTTTGATAATGTAAAATGCAAAATTTTCCTACATTTATAACTATTCATGCACAATTAATAAGAATGAATTTCTATAAATATTGATCCATGGCAAGGATAATATTCTTAACTACATTTGAATGTCTACCATTCATATAAGCAAAAATTAATTACAAATCTGCCAACTGTACTTAATTGGCAACAATTTTATGCTATGAACATATTACTCAAAGAAAGTCATTTTTGTTGATACATGTATAAACAAGACCTGTGGATTAGTTTCCACATTAGCATAATTTTGTTTGATTATTTTGAGTCATCAAACAATGATCTTTCTTTTTCTTTCCAGTGCAAAACATTTTGTGTACAATATAGTACCTTTGTGATATAATGATACAGTAAATATCTAAATGAAAATTAAAACCTAATGCTTGTGTTAGGTGAATATACATGTATTCTTCATGACCCTGCAATACAATTTAATATTTAAAAAAATTTACATGTAGAATCTCTCTCTCTCTCTCTCTCTCTCTCTCTCTCTCTCTCTCTCTCTCTCTCTCTCTCTCTCTCTCTCTCTCTCTCATATATATATATATATATATAGATATATATGTGTGTGTGTGTGTGTGTAAATTTGATTTAATTTATATATTTTATTTAATTATTAATTTAATTGTTTGTTAGTTTAATTTTTTGTATATTCCATTACATGCTATTGTAATGTAACTTTATTTACAATACTTGACACTTTCCAGAAATTAAGATTCTTTTGGTAAACACTAGTAATAGAAACTTTGTTTCTACTGCTGACCTAGTTCTTGACCTTGGTTCAGAAATGAGAGTTGAAGTAAACAACTTTTGAAAAAGATTTATATTCTTTCTTAGAGTAAAATTTATAAACTGCAATCGAGGCCATACTTGTATCATTAAGGGTTTTCCTGTGGAATGACACACATCTGTTCTGCGTCGTTGCTAGATTTATTATCAATGTTTTGAGAAATAATAGTCATTCTGTGCCATAATACTGGAGAAGTCCAAGTGTTTTATGTTATGACCAGTTTATTGAGCTAATTATTTTGTTTTATTCAAATTATTTGGATTCCAAGAGATTATTTTCCCACAGAAATACTTGTGTTCTAAATTAATTCTTGGACAAGGGCAGTTATCGAAATTTACACCAAATTCAAGTACTGGAATATTATTTTCTGTGATTCAACAAAGAACTGTTGACACACCAGTACAACGTTGTCTACAGCATACATCATCACCTTCCATTTTAGATTTCATCAGGATTCGAACTCAGCTTCAACAGGACATTTTATAACATGTACAAGGACTTCTACTTTTTAATTCTTGGATTATTTTTAAATTTGTATCATAAAACCATAAGTTCTTTTTTCTCATTTTTTACTTGTTTTTCCAGGGAAATAAATTATTTATTCTTTACAAAGCTTGTTGTCTTCACTTTTTTCTCACTGCATTTTTGTAAGAGCTTAAACATAACACTATATATATATATATATATATATATATATATATATATATATATTTATATATATAATTGCATGCAGTCGTCAAAACCAAAACTCAAAACTTCAAAATAAGTCCCCTCAAACCAAAAACTTTTTTAGTGACTTGAATTTTGCTTCTTTAATGTCATCATTTTCCCCGGGTAAATGAAACCTCTCAACTCGAAATATTAAAAAAAAATTTTGATTCAAAATTTATATTTTACACCTAAAAAAAACAACATAAAACCAAAACTCATTTTCAACTCAGAAATATATCTTAGCTGCTAAATTCCTGCAACATGCTTGAATCAATTTATTACTGTTAGCAAATATTGCTCATCCGGTGAGACAAGAATATAAAAATGAAAGAGAATGGGACTCTACAACAATACCTGACATGATAAATGCTTGTATGTAAGCCATTTATGAAAATCTACTTTTTCTAACTGTGATAGATGTATTCACGTGTGTACATGACAAAAAGATTTTTTTACATAAACATCAGGACACTGTTTCAAAAAATTCACTTTTGATGCTTCTCTGATGGATATCAACTACACTGATCTGATTTTCAAGAAGGAAAAAAAATCTGTTACATACTGTACATATATTTAAAGTATCATGACTGTCTTCACTCACATGTCAAAATGTCAGAAGTACCAGTTATGCATTACAGAATAAAATGAGTGATTAGTGAGTGTGAATCTACCACTTCCTACAATGAAGAAACTAAGGGAAATATTGGCATAGGAACATCTACTATTTCTAATATTCTAAAGAAAATGGAATTCTAAAAGAATGAACTTAAAACAACAGTGATGAAAACAGGCATCATTACAACAATGACTGCAAATCTAAAATACTAAATGATCTTGTGTGGCAATAGCTTAACCAATTTAAGACCAAATGCATTCTAATCTCAGGTCATAATATAAAATCTCTCTTTTGTCACATATGCACTTAGATAAAGAGATATTTTTTTATTTCTGCAAAATACTCATTAAACCCAAAACCTCTCAACAACAAAATTGGAGGGGGAGGGGGGCAAGAT
Source organism: Unio delphinus (assembly GCA_029339505.1). Classification (NCBI taxonomy): domain Eukaryota; kingdom Metazoa; phylum Mollusca; class Bivalvia; order Unionida; family Unionidae; genus Unio; species Unio delphinus. The sequence goes on along the minus strand of JAQISU010000138.1, from coordinate 5,124,940 downwards.
TTTTCAGTTTTGAAGAGAGATATGTTACTATTTTAAAGGCAGTTACAAATTTATGTGTAGATTCAATATTAAAAAAAACATTCTGCTTACTCTGTCAAGGAGGTGACAAAAATTAATGATTAAGCGAATCTAGTTTTTCCATTAAAACTGTACAATGTAAATAATAGATTTTTTTTAATAATCACACCTACCCAACTGGTATAATAATTATAGATTTTATCATTTAAGCAAGAAATTCAAGAAACATCAATGCTTATACTGCAGGATTGGGGTGAGGGGCAGCAGTGCTGTCTTGCTTAACATATACAGTACTTTTGATCATATTTCCTTCTATGATTGATTACATAATGGAAAAAAAATTAATTAAATTCTCCAAGGTAATAATTCAATGCTAAATGGGACACTACTGAGAAAATATTTCATAACTGACACTTATTCCTGCTTGGCTTGATCAGCTATAAAAACAACTTTCATCCATCTTAGTCATGATTTCGCATTAATTTCAACCTCAACTGTAACTGATGGCATAAAAAGTAATTGAATTGCTTTTGGATTGAATAGTGTGGAGTAGCTATCTGAATAAATATTTTCTGTGTAAGTCCCATATAAAGATAACAACTTGTGTCCAAATAACTCTACCACATTAACAGCTCTAGGGTGCTGCAATCTGGAAAGCTGTGTTCCACTTTATCATGCAGAGGAAGCATTGATCGTGCCATTCATAAATATTATAGTCAATGAGATCTTTTTTTTAACTTTGGTAATGAAAGCAATCTAAAGATTGCATGAGACATTTCAGCAAACATTATGTCTATACCTTAGTATTCAGTGACTGAATTCGTGATATTTGTGGTTGTCTTTGGCATCGGGGAGGGGGGAATGTATAAACAAGTTATATTTTTATTGTCATGTGAAATAGTGTTTGCCTGACAGAAATGGCAATTATTGCAAAATCTGTGGATTGTACTAATCTCATAATCTGCAACCAAAATTAGGTCAACAGCACATATCATTGCATTTTCAAGCTAATACTGCCTTTGAAGGGAGAGGGTGTGTGAGCAATGCCTAATCCAAGCATCAATTGATTGCATATCTTATGAAAACAGTTCTTATTGCTTTCTGCATTCTGTTTTTTTTTTGTGGGTAATTTCATCCATGTTTAATGCATACCAGCATCATCTATCCAATATCTATGCCAGGATATTTCATATCAATGTAGTTCAAATTTTGTTGAACAGTTTATTGCAATGTGGCCATATCTGATACTGGTGTAATATCCTTGGTAAAAATGCAACATTTGAACAAAGGAAGGAATGTTAGCGTCAAATTTTGTACTTAAAAATATACTGAGAAGTTAAGTAAAATATTTTGTTAATATATTTTTATTTTTATTTTTAGCAATGGTAGCCATATTTGATGGCAATGAGTCATCATTTGTCTGACTAAAATACCTCTATGCCAGGTTGCATTCTTTAAAATGTGGTCAAATCCTGTTCAGGTTCTTTAAGAAGGCATTTAATGTGTTTCTGCTTTTAGTAAAGAATCCCTATTTGATGGTAGATTGGCATAATTTATATGTATTTTAAATTCTTTTTGTACCAGTGCATATCATCAAATTTGGTCAAAATCTGTTTAATGCATTTTTGAGAAGTCTTTAAAAAGATTTTCAGTTTATAGCAAAAGCCATCATTATTGACAACAGATTCGCATCAACTTCATAAGTATAAATGCATTTCATGCCATGATCCTTTGTTAAATTGGGTTAAACTGGGGGGGGGGGGGGGGCTCTGGTTTTTGAGACAAAGTCGTTTAGACGTGTTTTCTTAAATATTTTTATATTTGGTGGGCATGCTGATTCTGCATTAGTTTTCTTTGTACAAACCTGAAAATCATATATGCAAGAATGCTATTTCTGAAAGTTCCCTGGCTCAATCCAACAATAAATCAAGATTACAAACAAAAATGTCAAGTCTGACAAAACCATGAAAACTGACAAGCATGAAAATTGGTTAACAAATATGCATATACCGTAGGGATTTACAGAAGTTATGTTAAGTTTAGTACCAAGACAAGGAGATTCAGGTCAAGCAAGAAAACTATTTTTGTCATCTGTTAGGCCACACATTGTAACGTCATCAACATGTGTCTGGTCATATTATAGCATAACAATGTGTTTAGCATCATCATGCCTTGTCATATTTATAACATCATTAAAATGTGACTTGCCTTATAATTACATCAACTTGTCTTGTCATATTATAAAGTTATCAAATATGTGTCTCAGCATATAATAGCATCATCAATGTATCTTGTCATATTATAAAGCTATCAAATATGTATCTCACCATATAATGCATTATCAATGTATCTTGTCATATTATAAAGCTATCAAATATGTATCTCACCATATAATGCATTATCAATGTATCTTGTCATATTATAAAGCTATCAAATATGTATCTCACCATATAATGCATTATCAATGTATCTTGTCATATTATAAAGCTATCAAATATGTGTCTCAGCATATAATGGCATCATCAATGTATCTTGTCATATTATAAAGTTATCAAATATGTGTCTCAGCATATAATAGCATCATCAATGTATCTTGTCATATTATAAAGCTATCAAATATGTGTCTCAGCATATAATGGCATCATCAATGTGTCTTGTCATATTATAAAGCTATCAAATATGTATCTCACCATATAATGGCATCAATGTATATTGTCATATAATGATATCATCATCATGCCTTGTCATATTGATAACATCATTAATATGTGTCTTGCCTTATAATTACATCAATGTATCTTGTCATATTATAAAGTTATCAAATATGTCTCACCATATAATGGCATCAATGTATCTTGTCATATTATAAAGTTATCAAATATGTGTCTCACCATATAATGGCATCAATGTATCTTGTCATATTATAACATTATCAATACATGTAGGTATCTTGCAGTATAGGGTAATGTAATCATTGTGTTTTGTCTTATTATAACACTATCAACATGTTTTGCCATATAATGCTATTATCAACGTGTCATGTCATACTATAATATTATCAATACATGTCTGCCTACATAATGACATCATCAATGTGCCTTGCCATATTACAATATGTCTTGACATACAATGATATTATCAATGTCTTGTCATACCCTAATATTATCAATATATGTCGGTCTATATATTAACATAAGCAATGTGTCTTGCCATATAATGATATCATTAATGTGTTTTGGCATACCATAACATTATCAATACATGTATGGCTATATAATAACATCAATGTGCCTTGTCATACCATCAACAATATGTCTTACCATATAATGACATCAATATGTCTTGTCATAGTATAACATTATCAATATGTCTTGCTATATAATGAGATTATCAATGTGTCTTGTCATACCATATCAGTATCTTTATGTGTCTTGCCACATCACTGCATCATAAAACAACCCAACAGTTTAACCTATTAGACAACAAGACAGTAAAGAATGCATGACCACAAGAAATTCTGTCTCATGAATGTTTATTACAGTGCTATTAAATATAATTTTTAATGTATTTCCTCTCTGACAGAAGAATGCAAACATAAAGATGCCACAATACAATCATTAGTTTCCAAATTGTCCCAGAGTTTTTCTTTAACCCATAGCAAGAGTTCCTCACTCCCAGAAATGCTTGAAAATGTGTTTGGGAATCCTGTTTCAATATGTATTAATATCACCAGGGCTCTCAATGTTAAAATTCTAAGATAAACCATGGACCCTGAATAGGGGGGTATCACATAAGCACTGAATGATCTTACCAAGCTGACCCATACTAATGATCAATACAGTTGAAGTTCCATTACTTTAAATGCATGGGTTGAATTCTTAGATAACCACTAAACTATCTCTGTACATACAGTATGTCTTTAGAAGGAAAGAGGTACAGTACCAAACTGCAACCTTTACAGTGTCTGCAGAGAGAAACTTGCGATAATCCAGGTAAAGATAATACCCGAGCAATCCATGTTTATTTGGACTCTAAAAACAATCCTACTTATCACCATTAACTCTGTGAAAGCGAATCACATTAAAACTTTTCTAGGAATCACACATACCACTTTTCTAGGAATCACACATACCACTTTTCTATTAACTCAAAGCTTTTGATTAGGTAGGTTATTATCAAATTATATCATCAGAAATGTTTTTATTTTCACTACAAATAATTCTTATCATATATTTATGTAATTCTATTATTTAACAGTCATCCTTACAAAGCATTCTGGATCATTCTGTAAGACTAAAAGGTGGGAGGAATGGAATGGACATGGTGGTGTTCTGCCAATCTCAAATTGCAGACAAATACATGTATGTACATGTATAAATTTTTTTATTATAATGTAAGATGTAGTCTTTGAATCATTATGGTACATGGTGAAATGAATCTGTACTCAATGTACAACCAGGTTCAAAAACTATACCATAATAGCACTAAATGTTATTTTTTTTAAAAAGAGCTTTTATTAATGTCTGTATTTGGAATTGTTATCACATGCATATAAAAATACCATAACTGGCACATTATATGTCATCACAGTGTTTAATAGTTCTCTATGCAAGTACTACTGGGCCATGGCTAACTCTAGAAGTGATCCTCTGAAATTAAGGTGATAGGAGCCATAAGGCATACCATAGAAAAATAAGTTCCATAGAAATAACATGTTTTAAACAGGTTTTGTATTCAATTTTCTTTCTTGTGGAATGCCAGGATCAAGACATGCAAGGTTCCTTTTAGGCTGTACCCTTGTGTCTATGACCCTTTTTTCCATCTGAAGCACTGAGTTCCCTCCATCACAAACACAGGATGAAGTTGCACACAGGACCCTGAGAGCAGGGAACAGGGACACAGTCTCCTCCATTCTCCAAATTTGGGAGGATACACACCATTTATGTAGACAAATGAAATAATAATACATCATGCACTAATATTTCAATATATATGAGAAAAATTTGGTTGCTCCAACAGTTTTGTCACCATAACTTTGTCATCTACATAGTACTATCATACTTTCTTTGAACACTTACATTATATTTTTTTTTTAAAGTTTTTTTCAGTTGCCAAGTGACTGATGAAAACATTATCTGGTCAACCTGAAATGAGCTGTACCAGAGAATTCTCCATTCTGGATCTTGCTCTCGTATTCAATTTTAGTATACACTCTTTATCTACGAGCATTTACTATAATAAATATTCTGTTTTCTAAATTACTTTTCTTTCCAAACCAACAAATCATTAATTACAAGACAAACTGTTTATCTGAATAAATTTAGTCACTTTTTGTCAACCACAAAATAAATTAAATCGCCCGCACTACAGTGGCAACCTGAATCTCAAAAATATGTTATGCTAAAAGCTGTAAAGCATTTTACATTGCAACTTAGCCGACAAACTTTGAATGTTTTCATTGTCATATACACCATTTTATCACCTTTTGAAACTCTGAATAGCATTAGCAACAACACAGCCATGGGTGGACATCCACTAATGAAAAGTTGTAGGCATATTGTTCAATTGCTTACTGATGAAAAAGCACGCCCAGGGTCAAGATTAGAAAAACTGGGGAACTGGGGGAATTAAGAGAAACACGAGAGTCTGCATTCTATGTGCAAAACTGCATAAGGCACATTAAAAAGCAAACAAATATCAAGAGCATCCTAAAATCCTTGAATAAAGTACACTCATTGCCAAAGAAAAATAAGGTGATCAATTCTATTGACTTAAAGCATTGTCTTACTGACTTTGATTAGCTTGAGCCCCAATCAAGCACATGGTTATATTCATTGTCAGAAGAAAAAAATGTAACAAAGAGATCATAACATTTTCATCAAATGCATTAGTGCTTTCCAATTTCCAAAGGGAGGAAAACTGCAAAATAATTCTAGAGAATGGTTACTTGCGCATGAAGAGAATTCAAAGCCCAGTATGGAAGACTTAAAACAACAGGAGGCAAACACAAGCTAAATGTTGAAAAAGATCAATAGCCTGATGAAAGAGAAAAATACCAAGTTACAAAAAGTTCCTCAGACTAATGACACTCCTATGATCCATTCTGACACAGGTCATACCATACAAGTCAGTCTCATACATATGATAGACAGGGTCTGGTATCAATGCAGATCACAGGAGTAATCTGAGGAACATTTGACAATTGGTATAATTTTTTTTTTCCTCCAAGCTATTGATTTTTTTAAAACATTTAGCTTGTATAAGCCACCTGTGCTTGCGACTATAAGGCTGGTTATGATACCAAGTGCTCAAGTCAAGGATTTATTAATTTCTGCAATAAATATTCATGTTTCCAGCATTATATGCTTTACCTCAGTCATTGTAAAATCAGAATATAAAGTAATTTTTGCAATTTCCTTGTCTGCTAATATAACCATGTCCTGCAAGTTCCTGTGATAATGATGTGTTTGAATTTCTTGAATGAATAACAAATACATAAGGATAGTTGCAACCTCATTTTATTTTTAAATTACTAGACTTTCGACTTGGCAAGTGTCACTGAGTCCCACTTTTTCCATTTTTGAAATGAATGCTGCGCGTGAGTGCTAATAATGGATCTCTTTATGAGAATTTTGTTCCATGAGGTGGAGGGTGTGTGCGCCTTAAAGCATGTGCTAATGGTATTAAGTAAGATGTGGTTTATTAGGTACATACATTGAAATTTCGATTTCGGATTTGTGCATGATATGGTTATGGACATTAATTATGTATTTTAACTTCCGGAATATAGTTATGTGAGGCCAGCAATCAATGAATAATTGATTATTCTGATAAGAAATTTAATCTTAACACACAACGATCAGGATCATATTTTGTCTGTCAATTACTACTACTGTCTGAAATGCTGTCTAAATATGCATGTTCACGGAACTGAATTTGGCTTTTACAGCTGGCTTCTCAACACATGAAAGTCACATGGTTCTGAGCCAAGAAGAATAAAGTGTATTGCCTGAGACACACCATGGTAGCTTACATGAGCTGATCCAATGGTATATCTTAGATTTGAATGCATACCTTTCTGGTCACATCCAGCAGGTGTGATACGACTATGCCATTCTGACTTGGGGGACTTCAAGTCATAGTATCCAAAATACTGCTGTAATGCAGTGGAATTTATAAAACAGTAAACACTTTTTAAAAAAATTAAGATTCATTTGACAATGATCTTAAAACAACATTCATAATATTTTGTGACTTTTGATTATCTTGAGTTTTATCATCAACCACTCTTACTTAGTTGTTGGATCCATTTAGCTGGCATGCCATATACCTGATATTAAAAAAATGCCTTGACATTGATCACCAGGCTTACATTAACTTAAATGCTAACCATTTCACTAAGCAGGCTTATGAAGCATTGATAAACACAAACTATCTAAACTCCTGAGCTTCATTTATTTCATGTCGATTTTATTTATTTTACTATATCCTGAAAAAATTTACTGATAAAAGCAAAATTAACATGAAAATTCACTTGCTCAAAATTGAAGTCATCCACAATTTCTGATAACGTAAATCCATTTATAAAGTTTTATAGAAACTGGATGAGAAATTGTTTCTAAAACTAGACAGGTACATGTAACAAGGTAGAGTAGTCAGGTACATGTAACAAGGCCGAGTAGTCAGGTACATGTAACAAGGTCGAGTAGTCAGGTACATGTAACAAGGTCGAGTAGTCAGGTACATGTAACAAGGTCAGGCAATCAGATGCATTGTATTAACATCAGCACAGACAAATCTTAATTATTATAAAACCAGTCTACCACAATGATAATAAATCTGGTTACCAAGGAAGAGCAAAATCCAATTGCAATTCAGTATCCAGGGTGTGAACATACTTAATCAATCAGATACCAGATTCATTAATTAATATGTGAAGATTTTTTTCATAAAAACACTTGGAACAAACATACAGTTGCCAGAGTGTTGACAATCTCAGACAATCAGAAGCAAGATCACTTCATAAACATGCATAGGTCTTATTCATAATAAAAACCACACATCTTGACAAAATAATAGCCTCTTTACCAACACATCTTGACAAAATAATAGCCTCTTTACCAAGTTTGATTAAAATTGGGTCAGAAATACAGTCTCTCAGGTGATAACAAACTCAGCCAATTATATCCAATGTCACCTTTGATTTGCATAGATCTTGCTCATAATAAACACATTACTGGTACATATCTTGATGTAAGCCTATTTGAAAAGTTTGAGAAAAATATTGTCAGAAATGGAGTTGTTAAAGTCGCAACAAACTCAACAGTGACAAAATCAACAAATTAATATGATTAAATTTGGCTCCTTATTTTGTGCTTGACCACTATCTTGATGATATGGGCTTATCTAATTAATGTTTAAATCAGAAATGTAGCCCATAGGATTGTAACAAACTCATACCAGATCACCTATTTAAAATGTATGCATCCCACACCTTATCTGATTAATTTCTGGATCAGAAATGCATCCCATTAGGGTGGTAACAAACTCAGCCCTGATCACCTCATAAAGATGTTTGCATCCCATACCAGGATGGTAGCAGCCCAGATCACCTCATTAAGATGTCTGCATCCCACACCTTATCTGATTAATTTTTGGATCAGAAATGCAGCCTATAGGATGGTAGCAGCCCAGATCACCTCATAAAGATGTCTGCATCCCACACCTTATCTTAATCTTTGGATCAGAAATGCAGCCTATAGGATGGTAGCAGCCCAGATCACCTCTTAAAGATGTCTGCATCCCACACCTTATCTTAATCTTTGGATCAGAAATGCAGCCTATAGGATGGTAGCAGCCCAGATCACCTCTTAAAGATGTCTGCATCCCACACCTTATCTTAATCTTTGGATCAGAAATGCAGCCTATAGGATGGTAGCAGCCCAGATCACCTCTTAAAGATGTCTGTATCCCACACCTTATCTTAATCTTTGGATCAGAAATGCAGCCTATAGGATGGTAGCAGCCCAGATCACCTCTTAAAGATGTCTGTATCCCACACCTTATCTTAATCTTTGGATCAGAAATACAGCCTATAGGATGGTAGCAGCCCAGATCACCTCATTAAGATGTCTATATCCCACACCTTATCAAACTTGTGAAATCTTGATCATAAAAGCCTTTTTTTCAAAGTATATTCCAAGCAGATAACCAATACCGCTTTCTGAGTGGTAATGAGTACTACATTATATATCTATACTGTTACGTGCTTAGGCTTGAATAAACAGTAACATAGAAAGAGTGAAAATAACAAGCTTGTAAAAACTTAATAAACAATTTATTGAGCACAAATATTTTTCAGAAAAGAAAAATAAACTTACAGTTTTCAGAATCAATCCAAAATTAATCCAAAAATGAGTCAAAATATAATCCACTAGTGAAATTGCAAAAGTCCTTGCAATAAAATGTCCAAATAATTCCAAGTTCGAACCTTAGTGAAGCATTCAAGATGGAAGACGATGTCACGTGATGAAGTCAGTTCTGGTCTTATGAAATTCAATGAGCACAGTTATTTTCCAGATAAATAACAAAATAAATCCTCTTGATCCAAACGAATTGAAATAATTTCCAAAACAAGGTAATTTAAAATAACTCAAAACGATACAACTTAATATCTTAACAGTCCAAGTTCTACTAAATAGTTTGCTCCAAAACATAATTTATATACCTGTTTTTATGTAAACAAGAAAGGGGTCACGTGATCTTCTAGAATCTTTTAGAACAAATTTACGTTCAAAAAATCTTGTACACACCGTATGACCCAACTAAAAATAGAAAGATGTTTATAACAAAGCTACATAATGTCCTTGGAATCAACCAATAATTTTAAAAGCTTGTTTACAACTCTGAAGCCAGGTCAGAAATGAGGTCAACACCTGGTGTTTATTTGTAAAGAACAGGTCATCTCCCAATGAATGAATCTTAAACTTAAAATGTCAAATTTGAATCTGACAAACAAACAATTAAAATAAAAAAAAAATGACCCAAATCAAATACACATATACAATACTATGTGTGGATCTATTACCGAAATCATGAAAGATTTTGATTTAAGAAAATGGATATAATTTGAATATTTTTAGTTTAACAACACTTCTAACACTTTACTGGCAATAAAATGCCAAGGAAATGAGAATTAAATTTCCCAAGGATACAATCAAGCAGTCAAACAAGGCTATCTTGGGCAGGTATCAAGTGCACAATGATTGAATTTCAAGACCAACACTGTACCTACTGAGGTACCACAACTTACTCAAATGTGATCAAAATCGGATCAGAATTATGGCGTCCAGAGTGGTAACATGCTCAACCAATCAGATGCAAGATCACCTAATTAATATGTATAAATATCACCCATTATCAAAACTATCAAAGATCTTATCAGCCTATGTTGGAGTATGGAAATCTGATAGGTTGCAACCTGACTATTCTTGGAGAGATCTGTTTTTACACACCAAAACTGCTATATTCTATGCACATTTTCAACCTCACATCAGTTAGCCAACCCATCCTTAATAAACATGGTCACATTTTAGACTGGATTCTTCATAGACCTTATGTTTTTGGTGTCTGATGAACTTGCACAAAATCACCTCTGAATCGTTTATGTCTATCTTACTGTATCAGTCCTTAACATCCATGCAAACATAACATCTTCATTTTGTTCTGTAACTAGGTTGTTACTAATATAGTCCAACATCTTTATGATTTATGCATATATACCAATTTTGAACATAACTGGATCCAAAATATAGACTGCACAGTGATAACAAGCTCAACCAGTCAGTTACAATACCTTCCATTGATATATTGCATCTTGTTCGTTGTCAACTCCTCCAAGATCTTTGATAAAAAATCTTTATGAAATAAACCCATATTTCAAGTTGACCAAAATCTGATGGAAATGTGGACTCCTGAATGGTAACAAACACATGTTGGATGGACAGATGAAGCATGTTACACATAAGTGACATGGGACTTTATGGCCAGGCGAGTTAAAAAGTAAATTTAACATAGCCATATTATCCTAATCAAAATCAAATTTATTTCATCTGCAAGCCTACTGTCAAGTTGTGACTAAGAAATCTGACAATTGAACTGTGGTGTTTTCAGTGTCAAAATCCAAACTGTGTAGCACAATTAAATAATTACAAATATAGTGAGAATTTCACTTTCATTTGTGGTGTACATTGTCCAGTTGCTAAGAATCCAATACTAAACGGAGAGAAAAAATATTATCGATCTAATGGCTGAGAGTGGCAATTGTTTTTAAAAAAATGATTAGCTGAAGAAATGCAGAAAATGTCATTTTCTGATAAAACCTTTATACATTATACTCTCTGAAAAAATGAAGTTATGTCTATGCACATGTATACACATATAGTTAAGCATGCCTTAGGATAAATAAATTCTGACCTATACATACAGAGTGCTTATTTTTAAATTTCCTTTACCCTCAACTATGGTAAATGTCATATATCACACAGGCAAATATATAAAATTACATTCCATCTCCATGTAATAAAGAACTTTTTGTGAATAACATGACTTATACCAATACACTATAAACTTATCTATGACATTATGTCAGTATCAAGCAGGTAACAGGGTGGAGGAGGTTGTGTATTAATTATCAGGTGACTATGTGTCCCCTTGAAAGGGGAGTTTAAAATACAATGTAGTATTATCATATTTTACATTCTGTGTAAACAAGACTGACTGTAAATCAATCTGAAAGGAGTGTGATAACTTTAGAAAATGTGGTAGGTGTACAAAAATGACAATGCCCCTACATTGTACACATTAAAAAACTAAATGTGAATAAAAATGCCATACAAATACATGTAGATGTACTTAAATATATGTATTTAATAATGCCAATCTGTCATTTTTATAAATAAAGTTTGCCCAAAATGCCAAAATATTGCAATTCGTGCTCAGAAGTGCTTTTATTATATCACTTGCATGAGTTGCTATAAGTTGCTATGCAAATGATGGAGGATTAGTGTATAAGACTTTAGTGCCATGGCAACTGGAATAAATTGCCATGTATTGGTTACTCTGATTAGGATTCAAACCTACAGCCAAAATCACCACAGAAACTCTTCAACGTAAATGAATAATTACAGATGTGCTAATGTCACATTAACATGGTAGGTTGATATTTGTTACAATACTATTCACTTTCTGTTTTGATTAGCTGACAAAAATATCCTAAAACTGGGACAAACCTGGACCTCCAAATAGTGTCATATATTTTGCCATTTGTGACTAAATCACAAATCCTGAGGATCATGCTTTAAAAAGATTTATTTAGTGCTATTTACAGAAAATCTATACAAAAGATACCACTACTTCTAATATTTCAGTACCATGTGTACTTTCATGAGATCCACTGCATACAGACTCAGATCTGCCACTGTATACAATGCCAGAAGATAAGGGTCTGTGTTGTTCATTGGACTTATCAGTAGAACAAACAACATATACCATGATCTGCAATACACAACACAGACCCTGGTAAAGCACTTGTTACTAAAAAGAAACTATTACTGCACAAACCAGGCTGATACCATTGCTTCAGATTTTTCACTATTGTACATTACAGTACTCACACTGAAGTCAGATTAAGCTCTAAACAACACTTATCCCACTCATAATGAGCTGGCAGATGTGGGTCCATGTTATTTGTTAAAGTTAGTCCCAACAAACTATATAGACCAAGCCAGCACATCATGTGAAAGCAGATCTATGTCTATGTTTTTTGCAGCTGGATGTACTCAGACACGAGTATGTCAGGCATATACTTAATTTGCCTGTGTATAATAGAATGCATACCTAGCTATGACCAAATCCAACATGTCATCTTCCTATCTAGCAGATCAGCATCAATGTTGTTTGCTTCAAAACTACCATGATTTAAATTAAGCAAAAACCATAGACCCAGATATGCAAGCAATTCACATGAGAGTAGATCTGACTCTATGCTGCAACTCTGCAGATGGGTGCAACTTAAATTTAAAACCTGGCAGCAAACTGGACATTTCAATTTATTAAATCAGGAAAATCAATTACATGTACATTCCATGCAGGAGGTAAAATGATAGCTATTATTGAACACCATGGTTGCTGTACAAATACTTAAAAACACTATGCATATTGCAGCCTATAGATAGAAAGAAAAACAAACTACTGAAGCTCATCAAAGACTTTTATTAAAAACAAAAGCTGACAATTTATTACTAAATTATGTAATCCTTTAAAAAGCTTCAATGTGTTCATTCAGTAATTGTATGTCTTCTCATTATTATTTTACAATAGCCAGATCAAAATGAAAAATTCATGGCCAAGTCAATACAACAATATAACAAAATTAGTGTTGTTTAATACTCAATTTAGTAGCTAAAGAAATAGACAGTAATTGGTCACCGATATAAATTTTCAGCTTTTCAAACTTCCTCAGATGAAATACAACCATGAAAATGAATACATACAAAAAAGTAACAAGTGCAGAATATTTAAAAACTTTACATCTTGGCACAGAAATGAAACTTTATCAGAGATAATGTAAAGGAAAAAAATAACTAGAATTTATAGAACAGGATCTAAACAAGTAATTTTCTAAAAGCAGTAAACTGTGATGAAAAGTGCACCAAAGTCTTGTATACTTGATCCAATTCCGACATCACTGTTGTTTGAGTGCTCAGACCCAATATTGCCTTCACTAACTGATGTTATTAATATCTCTCTCTCATCAGGTGAATTCCCATCATTTTTCAAAACTGCCATCGTAAAGCCAGTGCTGAAGAAACCAACACTGGACCATAACGATTTAAAGAACTACTGCCCAGTTTCTAATCTCCCATTTATATCAAAAATCTTAGAAAAGGTTGTTCTAACTCAACTTGAATCTCATATGAATTCAAGCAGTCTTTTTTAGCAATGTACAGTCTGCATATCGCCCCTGCCACAGTACGGAAACTACTCTTCTGAAAGTATTTAGTAACATTCTCTCTGCTTTGGATAGTGGAAAGATTACAGTCCTCACTCTCCTGGATTTATCTGCAGCATTTGACACAACAGACCATGATATATTACTTCACCGTCTCCAGCATGTATTTGGCATTCAGAATATAGCCTTACAGTGGTTCAAGTCCTACTTAGTCAATAAGACACAAATCATATCTGCAAATGGAATACACTCCAGCCCAGTTGACGTATGTTGTGGTGTTCCACAGGGATCTATTCTTGGACCTGTTCTCTTCATTCTGTATACTCAGCCGCTCTCAAGTGTCATAGATCATCACCCAGTGTTGCACCAATTGTATGCTAATGACACCCAAATATACAAGTCTAGCCACCCAACTGAAGTTGATGCTACCATCCATGGAGTAGAGAAGTGCATTTCTGATGTGAAATCATGGATGACATGTAACAAGCTGCAGATGAATGATCATAAAACTGAGGCTATTCTGATCACAACACAAAGACTTTCTCATTCACATCCTTTACCTCAGACAATAAATATCAGCAACACCAACATTAAATTCTCACAGTCAGTACGGAACCTAGGCATTACTCTAGACAGTACTCTCACATTGCACTAACATGTCATGAATATATGCAAGGCTGCATATCTTGAATTGAGACGCATCAGTTCCATTGGTAAATATCTTTCAGTTGATGCCACTTAAACACTTGTGTGTTCATTACTACTTTCAAGACTGGACTATTGTAACTCAATTCTGTCTGGTTCCAGAAACTTCAAAAAGTTCAAAACACAGCTGCACGGATCATCTTTAGAGTACCTCAATCAGAGCACACCTCACCACTGCTCTGTACCCTACATTGGCTATCAATTCGATACAGAATCAAACACAAAATTTGTTCTCTGTGCTATGTTTCAATGACAGACTCCAGTCCAACATACCTATCCAGCCTCACCCATGTGTATACACCAGCTAGATCCTTACGCTCTTCTTCTGATAATCATATACTCATTGTTCCCAAGGTGAAAACAAAGTCATATGGACAATGTTTTTCTTAGTTAACCTTTTTAATACCGGTACTGCTTTAATACAATCAAAAGTAGAAGAAAAACTATATAATTAGCAATCCACTACAACAAAGGGATAATAATGGGTCAAAATTTTGTAGAATACTTCTGTAGATAATATCACAGTACCTTCTGTCATGGTCAGCATGACATGTACCCATTAATATTGATGTATCAGCTAGTCTCGCAATAAATTATTGACTGCAACAGATAGATTCTGCTCTGCATTCGCTTGAATTGAATTCTAATTAGTACCACTTTTTTAACAGTTAAAAATAGACAAGAGTGCAATGTTAACATGAGGTCATAGTGGTAAATGTCATGAATTGATATGTACCAAGGAGAAATTCTTCCGTGAAAAATAATTATACAGCTATAACAATCGTATTTTATTCTTAAATCTTTCTATGCATAATAGATATGTACCAATAATATAAAAATGGTTAAAATTGATGTTAAACGTAACATATCCTACACTGCTTTAACAGTTAACAGACAGGCCTATGTGTATGTAGTCAACAGATGTTTTATTTACAGTACACTGCACTGTGTAACTCTCTATGAGGTAAAGGGTTAATAAAGGCAGACTAGATAAGATTTTCTGACTTCAATGGGAATGATAAAGAGTTTTGTTGGGTAAAGTAGTAATCCTGACTGGCTAAGTTAAATGGGGAGGAGGTGTTCATGATGGAATTAAAGATTTTAAAATAGTTCCCCTTGTAGTATTAATCAATAAGTTGTTTTCTGCCAAAAGGGAGTGCTGGCTATTAAATTACTCATCTTGTTAAATAAATAGTCCATGGAACAAACAGGTCTGGAAATTTATGAGACCTGTATCCAGAGAAAAGAGGGAGAAAATATTCTGAAGCAAACTAGGGCTTAAATAAAGAACAAGCTTACTCCTGATTCCATACAATATGTTCACTGACATAAGTTTGTAATTGTTATTGAATTTATTAATTTTAAATTCATACTTTAATATTTCCTTGAGTTCAAAAATAATTATACGATTCGTGTGCCCGTAGAATATCATACAATATTTTTTTACATGAATTAGTTCAGATTCATTTGTATATATGTAACAGAAATCAAGCAAAGTAAGATTTCATGTATTTCTTCTCATGTAAACTGTATGAATATGTAAATTATCTGTCTTAAATAATTTGTATTATTTATATTGAAGATTGATTTTCCTATGTTTGGAAATGTATGTCAATGAATTGCTAACTAGCAAAGTAACATTGAACAAGGAGTGAAGTCCATTAATTCATGTGTAATTAAGTTTCGATGTTGATACATTAGGAATGTTCGTTGACTAATAGGTCATCTGGTAAATTTATAAACACAGCATTGCAATAATGGTACCAAAGAAGGCTCATTATGTAATGATTCTCAATTAAGAATTCAGTAGCCACTAACACAACATCAGTTTATGATAACTGGTTGTTTGTGTATTAATTAGTGTGAATGACCACTGTAGAGTTCAATAGATAATATCTGATGCAAGACAGTGTAAATATTTTTTTAATCCCAGTAGAAGACAAACCTGATGTACTTACATTGGGAATTATATTTTTATTTTCGATGGGAAGAAAATAGCCTTCACACACCTGTATTGTATGGTGGGGAAAAGAGCAGTCTGCAACCAAGTCAGCAACCAAGGAGGTTGACGACCCAAAGATGCTAAAGAGAGCGAGAGAAGGAAAGTGATGGAAATGTGGGCTGATCACTAGCAGTGATTTTGGAAAGATCCTAAGCACCAGGTGATCCTGTCATGCCAGGAAATCTGAATTTGATATGTCACTCAGTCATATGATGCATTTGGTTCTATCATTAACAGAATGGGTAATTGAAATTTGCATAATTATTTAACTCTATTTCTAAGAAAGTGATTTGTTTACATATGCTTAATTTAATTTTTTTTGTTTATGTAACTGATTAAATTGTTGTATTTTACATATGGGGCTCATGTTATTCTATTCTATATCTCTGCTCAGATTCCTGTTATTTATTCCCTTAATTGCACATTTTATTATTTACTCAATTCAGACACTAACACCATGATCGACCTTCTCCTAGATAAAGATAACTGAAAACCCTATGGTCTCAAACACACAACCCACAGGTCGCATGTAGCCTGCCAACTGTATCACGTGTCCCGCAAAGTCACTGGCGTCATAAGGTCTCATGAAAGATAAAAAAAATATTGGTGCAGCCATAAAAAATGCCCTCATGTAGCCCTCAGGGTGATTTGAGTTTAAGAGCCCTACCTTAAGGAGTGGTGGAAATCTCTCATGTCATCCAATACCCCATGACAGAGATGCTACTGTATCAGGTAACTACCAATCTGTTTGTTGTTTTGATCCACCCAATTGTATGCCATTTTTTTTTATTCATTATTTTTTAAAAACATGTGATTTTGAAAAATTCTTAAGTTTAAAAAGATGATATATTAAGTCTTAACATTTTGTATTTCCTCTTATATGGTCAAGGAGTTTTGGGGGAAAATGCAACATTCAAAACATTTCCAAGGCAAACCCTCAAATTCAAGGATTTTTTAAAGAGTGGGCAATAACAAAGTGTGTTTCTGGCCTGCCAACTATGTCTGCTTTTCATTGCCAACCTTAGCACTTCTTTACCCAATTGAAAAAACCAAATTAAAAACAAAAATTGCCAAAACTGATCTGTGTATTGTTTTTTTCCAGTACATGTAATTTGAAGCGCTTTGCATATATATATATATATATATATATATATATATATATATATATATATATATATACACACACACTCTAATCATTATAACATAATGTTAATTAAAAAACAACCTACAGATTTAGCCTAATTTTAAAACTTGATTTTTGTCTTATTGTCTAATATTTAGTACCGCATATTAAATAACCAATAAGAATCACAATGAGTGACAAAACAGACTGACTGACATAATCCACTCTAATGACAATGCAAAGGACCCAATAACTTGGCCTTGAAAATATCAAACGCAGTATTAACAAGCACTGACATAAAAGTTTTGGATGCAATAAATTTAGAGTCAGCAAGAAGTTCAGGAAATAATACATTCATGTGGCCAGTTCACCTCTAGACGGATCTTTGATAAATCTTAGGAAGATACCTTGCAAGATGATACTGAGGATAAGACTTGTACATTACGATGGCCAAAACGTTTACATAATAGCCCCTTTATGCATAAGTAATCATAAATTACCTATGCAACGCAGCCAGTGAATCGGTCCCAGATATGAATCAACCATACCATTTTCTACAAGTTGTGAAATCCCTTAAAGGACAAATTCTACAGATAAATTAATAAATAGTAACTTATGGACGCAGAGAGCAAGCCCATTTTCTAATCTTTTTATTGATACATGTTTTGTAGTATTTTCTTGAGATTTAAAATTTATTTCTATCATTATGTCATTCCTAGACAAACAATAGTAAAATTGGTTGTAATCAATTATAGACACCCATGGCATGCTAAACATGAGACCCAAATGAGGCAAAGAAACACAGAGCAATTGGTCTAGAGTCTAAATCAAAAAGATACTTTCTGTTAAAAAGTCTCTTTCATAAATATTGAAAGAAAAACACCTATTTCAAGATTTTACTATCCTTTGTATCTTCTTCAATATCTGATGGTAGATCAACATTTGTCCGATAGTGAAAGGCCCATATATATGCCAACATACCTTCTGTTGTTGTTGTCATTGTTACTGTAGCTTTAATTACATTTTCAGCACATGATAGGCTATACATGCTGGCCAGTATAAATTGTAAAGGAATAAATTACGAAACCTTGGGAAAAGCCACCATGCAGTGCAACCCACAGGAAGGTACTGTCAGCTTTCTCACATACCTATAAAAGCAGATCCTGAGACTTTAACCCAGGTGGACAGAGGTGAGATGGCAGTGACTGGTAAGTCGAGTGCTTTAGACCGCTCAGCCACTCAAGGCCCTCATACTTTTCTTTCAATGTTAGTCAAATTATGCTGAGTAATCTTTTCAAGACAAACCTATTTGACTGTTAGCAATAATGAATGGCAAATTGGCACCACTCGTACAAATTCAAAAGCCCTTCATGCCACAATGCTTCTGAAAAGTGTTTTTTGAAATAGATTTATTTCAATCTTTTTTCCATTTTTAGTAACAGCCAAGCCATATCTGATAGCAGATTAGCATCATTTGTATCCAATAAAAGATCCTAATGATCACACACACACACACACACACACACACACACACCTGACTTTTTGCTATGATTTCATTTAGAATACATGTAGTCAGTTTTGATATACTATGAATTTGCTGTTTCAATGGATACCAATTTCCTTGGATTTCATGTTGAATTTAAAGACTAAGCTAACAATTATTCTTGTGTTGAAACAGTAAAAGACCCTTTCCAAATAATGAATATTAGCTGATGACGAAAATGCCAATGTTTAAAAAATATTCAAATTGATCAACACACAAAAATAATAAATGTACTGGAACATTAATTAAAAATAGTCTCTAAGGGCCCCTTCACAGGGACTGAGGAAGGAACCAAACATTAAACCCATTAATCACAAAGCCACCATGTCGACCAGTAATGCGAAATCTATTTTACTTTCTATATGGTGTTGGTATTGACAAACAAATTGACAGATGATGGGTAAAATAATATATCAAACATTTAAGTGTGCGGAAAACAATGTATTGACAATAATTTTTCATACACTAACTTTTTGGATATACCATATATGTTTGAGCACAAGGCCACTTGTACTCTTGTCCTGTAAATCAGATCCAACTGCACAGACCCAGATCTACCACCATATAATGCACCAGCAGATATGGGTCTATGCAGTTTGTTGAGAATAATCAAATATATAAACAACACTAACCATGATCTGCCAGCACATTATGCAACAGGAGATCAAGGTCTATATTGCATACAGTTGTACCTGATTCCTATAAAAGTACAGAATATACGATACCATCAATCAATAGGGATCATGATTATTGATGTTTTCTAATTTCTGTATCTCGAGAACTCATCTTGTTAAACACTTTGCAAATTGTATCTAAATTATATTTAACTTATAATTGTACCCACACCCAAAAAGTTACTGATAAACATTTTACGCAAAATTACAAATAAAACGGTAACCAGGAAGCTTTGGCCAGAGATTACTGGATAACAGTCAATAATTACACTAAATTACAGATATGTCTTAATTATTTGATGTGTATTGACAGCTTTAAACAAAATGGTTGTTGAAACAGGTGTGATGGTCAATAATGTCAGTTTTTTGCAAGTACATTTAAATATGATTTATATCTAAATTGCAGGATAAAACTGTTTATCAGTTTGTCAGACCTATCAATATGAAAAAAATATCCAGAGTGAAATATCCTGATGTTTTTCGTGACTTTAAAAGTACCTGTCCAAGAAAAACTCTACACCCTGTGCCTTCTCAAGTTGATAAGAACAAGATTAATTAAATTAAGGTTTAGAATAAAGAAGAGTAAAATAGTCCATTCCTGAAAAATTTATTAAAATTACCTGTCCAAGAAAAACTCTACACCCTGTGCTTTCTCAAGTTGATAACAGCAAGATCAATTAAGGTAAAGTTTAGAATAAAGAACAGTAAAATAGTCCATTCCTGAAAAATTTATATTTCATCAATGTAATAAAATCAGTACCAAAAATGTAATTTTAAATTATACAACACATGCAATACCAGAGTCTATTCTTAGAAAATTACCTGTAAATTAGAAAAATATGGAAGAACTTTTGGAATATACATTTATACTGTAGGTGGGATTTAATAAAGAAATAAAGGATGGTTAATTTTCTGCACAACGCTTTAGAAATTAGCAAAACTTTTTTGCTCCAAAGTTGAAAAATAACATCATTGATGCAATGAACTCTGTTAAAACACATCTTACATTTAAACAAGAGGCCCAAGTGGACCTGAAATCACTTGCAAGACTGACATCTGCCCAATAATCAAATGCAAAAGCAATTAGCAAATAATTAGATGGATGGTTTCTAAAGAAATTTCTTTCAGTGCTGTTAATGGCATGTTATAAAAGCAATTGTTTCCAAGTTACTCTACATACCTTCAGCTATATCTATTGGCACGTTAACATCATTTGCCATTAGATGAAGGTATTAGAAGTTGTTCTAATTATAGCAGAAACAGCCATATTTGACGTGGTTTAACATCATTTGTACAAATTTAAAAAGGCCCTTATTTTTAAGAGTCATTCAAATGATTTTCTAATTTTGGTAATGGTGGCCATTTCAGTGATAGCTTAGCATCACATTATGATTTTGGAAACCTTCATGCTAGTATGCTTTCTGGTTTTAAAAAAATGTCAATTTCTGATAAGGAGTCTTTGAGAAGTCATGGAAAAGATAATGTTTAATAATGCCAGTCATATTTGAGTGTGCAATGGCATCATATGAACAGAACTGAGAGAATTTTATGTCATGGTTATTTCTGTTAAATATGGCCATTGTCTGTTGATAGATTTTTCAAAATAACTAATCTGAAGACTTAATTTAAGGTTTTCTATCTGTAGTAACAGTGAACATATTTATTAAGATCAGCATCTTTTGTTTGTTTTGAGAATAAGTCATCTTAAGCCATTTTATTTTTAGCAATGGATTTCATATATGACAGTGGTTTTACATCATTTTTATAAAAATAATTTTGAAAGATTCATCTTAGGATGCTTTCCATTAAATTTATTCACATTCAATTCAGTAGTTTTTGAAAAGAAGTCTTTTAAAGTTTATTTTGTCAAAAATATCTTTTCTAATGGTGATCATGTTTAATGGTGATCATGTTTAATGGTGATCATGTTTAATGGTGATCATGTTTAATGGTGATCATGTTTAATGGTGGATTGACATCATTTTAATATATTTGAAAATTATTCATGTCAGGATGTTTTCTGCTGAATTGGGTCAAATTCTGCTATTCTTGAAAATTGATATAAAGGTAAGGGGTCATCCATAAATGATGTCACGCGATTTTTGCCGATTTTGACCTCCCTCCCTCCTTATCGTCACACGTCGTCATAAAAAGTCAGACCCCCTCAAATATGACGTCACAAAGCTCTGCTCCCCCCCCCTTCCCTAGAAAAAGCAGTGTTTTCTATTTGAAAATTAAATTGTTTCAAATCACTTTATTGTCATTGTAGTATGTATTTAGTGTGGCACTGCACTCTGATATTGTAGTAGAAAAAATGTACTAAAAAGGAGGCACTGGAAAGCTAAAAATGACAAAATTCTTTTGAAAATATTCGTCGTCTAATTAAAACTGCAGATGTTCAGAATATTGTATTCAAATTCTCCTATAATTATCAAATAAAGTAATTATAACAACAACAAAACATACGTTGAAACTTTGTAGAAGAACACAGAATTCTCGGTTTTTTGTATATTTTTTGTATCAGCATATGATGTTTGTTTAGCCCAAAACGTCAGAAGTGATCCTTTTTGTGGGGGCAAATGTTTTTAATATTTGCAACCAGTGATCAACTTTAACTTGCAAATCTGCATCAATTTTTTTTTTATTCCATTCCACTTTTGAACCGCTTCTTCTTGGCAAATCTTTCCGCTCTTTTTAGGATATGCCAGCACGTACGACTCAAAAAGACACTGGAACAATTTACTTTTATCCATTGTAGCGGTCAATTCTTGACCAATTTTTTAATAGATTATTATTGGTGTAATATAAACTTTAATTTATTATGTTTGTATTATAAACTTCATATATAAGTATTATATTTCTTAAATGTAGGATCTCTTATAATAGAAATTTGAAAAAAGTAACCTTTATACATTTTTTTATATCAAACTTATAAATTTTATACTTTTCTATCAAACTTTTCAAATTTAGTTTTATAGCACAAAAAAGTTTAAAATTAAACAAGTTTGGCGAGAAAAGATCATTTCAGCCTCGCTTTGTCGACACCAGAGGACTGGAAATGGAAGAATGCTATTTGGAAAAAGCCACTATTGGGGCTAATAGAGGTGTTGGTAGTTTGAAGACGAGTCCATCTTAATTTGAGTTTCATGCATGACACGCGTGAAGCTACTTAAAACGTCATTAAATAAATTGTATGCAATAAAAAATTTATGTAGAACTTTGATTTAAAGTTGCGCATTTTGATTAGACGTCACATTTCTTAAACACCCCTCCTTCCCCCTCGTCACACATCGTCACAAATGCGTGAACCACCTCCCCTCCCATATGTGCGTGACGTCATTTATGGACGGCCCCTAACTCCATCTTTAGTACTGGTGGCCATAAATGTTGACCAATCAGCATGGTGGCCATAAATGATGACCAATCAGCATGGTGGCCATAAATGATGACCAATCAGCATGGTGGCAATATCAGATGACCAATCAGCATAGTGGCAATATTAGATGACCAATTGGCATGGTGGTTATATTCGATGACCAGTTGGCCTGGTGGCCATATGCATATCTGATGACCAATTGACCTTATGCAAGATGGTGGATCACTCCACCTACCAAATCACATGACATGACCACCTGTTAACCTCTGACAGTATGTGGCAAAAAAGATGTTTCAGTTTAAGTAATAAAATTATTAAAAGTGATTTGTATTACTCTTAGAAATGTAAAATTACAATGCTGCATAAATTATAATGCAGCAGACAATAGTTATATTTTAAATTTAAGTCTGTAGATTAATAACTGAAGTGTTTTATTTCAGTAAATAATAAAATTCAATTTTAAAGCTGCTAAAGAATATATTCATGTAAAAGAAATTTCACTCCAAAAGCTGTTAATGTACTTCGTATATAATCTTATTCTTATTAATTTTATCTGACTTATGTTTATGATGCCTTCGAAGTAAATGAATCAAAAACTGATACAAAATCCTAAATATTACTGTTTTGAAGTATATTGTTGTACATAATAATTTAAAGTTCTATAGTGTTCATCAGATGGAATTTTGATTATTGATGTTTCTTGATGGAAACATGTAAATGCATACTTAATATATCGGATGATAATTATCATTGTTTTCGTATTTCTTTAATATTACATTTTTGTATCAAAACCCCTCATGCAGTCCTATGAAAAAGTAAAGAGTAAAGTAAGTGTCTGAAAGATCAAGAGGATAAATCCTTATTTTTGGAACAAGACAATATTAAAGTTGACATTTTCAAACTTTAAAATAATGCAGTCTGGGCTTCAGTGCTTTCCTATACAAGAAAAATAATATAAAACAAAAACTGAAACCTATGGGGTTATCCATCCATGATTCTAGAAACTCTTCTTTTCACCTTTATTTTTCTTTTTAAATTTCGGATTTGTTTTCTTCAAGCCATCAACAGGACAAGCTTTTCTACATACTTTTATACAAGCAAACATATTGTAATTGGCATCAATGATTTCCATATTCAGCAGATAATACATCTGACCACAAAAAAATCTTTATCCACTTAAGGTTTATCCATGTTTTGAGAAAAGAATAAATCTAATTACTATCTTTAAATGATCTGGATATCAAGTCAGAATTACAAGGCTCCCACTAACTCCTTTTCACCATTATTGATTAAGAAATTAACAAATCATTGCAAGATTTTTAAATACTTATCTTGATCAATCATTATTGCCACAAGCAGCTTGTCAGAGAAAAATGGTGAATGAAAGCAATCCCTGGAGGTGTGTCTAATTTAAGCTTGCTGATAGGTTAATTGATTAGCATGATTAACAAGTGGCAATAAGTCAATTTGGCATGGTGGCCATATTAGATGAGCAATTGGAATGGTGGCTGTATTTAATAACCAATTGACATGGTGGTCATATTTGATGACCAATTGGAATGGTGGCTATATTTAATGACCAACTGGCATGGTGGCCATATCTGATGACCAATTGGCAAGGTGGCCATATTGGATAGCCAATTGGTCTGGTGACCATATTGGATGACCAATTGGAATGGTGGCTATATTTAATAACCAACTGGCATGGTATCCATACTGGATGACCAGTTGGCATGGTAGCTATATTTAATGACCAATTGGCATGGTGGCTATATTAGATGACCAATTGGCATGGTAGCTATATTTAATGACCAATTGGCATGGTGGCTATATTAGATGACCAATTGGCATGGTGGCTATATTTTTGATGACCAATTGGTATGGTGGCCATCAGCATGGTATGCATATCTGATGAACAATCAAATTTTGTTCTTTATTAGAAGTTGTTTAAAGTTTCTTTCATTTTTTGTAATGGTAGTCATATCTAATGGCAGATTGGCATCATTTGAAATTCTTCTTGCCAAGAAGCTTTTTGTCACATTTGGTCACATTCTATGGCATGGTTTTTGATAGGATGTAAATAGTAATTGCAAATGGATGACACAAAATGCACAAAGGTTCATACCATAAGTTTCCTTGTATCCTGCATCCTGGGGAGCTTAAATTACATGAATCCATAACCACCTGATTTTTTAATTAAAATAGGCAAATATTAAAATAGTTACATACCTTATGTTTACATTTCAACACAACCCCGTAGGCACCTGTGAAAATAATGGGAAAAGAAATTTTCAGATAGAGTTTTTTAATTCTATGAGGAAGAAGAGAAAAAGATCTGGCATATACCCGCTAATAACAACAATCCAACTGCAAACTGCACAGATCCTGATCTGCTAAAGCATAGTATGATATGTTCATGGAAATTTGTCGCAAAATGCTGGCTTAAAAATTTGGCTAGTTACATGTTTGTGCTTATACAGATGTCACATGTACAAGAATATATATACATAATAATGTGGTTTATATTTGTGATCTCAGTGATTGCTTAATTGCAAATGTTTCTTCACCAGTAAAGTACCCACTACACAGTACTTTATATGGGTACATTTGGTAATTCACTATATATCCCCTCAGTGTACTGTTGTCATCTAAAAACAATGGTATGGTCAAGATTCCCCTTAAAATGAATTGAATTTTGTTTAGTTATAGAAAGCTAATTTATTTCAGTCTTATATTTGTGGCTCATGAGAATAAATTTTAATGTCGTTTCACAGTATTAAATGTTTTATTTAGTGCTTTAATGTTCAATCAGGACATTGATTTATTGGAACATCCCTCGCTATAAGGTTCCCTAACTTATAACACAGGACACTTTTACAGATCCTATGAATAAAAATGTATAAAAAGTCAGCACTGTGAATTGACCTGGTATTGCTGTGATATTTAGAAATGATGTTCAACTGGATAATATACATGCAACTATGAAAAGCATACATTTGTGTATGTTGGCTCATTATGCAAGATTGGTTCCAATTCTCTCAACACTGTTCATACTGTTTGTATACACAGATAATTATTTTGTTTTGACCAATCACAAATGACATTACTTTAAAAGGTCATTTCTGATTGGTTAATTTGAGAAAAATCAAGCGCAAACTCAAACAAGGAGATTTTAAAATTTCCATACCTAATATCTTGGCATGTTTGCACTTGGTTAACAGTGACACACTTTCTGTGTTTAACATATTATAATTGATTTGACATGCATGATGCTTGGTAATGTCTTTTATTTTTATTATTTACAAAGAGTTGCCAGGTTTACAATCTACTGGACTATAGTTCACTTTCAAGCTTATTTGATCCTTGTGAACCAAATGTTTACAGCAAAGGTCAGCTTCTTTACCTTTCATTCAATATATGCCACTGCATGAGATACATGCTAATCCACAGCTATTTTAATACAAGCTACCAACTGCTTATAAAAAAACAACAGAATAAAGCCTTAGTACTTCTAAAATCCCTCACAAACTAAATTAATTTATAGGATTTATCTTCAAATGAGTTATATTTTAAAATGTCAATATAATAGTTTGACTATGCTGTAATTTTTATTGTCAAATCCTGCTAGTTTGATCACTACCTGGCATTTAAGATCATTGATTTAGTATGATTACATGCTTTTCTGACTTGATCTTCAAATGCATTTTATTTTTGTTTCAATAAATTTTGGTACACTAGTTTATGTTAATAATTAATCTAATATCAATGTAGTTCTTGTGCATGTAAACAAAGGTCAAAGGTCAATAGCCTTGCTGAAAACAAATATACTAGAAATAGTCTTCAATGCTTTTAAAAACACTAATAAAAGCTCCGTACAAACAAGGATATATTAATGGTTTTAATTGTGACATTGCTGGTCTATCAGTTGTGTTGTTTTAATTGTTCTTCAAAAGTTGTTGTGGAATATAATGGAACTCAACTGTTGAAGATGGCATGGGAAACAAATGCATTAGCAATGTGTACATCTGATCCATATTTGGGATTTCATACATGAACCCTCAAGACAACTCAGCTATGGGTGCACTTGCTTAAGTAGTCAAATATTTGGTACTGTAAATAAGGCAACATGTTCTGCACAAATGGTGTGCTTTGAATACTTGTTACATGTTTTGAACACAAACAGCAACTGGCAGTGCTGCAGATTTACAATGGCACTGGTCACTATATATATATATATATATATATAATTTGTTACTTTAGGCCTTAAACAGAGCCTTGGGATACCAAAGTTGGAAGAAAATGAGAAATCAGTGGTGATAATTAAAGGTCTCAGCAAAATAAAGTTGCATAATAAATCTGGTTGAAATTGATCATACGTTTATAAAATTATGCTTTTTAAAGCAAAGATACAGGTAAAGAAAATGAAGACCATACTCTAAATGATAATAAGAAATCCAGTGAAATCTGTCTTGAAAGACCACTACTATGTGAGACCACCTGTCTTGAAAGACCATAATTTTATGGCAGAAAGGGTGGTCTTTCAAGACAGGTAGAGGCCGACTAAAACTAAATTTCTGGTTTCATTCGAAAACGAAACCAGACCAAAAGTTATAAATTGACTTTTGGCCAAAACTGAAGCCAAAACCAAAAGTTTAACTGCACCTTCAGCTGAAATCAAAACCTAACGATAAACCAAAGTTGCCAAACACAAGATTTATTAAATAAGCCTGGGTCATGATGCAATGTTACACTAGTTAAAAACAAATCTAAAAGTAATCATTCAGAGCCTGCAGTAAGAGTACTTTGCTAAATGTAAAATTGCCTAGCGCCGATTGACCGTCTGACAAGCAGAGTAATAGACGCAGCACTAGCGTTGTATTCTGAAAGTTAAAATAGATCTTCGACTGATGAACTAAAATCAATACCAGTTTTGGCAGAAACCGAAAGCAAACCGAAAGTTAACTTTTGGGCTTCGGCCGAAACAGAAACTATGCCAAAAGAGGCCATTTACCAACTTTCTGCGCCAAAACCGAAACCGAATTTCGGTCAGCCTCTTAAGACAGATTTTACTAAACTGAAAATTAAACTCATTCCATGCCTCATCATTACTGAGCTGCATACCATATTTGGTAAATTCCTTGGTTAAGAAAGTCCTGAAGAAGCTAAGATCAAAAGAATGGACAATCAGGGGGCCATACATATGCAAATCATGTATAAAATACGAAATTTAAAACTAATTCAACTAGTGTTATATATAGTGTTATCTATTTCCTTAAATATCTCTCTGGTCTGCAGAACTAATAACTTTAGAAAACTCCTGGACCTCCAGTTTGGCTTTTCATTTGCTTTTAACAAAGACCTAATATTACTTCAATGTTTTGGTCAATCAGACCCGAAAATTACTAGCATTGAAGCAGTGGATAGGCACTAATTTTGGATGCTAAATTGGGTTGAAATTAAACAATCCTTGGTAAAGTAATGCAACAGAAACTAAATACAACACCAAACAGTTTTGTAGGCCTCTGAGACTTCACATCATTCTGTGACTGAAGAAATACCCAAACTTTGTATATATTTTTCTGTTGTCATTTACAGTGGGGTCAAGAATGCATGAGATGATGTTGTTATGAAAAGAAGATCATTCTAGTGTAGATCCAGTTTTATACAATCCATGTTGGAGATTAAGTTTTGACTTACAATGCCTATTTTCTTCTAGCTCTTTTGAATGTGTTCACCAAAATTGTCACAGTCAGTGATCTTGTGGGAAATTGTTCCATTCACAGTTCACATATCTTCATAAAAGTTGTATTTGAGATCTAATTGTTACCACCTTATAAACAAAATCTTTTAATTTTGTTCAGTACATGTTTTTTATTAGCTGAAAATCATTTAGGGATTTTCTTGTGTAGACGGGAGGGTTTGTGTGATTCTAAAGAGGATAATTATACAAAGATTAGCTTTGTCGGGCCAATCTTTTTACTGATTTGGTTTCTTTATTCTCTGAAAAATTTGAAATGTAATAGCATGTTGATTGATATAGTTATGAGTTTATTTTGGTAACAGGTGGCTTTATGGGTGAAAGGGTATAACCTCTACTCCAGCTGTATTTGAAAACTGTTTAGTGCTACCTTAATAAGAATCTAAATACTGTTCAGGTAGTCGATCCTACAATGTAAAATGTATCATGCTATTTATGTTTTAGTACTATCAACCCCAAAAACAAAAATATTGGGTGATGCATCTTACATTGTAGGACTAACTGTTTGGGTTAATATCTTTGGATTTTAACTTCACACATTAAGTAATTGACTAATATTACTCTTATTCCTAAAATTAAAAGTTACCAATGAGAAACAAAAGTTTTGAAAAATTTGAACTTTGTTGTGAAACTGTGTTTCAACCTTCTATCCCACATCTGGATCCACAAATACAGTAACAGAATTTTCAGAATGAGCACTAGAATTCTTTTACCCTTGTAAAACATTCATTCCATAACCCTTTCCTGTGTATCAGTCTGGAGGTTTAACTGTCTGATTTGCACAGGATTTATCCATTAATTCCATAATTTGGCATCCTTTTTTAGTTTATTTCTTGTGCAATAATAATTTTCTTTATACTGGGAAATTTTTGTAGACACTGAATAGGTATTGGGTGTACTTTATTTCAGCCATCAGAGGATGATATAATCGGTTGCCATGTCAAGCATATCAATCCTAGGATGTGTAAAAATCATGACAAAAGTACATATTTTTAGTATTCATTTATGTTTAGCTTTATACTTTCTTGCCAAATCAGCCATGCATTGAATATTTCTAAATTTATGATTGGTTGAAAAAAGTGAGATTTTCTAATGATTGGTCTAGGATGCTTAGATTGTCCAAGTTTCACCAAATATGGTCACAAAAGGTGTTTTGTTTTCAGTGAAGCATTAACACATTAACCCTTAGCACAGAATTTATGGGGCAATGAGGTAAGAGTCTACTTCCAATGTCTGTAGCATTGAGGTCATGCATGATACACTAACGTGGGTGGCATAATAGAAAGGTAGACAGATTTAGCTCTATAAAGATACCAAATAATCTGGACATTTTAGTTGCACTACAAAATACAGAGGGAAAAAACTCTGAATTAGTGGTCATAATTTCTCTAATTAATTACAAAAATGGCTGAGAATCACATTCTGTGAATGTTCATTAATAGAAAACTGCATTCCAAATTTGGTTAAAATTAAAAACAAAACTCCCAGTGAAGTAATCTTGCCAAAACCACAATTTATGGCTGGCCTACCGACCAAGCAATATGATTACCATTTGGATTCTATTGACTTCATTAAGCAATACCCTAATACAGTCGAATCCACTTAACTGCACATCAGTTAACTCACATACTCCAGATAACTGCACGTAGTCATGCAGGTCCTGTTTTTTTTCCAATTCTTTTTCATGGGAACAAACTTCAGATAACTGCACTTTGTTTAAATGCACACTCCAGATAATAGCATGATAAATTTTCTGCCCGTGGCACATTATTCAATACAATTTTACTCTGGTTAACTGCACAATGTATAATCAGGGTCAGTTATTGCCAGTCTACTGCTGAAGCACTTCAAATAAGCAGACAATTAAGTCAGTAAATGAGACTTTGCAAATGATTGACATGTAAAGGACGCCATAGGTGGTAGATATGGTAGATACATGTATATCCCTGCCCATCAGGGAGCAATAGCGTGGTGTACAGCATCTGAAACATTGCTCTAATCTAAACCGTGATTTGAACTAGGGGTCAATCATCAGAAGTTCAACCTTGAATTTACGAGCATTTATTTTACAAACTAAAATTACTAGTCACATGTGTAAATCCCTGACGTTAGATCCAAGGTTTGAGGTCATAAAATGAGTTGAGAACAACAGAAGTCAGGCCTCTGTTGCACTTGAGTTTGGTGTTAGCCACAGTGTGGTTTCGCAAATCATCAAGAACAAGGAGAAGATCACTGAAGACTGCCAAAATAACACCAATCCTTCTCATAAGCTCAAACAAGGTGGCAAGTCCGATGATGTTGAAGAAGCGCTGTTATAATGGTTCGCTCAAGCTTGCAGTTGACAGAATCCGATAAGTGGTCCACTATTGCTTGAAAATGCTAATCAATTGGCAAATGGTTAGGGTTTGCATGATTTCAAACCAACAAATGGATGGTTGGAAAGGTGGAAAATGCGCAACGGAATTCAATTAAAATGACCAAACAGCAAAAAACAGGATGAAGATGACTTTGGAAATGAATGGTAATTGATGTTCTACCTGAAATCCTTAAAGACTACCACCCAAAAGACATCTTCAATGCCGATGAAACTGGGTTGTACTGGCAGGCTTTACTGGCGGGTGTTACCTGATGGGACTTTGTCTTTCAAAAAGAATCAGAAGCACTGGGACGTAAGATTGCCAAAGATCGTTTGACAATTTTGTTTGCATGCAATATGGATGGTAGTGAAAAAATTGGATGCGTTAGTGATTGGCAAAAGCAAATCCTCTCGATGTTTTAAGAATTTGAAAAGCTACCAGTACAGTACGAAGGCAAACAAAAATGCCCAGATGATGACAGAAATTTGGAAGAGATGGCTGAAGCGCATTGACAATCAAATGCATTTGTAAAAGAGAATCATCATTATGCTGTACTACAATTGTGCAGCTCATGGCAATGGCATCAAACTGTCCAATGTTAAGATTGTCAAATGTTAAGATTGTTTTCCTTCCTCCGAACACAACTTCACTGATTCTCCCAATGGATCAAGGAATTATAGCAAATTTCAAGAAGTTCTATAGATCACTTGCTATCTGAAAATTGCTGTCTGACACTGATGGATCATCCACCAAAGAAAAAGCATCCAACCAGACAAGGAAGCTGACAGTTTTAGATGCACATCATATGATTAGAAATGCCTGGAGCAATGAAACACAGTCAACCGTAGCAAACTGCTATAGGTGGGCCAGTTTTTCTGTGCTTCTGATGACAAGTCACTTGATGACCCCACCTATATCGGCGAAACCCCATTCAAAACACCTTACTGCATGATTGTAGAAGAATTCTAACAATATGTTGATAATGGTCTTCAGACTGAAGGTGAAATCGATGACTCAAATATCGTTGCAGCTCTTACAGAGACAAAACAAGAAGAAAATGATGAAAGAAGTGATGACAATGATGCAGTAGACGACCAGGTTTCATCTAAATTCGCTATACAGTCACTCCAGAATTTACACAGATTCATGGCACAGAGAGAATGTAAGCTGTTTAAACCGTTTTACAAAATAGAGTCAGCAATTCACCAACTTATTCATAAAACTTGTGTGCAGACATCAATTGGCAATTTCTTTCAGAAATCATAAATTTTGTTGTGTTTGACAATATGACGTTAGTGCTGTTCGTTGTAGACGCTTGTTTCATTTAAGTAAAAGTTAAAAGAGTGGATTCTAATCATCTTTTTACGTTATTCTTCACCCATAATCGTCCCGTGCTGATTTAAAGCTATACTGTACTGTACCTTGGTTAAATGCACACACCGGTTAACTGCACTGTCTCGTGAAGGGCCCCGAGGCTGTGCAGTTAACCTGAGTCAACTGTAAATTACTGTATAATAAATACCAAGAAATTGTATCTTGTATATGTGAATAAACCTCACCCATAAAAAAGTTTTCTCAAAAAGGATGGTGAAATACACAAAAATGCATATTGCAAGACCTACGGTAAAATCCCAAGTAAAAGACTCCTCATTGTATGGAGTCAGCAATGTGAAAAATGATGAACAAAGTAATACACAGAAACTAAATTAATTCAATTTATATACATTACAGGCTGTGGTGTAGAATGCTTAAACTCACTTCCAAGAGTTAAAAACAAAATGCTGGCAAATCTTCCTAAATCAACCAACATACTCATAAATAAACGAATGTATGTATCTCTCACTACACGTTAATTCTTCAAAATCAGCAAGTACATCAAGTGTGTGTGTGTGTGTGTGTGTGTGTGTGTGTGTGTTGATTGATCAATCACAAGAGAGAGAGAACATGGAAAAAATGATGTACTCACCTTCACCTACAACGCCTAGAATTTCGTACTTATTCATTACATCACACTGCAAATATAGTTTTACTTGTCTGCAACCGTTGTATAGATGATAGCTCTGTGTATGTCTTTCATGTACTCAAAGCACTCTGCAAGAAAAAATGGTTAAGACTAAGTAAACTAACTCCTGGCAGTGCAACTAGCCAATACACCAATGACAAATCCAATTAACAATTTGCTGTGAATAATGATTAAAATATACCTTACTAAAAGTGTTTAACAATTAGGAAAAAATAAAATGTATGTTCCGAGTTGGCTGAATGTTCCTGTTTTTCACTGCCAACTATAGCCCTTTTTCCCACCGAGGTAAAAAAAAAATTATTTCAACAACAAAATGATTTTTTTATTAAAAAAAAATCCCAAAGTTGATTTGCACATCATTATATGTGTGTGTGTGTGTGTGTGTGTGTGTGTGTGTGTGTGTGTGTGTGCATGTGTGTGTCTGTGTGTGTGTGTGTACATTTTATTTTCAAAAATCACTAAACTGATTTGTGTATTTATTTGATTTAATTTGCCCTGTACTTGAAGTACTTAGTATGTTATATATGCTAATCATTATAATATATAATAATGTTTTAAAAAAACATTAACTACCTACCCTATTTTTAAAAGCAGTGCAATAGGAAACACAAGGGGTGGGGGCTTAATTAGGGCAGAGTATAATAGCTACATAACATTGTATTGTATGTAATAATTTTTATATAACTCTCTTGGTTATTTTTCCTGGTGTACAAATAATTACAGGTAAAAAAAATCATCTTAGGTACCTATGAACTGCCAAATATTTTAACAAAATTATTTTTCACCAAATATTTGAAGAAAGAATTGACAGTATTCATTTAATTGCCAAGATATTTCTGCCATATATACAAAAGTCCTGTGACAAAAAATTATTGTAATTAGCTTCAAAACTGAAAAATACAATTTGTTTAAAAGAATAGTTATTCTATTAACTAGACTGAGCATTCATTTTTCCATGAAAGTGCAAATTTCTTAAACTTGAACAGCATAAAATTGCATAAGGCTTGCTCCTATAGTTTTAAAAAAACATACTTGTATGTACACATGATGCTGATAAGGAGGTTGCCCCAATTAACTTTTTTATATAGCACAAAATCAAATATATATCAAAATTATATTTTCAATATGACGGTAAGTTAATTTGTTAAAAGTGCTCACTGAACAGTTTTATATATGGGATATCCAAGTATTCAATGCCCGAGTGATGCAGAAAAAAGATTTACAGTGAATATGAAAATAAATGTAAAGCAAGAAAGCTTGACAACTCCATTAATACCACTATATCCATAATTCATGAATCTCTCAACTATCCAAAAAGACTTTACAAAGTTCATACCTGTAATTGAAACAGCTACTGATAAACATGCTTAGCTGTAACGGTTTTATGTGAAATCACTGTGTCCCCTGCCTTATAAATTGACTCATTCTGAACACATGATGCATAGAAAAACTCATTTCAAGCTGATTTCAGCTGTTAATATTGTGTTATCTAGATTTCAGGAAACTGCAATACAAGCTGTGAATTATTACATTCCATTAAAGCTAGCCCAAACAACCAATCCACTAGATAACTCTCTAGATAACTCTCTAGATAACTCTCTGATATGGAGGTCACAAAACTGTCCAGGAAGTCAATACACCCTCCTGGAATTCACATACCATCCAGGAATTCACA
Source organism: Unio delphinus (assembly GCA_029339505.1). Lineage (NCBI taxonomy): Eukaryota > Metazoa > Mollusca > Bivalvia > Unionida > Unionidae > Unio > Unio delphinus. The sequence continues at coordinate 5,089,675 of JAQISU010000138.1, read as the reverse complement.
TACCATCCAGGAATTTGCATGCAGTCCAAGTTGAAAACTGGAGCCTTTATAATTCGTGAAAATGTGTTATACTCATATCAAATAACCTGCATTGTCCAAAAAGTTTCTACACCCATCCATCATTCATAACTGAACAGCCTTGCTGACAACTTTATGTGCCAGCCCATATTGGAATCGTTCCAAAAGATTCTGGTTTCTAAAAGAAAGACTACTACAACTAACTGACCATAATATTTTTAAAAACCATCAACTTAATTTAAAACTGATGACACAATTATCTATGTATGAATCCTGTATGCACTAATATTGTACTGAAGAAGGCATCATGGAACATAGGTCAGTTGACCAAATAAGCCTAATAATAAAAATAATACATCATGTCCTTGTTTAATAAATCTTATCATTACACATGTGCCCACCTTACAGGAGGACATGAAAATGATGATGATGATGATATTTATATGCTTGAAGCTTAGTAACTTGAATGACAAATTTTGCTTCAATAATAAAAAGTAGTTTCTGACACAATTATCAATGTCCAAAGTTGAACTCTCAGTCTCAGACTTTAAAGTTTAATAAGAGTATTGTATTTACTTGCTTATTAGAAAAGTCTTACTGCAAACTACACATATCCAGATCTGCCATCACATAATGTGTCAGAATACCTGTGTCAGTGCAGTTTGTCAGGATGAATCAAAAGAACAAACAGCATAGACCCTCATATGCAGGTGCATTATGCTACGGCAAATCAGAATTTTTGTTGCTTGACAATTATTTTCACATATAAGTGAGTACAGACGGCATGTAATGTCCAGCAAGCATAAACAAATCTGCCAACACTTTATTCCTGCTCTATTATCTTTTGTATAATAAGGGGCTATCATAAAACCACAAAGAAACTTAACAAACCCAGTATCATTGATATCTACATGGTTTAGCAATACCCACTAGCAATGATATCTAAATGGTTTAACAATACCCACTAGCAATGATATCTACATGGTTTAACAATACCCACTAGCAATGATATCTACATGGTTTAACAATACCCACTAGCAATAATATCTACATGGTTTAACAAAACCCACTAGCAATGATATCTACATTGTTTAACAATACCCACTAGCAATGATATCTACATGGTTTAACAATACCCACTAGCAATGATATCTACATGGTTTAACAATACCCACTAGCAATGATATCTACATGGTTTAACAATAATTAGTGGGTGGCAATGATATCTACATGGTTTAACAATAATTAGTGGGTGGCAATGATATCTACATGGTTTAACAATAATTAGTGGGTGGCAATGATATCTACATGGTTTAACAATAATTAGTGGGTGACAATGATATATACATGGTTTAACAATACTTAGTTGATGGCAATGATATCTATATGGTTTAACAATACCCAATAACACACACACACACACACACACACACACACACATATATATATACACTATGGCTCTCCTAAAATGCTCAGTAGATTGGATATTTGTTTTAAATTATCTGAAATGAATTTCCATCAGATTTATGACTAATTCTAGCTATTTACAAGAAGTATAAAAGGAACTTTGAAAAAATTAATTTGTTACGGCATTTTTCACTGAAAAAGATAGGTCATTGAGATTAGTTTTAAGAAACAGACTTTATTTGTTAACTTGAAAAGTGATTGCATGCATGAAAAATAAAATACCAAGAGAAATTTTTCATTTGCTTGGCTGTGTGTTAGTTTTTTTTAAATATCAGGGATTATTATTATTTTTACTATTATTATATTCTGAATTCTTATATTTATCAACACTATGAGTAGGTGTATGTGATGATATTCAGACTTTCCAACATTAAACTCGTTAACTTATTTTGATAGGTTTCAATTATTGTGGTTTTGAAGAAATAAAAAACATTTCTGTCGAGACTTAAATTTGTGGATTTGGTAAGATGTCAGTTTACACAACAACAAAATTATCACTATTCATTAGGTTTTTAAATTAGTATTGTGACAATTGTTACTGTTGGATAACCCAGTCCCAACATTAGATTTTTAAATTAGTGTTTGTGGCAATTGTAAAAACCATTAAAACTGGTACCCCATGGAAATCAATGACTTCACAGGATGAAAAGGATAAACATTTCCTCAAATCTGCACTCTTTCTATCCAAAATCAAGCTGTCTTTGCTATCTTAGTTTAAAGGTCTTAGTCTTAGTTGCAAATAAAGTCTAAGATTGCCCAAGTATCAATTGCACATTTTGTGTAAGAATGACAACTCTGAAGTTATTAAAAACAACAAACAAACCTTTAAAAGCTTCTAATCTGTCAGGATGTTGTATCACTTTTGAATCACCCATAATGCAGTTTTCTTATTCACCCATTTTACTTTTGATAAACTACAATATATGTAAATGAAACCAAAAAAGGGATTTCTGGTACGAAGTAATGAATACTTCATGTAAAATCAATCCCCATAGCACACTATAACCAACCAAACCACAATATAAACTCTGTTCAATAGAAATTATTTTGTCTAACCCAGATTTGTCTTGTAGCATTAGTAAACATAACAGCTGCATTATTAAACATAAATATATAGTGAACATTTTAGATACTAAAACTATATGCTCCACATCCAATTGGGGTCAATATTCATTTTTATTTGGATACATAAACTCCACACTATACGTCCAGTAGAGATCAGTACTCATTTTTATTTGGATACATAAACTCTACACTCTACTTCAAATAAAGATCAGTGCTCATTTTTATTTGGATACATAAACTCCACACTCTACTATCAAATAAAGATCAGTGCTCATATTTATCTGGATACATAAACTCCACACTCTACTTCAAATAAAGATCAGTGCTCATTTTTATTTGGATACATAAACTCCACACTATACATCCAGTAGAGATCAGTACTCATTTTTATTTGGATACATAAACTCCACACTCTCCATCCAGTAGAAATCAGTGCTCATTTTTAATTGGATACATAAACTCCACACTCTACATCCAGTAGAAATCAGTGCTCATTTTTAATTGGATACATAAACTCCACACTCTACATCCAGTAGAAATCAGTGCTTATTTTTAATTGGATACATAAACTCCACACTATACATCCAGTAGAAATCAGTACTCATTTTTATTTGGATACATAAACTCCACACTTTACATTCAGTAAAGATCAATGCTCATTTTTTGTTAGAAGCTTCCAGACATATTAACTAACCAGTGTGCAGTCAGTGAACCTAAATTAAACTTTAAAAGTCATCCTGATTTTACTAAATACACTTATAATGAACCTTCAGCAATAATTTCATACAGTGTTCCCGTTGTGTCGGCAAAACATGGTAAAAGTCCATCTGTAAGACCATCAGCATTGAACAGCAGAAAAAGCCTCAGAAAAGAAAAACTGAATAATTCTGACAGCAATTAAATCCGAATTAGTATAGTGATAATTTTAAAACTCTAAGATTCATCCCAAGTAATAACACCAAAATGAAGATACAAAAAGTATCCCTTTGCAGAATGTCTCTACAAATTCATCATACAATTAGCCACCTCATAATGTGGACCTGTCAACTGCACAAATACCAAATGGAACATACAAACACAGATGAAAGTAACTGGCTGTACTATACTGCAAACATATATTCAGCACAATCCAATACTGTACAAAATAAAGGATCTGATGACACAGACATGACACAATTTACTGGAATGTTATAAATAGATTACAAAGACATGACACAATTTAATGGAATGTTATAAGTAGGTTACAAAGACATGACACAATTTAATGGAATGTTATAAATAGATTACAAAGACATGACACAATTTAATGGAATGTTATAAGTAGGTTACAAAGACATGACACAATTTACTGAAATGTTATAAGTACGTTACAAAGACATGACACAATTTACTGGAATGTTATATAAGTAGGATACAAAGACATGACACAATTTATTGGAATGTTATAAGTAGGTTACAATGAGCCACAATGTCTGGAAAAAAGTTTCACTTCTCAGGAGGACACAAATAAAAAGTTCATTATTGTAAAGATACTGCTCACTGAAAACCACACTAATTACATGAAACTGCAACAAGGTCATCAAAGCCTGTCAATCATACATTGACCAAGAAGATGTAGCCATCTCTTCCACAAAATGCCAACACACTACCAATAAATTATAACTGACTATTTAATCTATGTGATATTTACTTTACTACCCATAAGCAATGATGGCAAACAAACAATGTACTTTGACTTTATAACAATAATAATGCTAAAAATGGGTGTGGTCAAAGGTGACATTAAAATGACCTAAAATGTCGCAAATTAACAAAACATAAATTTTATCTACTCTATCTAATATTACAAATTTATGGTGTTAGATTGCTTTTAACATTCCATGTACATGGAATCAAATATTTGGACAAATGACTAATAGGGGACCCATGTAATAAGTATGACAGGTTTATATTGAGGGATGTTCTAAGAAATATGTGTCCTAATAATGCATTTAACCACAAGTGTATTTAAATCTTGTGATATTACACAATTATTGATTTGCAGTAAAGTAAATCTCCTATGAGTAGCAATAATATAGCAAAATTAAACAACTGAATGACATTCATGACCATAACCCATGTTATAAGAGGCAGCAGTGATAGAGAGGCAGTCTAATTTACAGTAAAGGAACACTTTACTTCTGCAACCATAACATTTTATTGTCCTCGTCAAACAGCAAATTTTGAAGCAATTAAAAAGTAACTGTGACAATGATTTTCTTAACATGCTGTAAATTATTTGGCCTAACCTCTGAAAACTGTACCATAAAATCTTGTATCTATTTTTGTTTTATTAAATGGAAGCCCAGTTGGCTTTTAGGAAAAGAAAACTTGTAGCCTAGAATATATATATATACCCACTTATCAGTTGAGTCAAACTTTAAACAATAATGATCCTGATCTACCATAGCATAATGCACCTGCAGATCAGGGTCTCTGTTGTCTGTTCTGATAATTACTCCAAACAAACTGCAAAGATCCACAGTATGCAACAGCAGATCTGGGTCTGTGCAGTTTGCAATTGGATAAGTCTTAAAAGCAAGGATATATGGTAGCTTAAATTCTATAAACCCAAAGAAACTTGAATATGAAACAGTTACAATGTAGCTTTACATCTATTCGTGTTACGTGTTACGTATCACTTATAGTTATCTTCCTTTATAATATAAAAGTTCTGTGTGCCCAGAACACATTGCCAAAGCTATCATTGTCACCTTAAAAAAGTGATGTACCATTCTGATTTTTACAACTCCGATGACTATCTTACTGACCAAAGTTATTTTGTTCTGCAAATAAATTTAGTCTACAGGACATGCAGGTTTCTTACTTAAAAATGTCTTGCTGCAATTGCCAATCCCTGCATTTGTCAATCGAAAGTTAAAAGGCAAAGAAGTATAATCTTATAATTTTAATATAGAAAAACCCTCAGTAAAAAAATCTTCAAATGTTTACTCTATGTGAACTTTTGGCACATTGTTGGTGGTCCCTTGAAGTAGCTTATACTCAAGTTCAATGTGGATTATCGACACAAGTCTAGTATTAGATTAAAATAAATTTGCAAAACTCTCCATTACCAGTGTTGACTGGTAAGATTAGAAGCAAACTCTAGAAGAATCAATATCATAAATTATAAAACATGTAATCAACCGTGTTCCCTTGGAGCGCAAATCTATCAACATTCTTCTTCCTACCAAAGTGACGTAAACCCAAGCCTTATTCACCATTTCCAATCAAACATCTTACCATGTAACAGACAAAATTAAGCTAGCAGGATGATTTATATTATATCTTGTTATCTAAGTTCTCTTTCTATTCAAAGAGGTCACCATTATTTATATGTGAAATTAAATAGACACTGTAGAGTCATTTTGGCAAGGAACTGCACTACCTGATGAGAATAGGCCAGCTTCATATGACAGATTGTCATTACTGAATTCTGTTGATTATTAATATTTAATTATTTGATTAAGCAACTAATATGACATGCAGACATGTCTTCTTTGATAGCCTATAACACGCAGACATGTCATTATTTGATATCCTGTTTCTTGATGATATGCAAGTTCAACTGGCAGCCACCAAAATGGTCAAATGGTGCTTAAGATATGCACTGGGTCTTTTTAAAGAAAATGCAGTCTTCTTGAGGCCATCGATTCAAAATGTGGTTTGGGGATAGTAGAACACATAGCTTAACAGTAATGTGTGTTTTTCAGATACAACCTACCAATGTTTGCTTGCTTTAGGAAAGAATCAAAAATGATGATTTCTGCAGTTAATCATGCTGGTATCCCCTTCCTTTTTATAACAGAAAACAGTTGTTTTGTACTTTTTACAAATATAAAGAATTTAATTTAATTTATAACTCTTATTGTCATTAAAAACTGATAACCCAATTTAAATTACAGATATGTGTATTCGGTAATACTCAGCGTGACAAATAAACTAGTTCCATGAATGGGAGTAAAAAAACAAACTGGGTATTATTAATTACAGATTCTAATTTCTCCACATATATCTGACAATAAATTTAACTGACTTTCCCATAGGATCTTTTGAAAAATATAGATTTTCAAGAGTGCTCATTCTACTTGATCCACAATATCAGAGTTCTATTTATAAAAAAAAAAATCATTTACATTTGTACATACAATGTAAAATCTATATTAAAGCACCAATGTTTAAGAACAAAGATTTTCTGGAATGGTTTGCAAGCTGACACAAATGATACATGATTGCTTTGGTATTTACTAACAGGACATTACTGCTAGCACACTCTATCTATATTTGCTTAATACAAATACATAACTCCTTGATTAGTTTGATTCTTGTTTTATTAGTCTTGTTTCAAGGTGGCACACTGTATGTATCGAATATAAGACATTGGTTGAATCTAATATGTCCAAAATTAATAAAAGAGCTCAACTGGGCAAATAAATCAATATGGAGTGAATGGAAAATCCAAAAATATGTGACAACCAAATTTGTTGTAACCAAGAGTGTTCAGTTTATCAGTGATCTACTACCCAATAATATTCCAGTGAGGTGCAATGCTTTGATCTTTAGAAATAGCTTTTATCTGAATAAGTACCAGTAATATATAATACAGTGATAGAATGTGATTTGGTCAATTCATATTTGTAATTATTTGTCTGCTATCAAAGCTTCAGAATTGCCTGTAACAATATTTCAGTCTTATTGCCTCTAAACAAATACTATTTTCTGTATCATGTTATATTATTTCACAAGAGAATTAGTGAGAAATAATCTCACACATAGTATTGGCAAATGTATGACATTACAATATTGTACTTTTGATAAAACTAGTGGAACATATGGAGAAACTTATCAATATAAAGGCATAAATGCAAACAGTACCAAAATTAAAAACATGAAATGTATTATAGTAAATATACATGTACACATATCATAAAATAAAGTCATCAATGTTAGTGATACTAGTGCCAAAGCAATTTCCTGTGAATATGTAAAACTAACAATTTGGCCCTGTAGACATTAAGCATTTTATATACAATATACATGTATAAAGAAGAAACAGAGCTACCTCGATTAGGGGAAGGTATTGCACTCTTAGTTTTACATTTATGTCTATAGAATTCTATTACTGGACTCTCAGTTTTGTACTTTACTCTGGTCCTGAACTCCCTTTATCAAAATCTTACAGAAAGACCTCTAGAAACTTTGTATTTTTCAGCAAATGCTAATTTTGTCTCTATTTATCATGCAGATCTGCATGCTACAAATCACAGAGCAATGCAATAACCTGCATTCAATAACAAGAATTCCAAAGTTTCATTAAAAAAAATTCATGCCTCCACAAATCATGTAAAAAACAGTGTAATGTATTAAACCTGCATTCAATAACCAAAAATATCCAAAATTTCATCACAAATTTGTGCATCTGCAAGATCCTCTGTAATATTCCAGACTTACCTTCATACACTTCTAATCAATATATGTGTATAAAAATTATATCACAGAGCACTCAAATCAAGAAGAAAATATGAAACAAAATGATTTCATGGATATGTATACAAAGTTTAGACTGATATCCAACTGACCATAAAAACTGAAAACTCAGTTTGACTAAAATGCTTGTTTTCCAAAATTCCTATAAATTTTCATACAAGCACATTGGTCTGATTCAACATCATAACGGAGATCTTATTTACGCTAACACAAGGTCATGTTCTGTTAAACTTTTGATGCAGCAATTAATTAGTTTCCATATTTATCAAAATGAAAATATCATGTACAACATAACGTTCTAACAATAACTCCAAAATTGCAACACCTTTTTTGATAGTTACTATGGATAAGTGGAAATTACCAGAGACAATGTTTACTGCTATAGTTTCATTATGCAATCAGTTCAACCCATGATGCTTCAGAACCTGCTGATATGTAATGCAATAGGGTTAATATGCTTTTATGTGTCCCACTCTCCTTAAAAAATTAATCTGTTAAATATACACTGCATCACCGAATTCCAACCCCTATTAATCAAAGGACATCTGATCAAACTGTCTCTTTGGTATGTACAGTAAAACCTGTCTTGAGAGACCACTGCTATGAGAGACCACCTGTTTTGGGAGACCAGAATCTCAATGGACAGATTTATTGAATATATGGTGTTATGACCTGTTATGAGAGACCACCTGTCTTGAGAGACCATTATTTCTTGGCAGAAGGGATGGTCTCTCAAGACAGGTTCTACTGTAATTAAAATAATCCAGGATAACTATGCACTCCTTTAGCAGTTATCTTTTACATCTAGCTTGACCTAACCAATATAGCGCGACCTTTGATTTTAGTTTTATCATTGCACTAAGAAGTCATGTGATTGGCCAGCAATAGTGCAGGCTACTGGTAGTGTGTGTTATTGTTCAGTCATTTCCACAAACAACTCCAAAAGTGAAACACATTACCTTTTAAGATAGCAAAATTCTCCATGTTCATTCTGAAAAATACACACACCACCATTAAAGAAGAAAAAAAACAACAGTATATTATATACCCAGTTCTCAGCTCACCCAAAATGTTGACATGACTATGATTCCAATTCTGATTCTAGGATTTCTTTCCTTGTTATAGTAAGTTATGAAGCATTGCTAAATTTACGAAGCATTGCTAAATTTACAAAACACTGCTACAGCAAGTTACGAAGCATTTCTAAAGCAAGTTACGAAGCATTGCTAAAGTTTGCTTTACGTCTGCTTAGTTAGCAACAGTGAGATTGGGAATGGAGTGATGGCATAAAATTCTTGGTGCCTTACTAAAGTCTATTAATGATGTAGCAACAGTGAGATTGGGAATGGAGTGATGGCATAAAATTCTTGGTGCCTTACTAAAGTCTATTAATGCTGTAGCAACAGTGAGATTGGGAATGGAGTGATGGCATAAAATTCTTGGTGCCTTACTAAAGTCTATTATGCTGTAGCAACAGTGAGATTGGGAATGGAGTGATGGCATAAAATTCTTGGTGCCTTACTAAAGTCTATTATGCTGTTTTAAATGTGGTAGGAGTAGCTGTTGTAATTGTGATTGTTGTTGCTGCACAGTTATTTTCCATAACATGTGTCAAATAAAATGATTTGTTGTTATACTTACACAGTACATATGCTCTTAGAAAAAATAATACATGTAGTGTGATCAATGGACCTCGACTTCAGTGGTTTTGTCCAATTAATTTCTCTTTAAGTGTCTTCTCAAGTATAAAAAAAAGCAATTTTTATCTTCACATTTTACTGGCTTTGAAAACATGTAAAGAAAATTATTTGTTTCATTTATATTAAGAGTGTACCCTGAGCAAGACTGAAAGCATAATTTGACCAGCAAAAGTTGAGCAGGTGCTGCTCCATGAATCTCTACTTGTATTGATCCAAGTAGGAAAAAGAATAATTTTTACCTTCAAATTTTACTCATTTTGACCCAATGTAAATAAAATATTCAGTTTTATTCCTTCATTTGTATTACAAATATTTCTCCAAGAATAAACAGCTCATTTACAATTGGAATGCATTACAAATTATTTAAGTGGTGATATTTTGTTATCAGTATGGTACTTTCATAATACACCTTTGACTTATCTGAATTGCTGATAGAAAAAAAAAAAATCAACCAATAATCAACTTTGATATTCCACTTATTTTGTTTTGAAACTTTGAATGGTCATTTTAGCTCTGAACAGGGTCAAGAGTGTGCTGTCAGGAATGGGTTGTCACAAAAGATGCATAAAATGTAACAATCTGCACCAAAAAAATAACTTTTACATTTATGTAAAGACATTGCCTTTAATGTGGCTGCAAAAAGAAATGGGAAAAGTAAAACAAAAATGTAACAGATTATTTAAGTTCATTGACTAAATAGTTGTAACATTAAATTGTGATTAACTAATGGCAAAAATCATACTAAGTTGAAAAAAATGTACTTCCTTCTTATTACACTGAAATAATCTAACCTGTCCCAATTGTCACCTTTGTTCAGTGGTCACATGGTTACATTAGCCATTTTAATTTACCACCATCAAAATTCCTTTATAAATGCCCTGTATTTAATGATCACCTGTCTTCTGCATACAGAAGCCTTATGTTTCCAAACAATAGTTTCACCCTACAATAAGAGGTCACTAAAGCGTAACAGCAGTAGCTGCTCAAGGTGCATATTAAATACTTTTTCCTTTATTAGCAAAGCATTGTTTAGAAAATGGCATAAAGTATAAATATATTTTCTTGGTTGACACAGCACGTCCACATACACTGTCAAGGGTGAACATTGCTCTAGGAGGGAAAAAAGCCTAGGAAAGAATTACCATATATATTGCCCAGTATTACATTTTTTCAGTTTTTATTATATCCTTTGCTTTTCACAATTAATCTGATAAATCTGTTAATTGTTATTTGAAGATTTTTTAAAAATATATTAAAGCCATATCTGATAGAACAAAAAATCTAGTAAAAAATATACTGGAACAGCTAAACATTGATCAAAACTTTGATACAAGAGTCAGTGATGATTTAATTTATACAATTGATTAAAGTGAGGATATAATCTTGTGTCAGTATTTTCTTTTTTTGAATTTTTTTGCTACATAACTAAATGAAATACATGTATAATGATAGTATACAATTGCTAATAAATAATACATGCAAAATAACTAAATAATAATAATAATAATAATAATAATAATAATAATAATAATAATAATAATAATAATGTTATTTACTGCATAATATATGCATTTGTCATGAATCAAGTTTAACAGCTGAAGCTGCCTTTAGAGATATATCACCTACTGTATCAACAAAGACCACTTTGGCCTTTTTTCATGGGTGGCCATAGTAGACAGGCTTGAGTGCATATTGTTTTCACTATTATGTGTGTTATCTAACATTTTGTGATGCTACTGCATGTTAACCTCAATGCTATAAAAAAAAATTCCAAGGATAATCCAGAAGAAAAAAATAATCTTAATCATTTTTGGAATACAGGCTGTCACTAGGGTCTATAATTATCTTGTAAGAATGTTGCAGTGAAAAGATGGGAAAGTAAAGAGAGAAAGGTATTAATAATCAATACTATGTAAATATCTGTAATTATTTTATATTTCATTGATTTTGTTTTCTTCTTCACCTTTATGAAGATAACATGCATTTTTTTTTAATGCTATCACATGCTTACCCAAATTCTATAAAAGATCCTAGGGAGAACCCTAAGAACATGAATATATGTTTTATCAGTGCAGGTCTAGTGTACTTTGTATATGCAGATCTCGATCTTAGTCAGACTGACAAATTTAGATGTATGGCAAAATATATGTTATCATTTGACATAAAAAATGCAATCTTAATCAGACAAACATATTTAGATGTATGGAGAAATATATGTTATAAGTTGACATAAAAAATGCATTCTTAATCAGACTGACAAATTTAGATGTATGGCGAAATATGTGTTATAATTTGACATAAAAAATGCAAAAACTGCCTAAAAAGTATAAACTTGTTAGAGGTCAACCAATGCCTCTGCTTAATTTAATGAATCTTACACTGGTACAGTTAAAACAAAATAAAACAAACAATCAAAGGTTAGCAATTCTATTATCTGTCTTGAACTGCATTAAACTGATTGCCATTCCCAAAATGATTCCATTAACTATGTATAAATTCTTATTAGAACCTATCTATTAGCACCTAAAATTTAAACTACTGACCATTTTTAAACTTACTTGCTCTCTCTCTCTCTCTCTCTCTCTCTCTTTATATATATATATATATATATATATATATATATATATATATATATATATATATATATATATATATATATATACACATACAGTATATGTGTGTGTGTGTGTGTGTGTGTGATGTTTAACATAGCTTCAAAAAAAAACTCAGTCATATTACTACGATGTCTACAGTGTGACAGTTTATAGTGATGTCTAGTACTGAGGCATCTTGCTTCAGACATTTAGCATCATGTCCCACACAGCCACAATATCTTGACACCAGGCCGACCAGTCCTAACACTAACCTCTTAATGGTGAATACAAAGCAAGGCAGCTAATAGTACCATTTTTATAAGCCTTTGGTATGACCTGGCGAACCCGCGACCTTTATCTTATATGCCAGAAAGGTCAAAGTTGTGAATATATGAAAAAGCAAGTGCAGTGGTCAGAATTTAAACTTTTTTTTAAAACAATTGCTGTTTTACTATACCTTTGAGCTAAGTATAAGAATAAAATAAATGTCATTCAACTTCATGAAAACATTCCATTTTTCCAAAAATCTGTTGCAGCAAGTTTATGTCTTTGTTTATGCACAAGACGGTAATCCTGAAAATAGGTTACAAACAAAAAACAAGTGACAAAGATCAAGGTACTGTACAAGTACATAGCTTCCTACTTTTACATAAAATACGAAATAAACTTGTTTACCAGTATTAGCAAGCAGTCTATAAACCTCCTCAGAATAATTATTTACTCTAGACCAGGCAACAATGCATGGAATTTCACTTCCTTTTTTCAAGTTTCACTGTTAAATTTGGGAGAAAATCTTATAGATAAAAGCACAGTTGCAGATATAATAACAATTTAACAGGCACAAAAATTGATAAGAAGTATTAAAATACTACAATGAAATTGTTTTACATTGCTCTTTAAACAGAAACAAGAGAGCTGATATGATACTGTACCCAGAATATGAAAGCACTCAAAGGCAAGTAAGGGCAGGTAAGGGGTAAGGCCATAATGGTTGTTTGTATAAACAGCTTAGTTTTGTTTATGGCATGTAAAAGTGTACGAGACTGGTAACTGTGTAAATGAACTAGAATTCAGTACATATTTTGTTAGCGAGTTGAGAACATCTTGTGTTTGCCCGTGCACATGACCAGGCATTATATATCTGGTTACATTATCAAATTTTTCCCCCATATATGTATCAGTATGAAACAAAAAAAAAAAATACAATCATTATATTCATGTTCCATCTGAAATCACCCATACCTTTGACCTCCAAATCACAAGGCCTCATCCTTATACCAAATGCAAGAGTTTGGCAATGATAAACTGCAGACAACTCAAGTTATTTTGTGGGAAACAAAAACAAGGAACAGATAAATGGACAGACATCATAACATGACAGGCTCCACGATGTGGCAGGTCAATACAAACTGCAGGAAACATTTAATCCAACACATAAGATGCAACAGTGGAAACTCCAGAAATTAAATATGTGGGATTAACTTAAAACTAAGTTAGTTTTCAAACAGAGTAATCAACTGATACAACAAACTTCTTGCAGAATAAAAAATAAAGATATCAATCAACTTGAGCATGCAGTATGCAATTTACTAACAATAAGTGTGAAGAAAACTTTGCATTCATGTTTTAGAGTGCTTAATGAAAAACTCATTCTTTCAGTGATCTCTTTAAATCTGAATGATAAAAAGTGATACAATATGTGTTCAGTTTAAGTCCAATTTAATGGGTCAGTCAAGTAAATTTAACATTTAAAAGTTATGATCCATGATGACATTAGAAGAGGAGGCAAAAATAGGAGCCAATTACAATTTTAAAAAAATATTTTCCAGAAGCTCTTTGTTGTCAACAATTCCAAAATGAGATATGACCTAAAAATACTTGATGAAAGAAAAGGTAAAATGAAGAGAAAATATTGGCACACTTTTGTGCTTTGTCTGTAAAAGCAGCATGACTCTCTGTATTTTATTTTAAAAATTATGTTCATCATCACAGTACATATCCAAAACTTATAACTGCAGAACTTAACCACTTTCCATTTTATTTAGTATGTGAAGTTGCTATATCTGGGTGACAATGCCTTCTCCATCCAAAATTATTAAAAACAACTATGCTGGAGTTTTACAAATTATAAAAACTAAAAAGGATATTGCTGAGCATTGTTGAGGAATAGATAAACATGCCATCAACAAAGCTTGCAATAAGTGTTAAGTAAATATTACTACCATATTTTAGAGTGTGGTCAAAACTGACTGTTGAAAACTCATTCTTTAAGTGCTATTTTTAAGTGTATATGATACATAATAATACTAATAATAATACCACTACTACTAATAATGTGGACATGGTACAGTATATAATCTTAGGAAGCTCTAAGTTCTTTATAATATTATATAACACATTAAAACATACAATGACAAGATGACTAAAACAAATGCCAAAAGAAATAAAAAAAATAAAAACAATTAAAATGATGGTAGGGTTGCTTGACTGTCATGTATTAGTTGGGTTCAATTTATCATACTGAGATTTCTCTAAGTAGTGAACATAAATGGTGGCTTAGGGACCGATATGGTGAGCAGAGATTGTGTGGGCTTTGCCAATGTCACTAACTGAGATATTTTTCACCTTACTGGCGACAAAATATACCATCTGGTGATTTTTTTCTGCAACATTTATGGCTATTAAAAAGTGCATATACAGTCATAGGTTTGGAGTTGAGAATTCAAAGGACCCATTACAGGAAGTCACAAACTTTGATATAAAATTGCACTAGAATCTATAGTTAAATAAATAAATCCTTTTTCATCTTGTCAAACTACCCTAACATGGCGCTGCTATATCATAATCCTCTTATGCTGATGTTTGACTTTAGTACTATATGCCGAATCGACCACCTCTGAAGGTGAGAATGGAAATGACTTCAATCAACCAATATTTTTCTTACAAAAAGTGTACAAGAAAAAATACTTTTGCTGAAACTTCAAAGAAAACTGCTTAACTTTTGAGCACCAATCATTCTGTATATATACTAAGCAAATGGGAGAAAAATAATCTGTCTCAATGTTCTACAATTATCTGATGTTGCCACAGCAATAACAAATGGGCATTTATTTGGTCCATCAAAGAGGCCCTTTAGTGGTGCTTTCAATAACACATCTACCTTCATTAAAGCAAGCCTAAGACATTTGTTTAAAGGAAGTCAGCAGCAAACTTAAATAAAAGCATTTTTTAATTTTTTACTGTGATTGGAATATATTTATTGTACCATGAAAGTTTCCTATTTGCAACAAAAGGTTCATGCTTATGATCACTACCAATGGTGGTGTAAAACCCAACTTAGAGTTCCAATATTTTGAAACAACAGATATATGGCCATCAAACATATTGCAAGAACATTTGTTAAAAAAATTGAATTTGTTTTCATTTCAATATGAATAGCCTCATCCCCTTGGTAGCCTCAGTATTATGATAATTGTTTCTGGCTGACCAAAAACAAGGCCAATTTAAGTACATGTACATGTACCATATAAGCAACTATACATAATACAGCCACATGCTATTAGAATAATGAATATAAGTGAATTGTTTCATGCAATGTGTTTGTTGACAATGGGATATAAATCAAATGAGGATTATCAATATATTGTATTTTCTAACTGTATTTGACTGATAAATGAATTCTACCAGTATCATATAATACTTGAATTCATGGGTTTTTCATATCCATGTACATTATTTAACACACTGTGGAGTGTACTTCACAAATTTATGTTGTCAATATACAAGTGTATTTCAGACTAGTTGTTTTCATTTATACAAATTTTCCATTTTTATTTTTCTATCTCTCTGTTAATTTCTAGTCACTGATGACAGGTAACCTCAAAAATTTCATTTGAATGAGAAATTTAAATTATTTTCATTCCCCCATCTAAACATCTGCTTATGTCAACAATATTACATTGATCCAGAGGGTGTTGAGATAAATATAAGTACTGTAAAATGAAAATGGTGAAGTTTTTGAAAATTAGTGACAAAATATTGAGGTTGCCAATTTGTTACCAACAACTTTTTGAAAGCCAGTACCAACCCTGGGTGAGATGGCATGTGACACAGACATGATATGATGCAAGTTATTGGGATACCAATGAAGACTTTTGAATAGTATCATTAGGTATATAAAGAATCCAGTGTAAAATGTGTCAATGTTTATGGGTGGGTTGATTGTCTTAAGTTCAAAATGTAAATCGAATCTAGGGATTTTAATGCGAACAAATTTCCAGGCAGTCAGATTCAAAGTAAAGACTGAAATGTCCAAGAATGCCACCTGTCAAATTTCTATACTAAATGAAGTTAAGAAACTGTACCCATAAAAGAGATTCACTTAGCTTGTTTTATTCAACAAAGAAGAAGGTGGTAGAAACAGAAGAAAAGGACTGATCTGTTCCAGTGTGAGTGAAGTTTGAACCAGTTTAAATGATGTGTGTTTGAATTTGACAGTTGTAGTGAATAATGATACAATGTTGTGTGTTCAGTTTATGTTCAATCAAAGGATTAGTCGAGTAATTTTAAAATTCAAAAAGTGCTGATCCATGATATGAGAAAGACAAAATGAGCCAATTACAAACAAAATTTATATTCTCTACAAGCAGTGTGCTATCAAAAGTTAAAAAAAATATTACCTAAAAATATCTGATAAATGAAAACATCAAATGCAAAGAATACTCTTTGACACATTTTTGCCTTATCTGTAAAAGCTGCAAGTCTCTCTGGAGCATTTTTAAAACTTGTGTCACATGGTTCCAACAAGTGTATTCAGTATAGCAACCAAACACTGCCTGACTTTATCACTTTCCATATATTTTAGTATGTGGAGTTAATGCTTTCTATTTCAAAAAATATTTTTTAAAAACACGGACAATGTTGGATTTTTAATTATTTTTTTAAGTGAAAAAGAGCACTGTTTTCAAATGGCTGAAATTTGTTGACTGTATATGAATATACAAGAAACTTCTCATTATAGTTTACCAGGACAAGCGACAACCACTTTCAACTGACTGAATTTCACCAAAAACGACCAGTAAACTGACAGGTAATTTTAAAAGCATTTGATGAATTTACATACATATTTAATCCCAAAAACAAAATCATACCCTTGAATCCCCATAATCTTAGAAGAGAAAATGGAATCACTATGTGTCATTTACTGCTATATAAAACCCTACGCCAAACACATAACTTCTTCCCCACAAAATTTGACTGTACACGAATGATGAATAATGTAGTTAATTTTGTATAACATAATTATTCCATAATAAACACAAAGGCAGACTCCGTCATATTATTGTTGTCTAATTCCTCATGAATCTGTAAACACAATACCTATATTTTTATGTTGACCTTACCGTGTAAACAGAAGTGTTCACATTTGTCTTGCTATACTGTAACGAATACTGTACTGGTATAGTAAATCCTACTGTCACCTTCCATTTAACGTTCTCTAGATCAAACTGAAAACACTGTCAGATCCTCTGCAAGGATTGTGCCCCTCATTTCCTGTTTTGTAAACAATATTGAATCTTCTTCAGTTCAAACTTCCAATCAACATTCACTACATTCAATTTTGTACACTAAACTTCGTATCAACTTCAGATAAAATTTGATAGCAGACCGCCATGAAGAATTTCCTTGCCAACATACCCACAATCCTTAGAAACATTAGATACTGTTTATTACTTCATCATAGAAGAGCTTATCTTTTGTAGTCGTGCATGAGTATTTTCCCTTATTTCGTAAACTGTCGCAGGTTTTTTCTTCTTTTTTCTGCACCAACTCATACACGGGTCCTAATTTCGAAACTTGACTTCATTCGTTGATATGAAATGTAAGACTAACGAAGATGAATATCTACTCTGCTAAGAAAAGTTTAAATATAAAAATGTTGAGAAGTTTGTAAAATCAGCAAATGTCATCATTACAGATGAAAGGACAAAGCCTGTTCCAATGTGATTATAAGAGACTTTTCCTGAGATTTTGTTCTTGTTTGTTTTGTTGCGGTTTTTTTTTTTATGGGATGGGGTGGGGGTACAGTGGTGATGTGTGGGTATTATTGTTAGAGGGATGTGTATATGTATCCGAAATGGCTCTTCTTATGTATGTAAACTAAGAATCATATCCTTGTCAATTTCACAGGAATGTAAGTAGCTAGTTTGCTTCTAATATTGGCGAAACATAATTTATCGATTTCATATAGTACGTAAGTAATGAAAGTGTAAGACTGCGTCTTCATTTAAAAACAGTTTAATCTTTTGATATAACAATTAAAATTTAAAAACTGCCGCACTTATTAATTTAAACTACCACACTCTCTTACTTTCCTACTTTAAATACACCCTCATCCTATCGGGTTTTACAAACCATGCCACGAAATGGACGAAAGAGGGCAACAGAAACGATGGAACATGCTACATTGTTATAAACTTCACAGTTGTCAGAAAGGTCATTTAAATGCTCAGTGAGTTGAACTTAAACGCAACAATCTCTGTGTGAAGAGACAATCTTGATATACAAGTCTGGGTAGGTTGGGTGGTCAAATCAAGTTGGGATACAAAATATCATTCAAGAGAATACAATAATTGATTTCTCGATTTCAAACATTAAAACATGATATCCTGCAGTCTTTCAGAACAGATGGAGATGTGCATACAATGATGATACTATTGCATAAGCATTATCAATCCTCAAAGCAATAAGATTAAACATGGCAGTACGAGGAATCAAACTCTCTGCTGCTGTAATGTGTGAATTTAGATAGATAATTTAACTTAAGGATTATTATAGTGTATCTTAATCCTGAACGTGAATCAGTAAATGTTTTTGTTTTTTTTTAATTATAGATGAAGCAAGAGAGAATCGTATACATTTAATAGTCAGAAATTATTATAAATCCTAGTTAGAGCTAATCTGATTAATAAATACTAATGAAGATTTATAAATAAAAGATGATTAACGGAAGATTTTATCAAGACCTGCACGATATCTTGATCTAGGATTGTGTAAATGTATCGTTATAAATCCGTGTGGGGTAGTTTGCACATGTCAAAAGAATTTGTTTAAACTTAATTATATCCATATCCCCTGAATACCACGTCTGATGAAGAGTAACACAGATAACATATGTATTTTTATATCTGCCTCGAGAAAATATCCGAGCTGGATTTGATTGTTTGTCCATCATTACATCATCGTAGACTAGTAAATTATGAATAAATATATCGAGTTTGTCTACATATGGGGCTTCATCAATATCGGTGATGACACCATTTTCATTTAATAATTTTGCGTTTTCATTAAAATCTTTAAGAACACCATAGCATCGCAGATCATCTTCAGATGGTGCAACTAAATACAATTCACCCCATTTTAGCCATCTTTTCATTAAATTAAGTAATACGTGCGTTTACCAGACCCAGATGGTCCTATGATAATTGCACTGGTAGAATTTTGTAGCCCTGGATGATGTTTGACTGGTTCTTGTGTTTCTTGTCGCAGAGAAATCAGTGATATCTATGTTGTAGAAATATAATGAATAAAATGGATCTTTATTGTGTAAAATTAGAGCATCCACCCATACAGATGGAGTAACAACTATAACAACAACAAAACAATACAGGCGTGCACTTACATGTAAGTGTGTAAATTGTAGTACAAAAAATACATATTTTTTTTCTCTTAAAAAAAATAGGTGCTTCACTGCTGATATCGCTGTTTCATTAGGAAAATGACTAGGACCTCCATGGAATAAATACCCAGGAGAAAAATATCTTTATGGGTATAATTATTGTGGTCCTGGAACCCGGCTTCATATCCGACTTGACAAGCGAGCTCAACCAAGACCTGGAAATTATCCATCAAATGCAGCTGATCAAGAATGTCACGTTCATGATGTAACGTATAAAAATAAAGATTTACAACAACGACATAATACAGATGTCATGTTGATTCACTCGTTAATTCATTTTTTTAAAAAAAATCTTTCAGAGAATCATCAGTTAATTGGTTGGTAAGATCTGGGATGAAAGGTAAACCAGTATTAAGGTCTGGTAATTAATAAACCGATTATTATTATTAGTATGGAATCGATTTAGTATAGCCCAAGAGGATATTGGAGAAGTAGAGCAGCGATGAGTAAACTCTCTGATGCAGCAAATGTCACAATGAATGTTACTACAAATTGGTTAGTACGACAGGCAATACGGCAAATTTATCTACCACCACCTTAAAAAAAATCAGTACGCATAGTTTGATGTCAGCGCTCCAAATGTAGAAATCAATCTCGATTACACTCAGGACATGTCAGCTTCCCATTTTATTGTGTGTGACCAAGATTACTTTCAATTCTAGATACGTTAAATTGTTTTAGATTATTATTTGAATATTGCCATAATATTACTGTGTTAAAGCTCGCACAATGGTTATTAGGTCGTTTTTTAAGTATAAAAATGTCATGATAAATTCAACATCGAGATTAAATTCGCGCTTATTTTTAGCCGCATTGTTTATAACTACTTTTTTCTTACTCATCATCGTTAATTTCCTGAGTTTGATTATTGATTTCTGTAAAGTCTACAATTACCCTCTGCAGCTGAGATTCTTCTGACTCGATACACTGCGAGATAAAGTAAGTTTGACCACTTGTTTCTGTCATCAAAGATCCAAACAATTGTATAAGAAATAGTTAATCCTTGAGATGAGTGAATTGTCATTGCGTATCCTAGCGTCCATGGAGTTTTGTCCATAGCTAATACGTTATCAACAACACTGATAGGAACTAAACTAATATCATTTATCAAGAGATTTTATTTCCTCCTTGACTCCGTCAAGGGTTCTGGTATATCAGCTTCAATATATTGCCGTCAAGTATCTGCTGGGAGATAACACAATGGTCTGGGTAGATTTTAAAAAAATTAATTATGTAACGAAACTAATTGATGTTTAAATGTGTAACCGAAAATAATTGTTGCTGAAGTGTATCACGAACTATCTTTCTACATGCAACTATCAAATTATCTGGTCTCCACAAATTCCCAAAATCGTGTATTTGTGTTTCTAAAATTATATCACGCATTATGTCACACTGAACTTTATTCGGTTGTAGTCCAATTAATTTCTTAAACTCTCATAAAACTGAATCAAGCGGTCTATGATCATCAGTTATTTCTCCTTAATGATCTACAAACTTTTTTCAGCCATTCGTGCGGAGATAATCCAACAAATGGCGGTGGTTGACCATGATCGCCACACATTATTGCAACATTATTTTTTTGTCAAATTCAGATCGTGTTAGCTTCCATTATTTTTTTTCCCTTGCAAAGTGAGCAGTAACTGACGGAAAGGTAAAACAATAATTTAGCAATTGTTCAATATTGTTAGTCTGTGACGAACATTTTTAAGCAAGAATTTTATTTTCTTGGAGAGATTCTGAATGATAAATATCTCTATTAGGTCCTACATATTGATCAGTTTTCATTATCGGAGCCTGAAAACAACCGGACGGATAAAGCATAGCATTTACAAATATTTTCAATAAAATCAAAGATATCACCGTCATAAAATCTAACACTTCGATTTCGTGGAAATATTGTTACTGAATTAGTTCACGCATGCGCATAATGATCAATAATTTCAACCGAAGCACCCTTCAATTTATACTTCGATTCGTACAAAATCTCTCCGGTTATCATTTTTACCATTATTGGAAAATTTCATTTCTTACCTAGCTCAGTGACGTCATCAATAAACCCTCTGGTATCTTTAACTATTTCTGCCCACATGTTTTTTTTTTTTTTGTTTTTGTTTTTTTTTTACATCTTAGAGCTGTTAGACTATTTCCACGTATCGCAATTAAGAAGTGTTCAATTACTCGTTCGGCTACGCAGTTTATTTTTAAAAATGTATCGTTCTTAAATCATGAACGCAGGTTTCATTATTCAGTTGATATATTGCATAAATAACCACGGTTACAGGATATGCTCGTTCATAATACGGTTTGTCAATACCAGTCAACATTTCTAATTTGGAATTTTTACTTAATATAGCAATTTTTTAATTGTGAAGGACAGGCTCACGTTTGTTACAGATATTCCAAGTATAATTGTCCGTTTCTGCTAATACAATACATTTTACTTTAAAAGGATATCTTTGATGGTCGAGATAATTAATAGTCGCCGCCGATCGTGTGTCGTTCTTTGTAGCATTGATAAAGCGTATGATTTTGAATGCTGACCACACATGATATGCACCAACGTCGCGAAATTCTTTCTGGACACAACGAATACATTCAATCAGTTATTCTTTCTGGACACAACGAATACATTCAATCAGTTATTCTTTCTGGACACAACGAATACATTCAATCAGTTATTCTTTCTGGACACAACGAATACATTCAATCAGTTATTCGTCGGATCAGCAGGAGCTAGCCTCCCCAAGTCAGGGTTTCTTCTGTCAATGTCAAATCTAGAATTAGAAAGTTTAATCGTGATTTCAGATAATATCTCAAACTCCTCCATATTATAATTAAAACAAACAATAAGTGCAAATGTCTAATGATAGGCTCTACAACTCGTTGTAATAAAATAATTCTGTGAATATCACTTACAAAGCGTGCGCCGCGAAAGTTTATGACTAAAACTGTGTTTGAAATTCGGTGTTGGGGTTAGAGAAGAAACTCATTTGTGTCTGCAATGTGGTGGTAAAAGATACAATACAGAACGCTGAAAAGATAACATGATTATAAAAAAATAACACCGAAAGTGACAAGGTTATTAAATAAATGTAGAGGATTATCTCGCTAGATTTTCAAAATAATTATTCAGGCAAATAATCATGTAGACAAACTTATATTATATAAATGGGACAAAACGAGTTTATTAAGCATCCCATCATCAAGGATAATGGGGCATCTCGTGATTTTGCCATCAGGCAATGTCGACTAAAAAATCGTCGGTTCTGTCACTAATACTGGTTATCTCCAAATTAATACTAATGGAAATAAGTATTATTTCTCCCATAAATTCGTGTACGAAAGTTATCACTGCATAGTCCAAAAGGTCTTATGATCAACGATATCAACGGTATAAAACTCGATAACTCTTTAATTTACAAGCTATTACACTGTCGAAATTCTGCATGGGGGGAGGGTGTACTAAGTCTGTAGATACAGAAACTGGCGAAGAATTAGTATTTTCATCGATTAATGCTGGTAAATATTCCGATACGTAAAGTTCAATATGTTGCAGATAATATCGCCAGAAAGGCGTTTTCGAAGATATGACAAAAACTGTACAAGAGGGAGGTAACTCAGTCAAGCAAAGTTTCTTCGGTAGAGAGTGGTCAAAGAGCTATCCCGCTTGTTACAACGTAATATTTTTTTTAATTTTTTTAAAATTTATATCGTTAACAAACAGCAAATTTAACTATCGGTACAGTAATTTGTTTAGTGGAGTAACATAATTTTGTCATAATTCAAATTTGTTGATGGCTATTTATATACCTTTTGATTCAATCGATAAAGCTAAGGCTGAAAACAGTGGTCACATCATTTATACCTAGGTTATTTTTAGATCTCTCTGTTAGCTCATACACTCATACAGAAATACGTGTATTTTAACCTTAGGTGCACATATTGCTTAACCGGTTTGACGCAGCTCTTCCGATTTTTGTGTATTTTACATTATATATGTACTTATTGTCCGTCTTAGACTACATTATTATGCTTTGGCTGTTCAGTTCGTGTTTCTTCATCTCATTGTTTTCGAAACGAGAACATCCAAGAAAACCTAACAACTTGCTTACCTCCACAAGTAAGAACAACTTGATAACTGCCTGCATTCATTGCTTGAAATACATGCCCCAGCCACCAAGCACAGAGTATCAATTTTTAAAAAAGTGTTTTCCATGGTATCACAGTGTTAGGTACCAGCTTCGCACTGCTAAAAGACATCTCCGTAGAGCAGAGAGGCTTTGGCTTCAGCCAGACTCACTGAGACCCAATATTGTATTCACTAACTGATGTTATTAATATCTCTCTCTCTCTCTCATCCAGGGAATTCCCACCATTTTTCAAAACTGCCATTGTAAAGCCTCTGCTGAAGAAACCAACACTTGACCATAACGATTTAAACAACTACCACCCAGTTTCTAATCTTCCGTTCATATAAAAATCTTAGAAAAAGTTGTTCTAACCAAACTTGTATCTCATTTGAATTCAAACAGTCTTTTTAGCAACGTACAGTCTACATATCGCCCTTGCCACAGTACTGAAACTAGTCTTCTGAAAGTATTTAATGACATTCTCTATGCGTTGGATAGCAGAAAGATTACAGTCCTCACCCTCTTTGATTTTTCTGCAGCATTTGACACAATAGACCATGATATATTACTTCACCGTCTCCAGCATGTATCTGGCATTCAGAATACAGCCTTACAGTGGTTCAAGTCCACTTAGTCAACAGGACACAAATTGTATCTGTAAATGGAATACACTCCAGCCCAGTTGATCTATGTTGTGGTGTTCCACAGGGTTCTTTTCATTGTATACACTCAGCCGTTCTCAAGTGTCATAGATCATCACCCAGTGTCGCACCAATTGTATGCTGATGACACCCAAATATACACGTCTAGATATCCAACTGACGTTAATGCTACCACCCAAGGAGTAGAGAGGTGCATTTCTGATGTGAAATCATGGATGACATGTAACATGCTGCAGACGAATGATGATAAAACTGAGGCCATTCTGATCACAACACAAAGACTTTCTCATTCACATCCTTTACCTCAAACAATAAATATCAGAAACACCAACATTAAATTCACACAGTCAGTACAAAACCTAGGTGTTACTGTAGACAGTACTCTCACATTGCACCAACATGTCATGAATATACCGGTATGCAAGGATGCATATCTTAAGCTGAGACACACAAACTCCATTTGCAAATATCTTTTAGTTGATGACACTAAAACACTTGTTTGTTTATTAGTACTTTCAAGACTGGACTATTGTTAACTAAATTCTGTCTGGTTCGTCACAATATATACATACTACAGAAACTTCAAAAAGTTCAAAGCACAGCTGCTTGGATCATCTTTAGAGTACCACAATCAAAGCACACCTCACCACTGCTCTGTACCCTACACTGGCTATCCATTTGATCCAGAATCTAACACAAAATTTGTTATCTGTGCTATGTTTCACTGATGGACTCCAGTCCCACATACCTATCCGGCCTCACCCATGTGTATACGCTCCTCTTCTGACAATTGTATACTCATTGTTCCTACTATGAAAACGAAGTCAGATGGACAATGTTCTTTTGTATACCAGGGCCCAGCAATGTGGAATGAATTGTCCATTGAAATTAGACACAAAGACAGTGATCCCTTTAAAGAGTGCTCTTAAAAATCAACTTTTTTGACTGCAAGAACAAACTTAAAGACAGGATAATGTTTCGTACTTTAAAATATTTTCAGCATTTTTTGTTTTCCAATTTCATGGTTTTTGTTTTTTGTTGTTCTGTAGTCATATCATCATACCGGTAGATATTGTAAAGAGCTTAGAGCTTTTAAAGATTAGGCGCTATATAAAGTCCTCATTATTACACACACACACACACACACACACACACAGACACACACATTTATTTAATCCAGTTCTGATTGACACATACAACATTAATTTAATTCAATTCTGACTGACACATAAAGTACAAAGAATGAACAATGATAAACTTTGCAGCGGTATGGCTGCAACAATTCCGAGATGAAAACTGTGTGGATAGCTGTTCTGGCTTATTAAATGTCACTGAGAGGCTCTTTAAATATCTGAACTAAGAAACAGCCTCAGGCAATTTGATATTACATTTTGCTTTCCATTTTTTAAAACTAATATCTTGGGCTACATGCATTAAACCTATGTTTTAAAACAAGCTTATTTGGATGCTTTACATTCCAGTATTGATACTCAATATGCCTGCAATAAAATTCAGCAGTGGGAAAAATGTATGAGCTGTGCATACATAAGTTTACAAGTTATATGAAAGTGGGACTTGGTGATCACAGCACTTCATGTCAATTAGGTTGGTCTATCCCAGACATGGGCTGCGGGCCATAAACGGCCCGTTGGGCTTTTTAATCCGGCCCGCCGAACTCATCCACGTTATATTATTAAATTAAATTTTATTATAAAGACACCTCAATCATTTTACCAAGCTGTAATTCCCATCTTTCCCCAGCAGATGGCGCACCCCGAAGACATTGACCCTTGAGTGTGATGCATTACGGTTACTCTCTACTTCATTTTGTCACTTTGCACTTTCTGCCCTTCAGTAAAAATGAGCGGACCGAAGAAAAGAAAAGTAGACAGTGAGTACCGAGTGTTCAATAAAGAGTGGACAACAAAATATTTTTTTCACTTAAGTCCGATCAACAGCTGTATGTCTGATATGCCAAGAAACTGTAGCAGTTTTTAAAGAATACAACATCAGCAGTCATTTTGCCACAAAACATGCTAACTACGTTAGTAAACAGTCTCCACAAGAACGGGCGGCTATAGCTGAAAGATTGACGGCTAATTTACAGACTCAGCAAAACCTTTTTCACAGACAAACTGTGATTCAAGAGTCAAGTACTAAGGCAAGTTTTTTGCTGGCATTCAAATTAGCAAAGGCCAGTAAGCCTTTCTCCGAAGGCGAATTTTTAAAAGAATGCATGGTTGAGACAGCAGGTCTCTTGTGTCCGGAGAGCAAAGGCAAATTTGAACAAATCAGTTTATCACGCAGAACTGTGACTCACCGTGTGGAATTGATTGACGAAGATATAGCCAGCAAATTAAACAAAAAGGCGGAGTCCTTTAAGTTTTATTCACTAGCACTGGATGAAAGTAATGACATAAAAGACACTGCTCAGCTCCTAATTTTTATCCGAGGGATTAGCGACAGTTTTGAGATCACAGGAATTTTTGACAACGGAGTCCATGAAAGGAAAAACGAGGGGAGAGGACTTGTATAACCAGGTGTCTGCTGTCATTGAGAGAATGAAGCTACCTTGGAGTAAACTTGCCAATGTCACCAAGGATGGATCGCCAAATTTAACTGGGAATAACGTTGGGCTGCTAAAAAGACTGCAGGAAAAAGTAACAGAGGAAAATCCTGATCAGGATGTTATTTTCCTTCACTGCATCATTTATCAGGAAGTTCTGTGTAAATCTATTTTGCAGATAAATCATGTCATGAATCCAGTCGTAAAACTCGTTAACTTTATACGAGCAAGGGGACTTCAGCATCGTCAGTTTATTGCGTTCCTGGAAGAAACCGATGCAGATCACCAGGACTTACTTTACCACTCTTGTGTGCGCTGGCTAAGTTTGGGCAAAGTCTTTCAAAGAGTGTGGGAGCTGAAGGAGGAGATCACTGCATTTTTGGAGTTAATGGGGAGATCCGACGAATTTCCCGAACTAAGCGACAAGAACTGGCTTTGTGACTTTGCGTTTGCTGTGGACATACTTTCGCACATGAATGAGCTGGACACCAAGCTACAGGGGAAAGATCAATTTGTGCACATGTACACAAATGTTAGGGCCTTCAAATCCAAGCTGACTCTTTTCTCCAGACAAATTTCAAACAAATCTTTCAATCATTTCCCCACACTAGCCATGCAGAAAGAGGCGACCCAAAACACGCAGAAATACAGCAAATCACTAGACGACCTGCACAGAGAATTCTGCCATCGTTTCTGTGACTTTGAAAAAATTTAAAAGTCACTTCAGCTGGTGTCCTGTCCCCTGTCACAAGACCCTGAAACAGCACCACAGGAGCTGCAGTTGGAACTGATAGATCTTCTGTCTGACTCTGTATTGAAGAAGTTCAACTCTCTTAAACTGAACGACTTTTATGCTTCACTTAATGAAGCCACGTTTCCAAACCTCCGGAGGATGGCACAGAAGATGCTGACGTTGTTTGGCTAAACCTATGTGTGTGAACAGACATTCAGCGTCATGAACATCAACAAAGCCCGTCACAGATCCAAGTTAACTGACCAACACCTCGGATCTATCTTGAGAATTGCCACAACAAATATAACGCCAGACATTGACGCACTTGCAAAAAAAGGAGATCAACAACACTGTTCCCACTGAAACTGAATGGGAGTTTATTACTACGTTATTAAATTAATAAATTTGTAAAACAATTTTTACAATAAACTAAGCACAATGGTGTTTTGCTGCCTGTTAAAGGCCAAATCTTTTCATGTAATGGTTTTTACATTTAATTTATATTAGTTCACACAAACACACCAATCTCCTATTCTGGCCCGGCCCCTCTGTCAAATTTTAGAAACCATTGTGGCCCGCGAGTCAAAAAGTTTGCCCACCCCTGGTCTATCCTCTGATCAGGCACAAAATAAGCACACTCTATCAGGTAACTCATTTTCATACTGAAAGTTAATAAGTTTATGAAAATTTGACAAATAAAAATGATATGTTAAGGCTTTGAATTTTCTCTAAGCAATTACACTTACAGAGACTGAGATTGCCTTGCATTTTGTGAGGTTTGCCTAAAAAAGGGAGATAACAGGTCTACCATGTTTACTTAACACTGCCCAGATCAAAGATTGGAGTAAACGTATTGGCTAGAAATCTGCACTTTCTTCATCGCAATATAGTCAAAGTGTAGACTCTTCAAGAGACCAAAGACCATACAGTATTCAGAGGAGCATGACATCCTCCTAACTGCAAACAAATCAGGATCTGTGCTGTTCATTCTACTTGTGATCTGAAGTAAAAAGCATAGACCCTGATGTGCTGGCACATGATCAGATTTGGGTCTCTGTTATTGGCACACGAGTCCATAACATACTAATAAAAAACAGTAGTTAGGACATGTGACAAATTTGGCAATCAACTGGTATTCATAATACTTCAACAGAAGCTCATCAACAATTATAAATATTAATTAATCAATTTAACAGATATTAATTAAATTTGCTTTATTAGCTTAAAACATACCGGTATTCAAGAAAAATAAAAATGATTACAAAAGCATGTTTCCTGGGAATATAACAGAACAGACTTGCTTACATTGGGCTGATTTTGGTGAGTAATATTGCTACTGGTGCAACATTTATGTACCATGGTAAAATAGGGAACCGCAGTTGTATATTAAGTGGAGTCTAACAAACAAATAAAATAATAAATAAATAATTTAACTGGACAGGCATCTGGATGATGCTAAATATACTGCAAAGTATGGATTCAGGCCTTTCATTTATATTATTTCAGTGTTTATTTGTATCAATCCATCTATCTTTCTAACTACCGTTCTCTCACACACATATAACAAATGTAACACAATCTCTAATGAAAAAGTAATGGTTCAGTAACCTTTTGTCATCATGCTTTCCAGAATACAGAATAATAAATGTTTTCTTACCAAAAATTATCTAACTAGGTCTAATATAAAGAATACATTAACAAATACTGTTTAAAAATTCATTTGAAAATATACACTGTTATACAATTCCATGTATCAAACACTAATGTATACTCCTTCAATGTCAGTGTAAAAGCAACATGAATACATAGAGATAACAAATCTGATCAGATTTAAACAGAATTTATAGCAAACGCTGAATCAACTAAATTCATAGCAAAATTATGTGGAATGCAGTCATTCCTGCTCTGCCATGGCATAATCCAATAACCTTATCCACAGTGAGAAAACCAGACCATGGCGAGAAATATCCTCAATGATGAAAATACCCATCAAGTTTCATGACTATAGTTACAATAGAATCAGTAACCCTGAAGAAATAAATGTAAAAACTTGACAAGTATATAGGTACTATATTCACCTATATGAATCAAATATCATGACTAATGAAAACAGTGGCAGAGAAATTGAGCCCAAGAAGACCCAAAAAGCAAACTAATGAAATTCACTGGTGTGTGAAAGGTAGGCCAATATGCCCCAGGTCTGCTTGTGGTGAGTAGTATTATCTGAGATGAATTCGACCATTAAGTTTCACAATTGTACAAAAAACATCATCACCAAACATGGAGCTAAATGCAAAAAAAACCCCACAATGTAATCACTACAGTATGGCAAGAAGCCAATCATGAATTACATGAAAAGTAAGTTACCAACTTTTGCCCAGGGTGATTAGTACACATAATTAACTGTGTATACAACAGTGCCCAAGATAATGAGCTAATGTCAAAATAGTGCTGATGCTAAAACGTCATTGCAATATGCTAATCTGTATTTTTTCCACCATGCTGAAAACCCCATGCAAGGAGAGTCCATTCAGATGTGACAAATTGCTGTCTATGCATATAGTGCTAGAGTGTCATTCTTAATATCTATACATGTATAAAAGCAAACCTAGCTGTGAATGGCATCATGTACGTAAGAAATAACGAGTTCAAATGAGGTATATATTTCAATATATATAAATATATATATATATATATCTATATATATATATCTATATATCTATATATATATATATATATATATATATATATATATATATATATATATATGCTGACATACCTATTCTCTAAGACATTATTTTGTTTTCAAAATGAAAAATATTAAGTCTTTAAAACACTGGTTATACTTTGCTGGTCTCTCAACCAATGGCTGTATACTCCTGCGATGATGACATCTCAATGTTACTTTTGACAAAATATGCCTCCAAAAAGGTAATGATTTTGCAAGATAAAAAGCTATTCATATGAATGCATTTACAAAGGGAGCCAAACCAGTTTGTATTAAAATTATTATTTAAAATAAGGAGCACTGACACTAATCTGCAAGTCTTAATGCCATGGTAGTTATTTTGTCCAATCTGTTTGCACTTGCATGTACTTTATAAATGGCTAAATGCTAAAACTTCTAAGCATCTCAAAAAAACTGACTCAATCTGATATTTCTAATCCTATGCACACCATGTTCTTTGAGTCCATGTTTGCATATACAATCGGGTAAAGTTCAAGATACCACTGGATCTAAAGCTCAAGTCAAAATAGTGTGAACAATCAATGTAAAAATCAATCTAAATGTACTTAGTCACATAAAAGGGAGTGATTTCTACTTACCATGAGTTCACAAATGGGAGTGATTGCTATTTATCACGTGTTCAGATGTTAAATTCTGATGTGATACAGGCCCATCACTATGCCAACACTTGGTGAACGGATGTCAATTGCTACCCTGTATTGTATTATTTTAACTACACCTGACACTCATTTCTGATACCATACTGACTTGACTGACCTAAATCAATCCCATTTTAATGAAGTATTTTGACTGATATAATTTGTTACTGTAAATTTTAATTGTAATGCTTTGCTATCTTTCACTTGTAGACGTAACATATACCTTGCATTATGTGTGTTAACTTTCTCCTCTGATAGTTAAGAATTTTCAATCATGCAATACTTGGTTCTGTGGCAATGAGTACATAACCTCTGCAAAGTCTGCCATTATGGTAAATGTGATTAAAAAGGAGCAGTTTATATATTGATAAAAAAAATCTAAGTAATTTGCATAAAAAGATGCATGACCTGTTTAAGCCGCAGAAATCAGTGCATTCAATTTTATTAACTTCCTACATACATGAAAACATGAAAAGCAAGTGTTAACTATATACTGTACATCACAGCATAAAGCAAATCATTCTCTACAAATAAAATTAAAAATACAAAAGACCCTGTCTATCTCATATAATTCCTGAATAAAAATAAGATGTCTGTGTGAGTATATATATATATATATATATATATACATGTATATATATATATATATATATATATATATATATATATATATATATATACACACACACACACACACACACACCCCTAAATGTGAAAATAAGAAGTTATTGGCAAAATATTTTTTAATATTTCATACATATTTCTACATGTGAAAGATATAGCTATACATGAAAATACAAGATTTCACCCCCCCCCATATATATATATATATATATATATATATATATATATATATATATATGGGTATTTTACTTAAATGGGTTCTTTCATTGTTGATATGTTCAAAAAATGCATCATTACTAGGCATCCATCCATAACAAAGTCTGGTCAGAATGGGCCAAACTCTTTTGGACAAGATATAAAAATAGGTTTTCTACTTTGATTGCTGTGGAATCCATACCATTTATAAGTCATAAGTCACCTTTGCCACTGTGAACACAATTATGTTACATGACCTGAAAAACATTCCTACCAAGTTCATTTAAATGGCCCAGTGGTTTTTAAGAAGCTGAAAAGATAAATGTGGCTGTGCACCACATGCCAGGCAAAACGTCATACCAAAAGTTCGTTTAAAATTCTAGAAGGGTAAATAAACATAAGGAATTCCTGGTATGCAAAGCCCACAGCAGGGTAGGTAGATGACAAAATGTGTTAATTTTGATGAAGGAACTGAATCAGGTAAGAATATTACCTACATTGTTTTTTTTCTTCCACATGATCCCACTTTCTCACCATCATGCACCCCATTTTCTATTTATAGAATAAACAATGTATGGACCTGCTATATGTGTGACACATTTTACTGTAGAGCTTAACAGTGAAGAACCACTGCATTCTTAAGTACTTTAGAAACAATCTGATTCAGTAATGATATTCAACATTTAACCATACATAATCACTTTTATCTACACAATGTTTACCTGCAAAGTACAAATATAATTCTATGCATCATTTCGCTGTTTAAAAATAGAAATGAAACTGTTCACATTCATACATTTTACTTTGATCCTTAAACCCATAGAATATGAACATATACAAATTAGTTCTACTGCAATAATGTGAAAATCACGTCAGTAAAATTAACCCATATCATATAGAAAACATGTATTCATAATCTAGGGATTCAACTGAAAACTGAACAGACCCAGATCTGACAATGCATAATGGGCCAGCAGATCTGGGTCTATGCAGTTTGCTAGGACTAATTAACATAGATCCTGATTTACTAGCATATTATGCATTGGCTGATCAGGGCATATATTTGTTGGCTGTTTGTAGCTGGATCTGATATATAAGTGAAATCATATGGTACTTCCAATCCCAATTACCTAAAATTATGGCTACTATATGTTCTATGAATGTTAATTTAGACCACATGTCTAGATATTTCAACTCTGTACTTCATCAAGACCCCACATATTTAAAAATGCTTTTAAAACTAAACTTCACTTTCAGCTCACATCACCAAAATTAGACATGTATGTCATAAAAACATTCCTTTGATTAAATTTAGAATCAACTGCAAATTCTGACAAACATAAAAAGTTTCATGCTTTCATCTTTATTATAAACAAAATCACATATGTCAAATATTCTTCTACCGGGACAGATTCTGAGCTGCATACTTGGTAAGTCTGGAGAATATTTGGTAAGGTGAAATGCTAATCAAGTTCCAATCAACCAGCACAGTTAAAAATTAAATAAGAAATTAATAAGCTCCAATCCTTGGGTAACAAACTGGCTCATGCTCCATCCTGAAAGGAATAAAATAAATGTGGATATATGTTCATTAATTTAAATTAGACATTACATAAATAATACAAACTAAATTAAGTCTTAACACAAACTTACCAGCATTTTACTCAATAATTCTATATTTCTCATGTCATACTAATATTTTTTCCTTCCGAAATTAACTTCTTTTTGCTATGAATTTATCACTGAAAATACAGTCCACTAATGACCTCATTGTCTTTGCAAGTTAAGTAAGCAAATAAACCTGGATTTTTTTCCATCACACCAATAGTTGTCTGAAATAATGTACTACCTCAGATGATGGATAGCAAACAGATATAGTGTAGAATAGTTTGGAAAATTAGTATCAATTGTGTCACTTAAAAAAACTAAATGTAATTAAAATAATTGTATACTTTGTTCCACACAGCATCATAGATTTGTCTTATCTGTAACTCAATAAATTTTGAGGTCAGCATCATTAAATGTAATAAAAATTACCTAATTCATTTCACACAATATTTAAAAAATGAATTACGTACCTTAGCTATATTTAATGATGTTCACCTGAAAAAACTGAGTTACTGATAGAAAATATATGCACTGTTATGTAGACTGATCTATAATCCCATTCATTTTAGCCAATTGCAAATGCAGAGTTTCTTGCTAATCGCAAATAGCATCCTTAATTTTTAGTCTTCACTAAAAGAAGATATATTAACAACAAATTCATATGAAATCATATTAATATACAATTCACACAAGCTATAATTGCATCAAGTCAGCAGATACCTGTATTTAAATACCTAGTTGGAACAGAAAAAGCACATGTTTGAGTAAATTATTATTATCTTTGTCTGATCACAATTACATTAATAAGATGCTTTGCTACTTCTAAATCAGCAATCATGTACAGATGAAAGATTTATCTTATCTGTCTATATTCCATATAGTGAAGGTAAGAAACCTTTCCTCTTACCTTCTCTTACTGATGAATTTATCTTATCTGTCTATATTCCATATAGTGAAGGTAAGAAACCTTTCCTCTTACCTTCTCTTACAGATGAATTTATCTTATCTGTCTATATTCCATATAGTCAAGGAAAGCAATCTTTCCTCTTACCTTCCCTTTCTTATACAAATGCAGTACCCTCAAGGTACATACCTTCACACTCACTCCTTTGCTAAATCTGTCAATGGATGGTGTAAATATTCAAACGACTGACCAAGATTTATGGACAGTATTACTGCAGAAATTGAATGTATTTTGTAATAAATTGAGAAAATGTAGAAAATGTAAGTCATTTAATATGCTATGAGTTTGTAAGAATGCATTTTAATGAACAAATGTAAACATGCACAGTAAACATTTATTACAGTTCTTTATTTATATATAACTTTTAATTTAAATTATTAGATACATGATACAACTTCATAACCAACTAATTCTTTATATCTGTGTGCATGCTATGTTTATGATATGGCTATCTCTTCACTTTAATCTGTGTGTATACTGTGTTAAAATGTAGTTCATATCTGTGTGCGTACTGTGTTATACTATAGTAGCAAGTAACATGATACGTCTCTATCTTCATTATATTTATGTGCCTAATGTTTTATACTGTAGTTCATTAAATCTGTGTGCATACTGGGTTACGCTAAAAGGAAGTAAACTAATATGGCTCTATCTTCATTATATCTGTGAACATAGCGTAATACTTTAGTTAATTAAATCTGTGTGCATACTGTATGCACTAGAAGGAAGAAAAATAAATGGCTCAATTTACATTATATCAATGTGCATACTGTGTTAGACTGTACTTCATCATATTTGTGTGTATACTGTGTTATACTGTAACAGGAAGTAATATGATATGGCTGTATATCCTCACAATATATGTGTACATACTGATGTCATGAAGTTCATCAAGTCTGTGTGCATACTGTGTTATACAGACACAGGAAGTAAATGATACGGCTCTATATTCCCTATATCTGTGTAAATACTGTGTTATAATGAAGTTTATATCTGTTTGCATACTGTGTAGAAAGTAAAATGATACAGCTCTATATACATTATATTTGTGTAACAAGAAGTAAAATTATATAGTTCTGTCTTCACTATATCTGTGTAAATACTGTGTTAAAATGTAGTTCATCTTACCTGTATGCATAATGTATGAATACTGTAGTAGCAAGTAAAATGATATGGCTCTATCTTCATTATCTTTGTGTGCATATTGTTTTATAATTTAACAATAAGTAAAATGGCATGTCTCTATCTTCAATATTATAGGATTAAATGATCATGGTTGGGTATTTATTGATGTGTAAATTTTACCTAATCACTCACAAAGTAAATAAAGTCCGAAGGACTTTATGTTAACTTTGTGAGTGATTAGGTAAAATTTACACATCAATAAATACCCAACCATGATCATTTAATCCTTATAATTCCAATTTCATCATTTCTATCGTCAAATTAACTTATTCCATCAATAATGCATTCGAATTTACGTAGCGCGTAGTTACCTTTCATTCGGCGTTTCACACCGCCCCGTAATACATAACCTGTACAGAATCACACGAAGAAATTAACTACAGCCACAGTTACGTTTATTCATAAACTTCATCTTTAACATCATAGGCAATGGTTACCGTGGTTTTTAACACATTTTGTTTACTGACAACATTCTTGTTCAATTTTAGTCAGTCCCATTTGTTACGTCAGATGACCATGACCTTACATAATAACAACTGATACCGACTCAACAAGTGTGCTAAATTAAATTTCAATCAAACCTGAAATCATTATGGATTTTTTCAGTGAATACTTCCAATTTTTATGGAAATATGAACAAGATGATGCTATCCCTTACTATATAAAGGTACAAATAAAATAAATTCTATACAAGAGTAACATTTTATGTCATTCTCAGCAGCGTTAATACTTAACAAGACCCACTTGGTGATCTAGTGAGAAATGAAATGTAGCAGACGAATGCTAAATTGTATAGTAAACTATGCATTTGAATCAAAGAATATTGGAAAAAGTATAAAAAGTGTAAAAGTTATATTTTTTTGCAGAATTATATATTTTACAGATGACAAAATCGTTTCACAATAACGTGTCTGCAATGTTTATTTATATTTCAAAAACCGAAAGTAGTCCCAGAATTTATCGAAGTGTAAACAATTCCTGATCAACATCATGTGACCGTTTACATCCAATCATATTACAGGAAATTCGTTTAATTCATACAAATTGGAATTATATCTGTGTAAATACTGTGTTATAACGAAATTTATCCTATATGTGTGCATACTGTGTTGTACTTTAGTAGGAAGTAAAATGATATAGCTCAATCGTCACTATTACTATATGCATACTGTGCTTTGTTGTAGTTCATTAATATTGGTAAAATCACGTGGCTCTATTGATGGTCAATGTTGATACAAAGGAAAATAATCCTCACACTATTCATTTTTTAGTCAGGATTATGACAAGGTAATAATTAAATTATAATAAGGAACAATCCCAATCCTGATTGAAAAAAATCATTTGAAAACTTACATACCCTTACGAATAATACTTCTTGATCTGCTTCTTGAAAGAATCAACAACAGCTTGTCTAGAAATAAAATCAAGACATAAATTTTACACAATTCTTCCAAAATGAAATATTACACAACCTTTAACATCATATACCTTCAGCAAAATATTTTGAACACAATGAGAATTAATTTGATTTAAGCAAAATACTATTTAAAAAACACAATGTATCATTAAATCTTCGATCTTTTCATTTTTATTTTGGTAAATACTTCAATCAAAAATAGTTACCATCATTTTGAATGTTTATAAAGTAATTTACTACTAATTAAAAAAATGGCTATCTGCAGAATTTCACCCACAATATGATCAAGGGACCAGCTGAATACATTTGTGAAAATATTAGGTGGTGGGCTTATTTTTTCACTACTGTATATACTTGCGTATAAGCCCGTTCATGTATAAGCCAATACGTGAACGGTAAAACTGTTATAAAGTGCATGACTTGCGTATCAGCTGACCCATAATTTCTACCGGTACATCACAAGATGCACAAAGTGAGTTCAGAATACGTTTATTTAGGCAAATCACATTATTAAATAACATGAAAGTAAGAAAGCTAATTTATATGTTGAAATAAAAACAATTCTAAAGTGTTAAGTCTTAATGGAAATTTAATTAATCCTCATTCTAAAATCATGAATTATAAAAGTTCAATCACTTTTAGAATCCTTTATAATCGGGCTCTGTATCAGACTCGCCAAATAGTTCACAAAACTCGGCTTCTGTTACGGGTGTGCTTTAATCATATACGTCGTCATTGTCATCATGGTTATCCAATAGTCTGGTTCATAAAACGAGAGCACCAGCCGGCTGATGCAACAAATTTTGAATCTGCCAACTTATATTTATAATTTTTCGCCATCTGCATTGCACGTAGACGAATTGCCGCCATTCTCGTACTTGCTTCTCGTTCACAAAAATTTGTGTGCTGCAGCACAGTTGTTATTTGTTTCTGTATATTCAATAACGTTAAGTTTGAATGCTGCATCACAAGCAGAATGCTTTCTTTTACTTCCTATACTATTCATTTTATCTGATTGAATTGAATATAAACTTCTAGAGAGATTAAACTGAAATAATTTATTATAGTGGTAGTGTACTATTTATATACCTTATCCTGTAATTATTTCCATGTGTGGTTGGTTATCAATTTGTATTTGATAATTATTTATCATTGTTGTTTATTTGAGTTTTTTTTTTTTAAACTACCAGTATTGTGATTCAATTGATCAAAATATGATTAGTTTCAGTGTGGACATTATTCAAGTATTGTGACTGGGACTGTCAACGGGTACCCGGGTAATTGGGTACCTGACTGTAGCAAAAAACCCTGGCATTGAAAATTAATGACAAGTACCCATTCACAAAAAATAAGTTGTCAACAACACTATCTAAATATCATATGGGGTGTTGGGTCAGAGCGCATTTCCTACTGAAAAGTTGGAATTCACCAACACCATTTGATGTCAGCATGGGCTAGCTGTTTACATGCCAGCACAGCAAGCTTGAACGATCTTTCATCGAGATATACCTGCATGAAATTGATAGGAATATGATTTATTTTCTCAGAAATCGTGAGCATAGCATTTGTTATCCCTCTAATCCGCTGAGAGACGAGACGAAAGTACATCATTGCTGAAATTTGACCCGGATCTGGCCATTTGCATTCTTAGTCATGTGATTACACAAATCTCGCAACCTACTTGTCAATGACATCAGAGGTCATACAATCATGTGATATCGACAATAAACAAATTTCCAAAGTTGTACAAATAATTTGGACATATTATATAGTAGCCACATAAATATAGTCTGTTCTCTCCTCATTAAGCCATACAGATGGTATAAACAGAATTTGTGGGAAAGTAGAACGAGGTTTGCTATAAATAGAACATGATACTGTAAGGAAAGTCCAAGGACAAGTGTACTCTTATATTGTAGTTACCTAAAGCAGTCTTTTCTAAAATACAGTTTGTGGGATTAATGGAATGTTAATAGAAACGAGATTTTTGGAAGGTGGATATACCGAAAATGCGTAATCCATATACATTTACACGTAACGCGTAATTTAGTGGAAAAAAATTTGTTGGTCAAGGGTTATATATATATCTTACATGTTCCAACGAGTACCCAGATACCCATTAAACGGCGCAACAGGTACCCGGGTCAGTTTTCCGTGGTTTTTGACAGCCCTAATTGTGACAGTTTATAACTTTGAGCAGAAACCATGTCCACTACCATATCTCAGTAAACGATACATCTGAGAGTCGGCATGTTTTAGTAAAGTAATTGGCATTGTGCAAGAAAACAAACCTATTATCCCTGAGGCATTTACCACAGATTAAGCATATGGTAGCTATTGTACAACACTTTACTGCTAACAAACCACTTTGCTTTACAAACAACTATATAGTAGTATATAAACTGTGGCTACCTATTACGTCTAAAACACCTGTCAAAGAAATCCAACAAATTATATTGCTCGCAACAAACCCCTATGGAGCCTCTCGCTATTGTTCCTTTACGACTATCGTACATGTATTTCTACTCTCAATCAAAATGTTTGTTGCATATAGCTTCAGCATCGTAATTCTTTATTTTTTTACATAGATTCTTTTCATATTTACACTGAAATAAGCTAGCATGCATTTCTATGACACCGTAGAGTTTAATGATTACTGATTAGCTGAGGGTTAAATACTTGACTAGAGATTACTAATATGGCGGTTCTTTTGGAAAAACACGTATTTCTGTGGTTCAAATAACATGTATGGCTATATGTTCTGGTGGATGGACATCTGTCAAATAGATGTCAAGTACGTTAAAACATGTTTTTCATTCATTATCCTACCACTTAAGTTAGAAAAACAATATTTGTTTTACTTCATGACAGGACAAATCTTATCAGCCATGTGGCATCATTAGGCATGTGAACTCATATTCGGCGATCGACGGAAACAATAAATACTGGAAATCGAGGGAAAAAAGCAGTATAAATTTCAGGCCTGGACCTTGACCCGCAGATAAGCCGACCGCCCTTCTTCCAGGCCTTATTTTTTTCCCTAAATTTCTCGGTTATATGCGAGTATATATGGTAGATATCCTTTATAAATATTTGCATTTTCTAAAAATGTGGGGTTGGGGTGGGATCATCACATGATAATTACAGTAAGCATCCTCACATCAAAATGGAAAATTTTGTGTTTGTTTGCATTGTAAACTGTATGTGGGTAAAAATCCTTTAATCTGATGACCAAAGATTCACAGGATAGTTAATATCATGCTTTGCAAAAGTTTAAAAAAACTGAGTTTCATAATTAATACATGACACTCAATTTATTATATTAGACTCACCTGAAGACATTGTGGTTGAAAATAAATGCCATGATATGTCCAGTATCAATGTACCTGACTTCTGACCCTGGCCACAAATTACTTAAGTTCAGCACATTATCTCTTGGCACATATGAATCATGTTTAGCTGCTATGATTATAATAAGTTCTGTGTCCACTGGTATTGAGAAATTTCCAAGATGTGTGCATTCATCCATGACACCTTTCATGAAGTCCACTGCTTTTTGTTGTAAAATAGTGGATGATTCTTCCACCACTGAAGATTTAGATATAACTGTTGGGCGCTCTCCCTGTGGATGTTTCAACTTCTGAACTAAAGATTTACTGATCGAATTAGTTGCATATGATCTAGATTGAGAATCATTTTGTTTGGAAATATTGTCCAATAAATTCTGATCAGATCTCAATTTTTTACTAAAGACCTGCCCTGTAGACCCAGTCTGATTCCCTGACTCATTATTATCATGCGTTACATTCACAGTCAAGTTCTCTATACAATCTATCTTCTGGTTTCGTGCTTGGTTTGCTTCATTTTTGTTTACTGACCCAAACTGCTGTTCTTGACTAGCTGCTGAACTGGTTTCTAAAGATAAATTCCCAACCTTTCGATCATACTGAAAATGTCTGCCCTCAAAATGATTATCACTTGTGAGATCGGTGGCTGTCCTTACAAACTCTTGTCCTATACTGTATGCCGACTTGTAATACTGAAAAAATAAACTCTGCTGATTACTCTTCCATCCCATCTGAAATGAATCACAATCTTGTATGCCTTCAAAAGCTCATTATTTTCGAATATAGATAGTTTTTAAACAATTTAACAGGGATGAGCAACACAAAATGTATTGGACTTGCAGCTGTACAAGTAAAACGTTAGCTCATTTTATGCTGAGGAACTTTTTAGAAAGCTTTTGGATTATTGGTGTTCAACATTGCATCAATATAACACTTCACTGACTCAAAAACTTCCCCACTGTGGAAGGAATTAAGATGATAGAATAAGTGATAAAAAAATTTATACAGAGTGAATTCTTTGAAAAGTTCACCACTCAGATGTTAAGGAATTTTTTTAAAGTAAATGTGGCTATTTTCAAAGTCTTTATAGTTAAGTGTGATGCAAAAATTTGGACAAATGATTCCTTTTATTCTTTCCTGTAACTGATTCATTTATTATTAAGAAAAATGTCTTAGTCTGAAAACAGTGTTCCCGCTTTATAATAATATCCCTCTTTGTAATGATATCCCTCTTGATAATGATATCACTCTTTATAATGCTATAATTTTGTATCATGCTATCCCTCCTTGTAATAGTATCTCTCTTGATAATGCTATTCCTCTTTGTAATGATATCCATCTTGATAATGATATCACTTTTTTAAAATTATATCCCTCTTTAAAATGATATCCTTTTCTGTAATGCTATCCCTCTTGATACTGCTATCCCTCTTTGTAATGCTTTCCCTCTTGATGATGCTATCATTCTTTATAATCCTTTGTAATGATATCCCTATTTATAATGCTATCATTCTTTATATTGATTTCCCTCATTGTAATGCCATCCCTCTTGATGATGCTATCATTCTTTATAATCCTTTGTAATGATATCCCTCTTTATAATGCTATTTTTCTTGATAATGATATCCCTCTTTGTAATGCTATCCTTCTTTGTAACACTCTCTTTCTGAAAAGCTATCCTTCTTTATAATGCTATCATTTTTATAATGCTACATCTCTTTATAACAAGATTTCTGTTTGTAATGATATCTTCTTTATAATTATATCCCTCTTTGTAGTGTTCCCTCTTTATAATGATATCCCCTTGCAACAATACTCCTCTTTATAATGATATCCCTCTCTGTATTGATATCCCTCTTTATAATGAGTCCCTCTTTGTAATTACATCCCTCTTTATAATTCTATCATACTTTATAATGCTATCTCTCTTTATAATGATATACTTTGTAATGCTATACCTCTGGATAATGCTATCATTCTTTATAATAATGTTACTGGAAGCCACAAAGTGACAACCTTATAAGTGAAAAAAAACAAACTATAATGAGTGAGGTTCTAGCATGAATGTGTCATACTGGTGCATAAAAAGGTAAAAATAGAGAATTTAATATGAAAGCAAATTTTTTAGTAAATTATGTTTCTCCGAGAATACTTACCCGATCACATTACTTTAGGGATATTAGCCTGCTACCTCGCGAATCCAGCCCTACCAAAAGACGAAAATTCGTCTTTCCTGTCTATGTCATATAGACAAAGGGCAATAACTCTTGCCCATTACCTCCCCTTGCTACCCGCTAGGTGTCGCTTCTTTAGTTTTTAAGCTGAGCGGTATATAAAACACGAGGATGCTCGCATGGCAGGGTGGTTGGGAGGGTTTCTTAGTAATGTGATCGGGTAAGTATTCTCGGAGAAACATAATTTACTAAAAAATTTGCTTTCTCCTTTGAATACGTTCCCCGATCACATTACATTAGGAGAATAAGTAATAGGAGGAGGGAATGCGGAGCATCCGACCTCCACCCCGGGTATCCTCTAGGGAATGATGGCTGGATTCCCCATGTGAATGATAACCCGGTCTCCTAATTTTCAATCAGCAACACGGCCCAGGGTCACGTGATATGTGACCCCTTTATACGGTTAAGAAGATAGTTATTGAAATCTTCTTACCTACGAAAATTTATCTGGCGAATCCAGCGAAGCTAATAGGCTGTGCTGATTGTTGCACATGGGTCTGGTGGGCGTCTGGGCTGCCAACACCGGACCTACTAGAATCAATGTTTGCCTCTGCGAGTACAAACTTGAAGATAAAACTGTAGAAGGTTGACTCTGCATGTCAGCCAACAGCTTCTATAAGGTGACTGAT
Source organism: Unio delphinus (assembly GCA_029339505.1). NCBI lineage: Eukaryota > Metazoa > Mollusca > Bivalvia > Unionida > Unionidae > Unio > Unio delphinus. The sequence continues at coordinate 5,045,883 of JAQISU010000138.1, read as the reverse complement.
TTGCGAATCCTCAGAGTACGCCGAGCGTATAACCCACTTCAGCCATGAAGCAAGGGCTTGAATGGTGATATCTCATGTCCCAGCTATCACCAGAAGAAAGAGGTGCTTGTATGTGACCTGACTCACCTCTATGCATTGAAATGGTGCTAGAGTGCACAAACAGGATCTTACATGGCTGTTGATCTTGACTTATCTATAAAGAAAGCGAGCTAATGACGACTCGTTGATCGCCAATGTATGGTAATCTATTTTGGACTACGAAGCCTGGCTGCGTCAAGAGGACCATCAAACCCTCTGATCGGAACGGAAGAGAGTTCGTGTCACTAGAAAGGACATGTAACTCGCTCACCCTGCATGCTGAAGCTAAGACTATCAAGAAACCCAATTTGTATGATAGTAGCTTTAACTAATCGTGGGTTAAAGACTCAATACTGTCTGAATTGAGTCATGTTAAAACCCAGGACTGATTCCATTTGGAAACAGGGTGAGGGATATAAGTCGATTGAATTTTTAAAGTGTCTAAAAGATCTGACAAATCTTTGTCATGGCTGATAGCACATGTACCAGAATGGCGGAATGTGTCTGATATCATGGAGCGGAAGCATTTGATAATAACTGGAGCCAGCTGTTTCTCCTCGAAAAGCCAGAGAAAAGTTGGCCAGTTGAGGGATTGTGACACTCAGAGGAACAATGTGAATGATATGGTACCAGTCCCTGAAAACATGCCACTTGCCCTCGTAAACCTTCAAAGTAGAGGGCCTTCTTGCTCTCGATTTTCTCTCCGCAATCAAAGATTTAAATTGTTTGTCTTGCAAGGCTGTCTGGACAAGAGCCAAGCTTGAACATAAAGACGGTCCGGACAGGGGTGGAACACCCCTGGCCGTGGTTGCTTGTGAATACTTGTGCTGACTGTAATCTTCCTGGGTAGATCTATCGCCTAGATTGAGTAGATTGGAGACCCAGGAGTTGTTCCATCTGAGAGGGGCAATCAGAACCATCTGACAGTTCTGACCCCTTAACTTCTGGATTAATTTCAGTACCAAGACCGTGGGAGGGTAGGAGAATGACCACAACCCTTCCCAGCTGATTGATCGAGCATCCACGACCCAAGCTTCTGGGTCTGGAACCTGTGAGATGAAAGGTGGACAACTTGCGATTCCACCTTGTTGCAAAAGATCAATCATCGGACGTCCCCAAAGTGTGTCAATTGGAAGAAAGTCCGATTGATGGAGTGACCATTCTGTGTGAATGACTAGATAGAGTGTCAGCCAAGACATTGAGTCTGCCAAGAATGTGTCGGAATTGTACATTGAGGTGGAGATTGTCGAACCAATGTAGAAACTGCCAGCTCAGATTGCACAGGTCTGGTGATTGGTGTCCCCATGTTTTGAGGCAAGGCACCACCACAATGTTGTCTGACATAATGAGGGCAGTTTGTAATAAGAGTTGATCCTGCCCGAAATGAAAGGCGTTGATGACAGCTGTTATTTCTGAAAGGTTGATGTGGAAAGGGCTCGCCCCTGGCACCCACGTGCCGCTGACAGTATCGAAGTTCGGCAACAGGTGGGCACCCCAACCGTAGGTACTAGTGGCGGAACATACCGTTATCCCCGCTTGGGGTATCTCCAGAGTAATCCCTGTGGACAGCCCACAGGGGTTGTGCCACTGACTCAAGAATGATCGTATCTCTGGCGTGAGCATGACTGTGGGATCGAAGGGACTTGAAAAGGGCTCAATTACGCTAGCAACGTCCTTTGCAAAGGGCGCATAAAAGGACAGCTGAGCGGAATCAAGTCTGCTGCCGCATTGAATAATCCGAGGATCTGCAACTCTCTTGCTAAATGCGCATCCTGTTGGAAACGGACTCTACGAGTGCAATTATCTGGATGATCGCAAACTCGAGGAAGCCTTACCAGATTCAGATCAGGAGAAACTCCACACCCAGATGGACCAAAAATCCAGATTGGACAGATCAGACTTTATCCAGTTCACGAGAAAGCCTATATGATGTAAAGTGATATAAGATCATTTCTGCCTTTGAGCAGAGTAGAACTTGACAGATGTTTCTGGAGGATGTCGTCCAAATATACTGCCGATGCATAGATGAAGTCGAGCGGAACAGGGTGACGACGTAATCCATAACCTTGGTACTAGCCCAAGGGCTTAAGTTGAGGCCAAAAGGTATGACCTGGAACTGATAAACCGAGTCCCGACAAGCACAACGGAGAAATGTCCGCTACTCGTGGGATAGGGACGTGAAGTGTGCGTCGGTCATATCTAGACTGACAGCATACCCGTCGGATGGTTTGATCACGCCATCGCCACATTGACTTTCAGGGTGGTTGAGGCGGCTCAGGTCAATGAACGGCCTCTGGATAAGAAACAGCTATGAATAAAACCCCAGCTATTGCAGGTTTATTAAGATATAAATATATATATATAAAGGCATCCTTCTCCCGGTCTGACGATACATCCATGAAGAGGGGAGAGGAGGACAGAGGAGGGGATGGATAAATGAAGTCCCAAGTCCCTCCGAAATGACCTGAATCACCCAAATGTTTTAAGGTAATAAAGTGGTCCAGTGGTCCTGAAATTGCAGGTGGCGGCTGCCCACAGGTAGGCAGTCCGCTGGCGGTGGGCAGGGTATGTCAACGTCTAGAGTTAGGAGGCGTGAAGGCGGAGAAACTTTGGTTCTTGCCGCCTCTGTATGGTTGCCGTCTAGCTTGATTAGACTGTTGACTCCCAGCATTGGGTTGGGATCTATATTACACATTTGATTATAAGGATCCCTTTTCCCCGGTCCGCCCATCATCCCTCCGCTGTGTCAGGGGATGATTGTTTCGAAACGCCTGCGAAAGTTGGGCGACGAGTTGGAGGGGCAGTTCCTGAGCTGCCTGCCTCCAAACTTTTTCAATTTTCCCCCAAAGTGTAAAGGTGTCCCAAACTGAGACATCCGTAAAATCCGAGTACGATGGGGCCTGCGCGACGTGGACCACCTACATACGTCACGTTGTATCAGGTCGAAGTTGGCAGAAGCAGTCAACGCATTGGTCATAGAATGGTGAGCTGCCCTGTTAACAACTCTAGCAATCCAGGCCTTCACTTCACAAGCGTGGTCATGGCTGGATTTGCCTAGGGAGTTGCAATAAAAAATGGCTAGTGAAGTCAAGTCTAACAATGAAGATGTATCGACTACGTTTCGGACTAGCTTTGACGTGGCATTTGAGATCAGTACTGAAGGCGTCTGATGGAGTTTTTGTACCAGCTACACTAGAACGTCGCTGGAAGTTAGCTTCCTGAATTTTTTTTTTTTTTTTTTTTTTTTCCGACTGGCAAAGAAGCAGGAAGGACATCGTCTCTTCCTCCTCATTCAAGATCTACAGGTGCCTGAATTGTGTAGTCTTGAGTGGCAGTAGGAGGTTTGGGGCATTCTGAAGTACCCAACAACCTATAAATCTTTTATTCTGCGGCTGTGGCGCTAAGCTCAGTCCGGTCCATGACCTGATCTGTGGATGGCTGAAAGTGTTTCGTCACACTCACTGTGTGCTGAGTCGTGTTCTGGTCAACTCAAGCATCCATTCGCAGCGGCATTGTCATCATTTTTAATATAAATCTCCATAATGCTTGTGTAGTGCGGCCAGCACTGCGCGCCCATCTACCATTCGCTCAGAGGGAATGTTGGTTCTGGTACAGCTTGCATATCTGTACAGCATACCAGGTGACCTAGATGACGCAATTCTGTCATAATTGACACTTTCACTAAATCTCCCTTGTGGAGAAGCCGTGAACATATGGACGGCCGGCACTAACGGCTGATTGAACTGGCGAATGGTCGGCCTGAAAGTCCTGTTCTGGTAAAGCTGCCATATCTGGGTAGCGCATACCAAGTGGCATAGATAACTCAATTCCGTCATCTCTGATAATGTCACTAATTCTCCCTTGTTTTAAAATCACACCGTCACGTATTTGACGTGACGGGAGGTGTACACCGGCAATACCGACTGATTTGTCTGGTATATGGTCGGCCGGAATGTCGGCGATGGTCCGGCTATGACCGGCACCTGCCTCTCGAATGGTCTGATTGGACGGAGATTCATCTATAAAATCTCTCTCATGGTAATGATATGTAACCAGTAGTACAGATTGACTGACGGGTACATCACTATAATCTCTGTAAATCCGATGTACAGCCGGTGCAGGTTGATGCCGGCTGGAAGACCGGTGCCATTTGGGCTGAACGGTCGTTGCCGGATGGATGGCCGGTGCAGGTTGATGCCGGCTGGAAGGTTGGCTGGACGACCGGTGCCATTTGGGCTGAACGGTCGTTGCCGGATGGATGGCCGGTGCCGGTTGATGCCGGCTGGAAGGTCGGCTGGATGAACAGTCGTTGCCGGATGGACGGCCGGTGCCGGTTGATGCCGGCTGGAAGGTCGGCTGGCCGACCGGTGCCATTTGGGCTGAACGGTCGTTGCCGGGTGGATGGCCGGTGCCTGTTGATGCAGGCTGGAAGGTCGGCTGGCCAGCCGGTGCCATTTGGGCTGAATGGCCGGTGCCTGTTGATGCAAGCTGGAAGGTTGGCTGGCCGTCCGGTGCCATTTGGGCTGGAAGGTCGGCTGGCCGTCTGGTGCCATTTGGACTGAACGGTTCAGTGCCGGCTGAACTGACGGTGTCAGCTGGACGGCCAGCGAAAGTGCATAATAAAATGGATCCAATTGATCCAGCATAGACTCCATGCGTCCGGACTTACAGGCCCGAAAGCCATGCACGGACCTGCGGTGAAATTTACACCCACTGGGCAGCCTAAACCATGTCAACATAATTTCCTCCATTTCCACATTGCCAACACCCATTTTGCCATTCATGCCTTCGTTGGCGACTTTGCTACTGAAACGACAAAAGAAGAGAACAAAGCACAAATTAAAAAATTCAGCATATTATTAATTCGATAATACTATAACCGTTACTAACGGAGTAGTCAAATTATCCCGTGCCATGTTAACTCTTAATGACCACACTAGTTATCGCCGTGAGCGTGTTGCAATGGGTCGTTCAAGACGAAGTCTACTGAAACGAAAAAGATGATAAACAAAGCACATTTAGCAATTCAGCACGCTATTAAGTCGCTATTACCATAACCGTAACTAACGGAGGAAGCGAAATGATTTAGTGTCGCGTGAACTCGTGACTACAACACGAATTCCGCCATTAAATAGTCGCAACTGGTCGTTCAGAGACGAAGTCTACTGAAACGGAAAAGAAGATAAACAAAGCACAAATTAACAATTCAGCACGCTATTAAGTCGCTATTCCATAACCGTAACTAACGGAGGAAGCCAAATGATTAAGTGTCGCGTGAACTCGTGACTACAACACGAAATCCGCCATTAAATAGTCGCAACTTGGTCATTCAAAGACTTTTCTGAAGTCTACTGAAACGTCAAAGAAGATAAATAAAGCACAAATTATTAATGCAACACGTTATTAGTCGCTAATATCGTAAACGTTACATACGGAATAAGCGAAATTATTGAGTGCTACATGTATTACATGCTAGTACCGCCATAAGCGTGCTTTTTGACCACGTTGCAACCTGGTCCGAAGTATAGAAAAGGTGACAAAGTCACTCAAATTGGAAAATATTGTAAAATAATGTATACAACCTGTAGAGGAATGATTATCAAACACAGTAATTCCAAATTTAACTTCGGATGGTCAGAATTTACACTAAGATGGCTTGGATTCATTGGAGGTCTAATTGTACGTGTTTTCACGTACAGCGAAGCTAAAAAACTAAAGAAGCGACACCTAGCGGGTAGCAAGGGGAGGTAAGGGGCAAGAGTTATTTCCCTTTGTCTATATGACATAGACAGGAAAGACGAATTTTCGTCTTTTGGTAGGGCTGGATTCGCGAGGTAGCAGGCTAATATCCCTAAAGTAATGTGATCGGGGAACGTATTCAAAGGAGAAATCACATCACTGATGAGGATTAACCAAGACTAAATATTAAACAAAGAAATTCAAATACCATTTATACTCACTTACAAGTCCAACTGCAAACTGCACAGACCCAGATCTGCCATTGCATAATGCACTGGTAGATCTGGGTCTGAGCAGTTTTTTGGAGAGTATTCTGTAAAATAAACAACATATACCCCTGGTCTGCAGGCACATTATGCTATGGCAGATCATGACTATTGCTGTTTGAAGCTTGACTTGACTTATAAGCGATAAAAGACAGTAGTAATGATAAAGCAAAACTGAATGAATTTCAAGGTATTAATGACCATACCCATCATATAATGAAGTGGTATACGAAGGACCTTATATGAGATATAAATATATCATAAAGACAGTTAATTCTTCACAAGTATCTAAATTCAGCAGATTTCCTTTGTTTTGTGCTTTCAATTATGCTATTGTTATAATCATTGTTCTGATTTCTTTTCCAAAATTAAATGTTATCCCCTTTACCCTTGGCACAACTGTGCCAAAAGGACAAGGTTTGAGAAAGGTAAATTTCTGGTCCCCCAAATTAGTGATAAATAAAGAATCTTTGTTATAGTTATAACATCATCCTTACATGTCTATGGTAATTTACATCAACATGATATAAATTAAGCATTGTGAACCTTTATATTTTTTCCTAAACTGGTGTTTGATCATCCAAAACATCATAATATTTTCCTCATTTTTACATCTTCAATTCTTCAAAACTATCAACAAAATGGAGAACATGTTTGATTTTCTAACACGATGTAATCATCTAATGCATATACAAATTTCCTATGTGCTCTTACTTGCATAGATCCATTAACTGACAAAAAAATGATGGCCAACTGTCTTCTTAGCTCACTCATTATAGTGTCTAATGCCTTATGGGGCTACTACACAGAATAAAAAAATGTCCTTATTTTGTTTAATCAAAACTAACAATCAAATGTCAGTTGTTATTTGTATGAAAGATTAATCTTTCTTTCTATCATATTTTGGGGCATCTCTGAGTGCCAATGAACAATGTTACAAAACCGAACGGAAGTTTTATAGATATTATCAGTGACTGTGCATATGGTGTTCAAATGCACACTTTAAATGCATCTTTTAAGGTCTGGTGCTCTTAAAAGTGGCTGGTAACCCATTATGTCTTTAATCCAGGAAAATTGGTGGCACAAAAAAATAGAAAACCATTGGCTTTTTATGCTTTATTAAAAGCAGTTCAAATATAAATTAATATTATGGAAGAGAACTCTTTTAGCTATGAGTTTCCACTAAATCTGCTTAAGGGCCAAAATTGCCCTTATACCTCATTCTTTCCTTCAATATTTGCAAAAACATAAATTCTAGGATGTTAAACTTGTTTAACTAAGAGATGCCTGTCTGTGAACATGAAAAGTAAACTTAAATGGAAACAGTTCTGTTCATGGAAACCTGTTCAGGCTCATCATAAACAGTTCTTTCACATCCCAAAATGACAATGAGATATCACAGATGAATATTAGCATAATCACATGCAACAGAAATTTATAGAGTTTAACCAGGTATCAATTATAAATCTATTTAATAACAGGGTCTTACATCTTCTGGTGACACCAAGAGTTCTCTAATCTCCTTTTCATAGATTTCATCAGCATAGTATTGTCTTTGTAGAACCTCCCATGGAATGGCACCACTCATTACACCCTGGAAATAATCACAAAGTTTACACATGTTCAGGTCTGCAGTTTATTATCATTTGCCAATTTAGTTTTTGGTTGTCTACTGAAGAATTTCAAGATTTTTTTTTATGTATTTGTGACATTGAAAATGTGGTGTTTTTTTCTCAACCTTATGTCTATGAAATTATTTGTTTTATTTGAGAAACAAAATATCAGATGGAGTGGGCTGAATCATTTTTGCACCTGAAGGATCAATCTGGATGACAAGGTCAATAAGGTCAACAAATACATGTGTTTAGACAATATTCATCCCATATTTAAATGCCCAAGGAAGAATGCTTAATTTAATACAAATCTTTTGACTAAAATCTGTTTCTTTTATCATAGCATGTCATTCCATTTTGGCAGCAAAATCAAAATCATTCTTGGAATATAAGCATATCAAGAAAAACCTGAAAGCTCATTACAAACACAGGAACAGCAGCATTAAGACAAATGTTTTTAAAAACAAAAATAGAACCCCATAATGATATTTTGTTACATATAATATGTGCCTTCCAAAGGTGACTGCATGTACAAAGTTAATTCTACAAATATTTATGCAAGTCATAAAAGTCTACACGTTTGTAAATTTAGCATTTACCCACTACATGGGAGTCAATAATGGGGATAATACAGAACCCCTACTGCACAACGAACAAGATAACTACCAAGTTTTGTCGAATTTCAAAAGTACAGTTTACAATGTGGCAAATAAAAGAAGGATGGATAGACAGATTGACCAATGATGGTCTCAAAATATTCTTCATGTTAAAGAATTGTGATAACATGGACAACAGCTGAAAGACTGTGATGAAGAGTTACAATCACAATATAACCTCCAATTTGCTATTGAAAATGAAGGAAAGTAGGATGCAGGTTTTGCTGAATTCTGCTGCTTTTAATATATATATTGGAGAGAAACTGTTCACATCTTGCTGCCCCTCTGAGAAATACTATTATCTGAACAATATATTGAAAATTTGTGTCTGATCAAGATTGTGTCAGCTTATTCCTCCATACAATATTAAATTGTATAATGATAGATCATACAAAATATTCATGACTTATACAAACAAGAATACGCAGAATGATACAAGCAGGGATGAACTGAAAGTTTTGCAAAGAAATCCCATTCAAATTAATGTAGTCTATCAACTTAAGAGTTTTTGACTCTAAAATAATTTTGTTGCTTGTACTAAACTGAAGTGCCTGACATCAACAAAGTTTAATCACACAGAAACCATTTTTCTCCTTCAAGTCGCAATCACCTCTGATCCCAGAATTTAAATTGTTTTTCACTGATGCAAAATGTAAGCTATCTAAAAATGCTTCTTGAAGTACAAGGTCTAAAATTTTATCTTTAAATGAAAATAAATATTTTTATGAAGCTATGGTAACAAGCAGACTGGTTCTCTACTTACCTGGGTAAAAACACATGAGGCTGTACTCCAGGACAGACATGGAATTAGAGAGATAGGTTTATGCCAGTTGGTGGCAGCAAGAGAGGCCATCTGAAAATGAGAGAAAATTTAAAATATCGTCAAAACTTAGGGTCAACAGTGAGGCTTTGATCAATAAAACTACATATTAATATTAAAAATTTGAGGTAAGTATACAATAAAGATATATCTTTTAGAACAATCAGAAGTTTTTGAAAAAATAAACTGTGCTAACTTTATTTCTTTGGAAATAAAATAGAAATACTATGATAGTCTATACATGGTTATTTTTTTTTAAATAGAAAATTTGAATAAAATAATCAGTTACAACTTAATATAACACCTTATAATTTAGTCTAACTTTATTTTTAATACTATATACTTGTTATGAATGGACCTTAGATGAGATACACACCACACCTATTGATAAGATATGATAACAAGTTTCATTCCTTAATCTCAAATGGCTTTAAAGTTACTTAGTAGAAATGAATGTGTGACAGAAAAATGGAAGGACAGCTAGAATACATACACTCTGTCCTCTGTTTTGGATGAAAAAGTGACAAAATATATTTTCCAAAGCTAATAGCAATTTTAATATACACAGCTCTAGGTCACAAATGAACTCAGAAAAAGATTTGTGATATAAACTCCAATTTCTAGATCTGAGTTTAATTAAGTTATCATCTTGTCCTATAATCTGGAACTTACTGCATATTCTTACATGTCCAAGACTTAATGCCAGCATTTTATAAACACCTCTCAGGGCAAATTGTTTACCAGACTTAGACTTGGTAACCAGATATTGATAATGTGGTTTGTAAAACTGGAAGATTCATGATATTGAGAGTGCTGTTTTCAGGTGATCCAACAATTATTAAGCAGATCTACTATAATCATTTGAAACATGCATAACTTTTTTTGGATACATACTCCATTATGACTGAAAGGATGGATTTAATTTAACTTACTTTGTAGGTTAGTAAGCTTTAATGACAATTGCAAGATATGCAGAAGACCCTATCATAACACATCTAAGTCCATTAGACAGCATTCACATCATGTTGAATCAAAATATGTTCAGTGGTTCATGAATTATACTGCAACAAGATCAGAAATTGATTTATAAGTCCATGTAAAAGAGGAGATGAAACCCCCAGGGCAAAACTTGAGTTATGAAACTGAGCAAGGTCATAACAAAGTCAAAGATAGTAATCAGGAATATGGCTAATCCATCCCCAAAACGCTTAAGCTATTAAAAATATAAAATTTGCATACTTCTACAATTTCATGACCAGTGACCATTATCTTTAATCTATAAATCATTAACTCTCAACATGCCCATCCTCAACTGTAATGTAACTATTAAAATGATTTTATAAAACTGGATGCTGTACACCTGAGGAAGTAGACTTGGAATCCAACAAAATGACAATTAAAGCTTCAGTGACCTTGTCCTTTACGAAAGAAATAAAAAAAACAGCTGGAAGGTGACACTGTCCATGTGTAAACTAGCCACAATGTCTGAATTATAAATGGATTCATGAAACCTGATTTATCCAGTGAAAACAGACAAGCAACTCCATTAACCCTGACCATTTATCTTTTGGCTTCAGAACCAATGTGGAACCTATGCCCAAGGGCAGTCTACCTAAAGTGACATTTGATTAAAATCTGGAACATGAAACTTTACATATGATGTAGCAAGGAAAATTGCATTTTCAGCTCCAGTAACCATGGCTTTGAACAAGCCGATATTTCTGCTTTTACACATTTGAAGGCATTTATGAGGTCTGCAAATATAACAAATGTCCACACCAAATTGAAATTAAGTTACAGAACAACCCAGTTTAAATTAAGTTACAGAACAACCCAGTCTACCAACAAATGGATAAATAAACATCACTACTGCCCCTAGTACCTTGGGGGTGGGCAGCAAAAATGAAGCAGAAGAGACAAAACCTCAAAATGACACATAACTCTATTGGACAAAATTCCAAATTTATCAATAAAGGACTGTAACTCTGTACAAAATGCAGTTTTCACGTGTATCAGTTTTCATAAATTAATGAAATAAAGAAAGTGCTCCGAAATACATCCAAATGTTTCCAATTTAAAACTTTACCCTGTCGCATGTTTTTTTTTGGTTGTTTTTTTCTTTATGATTTATGATAATACTGGAGTAAGACATTAGTGGTAATTATTAGTGAAATTTCACAAAATGCAATGGAACCTGAAATGATGATTTGCTTTAATTCATTTTAATTAATGGGAACTCATTTCTGTGGATTCTTTTATTCCAACAAATTTTTGTTTAAATTTTTTGACCTTAATGTGAAAAAAACATGGTTCACTCTCCCATCTGAAATGTAATTCAGGACTCTTGAGAAAAATTGAGTAACAATTTCATTTAGAAAAGACATCAAATAGATTTATTTGTAAGTTAGAACTTACATTGCCTCCCATGGAGATGCCTGTGATGCCCAGTGGGCCAAATCCCTGTCTCTCACACCAATGCAACAAAGCCTTTGACTCCAAAATCAGGGCTCCTCCCATCACAAATAAGTCACTCACATTGTGCAGAGAAGAACGACTGGAATACAGCAAGGATATTTTTGTTAAGCAGAGAAATTCCCTGACCCTGCTAGCCAAGGCAGTTCTGAAATTCATATGGCTGGAAAAGTACATTTTTATACTTCTGGATAAAAATGTTTAATTAATAGTTTTATTGTAATGTAATTTCATTTTAACATAGTCATTTTAATCAGAAAATTAAGACCATTACAAATGTTAATTTCTTATGCAATCAGAAACTTGACATGCGCCCAAAGAAACTGACCTAAATGCAAAGCTTAACTGAATGTATGGACAAGGGCAACTTTATGTAATTGGGCAAACATAAAATACACATAAGGCATAAAGATAAAAGTTAAAAAATTACTGGATTTATTCATAAAAGTCATGTTCTGTATGGACAAAAAAATACGTTATTGCAATAATAAATTGCAAAGATGTTATATCCTAAATAAACAGTGAATCATGTTGTTTTAATATTGAAAGGAAATTCACAAATTTAATCCATTCATTTAAATATGTATTGGGTTACTTGTATTTACAGAAAATATAGACGTTGCTTCAAACATGTCCAGGAGCTGCTGATATCAATCAACAATTTACAAATAACTCACTATGGATGTGCATCATCTCTTCCAAAACAGTCATGCTGAATAGGTCCCTGCTGAGACTGATTTAATCACAGAGTTATGCTGTAACAAATCATCAGGAATGCATGTTTGCAAATTCCATGAAAACTGCATTGTTCTTGAGAGGGTTTTTGCAGTCTTACAAGCACTCAGTAATGGATATTTTAAATGGAAGATGTTACCAAAACGATAGGCGGCTTCATTGCATCAGTGAAGCATGTGCAAGTATTGCTTCAAATACAACATTTATTTTGTAACTTTTAATCAGGTAAGAAATAGGCAATCATGTCACAAATATGGCTGAAACCCCAGAGATTGTTAAAAACTAAACCCAATCAAGGGTTCTACAAAACACAAATGTCTCAAATGAGATTTTTATGATGTACTCCAACTGTATCTGACAGCCAAATAATTTCATTAAAAATTGGAACACACATTGTTAATATGGACTCATCGCAGCTGTAGCTCCTGCGAAAAGTTTAACTTATGTTTTGCAACAGCTACATTAAGATAACCAAAAAGACCTAATAATTCAAGAACGGGACTTGTGAATATTCTTTGTGTTTTCTTGTATTTTCTTTAAAGCAGATTCACTTACAGCTGGTCCTTTGGCTTTCTTGTTCCATCTGAGAAAACTGTTAAGAATTTTTTAGTCCTGAACATTTAATATGGGATGTTGAAAAGACTCATACCATATCTTTTTGCTCAGTCATATCTGAATACCAATGACCCAAAAACTCAAATTTTATACATTTACCATTCCTGTGTACATTGGAAGGCAAAAACCTTGCTTTATATAAATATTCATCAGATAACAGAAAATACATTAGCCCAAAAAAGTCTTTTTGTAGCAAACTCAGCCCTTTTTCTTCAGTAAGCCACTAGGAATCACAAAAATGGTGGCACTGAATAATCAAACTATCTTGTAAATAACATTTTATTAAAATCTTATCGCTAATAGTTTCTGACAGAAATTTCCAAGTTTCTTGTCTTTAATCCAGTCCAATCACCTGAACTGCTTCATGAATCATCCATGAGTCTGTCAGTTTACCCCAGAATGTAACCAATATATGAAAACTGTGGATATAGATATTTTATATACTGGAGGCTTAAAATAATCTAGTTACAAAAAAATATATTGGCTACTATATATTTCATCACATTAAACTTAGTTAAATATGTCCCCAAAAATGGCCATAACAAAGAAAACTAATGGAAACTGCACAATATCCCTATATAATAATGAAATAATTGTTTTGCATTGTAGTAATACGAATCTTACAACTTCAAATTACATGCCTATTCATTATTGAGTTTTGTTGAGAAAGTTATGGAAAGAATAATTTTGAAGCATCTCTACAACAACCCATACTCAAATGATGTTATATTCAAAATATAAGTCTGGTTTTCTTCCGAACAGTTTACAGTATTTCATCTCATAGATATATATGTATTGCGCTTCATATTAATGTTGATATGAGCGTGGACTGTGCAATGTCTCTTGTCTGACATAAGTGTCTAATACATATATTAGTGTGCAATGGCATTCAGAGCTTGTTTACTGATTGGTTCTCTCATTACCTATCTAACAGACTCTAAACATTTTCTGTCAATACTGTCAAATGAAGCCAGTAAGTTGTAAGGGTTCTGTTGCAAGTTTATTATTATTTATAGTGTATATTAGTGACATATGTGAAACTATGTGAAAGCAAAGAGACTCTTTCTAACAATATTTCATTGTCATATTTACCAAATAATACACAAGGAACTGAATATGTACTGGACACAGATTTACAAATGACTAACAAATGGTGAATGCAGTGGTTAGTGGCTTTAATCCATCCAAATATAATGTAAACTTATTTTCACATAAGCAAGAGCTCATTTTTCTGGCACGTTTTCTCACATACCCACATAGGGGCCATGTTGTACACAATATGACCATTCAGAATTTTGACACTGTGATGACCATGCACATCAGAGTTTAGATTTCGGGTAATTTTGCAGGTCCAAGTTTTTTCCATATCAAATAATTCAACATCACAGTTACATTTCACATTGCTTGGTTCTTTTGCAAAATGCTGTCAAACTCACTAGGAAAAGAATATAAAATCTTAGTACATGTACCATTTTTCTATTCTGTCTCATTCTTAGAGAGTAATGAACTCAAGAAGGAATGTTAAAGTGACCTATCTTTAGAATTGTGACTTTGCAAAAATTGAGATTAATTAATGCTTTCAACATGTATCCCAAACTTCTGCTGAACTTTATCAAACATTAGTGGAATTACAAAGAAATACCTTACGTATTCAAAGGAGAAAGCAAATTTTTTAGTAAATTATGTTTCTCCAAGAATACTTACCCGATCACATTACTAAGAAACCCTCCCAACCACCCCGCCATGCGAGCATCCTCGTGTTTTATATACCGCTCAGCTTAAAAACTAAAGAAGCGACACCTAGCGGGTAGCAAGGGGAGATAAGGGGCAAGAGTTATTGCCCTTTGTCTATATGACATAGACAGGAAAGACGAATTTTCGTCTTTTGGTAGGGCTGGATTCGCGAGGTAGCAGGCTAATATCCCTAAAGTAATGTGATCAGGTAAGTATTCTCGGAGAAACATAATTTACTAAAAAATTTGCTTTCTCCTTTGAATATGTTCCCCGATCACATTACTTTAGGAGAATAAGTAATAGGAGGAGGGAATGCGAAGCATCCGACCTCCACCCCGGGTATCCTCTAGGGAATGATGGCTGGATTCCCCATGTTAATGATAACCCGGTCTCCTAATTTTCAATCAGCAACACAGCCCAGGGTCACGTGATATGTGACCCCTTTATACGGTTAAGAAGATAGTTATTGAAATCTTCTTACCTACGAAAATTTATCTGGCGAATCCAGCGAAGCTAATAGGCTGTGCTGATTGTTGCACATGGGTCTGGTGGGCGTCTGGGCTGCCCAACACCGGACCTACTAGAATCAATGTTTGCCTCTGCGAGTACAAACTTGAAGATAAAACTGTAGAAGGTTGACTCTGCATGTCAGCCAACAGCTTCTATAAGGTGACTGATTTGCGAATTCTCAGAGTACGCCGAGCGTATAACCCACTACAGCCATGAAGCAAGGGCTTGAATGGTGATATCTCATATCCCAGCTATCACCAGAAGAAAGAGGTGCTTGTATGTGACCTGACTCACCTCTATGCATTGAAATGGTGCTAGAGTGCACAAACAGGATCTTACATGGCTGTTGATCCTGACTTATCTATAAAGAAAGCAAGCTAATGACGACTCGTTGATCGCCAATGTATGGTAATCTATTTTGGACTACGAAGCCTGGCTGCGTCAAGAGGACCATCAAACCCTCTGATCGGAACGGAAGAGAGTTCGTGTCACTAGAAAGGACATGTAACTCGCTCACCCTGCATGCTGAAGCTAAGACTATCAAGAAACCCAATTTGTATGATAGTAGCTTTAACTAATCGTGGGTTAAAGATTCAATACTGTCTGAATTGAGTCATGTTAAAACCCAGGACAGATTCCATTTGGAAACAGGGTGAGGGATATAAGTCGATTGAATTTTTAAAATGTCTAAAAGATCTGACAAATCTTTGTCATGGCTGATAGCACATGTACCAGAATGGCGGAATGTGTCTGATATCATGGAGCGGTAGCATTTGAGAATAACTGGAGCCAGCTGTTTCTCCTCGAAAAGCCAGAGAAAAGTTGGCCAGTTGAGGGATTGTGACACTCAGAGGAACAATGTGAATGATATGGTACCAGTCTCTGAAAACATGCCACTTGCCCTCGTAAACCTTCAGAGTAGAGGGCCTTCTTGCTCTCGAGATTCTCTCCGCAATCAAAGATTTAAATTGTTTGTCTTGCAAGGCTGTCTGGACAAGAGCCAAGCTTGAACAAAAAGACGGTCCGGACAGGGGTGGAACACCCCTGGCCGCGGTTGCTTGTGAATACTTGTGCTGACTGTAATCTTCCTGGGTAGATCTATCACCTAGATTGAGTAAATCGGAGACCCAGGAGTTGTTCCATCTGAGAGGGGCAATCAGAACCATCTGACAGTTCTGACCCCTTAACTTCTGGATTAATTTCAGTACCAAGACCGTGGGAGGGTAGGAGAATGACCACAACCCTTCCCAGGTGATTGATCGAGCATCCACGACCCAAGCTTCTGGGTCTGGAACCTGTGAGATGAAAGGTGGACAACTTGCGATTCCACCTTGTTGCAAAAGATCAATCATCGGACGTCCCCAAAGTGTGTCAATTGGAAGAAAGTCCGATTGATGGAGTGACCATTCTGTGTGAATGACTAGATAGAGTGTCAGCCAAGACATTGAGTCTGCCAAGAATGTGTCGGAATTGTACATTGAGGTGGAGATTGTCGAACCAATGTAGAAACTGCCAGTTCAGATTGCACAGGTCTGGTGATTGGTGTCCCCTTGTTTTGAGGCAAGGCACCACCACAATGTTGTCTGACATAATGAGGGCAGTTTGTAATAAGAGTTGATCCTGCCCGAAATGAAAGGCATTGATGACAGTCGTTATTTCTGAAAGGTTGATGTGGAAAGGGGCTCGCCCCTGGCACCCACGTGCCGCTGACAGTATCGAAGTCCGGCAACTGGTGGGCACTCCAAACGTAGGTATTAGTGGCGGAACATACCGTTATCCCCGCTTGGGGTATCTCCAGAGTAATCCCCGTGGACAGCCTACAGGGGTTGTGCCATTGACTCAAGAATGATCGTATCTCTGGCGTGAGCATGACTGTTTTCGAAGGGACTTGAAAAGGGCGCAATTACGCTAGCAACGTCCTTTGTAAAGGGCGCATAAAAGGACGGCTGAGCGGGATCAAGTCTGCTGCCGCATTGAATAATCCGAGAATCTGCAACTCTCTCGCTAAAATGCGCATCCTGTCGGAAACGGACTCTACGAGTGCAATTATCTGGATGATCGCAAACTCGAGGAAGCCTTACCAGATTCAGATCGGGAGAAACTCCACACCCAGATGGACCAAAATCCAGATTGGACAGAGATCAGACTTTATCCAGTTCACGAGAAAGCCTATATGATGTAAAGTGATATAAGATCGTTTCTGCCTTTGAGCAGAGTAGAACTTGACAGATGTTTCTGGAGGATGTCGTCCAAATATACTGCCGACGCAATAGATGAAGTCGAGTGGAACAGGGTGACGACGTAATCCATAACCTTGGTACTAGCCCAAGGGCTTAAATTTAGGTCAAAAGGTATGACATGGAACTGATAAACCGAGTCCCGACAAGCACAACGGAGAAATGTCCGCTACTCGTGGGATAGGGACGTGAAATGTGCGTCGGTCATATCTAGCCAGCTTATGATGGGGTTCAAGCGACGTGCCCTTCAGACATGCGTCACGACGTATCAGGTCTAGGTTGGCAGAAGCAGTCAGCGCATTGGCAATGGAATGGTGAGCTGCCCTGTTAAGAACCCTAGCTAACCGGGCCGTCGATTCCCAAGCATGTTCATTGCCAGATTTTTCAGCGATCCTGAAAATGGCTAGGGAGGCTAGGTCTAACAGTGAAGACGTAGCGACTACATTTCGAACCAGCTTGGACGTGGCATTGAACACAGTTTTGTCCACTTTATAAGACAATGCCGCAGACATATGGACTGCTGCCATATTTTATCCCGAGCCAGGACCTCAGTACTGAACGCATTGGAGTGAGTTTTGTACCATCGACCTGAAAACGACGCTGGTACTTGGCTTTCAGAAAAGAACGCCTTAGCATTTCCTGGATCCCCTATACGTGTCGACAGACGGTCATTAATTTCCTTAATTTTTGTCGACTGGGGAAGGAGGCGGAAGGATAGAGTCTCTTCCCCCTCATCCAGATCGACCGACGCTCTAACCTTATAGTCGGTAATGGCAGCAGGAGGTGGAGGGCATTCTGAAGGGGCCTTAACACCCTATAAATTTCCTCCACTGCGGATTCGAAGCTGAACTCAGTCCATTCCATAGTTGGATCTGCATACAGCTGATTTGCCTGCGATTCATCGCACTCACTATGTGCATAATCTTGCTCTGGTAAAGCATCCATATCGGGGTAATGCATACCAGGTGTCATAGATGACTCGATTCCGTCATCTCTGATAAAGGCATTCACTCTCCCTTGTGGATGAGCTGTTAGCCTATGGACGGCCGGCAATGCCGAATGAATTGATTGGCATATGTTTGGCCTGAATGTCTGCGACGGGCCGGCTATGACCGGCACCGACCGCTCGAATGGTCAGGTTGGATCGAGAGATTCATCGCCAACATCTGTGTCATGGTAGTGATATGTAACCGGTAGTACGGATTGACAGACGGAAACATCACTAGAATCATCGTCCATCCGATTTGTGCGGATTGCGGTATGATAAAAGTCCCCGTGCTGGTACAGCGGTACAGTCGGACGGACTGGTATATGACTAAAATCTCCATACGGTTGGACGACCGGTGCCTGTTGGGCTGGACGGCCGGAGCCGGATGGACTGTCAGTGCCGGCAAGTGTCGGCTGGAAGCTTGGCTGGACGACCGGTGCCATTTGGGTTGAACGGTCGTTGCCGGATCAACGCCCGGTGCCGGTTAGTGCCGGCTGGAAGGTCGGCTGGATGACCGGTGCCATATGGGCTGAACGGTCATTGCCGGCTGGACGCCCGGTGCCGGTTGGTGCCGGCTGGAAGGTAATAATAATTACATAATGCTTATGTAGTGCGGCCAGCACTGTGCGCCCATCTACCATTCGCTCAGAGGGAATGTTGGTTCTGGTACAGCTTGCATATCTGTACAGCATACCAGGTGACCTAGATGACGCAATTCTGTCATAATTGACACTTTCACTAAATCTCCCTTGTGGAGAAGCCGTGAACATATGGACGGCTGGCACTAACGGCTGATTGAACTGGCGAATGGTCGGCCTGAAAGTCCTGTTCTGGTAAAGCTGCCATATCTGGGTAGCACATACCAAGTGGCATAGATAACTCAATTCGGTCATCTCTGATAATGTCACTAATTCTCCTTTGTTTTAAAATCACACCGTCACGTATTTGACGTGACGGGAGGTGTACACCGGCAATACCGACTGATTTGTCTGGTATATGGTCGGCCGGAATGTCGGCGAAGGTCCGGCTATGACCGGCACCTGCCTCTCGAATGGTCTGATTGGACGGAGATACATCTATAACATCTCTCTCATGGTAGTGATATGTAACCAGTAGTACAGATTGACTGACGGGTACATCACTATAATCTCCGTAAATCCGATGTACAGCCGGTGCAGGTTGATGCCGGCTGGAAGACCGGTGCCATTTGGGCTGAACGGTCGCTGCCGGATGGACGGCCGGTGCAGGTTGATGCCGGCTGGAAGGTCGGCTGCACGACCGGTGCCATTTGGGCTGAACGGTCGTTGCCGGATGGATGGCCAGTGTAGGTTGATGCCGGCTGGAAGGTTGGCTGGACGACCGGTGCCATTTGGGCTGAACGGTCGTTGCCGGATGGACGACCGGTGCTGGTTGATGCCGGCTGGAAGGTCGGCTGGATGACCGGTGCCATTTGGGCTGAACGGTCGTTGCCGGGTGGACGGCCGGTGCCTGTTGATGCAGGCTGGAAGGTCGGCTGGCCGTCCGGCAGGTGCCATTTGGGCTGAACGGCCGGTGCCTGTTGATACAAGCTGGAAGGTCGGCTGGCCGTCCGGTGCCATTTGGGCTGAACGGACGGTGCCGGATGGATGGCTAGTGCCGGTTGGTGCCTGCTGAAGTGCCGGCTGAACTGACGGTGCCGGCTGAACTGACGGTGTCGGCTGGACGGCCGGCGAAAGTGCATAATAAAATGGATCCAATTGATCCAGCCTAGACTCCATGCGTCCGGACTTACAGGCCCGAAAGCCATGCACGGACCTGCGGTGAAATTTACACCCACTGGGCAGCCTAAACCATGTCAACATAATTTCCTCCATTTCCACATTGCCAACACCCATTTTGCCATTCATGCCTTCGTTGTCGACTTTGCTACTGAAACGACAAAAGAAGAGAACAAAGCACAAATTAAAAAATTCAGCATATTATTAATTCGATAATACTATAACCGTTATTAACGGAGTATTCAAATTATTCCGTGCCATGTTAACTCTTAATGACCACACTAGTTATCGCCGTGAGCGTGTTGCAATAGGTCGTTCAAGACGAAGTCTACTGAAACAAAAAAGATGATAAACAAAGCACATTTAGCAATTCAACACGCTATTAAGTCGCTATTACCATAACCGTAACTAACGGAGGAAGCGAAATGATTTAGTGTCGCGTGAACTCGTGACTACAACACGAAATTCCGCCATTAATAGTCGCAACTGGTCGTTCAGAGACGAAGTCTACTGAAACGGAAAAGAAGATAAACAAAGCACAAATTAACAATTCAGTACGCTATTAAGTCGCTATTCCATAACCGTAACTAACGGAGGAAGCGAAATGATTAAGTGTCGCGTGAACTCGTGACTACCGAAGTCCGCCATTAAATAGTCGCAAATTGGTCCTTCAAAGACTTTTTTGAAGTCTACTGAAACGTCAAAGAAGATAAATAAAGCACAAATTATCAATGCAGCACGTTATTAGTCGCTAATATCGTAAACGTTACATACGGAATAAGCGAAATTATTGAGTGCTACATGTATTACATGCTAGTACCGCCATAAGCGTGCTTTTTGACCACGTTGCAACCTGGTCCGAAGTCTAGAAAAGGTGACAAAGTCACTCAAATTGGAAAATATTGTAAAATAATGTATACAACCTGTAGAGGAATGATTATCCAACACAGTAATTCCAAATTTAACTTCGGATGGTCAGAATTTACACTAAGATGGCTTGGATTCATTGGAGGTCTAATTGTACGTGTTTTCGCATACAGCGAAGCTAAAAAACTAAAGAAGCGACACCTAGCGGGTAGCAAGGGGCGGTAAGGGGCAAGAGTTATCGCCCTTTGTCTATATGACATAGACAGGAAAGACGAATTTTCGTCTTTTGGTAGGGCTGGATTCGTGAGGTAGCAGGCTAATATCCCTAAAGTAATGTGATCGGGGAACGTATTCAAAGGAGAAATTTATTTTTACATACCAACTATGTGATATTTTGCTTCTCTCATGATTAAAAAGCACATCAACTCCCTTTATCATAATAGCAAAGCAGTCCTATGACCTAAGGTGTACACAACACTTAACTAGAAAGTCAGAATATGTTCAACACTAAATGATAAAGACTTTCTGTAAAAAATATGAGTAGTAGTAATTAAGTTTCGTTAGCAGTAAATTTGTCTTTAGTTTTATTGAGAGCCAAGGTGATAAATTTGTTGTTGCAAAGTTCTTGTATGAGCTAGCATGTTACTATACATCAAGGCAATGCCCTTGTGTGAAGGACTGATGTCTGGTCACTACATATAAGTTAGTCCAACGGTAAACTGCACAGACCCAGATTTGCAGTCACATAACATGCAAATAGATCCAAGATGATGGAATTTGTTGGGAATAATCAGTATAACAAACAACACTGACCCTTATCTGTTGGTGCATTTATGATATCAGACCAGGGTCTATATTGCTTGCAGATGGACTTGAAGTATGATTGTTATATTGGGTAAGGTTTCTCTCCATCTATTATCATATGCTTTGTGACAAATAGTTTATAATACTTCAATGACAGCAAAATAGAGCAAATAACAGTATAACATGGAACAAGTACAGACATTGCATGTCCAATTATCCACATTCTCAGAATATAATCAATCAGTTTAAAATCATTCATCAGGCATGACTGGTAAATGCAACTAATTTAGTGACACATGGCTTGTACTTTGTTCACAAAATAAGAATAACAAACAAAATAAATAAATGCACAATGCAATATCAAGATTACAGAGTCAATAACATTCTGATACCATGCATCATGCCAGCTGAATGTTTGGCAACTAAAAAAAGAAAGGATACAGTAGGGGTTTTCAAGAATTATGGAACCGATTCCCTCTTTCAGCAGAGGTAGGGCCATAAAGTTACGGCGTCGCCAGAAAAACTGAAAATATAATCACATCTTTAATGACAAAATACATTTACTGTGTTTCCATTAGTACTTAAAATGGTAAGCAATGGGCTAACATGTGAAAATTGTAAGTCCCAGCTAATAAAATCAAGTTCCATGCCTTAAATTGAAAGATATCAAAGAGATTTTTTAAACAAAAAACCCTGGTGGGCATGATAATATTTCCCTCACCAATACTGGATTGAAAGATACCAATGTAAAGATAATTTCTAGCTCTTTAGTAGAAACTGGTGTTATCTGACATGCTGTTTAACTCATATCTGCCAACTCTCATGCCGGGAGAAAAAAACACTCCCAATTTGATGGGTCATTCCACATCTACCTCCCAATTTCATGATATCTATTGATTTTTGCAGAGAACTTCCAATTATTACATTATGTTGTCTTTTCAATTTTCATTTCTCTAAGAAGAGTCCTACATAAATAGATATATCATATACAATTTGGTAAGTCTAAGTCTGGTATGAAACTTACCAGTACATGAATAAACACAAAGCATTACAGTACTAAATATACAAATGTTATTAACCATCATTAAATTACAAACAGGAATGAAATACATACCACACAGAATATGTACTCAAAAAACTAATTCAGATCAAATATGTTTATAGTAAACAATGTTAAATGCCTTACAAGCTGATTGTAAGGATATTTGGTGGGATATATTAGCACTGATAAGTATGTTTTCAAAAGTACCCCTCTAGAATGGCCACCACTCTAACACGACTAATGACCAGAATATTGGTACAAAATGTAAATTGTGATGTAAGTAATCAGATTATCTCTATCGTTGATACATGTCTCCCAATGTCAAGTTTCTGTAACTGAAAAAAAGTGTTGACTAAAGCACATGTAACACTAAGATTAATATTAGAATATTGTCTATAAAAGCTGATGTTGACAGGAAATGAGCTCAACAATGTTATGATAGAGTTTTGGGCTTCACGCATCTGTCGAGTTCTTTTCTACAACTGGATGTAAATATCAAGATCATAACAGGGTCAGCATAGGCTAAAATTGATTTGTGCATTAAAACACACACACACACACACACACACACACACACACACACACACACACACAAACACACACACACACAGAAATTAGCCTTGAACAAAACAGGACACCAGTCAAAACAATATAAAAAAAACATTTATCGCTTTCTTTATGAAGGCATTTCATCCACTCTACAAAATTTTCATCTGCATAATTAAATCACATACAGTTAGCAACATCTATATAAACCATCACCAAACATTAACACATCATCATGTAAACTGAGATATATAATTTTATAAGTCAGTTATTCTTCTCGACGACATTGGGTGGGGTGTGGAGGGGATAACTTTTAGAACAATTTTATGCAGAAAAGACTCAAATAAACAACATCATAACTGATAAGGAGGTTATTCAGCAGCAGTGGGAAAATGGAGTAAATGGAGGGAGAATTATGTATATACCAAGATTTAAATGACGTTTTTTAATGGTTTTGCAATGTGCATGACAACAATACCCGCTCACACATGATGCTTATGCCAAGAAAAAGAATGATTAATGCATATTCAGTTGAAATAAGTCTATTATAATAACAAGAAGAACCTTTCAATAACTTATGTTACTTTTAAAGAAAGATATTAAATGAAGATATTAATTGCTTTGAAGAATGTAGCTTTCTTAATACGTACATGACATATACTTCTCACAAAAAATATAGTCCCCCTCTGTAAAGGCCATCCATCTTATAAGGCCACTTTCACAGTGAAGAAGAGGTGGCCGTATAAGAGGGGGGACCACTGTACATGATATCCATTATTACAAAAAATGCTCAATCATTCCAAAATGTGTCAATTTCAGGAACAAAAGTGTCCCTACTGCTCTTTCTTCTGTAAATAATTCCTAACAGGAGGACCATTAGTAGGGTTGTGCTACAGATAATAGAAAAGTTACAAAAGAAATATCTGAACTCACATGATCTCCAGTACCAGCCAAGTGAAGACATACTGGTTTAAGATTGGTTTTCCATTGATTTGGAAGTATCACTTGAAACCTGAAAGAATAAAAAAAAAATGTTTAAAGTTCCTGTTAAAAGTTTTAAAAACATTCTAAAATTAAGAGAGCTTTCTTCTCTCTCTGAGTCTCTCTCTTGCTGTCTGTCTGGTTGTATACAAATGCCCCACCCCCTCATTCTCTCTCTCCCTTTTTTTGCAATGTTGGGTATATGATTACTATTAGAATACTAGGTAAAATATTCTTAGTAAATATTCGCCAATCTGGAGTAAAAATAGGTTGGGGATTGCTTTTTCATCGGACAGTTATGGAAATCATATTTTTAAATTGTTCATCATTTAGACTGCAGGGGAAAAGATTCAACAACTGATAGTAACATAAACCACTAGTTAATATTGACCACACCAAACGAGTTCTGCATGTGAAATTTTGGTATGATCATAAACATGAAGAGCTACAATGTTTCTGTTACATATGGAAATTTGCTTTAACAATTCATTATAGTGAAAGGACACAGTATTATTATATTAAACATTACACAATATGTCAAAAAGGTACAAATTAAGAAATGTCAGTTTTAACATCTAAGGCCCCATATTGAATATTGATCCATTAAGTCTTCTTACTTCAATCTATAAAGCCCCATACTGAAACTGCTTTTAATCAATGAAGTCTTTAAAATATTATGGAATGGGAATAAATTCTGTAACATGCAAAATGGGTTGATGGACACAAGTAATGCTAACCATACATCTGATCACATAAAATTTTCTATGAAATTCCTGTTATAAGTATGTTTCGTGATTTTTTTCCACAAATTTTGAATTTTTTAAGGGTCAAGATGCATTTTTCGAACACAATATTACCCAATAGAAAAAACTCAAAAGATTTTAATTATCTCCTACTATCGAAAACCTATACTTGCGAATATGCATATGGTTATTTCCTTCAGAAATGTCTGAACATTATATGTGTGTGAGATTAGGATTTTTAACCCTTTAGCTCGACTGCCAAATCTAAGTGTCACCTGTAAATAGCTCCTTAACCCCATGTATCCAAATTTGTTACTCACATTTCCTACTAATATGCTAACTGTTTGTGAATATGTATATCAATGTGAAATGCAATGGGAGACTTAATCCAAGACAGAAAACTTCTACATTTCTGGATGTATTCTCCTTGGATTCCATGTTTCTGCACAAAATTCAAGAGTTCAGGACTTACTGTACTAATTCAGTTCTGATTGTAAACCTGTGCAAAATTCAATAACTTAACATTTTTGAGTGCTTATGATCAAATTTGTATCAGTATAGATACATCTATGACAACAGTTTTTGTGAAAAGAAAACCATAACAACAGAACCATTTTCTGGATTACACAAGTTTGAAATGTGTGCTTTCAATACTAAACCAAAGAGTCAGGTGCTAATTTCAGTAATAAGTCTATCAAACTCAGGTCTGTAAAGGGACAGAAATTATGTTAATAAAACAATGTCCGTGATTTTTTTCAGTTACAAAAAGGACAAGCTCTCAAAATATTCTTTTAACTAAAATCTTACGTTCATTGTCTACCAATCTGGTACAGTCAAATCCATCTCTCTCTCTCTTTTTCTTTCTCTCTCGTGATTATAACTGTGATGTCAATGAGCATGGGCAAGTGGTTGTGGTGGGGTCTTGGTTGCGATGGCAGAAAGACCATAGGCTTACTCTATATTTGCCAGCTAATTACGATGTTGTCAAAAGAATTTAAATGTTTCTAACAATTCAGGTGGAATGGGATTATATACTTAATTCATAATCAATGAACAGGATCTAAAATTGATGTGTTTATTTTGGAGCCACATTCTTCAATCACATTCAAGATTTGAATATACCAAAGGTGAAATTAGTACAGTTGCAACCTAAAATACAATCATGTTGATTGCAAATGTTATTTACTGAGAGATTTCAATGCCTGAACTCATAGCTTCAGTGATTTTTGGGTTAAAAATTGAATTTCATCTCATACAAATATATTTTGGTACAGATTACATTGTTTTATAATGATAATGAGAGAATTCTTAATATGCAATTGCAAAAGAAACGAACAACAGCAGATCAGGAAATTATTACCACTGGAAAAATACTGATAGGAATATGCATAAAATATAATATTATTATTATTTAAATGGAATATGTGGTGACAATATGAGTTCTGGTGCCACAATTTTGCAAAATACATCTCGTACAACTATTCTGTTGTTTCTAAAAACACTCTATAATATGGCAATAACTTCTGTACACATGAAGTTGATCAACTTTTTTACATTAGACCCTTGTTAATTAATAGTTTTAGATTTTACAACAAAACTAAGCACATTTTACCTGTTGACAATAATACATAATCACAAATATTGAGATTGGAAGAAAATAGAAGCTACAGTTTTATTAAATATTGATATCAGTAAAACTAAAGGACATGGTAAAAAAAAGAATCAGCATGAAAAGATTAGTAGTGTAGTAAAGAATCCATATATCAGAAATAAATAAAGTCTTTTTTCATTAATTTCATAATTAGTTAATAACACTGCTTCAAAATGTTGTGTACTAGATAATGGTAATCCAATTTGTAATACAAATACTAAATGATGGCATGTAACTAACTGTCAAAAGGTCTGCAGAAAATATCACCATGCTCAAAATATATATTGGAATAACCAAACACAAACAGGCCAAATTTTATCCATCTTGAGTTCATGTACTTCATTTGGTAATGCATCTGCATGATATGACAGTTACTAAGAAATTCTTTTGTTGTCATAGTGGTTCTACCAACTAGAGATCAACACACACTTAATTATGTTGTATGGGGATTCTCTGTATGCCAACTAGAGATCAACACACACTTAATTATGTTGTATGGGGATTTTCTGATGAATCCTATGATCATTAATCTGTTGACTGTTTCTGAATTTAATATGATCCTCCTTCTCTGTGTACAAATATTATTCTATGCCGAGAACTCCCTTTCATTGTCTGCTGTCTAAAAAAGGCATATGCAAAACTAGCTTGAAGAAGTTACTGTTCATTATCATTGTGCGATTCTCTATTTATTTTAGTATTACAGTAGTCCCCCTCTTGAAAGGCCCCCCTGAACAGCAGCCACCCGCTTCTTATGGCCAGAATTCCTTGGCACCGACGAGTTTGTATTCAAAAGTACCCCTCAAGAGCAACCACCCCTCTAACGCGACCAGCGGCCAGCATTTTGTACAAAAAATATAAAATGTCCCCCTCATGAATGGCCACTTCTGTTTCTTCAAAAGTATCCAGAACCAATAATTAATTCAAATCTTTATGTAAGGTAAGCAATTTTGATTATCTCTATCGTAGATACATCTCTCCGAGTGTCAAGTCGCCGTTAAAAGTGTCGACTAAAGATTTATAGTATATCATTATCTATAAAAGTCGATGTTTACAGAAAATGGGCTCAATAATGTTATGATATAGTTTGGGGTTTAACACCTATGTAGAGTTCTTCTCTTTGATGATTATAACCAGACGTAATTGTTATAATCATAACAGGGTCAGCATATGCTAAAAATAGATTGTGTACATTGGCACACACAGAGAACCTTAAAAAATCAACAGGGTATCAGACAAAGACCGGAAAATGCACGTGACAACACATTATGGCTTCCTTTACAAAGACTGTATTTCGTACACTCGACACAAGTTTTGTCTGCATAATTAAATCGCATACAGTCAGCAATTACCGAATAAATCATTACCAAACATTGAAATGTCATCACATTAACGGATATATTATTTTAGAAGAAAGTCAGTTATTCTACACGACGACATCGGGGAATGGGGGGAGGTGACTTGCTGAACAATTTTATGTAAAGACTCGAAAAAACAAGTTTATGTTGAAATAATTTGAATAAACAAAGTCGTAACCAATAAGAAGGTTATTCGGAAGCAGTGGGAAAATGGAGCAAATGGAAACATAATTATGTATGTACCAAGATGTAAATGACATTTTTGAATCCATTTGCAATGTGCATGACAACAATACCCGCTCGCATATCACACTTACGGCAAAAAGAAAAAATAGTAATGTATATTCAGTTGAAATAAATTTGTTATTCTAACAAAAAGAACCTTTTAATGATTAATGTTTCATTTAGACGAAGATATTTAATGTTTTGAAGTATGTAGCTTTCTTACTACGTACATTCCATATACATGTACTTCTCATAATAAATTTAGCCCCCCTCTGGAACGGCCACCCGTCTTATAAGGCCACTTTGCCGGTGCAGCAGGGGTGGCCGTATAAGAGGGGGACTACTGTACTTGTGGATAGATATTCAACTTGGAGTAGTGCAAGAAAATACACACCAAATCTACATATTTTTTGCAACTGCTTGGACCCTTTCTGAGGTAATAATATCAATTTTACAAAAGCAATTTAATTCATTTCAATTATCCTCAAAAAATGAAGCTATAAATATCCAAATGATAAGCATAAAACTATTATATCAAGGCTGATCAGGGTCGATGATGTAAATGTATGAGTGTGGATTATGGACAGATAAATGCAGTAATTGTATTTGACCATAACAGGATTAACACAAACAATAATCAAATTTTCGCCTTGAATAAGTTTTTTATCATATACCAGAACTAAGCATGGACTGGACTTGAAGTCAGAAGCATCAGATCAATATAATTCTGATGATTATTGGTCTCTACAGCAACTTCATTTTACCTTGTTCCTCTACTCTACCTCTACTCTACCACTACTACCACCACCACATATTGTTCAATTTAATAATTGTTACAGAATATACAGAAGCAAACATCAAGTACATTTACCTAGAATCCATATATTTTATACTGACATCTGAGATTTAAAAAAAAAGAATATTAAAATAAATTTCCTGGGAATAACAGTCAAAATCACCAAGACTCCCACATCCTCATAAAAGAAGAAAAAAATCAGTTTGTGACACAAAAATGTATAATTTTTGTATAAGTCTTTATTTTCATGCCTCCAGAACATATTTTGGGTTTAATTTGGGACACATATTTGAAACTGGAAATAATAGTGGAACATCCATAATGGGCATAGCAAAAGAGAATTACTTCTAATGTCTGGTTTAAAAACAACAAATTTGATCGTCCACCTTTGTGATTTGCACCACTCCCTCGATTACTCGTGCACATTGGGGTCCAAAAACATCGACTGCACTATAAGTGAGGCGCGAGTTATCGAGGGACCTATAATAACAAAAGGATCAATACAAAGGCAAAAGGATGGGTGGGTAGCAGAGTTTTTAGTTTTTAATACTCACTTTATAATCATGCTGTGATTAACTGTGAATAAATATCTCTTCATAATGGTGTAGTTTATTTTTACCTCATATAGTAACATTAATTTCAGGACAAATTACCGTACATCGAGGAGTTAATCGAAAACATTATTCCACATGGTTTCCGTTCGATCATAGGAGTCTGACATTTTATCAATAAAGTACGGCAAAATCTCTGACAACATGAATTCCCCTTATCAGTAATATATATAAAAAAAATATTACCGATAAAGGGAATTCATGTTGTCAGGGATTTTGCCGTATTTTATTGATAAAACATCAGACTCTTGTGATTCGATTAACATGTGTACTGATTCACACATTGTGTATTACGTCACTAATTTCTGTGCTGAACTGGATACATTCTTGTTTTATTGTATGATCCAAATTAGACGTATTTGTTTAATACAAAAGATTGACTCGAGAAACAATGTTGATCGATCGATTCATATACAGTGTATATATTTGATTGCGGCAGAAGTAATATGAAAAATTTGACAAATTTGAAACAATGTAAATTAGATACGGTGGACAAATGACTAGACATTTGAAAAAATCAGTTAAAAAATCAGTTAATTTTGTGTGTTACTCCCTGATTTCACTGCCGCTGAGCAAAATCGTCACTTGCTTGATTCCATGCACAAGACATAAGTGATAAAACAACACAAGTCTCTTTTGATTGATTATTTTAGTGCAACAAACACTTCGCCAAGTTTGTTGATCAAAACAAAGCCGGCAGGTAATTAGGTTCTCACGGAAGTACTCATGGGTTTCGAAGTGATGGTTGATTGACTCTTTTCATGTTTTCAAAGAAAAGAATATGTTGCAATTATAATGTTTACATTGAGACGGAAATAAAGGATTATAATGTGGTTTTCACACAGCAAGATATTTAACTGCTGTTTTTTTCATTATCTGTTGCCACCTGTTAGCATTTACTGGACGTTGTCATTGATCGCTATTCCACCAGACTGTTTTTTTTTAAACGTGTATTGATGACGGTGTATCAACAAATAAACCCAAATATAATGTGATATCGTATTTAGAATTTGCAAATTTCACAATATGGAATCAATCTTTGTGGGCATTAATCACCTTTTATATGATAAAACGAGAAATGTATTAAGGTTTCATTTACTAATTCGTATCATAATTTTTTCATGTTCAGCATATTTTGAAAGATTTTTTAAATATATTTTATCTTTGGGGAAAAATTGGGATCCACACCAGACACCACGTTATAAGCGGGTTCGTGAATTATCAGGGCGCGAGTTATCGAGGGAGCGGTGTACTATCATGTGTTATCATTCCAGCCATTAAAGTTAGCTAAATACATCATCATGAATTATACCTGGTTCTGTATGTATTAATCCACACAAAGAGCGACTTCCTTTCACAAGAGTTTCAATAATTAAAATCATTTTTTTCTCCAATGAATGTGAGCATTATGCATTCAAATCATCCTCAAAGGGTCAATGTCTTCATACTGCCACCATATTGTCCCATAATTTCTCTTGCTGACGCTCTTACCTAAATTCTGATTTACAGTCAATAACCATTTCAGCACTTGTGTTTCACAAAACATTGTCAATTTTCATGAAGGATCATTTTTATAACAGAAAAAATTAGGACATGATAGGTAGTCACCCCTGAAGAGTTATATCAACAACTGGCTCTGGTGCTGAAAATGTACATTATGAAAGCCTTGAATTTTTAAGCATCAACATAATGCACAGTGATGTTAATGAGTAAAGATTTACCGTATATACTCGTGTATAAGCCCATTTGCCTATAAGCCGAACCCCCCCAAACTGAATTGGTAAAACTGTTATAAAGTGCATGACCCGCGTATAAGCCGACTCATAATTTCTAGACTACCTGTACATCACAAGATGCACAAAGTGAGTTCTGAATACGTTTATTTAGGCAAATCACATTATTAAATAAAATGAAAGTAAGAAAGCTAATTTATATGTTGAAATAAAAACAATTCTAAAGTGTTAAGTCTTAATGGAAATTTAATTAATCCTCATTCTAAAATCATGAATTATAAAAGTTCAATCACTTTTAGAATCCTTTAAAATCAAGCTTTGTTTAAAACCTATTATCTTTGCGGCATTTACCACAGATTAAGCATATAGTAGCTATTGTGCAACACTCTACCGTTGAGAAACCACTATGCTTTACAAACAACCAATCAAAAGTAGTATATAAACTGTGGCTGCCTATTATGTCTAAAACACCTGTCAAAGAAATCCAACAAATTTTATTGTTTTACAATTATTCACGCTGACTCGTATATTGCAATGTTATTTACCCTTCCTAAGCGCAACAAACCCCTATGGAGCCTCTCGCTATTGTTTCTTTAAGACTATCGTACATGTATTTCTACTCTCGATCAAAATGTTTGTTGTATATACCTTCAGTATCAAAATTCTTTTATTTCTTTTAACGTATATTCTTTTCATATTTAACTGAAATAGGCTAGCGTGCATTTCTACGAAACCGTAGAGTTTAATGATTACTGATTAGCTGAGGGTTAAATACTTGAATAGAGATTACTAATATGGCGGTTCTTTTGGAAAATACACGTATCTGCGTGGTTCAAATAACACGTATGGCTGTATTTTCTGGTGGATGGACATCTGTCAAATAGACGTCAAGTAAGTTAAAAAACGTTTTTCATTCATTATCCTACCATTTACTTATGTTCGAAGAAAAATATTTGTTTTACTTCACGACAGGACAAATTTTATCAGCCATGTGGCATCATTAGGCATGTGATCTCATATTCGGCGATTGACGGAAACAATAAATACTGGAAATCGAGGGGAAAAAGCATTATAAATTTCCGATTTAGAACTTGACCCACAGATAAGCCGACCCCCCTTCTTCCAGGCCTCATTTTTTTCCTAAATTTCTTGGCTTATATGCGAGTATGTATGGTATATAAAATCATTGAAATTTGTAAAAAAAAAAAAGAGTTCTCTTTATCCATTCTTCAGGATCACATAAAAAATATGCTTTAGATGCAGCATTAGTTACTATTCATGATGCCAAATAAAAACTTCTATAGCCAGTATGACCCTTTTTTCTTGAATTACCTGGCAATTTCTGTACTCTTAGGCATAATTCCAGGCAAGAGGTTCTTCAGTGGCGACTCAAAATGTCCTTCCAGGATCTTGTAGTCTTTCTGTATTGATTCCTGCCATGAAACAGTGGTTTAATGAGTTTAAGGAAGACTCGGGATTATTTTTTAAAATGTGTAATTTAAATATCTGTATATGTATCAACACATGACCATTTAATAATAATAGTTTATTTTATTATTCTAATTTATTGTATTTAGGGATGAACAGGTAAGGAAATTTTAACAAGTACCCAGCAGGGAACAACCCAGCATGGTCGGGTTTTACTGGGTAGTGTGAAATCCAGCCAGTTAACCATCCATTATAATGTGCATGTATAATAGGGATGGATAGATATGGAAATTTGCTGGGGCCAGGTATTTCCAGGTGGTGCAAAACCAGGCTGAGTCTGAATGTCCAGGTCAGGCACATGTCTGTCATTTATATCACTAATTATATTCAACTGCAGTGAAAAGGATCATTTAAACACTTAAAATTTCTATTCTTAATGGCAGCAGGTTAATAATAAGTGAAAACTTGGACTAATCCTTCACTAATCAAAGCTGCATCTGGGTAAAGATGTAAAAAAAAAAAAAGAATCAAAACTGAACAATATTTTGAGCAAAGAAAAAATATAATCAAGTTTTGTTTTTTAAAGTTGAAGTAAACCTGACTTTGACAGAACATTTCTGCTCATCATGAAATTGCAAAAAAATATTTTAAAATGATGGATTCAACATTTATATTTAAGTTTATGTGTAATAACATTTGTTCTTCAATAGGCATCTCCATAACTGACTTCAAACAAACTGGGTTGTTCCACTTAGTGTATTTTACTTATACAAACTCGTCTAATGGACTCTAACCTGTCTGATATAATGCTAGCTATTCTCAGCCTATTAAGTAATTGGTGAAATGGTGGTTGCTTATGTCTGACCATCTCACCTTTGAAATGTTTCTATGATAATGATAATTAGCAGTATAAACTGCCCTGAGGATAGTTTTACATGTGCTCCAAGTAGGGCTATTTACTCTTTACACCAAATTTATGATAGGTGTATATGTATGTGGTCCAAGGTTGACATTGCCGGGGTGGGAGTGGGAGACAAGCTCCCCAATCCTCCGAAAATGCCCCAAAGGGCTTGCGACTCTGATCGCCTCTGTCAACTAAAATCCAGCTCCTGGCCTTTACGAGTGGCTTAGCTTCTAAGTCCGGCGGACCATGTTTTCACTGACAGGAGAAGGGGTGAGGGCGGTTACTGGTGCCTTAAAACCAGTCGCTTCGGGTAGATGGGGCTCGTAAACCTTGGATGGTAGCTCATCTAGGAGAAGGAAAACTCTGATCCCAAACCTCCGCTGCCTTGCGGCTATACCCACTCACGGGAAGGCTAAGGGAGTAAACCCCGACAGAAAATCCGTAGACGGAGTCCCTAAGGCGGTCTGACGTTGACTTCAACGTCATTCCGGCAACTCCTGCGACGCCGTTGGTGCCAAGCTGTAGCGACATTTGTTGTTCCCTTGGGTCCACACAGCTGCGTGGAGAGGGGGGATCTGCTGCATGGGCAACAGCTGATTCTCCATTCTAGACTGCCCAGGCTTTGTAGCTCCACTGGAGAGGACACTCCAGCGTCGTCTTAAGGCGTTGGCACAAAACGGGAAGCAGCAGTCTACCGGTTATAAGCCATAGCTCGATTAGCGTAGAACTTGGCGCCAGGGGCTTCTTTCGACGGTGGGAGAGATCGCCATGTCTCATTGGAAGCTACCGCCTGCCTCAAGCTGGGCAGCCCCCAGTCAATAAGGTGCTTCCCGCCATGGCCTGCCTGCTTCACTGGGTGCGTGAAGCTTAGAGAACCATCTCGACAAGCAGGCCAAAAAACTCTGCACCAAGCAAAATACAAAGAGGAAACAAGAAGACTCCAGCTCTTCGTTTCGCAAGCTGGAACATCAGAACCTTGTGCCCTGGACTCACCACTGACCTGCAGAAGATCAACGACGCACAGATGATTGCCATCATTGACAGAGAACTCTCCCGACTGAATGTCGACATTGCCTGTCTTTAAGAGACCCGACTGGCCGACAGCGGCACCATCAGGGAAGCCAACTACACCTTCTTCTGGCAAGGAAAACCATCAGACGAACCCAGGCAGCATGGTGTCGGCTTCGCTGTAAAGAACACCCTCGTCGCCTTCATTGAGCCTCCATCATCAGGCACTGAGAGGATCCTTGCCGGAGGGGCTATCAACATCCTCAGGCCCAGCCAACATCTTCAGCATGTATGCCCCAACCCTCTGCTCAAACCCAGAAGAAAAAAACCAGTTCTACGAGGCTCTGGATCAAGCTTTATCAAATATCCCCAGTACCGAGGGCCTCTACCTACTAGGAGACTTCAATGAGCGAGTGGGAGCTAACTACGAGGCATGGCCCACCTGTCTCGGCCCGCAAGGAAGGGGCAAAATCAACGAGAATGGCCAGCGACTGCTGGAGATGTGCTGCACTCATAGCTTATGTGTGACAAACACCTTCTTCAAATGCAAGGAGATCCACCAGGTATCATGGAGACACCCACGTTCCCGCCACTGGCACCAGCTAGATCTAGTCATCACCAGGCGCGCGGAACTAGCCAGCATCCTTCTCACCCGCAGCTACCACAGTGCCGACTGCGACACGGACCACTCTCTTGTGGCCAGCAAGGTGCGAATAATACCCAAGAAACTGCACCACGCCAAGAAGAATGGTCGCCCACGCATCAACACCTGCTGTGCAAGCAATCCAGAGAAGACACAGCAGTTCATCTGCAAACTTCACGAGGCTCTCACCAAAGAGACACCTGATGACACCATCGACTCCAAGTGGTCCCACCTCCGAGACGCTGTGTACAACTCAGCCATTACTGCCTACGGGAAGAAAGAGCACAAAAACACAGACTGGTACGAGGCCAGCTGGGAGGAGATGGAACCCGTGACTGAGGCGAAGAGGAAAGCCCTCCTGGCTTACAAGGCTGCGCCTAGCCTTGGTACATTACAGGCCCTCAGGACTGCCAGGAAAAATGCCCAGCAGACCGCACGTCACTGCGCTAACACCTACTGGCTGAACCTCTGCACTAGTATACAGATAGCTGCTGAAACCGGGGATGCAAGGGGCATGTACGAGGGTATCAAGAAGGCAATAGGCCCACCCACCTCCAAGATCGCCCCACTCAAGTCCAAGACTGGCGAATTCATCAAAGACCAGGGCAAACAGCTGCAGCGCTGGGTTAAGCACTATCTTGAGCTGTATGCAACCCAAAACGTCGTCATGGACACCGCCCTAGATGCCATCCCAGACCTGCCAGTCTTGGAGGAACTAGATACACCACCCACCCTGGAAGAGCTTAGCAAAGCCATCGACTGCCTCGCTTGTGGGAAGGCCCCTGGGAGTGACGGCATTCCACCTGAAGTCCTAAAGATAGGGAAACCAGCACTAATCCAGCCTCTGCACGAACTCCTCTGCCTCTGCTGGGGACAAGGACACATCCCCCAGGACATGCGAGATGCAAACATTGTCACTCTATACAAGAACAAAGGAGACTGCAGTGACTGCAACAACTACCGGGGCATCTCTCTTCTCAGTATTGTTGGAAAGGCGTTCGCCCGTGTCGTCCTGGCGCGCTTGCAGACCCTAGCGTCCCGAGTCTACCCTGAGTCCCAGTGTGGCTTCCGAGCAGGCAGGTCAACTGTAGACATCATCTTCTCACTATGACAGCTGCAGGAGAAGTGTCATGAGCAGCAGATGCCCCTCTACATTGCCTTCATAGACCTGACCAAGGCATTTGACCTGGTCAGCCGGAGCGGACTCTTCAGGATCCTTAAAAAGATAGGCTGCCCCCCACAACTGCTCGCTATCATAACATCGTTCCATGAGAACATGCACAGCACAGTGTGCTTCAACGGCGCAACATCAGAGGCCTTCCCAGTCAGCAGCGGAGTGAAGCAAGGCTGTGTCCTTGCACCAACTCTCTTTGCCATCTTCTTTTCCATTCTCCTCCAGTACGCCTTCAAGGACTGCAGCGAGGGTGTGTATATACACACCAGGACTGATGGAAAGCTGTTTGACATCGCTCGTCTCCGTGCAAAGACTAAAATTACAAAGGTTCTCATCCGTGAATTGCTCTTCGCCGACGATGCAGCCTTGACATCACACACGGAAGATGGACTGCAGCAGCTAGTATGCCGCCTCTCCCACGCCTGCAAGGAGTTCGGACTGACCATCAGTCTGAAGAAGACGAATGTAATGGCGCAGGACGCAGACTCCTCTCCCACCATCGCCAATGATGGGTACAACCCGGAAGTTGTTGAGGACTACACATACCTTGGGTCCACCATCTCCAACTCGCTCTCCGTTGATACTGATGTAAATGGCCGGATTGCCAAGGCTTCAACAGTTATGGCGAGACTGAACCAGAGGGTCTGGGACAATCACAACCTCACCGAGAAGACCAAACTGCGCGTCTACCAGGCTTGCGTGCTCAGCACACTCCTCTACAGCAGCGAGGCATGGACCACCTACGCGAGTCACGAGAGGAAACTCAACAGCTTCCACCTGAAATGCTTGCGGCGCATTCTGCGTATCCAGTGGCAGGACAAAGTTCCCAACACAGAGGTTCTGAAACGCACCGGCATGAACAGCATGTTCTCCATTCTCAGCGAGAGGCGCCTTCGCTGGCTAGGCCATGTTAGGAGAATGGACCCAGGCCGCATACCCGAGCTAGTAGAAGGTGCACGAACGACTGGAAGGCCACGTCTGCGCTTCAAAGATGTCTGCAAAAAGGACATGAAGACAGCCAACATCAACATAAACAATTGGGAGAGCTGTGCTGACGACCACTCCGCGTGGCGTCTTGCTGTCAGACAGGGCACTCAGAAAGCCAAGGAGATGAGAAACACAAACGTCGCTGCAAAGAGAGCCAGGAGGAAGGCGAACCAAAAACATCCTCAGCAAGCATCAGCATACACCTGCAGCAAGTGCAACAGAGACTGTCACTCAAGGGTCGGACTCTTCAGCCACTCTCGCGAAGGTGCAGATAGGACACCCAAATCGGAAGCTACACCATCGTCTCTCGAAGACGGACGGATGCCGACGACGTATATGTATATACCTTACCTGAGATGACAGATTGCTCTACCTACCAAATCATGTAACATGACCACCTGTTAACTTCCAACAAACATGCAGTATTTGGCAAAAAAATATTTTTCAGTTTTAGTGATATATTTACTAAAAAAATGATTTGTATTATTCTTTAAAATGTAAAATTACAATGTTACATAATTATACTACAGTAGACAATATTTATATTTATAGTTCAAGTTCTTATAGTCATAACATAATTGTTTTACTTCAGTAAATAAATAAAAATCAATTTCAAAGTTGCCAATGAACTTATTCATGTAAACGGAAATTAGCTGCAAAGATGCTAATGTATTTAGTATATAATCTTATCCTCAGTAATTTTATCTGGCTTACGTTTATGTTGCCTAAGAAGTAAATGAATAAAAAAAGTAATAGCAAGATTGTAAATGATTACTGTTTAGAAGTATACCTTTGTACATAATAATTTTAATGTTCTACTATATTCGTCAAAATTTTTATCAGTGATGCCAGTTGATGTAAACTTGAAATAGAAATCAATTGTTGTTTATATTCAGCTGATCATACACGTGATCACAAAAAAGGCCTTTATTCATCAAAGTTTTTTTAAATGTTTTGGGGAAAATAAATCTAATTCTTCCATTTAGATGATCTGGGTATCACAGCTTGTCTCACGAAAAAGACATCAATTTTCAATCAGATAGGACAAAAGAAAGACAGAGACAGACAGACAGCAAGTTTTATGAATACCACTATACACACAATTGACCTATCACCACGTGTCAATCAGCGAGCATGAATTCGACACACCTACTGGCACTGCATTAATCCACCATTTTACTCTGAGACAAGCTGCTTGTTGCAATATTGAATTGATTATGATAAGTATTTACAATACTGCAATGATTTCTTGATTTTTCCACTGATATGGGTAAAAAGAAGTTAAAGGCTGCCTTGTAATTCTGACAGTCGATACCCAGATCATCAGAAATAAGGTGAGCAGTGTTTTTATAGAGCTTTGCGCATAACACAACTGGTTTGTTTAAATAGATGATTACGACTGGACATTTTCATTGTCAAGATCAAAGCAAGGTTAGACAGAAATTGAGTCAGTAGTGTTTTGATAGGGCTTCAGCTTCACATTGTGGATTTTTTTTTAAATTGACAATTACGACCGACATAAATGTCAAGATCATAACATGGTCAGATAAGTAAACAATAGATTTTGTGGATTAACACACACACACACACACACACACACACACATACACACACACACACAGAAACATTAACATTAAACAAATCAGGGTACCAGACAAAGACAAAAAAACAATCATGTGCAGTTCATATACCACTTAATTTATAACAAGGCATTTCGTTTAAAAATGTTTTCTGCAAAATTTAATTGAAGTACTGTATGATTAGCAATATAGGAATAAATCATTACAAAACTTAAACATGTCATCATGTAAACAAAGAAATAATACTTTAGAAGAAAACATAAAAGTTATTCAACCTGATGACAATAGGGAGAGTTCACTTGCCTAAAAATGTTATGTTGGGAATATTCAAATAAACTGTAAAAAAATATGAGAATATTCTCTAGCAGTTCAAAAATGGAGTGAATGGAACGAGAATTATTTATAATACGAAACGCATGTACCAAGATTTAAATAATGTTTTTGAATGGTTTTGTAATGTGCATGCCAACAATACCCCCACTCACATTTCATGCATAAGAATAAGAATTATTAATGTATATAACCTTGAAATAACTGTTGTTAAGACAAGAAGACATGTTAATTAATAATTAATGCTACTTTTACATGAAGATATTAACCGCTAGTAATATGTAGCTTTCCTACTAGTTACGATTTTAAATATCATTTTTTATTTTTACAAATAAGTTATCCAGGTGCTCACATTATGCATGTTTACACTTAGCCGCTCCCAAAACTAGGGAATTAAAGATTCTGGGTCCGTTCCAATAGATCTTGGGGAAAATAAATTCTTTTTGGGTTCACAAATAAAAGGTTGCTGCAGCAGAAAAAATAATGATTTTTGAGATAAATCAATTTTTTATTTTCTCTAACATAAAGTTAACAAACATCACCTTCAATATGTAATTTAAAATGCAAAGGAGGAAGCGTTTATGATCATGATTCCTTAAATTACTGATACACTCAATAGTACACTCCAGAGAACAGAATATTCTCCATTTCAATATCATAGTACGAGTATCAGTACAAGTGCTTTAACTCTTTAACTTGTCCAAGTATGTTTAAAAGCTATTCCTTGTTATGTGATAATCAGGGTCCATAACTGCTGACAACACTTGTACAAAGACCTCAACACAATGAGAATAGCAAAATAAACATTAAACCATGGAATGGCAGGAAAAATCTAAATTTTTTCAAGAATAGTGTTTTGGAAAGGAAATGAAGCTTTAAGACTATAGCGTATCTTGTTTCCCTTGAATACATACTGTTACACACAGGTATAATTTTGGGGTCCATAGTATATGATTTTATATCTGGAATTGTAGTATGACAACGTGCAATATAATTTGAGAGAGTTGTACTTGGATTTTGAAACAGTATTATAGAGTTCAAATCTACTCCACCCCACATC
This sequence comes from Unio delphinus, assembly GCA_029339505.1. NCBI lineage: Eukaryota > Metazoa > Mollusca > Bivalvia > Unionida > Unionidae > Unio > Unio delphinus. The sequence goes on along the minus strand of JAQISU010000138.1, from coordinate 5,005,195 downwards.
TGGTCACAAGTATACCAAATGTTTTCATTCTGCTAATGTTTTTTTAGGTTTCATGATTTTCATGTACATAACACAAATTTCTGTCCTAATACCTTCTCTATATGAACTGGGTAATCCTCAGGAATCAGGTGCCGACATTTTTCTCTGTTGCTTAGTATTTTCCTAAATTCAAATATCCTATAATAAAAAAAGTGATAAAATGAAATTGCTGAAAATAAAAATGCAAGTAACTGCGTGATTGCAAACAAGACAGGACAAACACTACCATGACTTAATGACCTGGAACAAAACCCCAATAGGTATAAATTAACTTTCAAGACTGGACTATTGTAACTCAATTCTGTCTGGTTCATCACAATATTTACTCCAGAAACTTCAAAAAGTTCAAAACACAGCTGCATGGATCATCTTTAGAGTACCTCGATCAGAGCACAACTCACCACTGCTCTGTACCCTATATTGGCTATCAATTCGATACAGAATCAAACACAAAATTTGTTCTCTGACAAACTCCAGTCCAACATACCTATCCAGCCTCACCCATGTGTATACACCAGCTACATCCTTATGCTCTTCTTCTGATAATCGTATACTTATTGTTCCCAAGGTGAAAACCAAGTCATATGGACAACGTTCGTTTGCATACCAGGGCCCGGCGACGTGGAACGAATTGCCCATTGAAATTAGACACAAAGACACAGTGGTCCCTTTTAAGAGTGTTCTTATAACTCACCTGTTTTGACTGCAGGGACAAACTTAGCGACCTAATTATGTTTTGTATCTTATATGTTTCAGCATGTTTTTATGTTTTCCAATTTCATTGTTTTTGTCATTTGTTGTTCTGTAGTGTAGTTATATCATTATTGATGGTGTAAAGCGCTTAGAGCTTCGTAAGATTAGGCGCTATACAAAGTCCTCATTATTATTATTATTATTACTAGGTAACTGTAATCATTACATGTCTTTGAGATGATATGAGAATGCTTGTACAAAATTTTGAGCAAATTAATACATTTACAGTCAACATTTAAGCTTCTTGCTTATGAATTGTCAAAAAACTATGTACAGGGCATTTTTTATCAGGAGACAATTTTTGGTTTTATTGTTAACGCATTAACTTGATTAACCAGCATCATGGAAGAAGCACAAAATTAAACTGATATAAAATGAATATCGTCACCTTGTCCACTAACAGGAAATAATGAAATATTAAAGAATCTTGAAACTGACTGAATATTGACCCCATTTTCCCAAATATGATATAACAAAGTATTAAAATATGTACATATTAAGTTAATGTCAACCCCTTTTCCCCCAAACGGATACAAAAATAAATTAAAGTCTGCTGATGTTGAATGAAAATTTTATATATTTTCCTCCAAAAAGACATCATGAAATTGCCAGAAATTAAAATTAATGAATGCAACCAGGTCAGTGGGAAACAAAATGTTGATATACACAATACATTTACTGCACTTGTTAGAGGGAGCTAAGAACTTTGTCTTGACCCAATGCAAGTCATGTTCCATCAAAGTGAAGCTAGAGTGGAACATGACTTCATATCTAAACAAATTTTCATATATCCTCCCTCCCCCCACACAAGGTCAACAAATTGTTCATTATTCTAAATCAAACAAGAAAGAGAAACACGATCACATGAGGGAGACATGATTGTATAAGAAAAACATGAATGTGCAAGGAAGACATTGGGTTTTGTTCATGAATCATTGACAATACAGTATTGCTTTTGTATGGTATAGAGGGTGCTCACCATTTATTGTGTACTTTTAAGAGAGTGATGTATGGAGGGGACGTTGTTTGCATTTGAAACATGCAAAGTAGAGATAATGTTGGCATACCTCTATGCTACTTTGATGTAATATGGCTGATGTTTCTTTGAATATTGTACTTATGGAAATTGTATATGATCAAAGCATACTGGTAACTAAAATGACTGTTCCCTTGTGCTACCAAAATCAGTCTGAATTAGTCTAAAGTATACTATCGTTAGCACCTATTAAAAAAGGGAATATTAATTTTGCCCAACTAGACATTACCAGCTTCTGAAAGTGCAATGAATGAGTTACCAAATATACAAAATTTATTTTTTAAAAAGTTATTAGCTCTGGGTTTTTTTTCTTCACAATTTACCTTTGAAATCCAGGAAGTGCAAATGACCAAGTGTAGCTAGCAGTTTCTTGAAAGGTACACATCTGAAGTAAGGCCAAGCTGTATACTCTATTAGCCATATTACATCCATCAATAACACACCAAAATAAAGGGAATTAAAGGTTCTTTGAACAATTCCTAAGATATACAAGGTCTATTTTAAACAGTTAGTATAACTAGTGAGAACACCCTGTGAAATTATTTTTGTTTAAAATTGTATCCCTAAGCAAAAAACGAAACTGTAGAGCACCAACATAATAAGGAAGTATGACCATTTAACTACCTATGAAAGGTAAGAGTGTCTGTTGCTTCATGCAAATGTAAAATATTTCTAAAAATATAAATTTTATCAAGGTAATAAAATGCAAGATTGACTTATAATGTCTACAATCTACCATGGAAAATAAAATAATTAAAAAGCTTATCTAAACATGCAAATTTTAAAATATTCAAAATGTTCTGCAGAATTATATTCCATAAACTGACCTTTTAAGATCTTCTGGCTTTCCCCAACCTTTTGTGAAAAATTTTGTGAGCAGGATTTTTCTGTAGATTCTATCAAACTGACTCATTCTCTGCTGTCTAAATAGCAAGACTTGCTCACTTATTGAAAACAAATATCTGAAAACGCAAAATACTGTAGTTATTTCCCAAGTAACCTGGATTATTGGACCATAATGCAAGTCTAAAGTTGAACAGTCCCAAGACTATTGATCCTAATCTCAGATATGAAAATAAGGTCAAAAGGTGAATACTGATAAGAAAAAAGTTTATATAAAAATTTCAGCAAATAATCTAAGAAAACTGAAGAACAAAGAAATAAACTTGAACAATTTCTACAAATCGATACAGGTGACTAAGTAACATCAATACTAATACTATAAGTCTTCTCATTTTACAAAATCAATGCTTATGTGACCTGGTCTCTGTCAACATTTAAATAATGGATCATTAAAGAAATATTTAGATGTGGGATATTTAAAAATGGATTTTCATGTGAGATAATTAAACAAGCATTTACATGTGAAATATTTAAACAAGCATTTACATGTGAGATATTTAAACAAGCATTTACATGTGAGATATTTAAACAAGCATTTACATGTGGGATAATAAAGTTACAACCCAGGAGATAGAATAAATTTTCCTAAATACACACTATAGTAGTAAAATCAGAGATAAATAAAGAAATATTAAAATATTATTATTACATGTATTATGGAAATGTCACTGGGTTCTTACCTACAATGTAATTGGTGTGCATCTTCCTCTTTCTATGTCTATGATTAGGAACGAACAATTCAGAACAATTTGCTATCTTGCAATTTTTTAAAGTCCAACTGAGAATGTTTTCAACTCTGTATAATAATAAAGTGAATTTATCATCAAGTTAACATTTTATTGTTATCTTTGTTTAGAAGAAAGTCACCTGAAATGCTCTTAAACAAATACATGTACTGTCCGTGGTGATGGTGACCAGGCTGACTTAACAGTTTTTCTTTCAGGGCAGGGACAAGTTTTGGTTTCCATAGTGTGCATTTATTAATCAAAACAAAGCATGTTTTAAAGACAATAAATATAATCAAATAGAAATGTTTAAATAGCATCATTGTGTACTACTGCGAGGTAACAAAATCTACAGTAATTTTCAAAAGGATTCTGATTGTATAACCAGTACTGTTGTTAGGCTGACTTATACTTGTATAACCAGTAAGGGGTTGTCCATAAAGGAAGTCCGTAGATAATACCCTTTCTACCCTCTCCACCCTTGTCCACATTTGAACACACACACCCATCTTTGCGGACATCCTTTATGGATGATCTCTAATTGTTAGGCTGACTTAGACTTGCATAACCATTACTTGTTAGGCTGACTTAGACTTGCATAACCATTACTTGTTAGGCTGACTTAGACTTGCATAACTAGTACTTGTTAGGCTGACAGACTTGCATAACCATTACTTGTTAGGCTGACTTAGACTTGCATAACCATTACTTGTTAGGCTGACTTAGACTTGCATAACTAGTACTTGTTAGGCTGACTTAGATTTGCATAACCAGTACTTGTTAGGCTGACTTAGACTTGCATAACCACTACTTGTTAGGCTGACTTACACTGGCATAACCATTACTTATTAGGCTGACTCACACTGGCATAACCAGTTCTTGTTAGACTTAAGTAAAACAAAAATAGAGCATTAGTGGCAATGTTAGAAGTATGTGTATATTTATTAATGCCTGAGATATTTACCAAATCTGGTGTTAATTTCCATGGAAAATATTCTCAAAATCTTTCTCCAGAACTATTAGACAATAAAAGTTTACACAAATATAAACTATAGCTTAATCACAGCTCCCATCCACCAAGCAAACATGCAAGGCAACCAGTTATAATAAGATTTGGATTAGCATCAGTTGCAAGGAAATCTGTCTTATCATTATAAAAGTCACTTGAAAGGACTACTATGATAGCTGAAAATTATGTCCAGGAATTTAAAAAAAGATCATTCCTTTATTTAAACTATTGATCACTCAAACAGTCCTTGAACATTTGATCAAAACCAAGAATTTCAAGTACACCAAGGTGACCGCCATACTGGATTTAAGATCTGCACTATTTTCATTTTGGATCAATCTGACATCATTAGAAGTCTTTTGATGCAAATACTATTTGAATATGATGTTTCATTCAGGAGTAGTGATAACAAGGTTACAAGATGGCTGCCATGGTGTTCATACTGGATTTAGATCAGCACTATTTGCAAAAGGAATCAAAGGTCATAAAAGTTTTTTTTTGAAAACCATATGTTTATACGACCATCCATCAAGCAGTAGCAATAATGATTCAAAAAGACAACTACAGCAGCCAATGTGTTAAAAATGCAGTTAAAACCAACAAACAAGTAGGATAGCATCCATGGTAGCCATGTTGGAGATGGATTGGAACCATTTCTTTTTAGGTTTAACTAGATAGCACATTGATGCCTCTTGGGGAAATCACCATAATGATGAGACTATACATCAAGATGGAGCAGAAATAACTTTGATTCTGAAGATGACCATTGTAACAGCTATACTGAATGAACTACCTACTAACTTTAGGGACAAATCAAATTTGAATTAATTTAGATCAGTAGATTTAACCTTAAACTGTAAAGACTTTAAATGTAATACATGTATTTGCAAATAACAATCCTGTAACTCTTATGCCTTGATGATGACGACACAACTAATATGTGTGTTGCCACATTGTTTACTGTCCTTATTTACTATGAAGTACCTCCTGTTAGATCACTTCAAAACATGCTCAGCATCAAAGCAAAGCAAAGCTCAACATTCTTTTGGTCCTTAATTGGTACTTTTGTTTTAAATTTAAATTTGGATTTTAACATGCAATTTTAAGTAATGCAGACTTTATATATATATATATATATATATATATATATATATATATATATGTGTGTGTGTGTGTGTGTGTGTGTGTGTGTGTGTGTGTGTGTGTGTGTGTCTTGCAAATAACATTTTTATTGACTTTTATATGTCATGTCAATCAAAAAGATCATTAGAGATTATGTTGAATAGTTTCAAATCTTGGCAACTATAAACAGATGTCATGTTATCAACTTCCTGATTATTATGATCAGTTACACCATAGGTCTGTGTCAGATTTTGTTAGAAAATGGTAAAAAGTATTGGATACTGGTTATCAATAAACTATCTGAACCAGACTGAAATAATATGGGAAAGTGATGATATCTTCATAAATTGTGAGGTAACCTACTGTTATAATAAATGGTAGGCAATAAAGGTTTTTGGGCAGTTTGTATTATTCAGCTCAGCTAAAATTCAACTGCTGTTGTACGTAACAATTTCCCAAATTCTTCAACACTCTACGCATCATTTCCTTTTGGCTGGAATTAGAAGGCATTATATATATATATATATATATATATATATATATATATATATATATATATATATCCATGATTTCACAATCTGACCTGTGTTCACTTTAAATAATTGCTTATTTAATTTAATTTGCAATAAGTACATCTTCAACAAGCATCAATAAGATTAAACCAGTGCATTAGCATACATTAGACAACAATCGTATGTACAAACTTAATTACGAAAAAAGCTGAAATTTACCTATTAATCTGTTCTCTTTTTGGATCCACAACAATGCTTCAATCTCAATGTTTAAACTTAACTTTGAACTGTCAGTTGACAACAGTCATTTAAATATGTACAAGTCCCTGTACATGTTCAGGAAGTAAGCTAATAATTTATTATTGATGGCTGGAGCTCACAACACCCACAGGCACCCAGATACTGTCTGCGTGTTGATGGAATGCTACTGTTGTAGCAACAACCAATAAGGGAAGACAACTCTTAGTAGCAAATATATCCAGTGACATATAGTTTATGCTGATACACCACCTCTCTTCAACCTTCTCTTGTATTGCAACTTTTGCGTGATTATATATAATTTTAAAAAACCAATGGTGAAGCTAGACATGTACTTCTAAATATATCTTGCATCTATTTTTCATTCTGAGACCAAGACATTAATTTGTTGCAAGAGCAAAATATTCTGAGAATTGTAAAATTAATTATATTAATTATATCCAAGGTACATGTATATTGACTAGTGTTAATTATTGTCATAACAAAAGTATATCAACTAAGATAATTTGATTAAAATTTAATTTACTTTGAGAAAGCAATAATTAGTAGAATCTTGCAAACTGGGTGATGCTGCAAAACAACCGGAAGTGTTTACTTTTAATATGGCTTCTCCCATGTAAACCATATTTTTCTCAGTTCTCTGAGTCCTGTATCAGCTTGTATTTAGTCATCTCATTCTTGCCCTGTAAGTTTATTATGACATCAGATTAATACATATCATGACCAGTTGGCGTCAAGCTGACAATATATTTTAGCCAGGCATATCAGTTATATATATAAAAAACTGCTGCTCAAAATTTACTTATAGTTTCTACTAAGAGTAGTCTTCCCCCATTGGTTATTGCTAAGCAAAGTGAATGATGATGTGACAGTACTTTTCTCTAACACAAATTAAATAATCAATAGCTGAATTTTCTAAATACTACATCGGTTGTTTGAGCATATTAAATAAAATATCAGTAGGAATAAAACAAGAAATATTAACTAGTTTAAATGCAGAGATAGAAGAATGTTTGAAACATTATTTGTTGTTTAATGCCTATTAAATACTTATGTAATTATGAGGAATATTTTCACTGTAAGCAAGTTGCATTTGTTATTTACTTTAATATTAAAAAAAAGAATAAACTCTTTTTTTTTTTATAAAAATGGGCCAGGAATTATTTGCTCTTTGAATCTGAAATGCACATACTAAAGTGTTGTTTGTTTGATGTGTGTATGAGTGCCATGAAGGGGATGTTGGTCTACATTTTTAACTCTTGAGAATTGTATTTCAAATGAATACCTTTGCTGAAAGCATTGATGATAACTTAAAAGACATCACATATTCAAAATATTTTAGGGGGGGGGCAATTTACTACTACTCAGACTTTCAGAACAAGAATTTTTATGTGGCTTTAAAATATGCCATAGAAGAAAATTTTCCAAAATCAAACAGGAAGCTATACTACCCAAAATACTTAGTTTTAGCATTCTACCTTGTTCAAGTTTGCATTGTACCTAGTATTTTTTGTTAACTAAAAATGAAAAAAAAATCAAAATTGAAATGCGTGACTTTTTATACTGATTTAAAAAATTTGTTAGCACTTTATGCATTTCTTTTTGACTTGTAAGTTGTGGATTACGTGTGTGTGTGTGTGTGTGTGTATATATATATATATATATATATATATATATATATATATATATATATATATATATATATATTGGTTTGCATGTAATAAACTTGATTTCATAATCTGATTTTTCTTCATTTTAAATAATTGCTTAAGTTGTGTATCTTCGACAAGTAACAGTAAGATTCAACCATGTATCAGTATACATTGAACAATAAATTAATGGACAAAATACAAAAAAGGATGAAAATTACCTTTTAATATATTTTCTTCTCAGATCCACAACATTAATATCGCAGCATTTGACAGTCAACGCAATGACACAATGACATTCTGCGTTTCAATCTCAGTTCTTAAATTAATTTTGACAGGTCAGTTCAAGAAGGTGATTTAAATACGTGCATGTCCCTGTACATGTACAGGAAGTAAGCTAATCATTTATGATTGATGGCTAGGACTCATTTAAAACCCCCAGGCACCCATATCTTAAACACGCTTATTATAGTGGAACGCTAATATGGTCACGTCCATCTTTCCCAATGTCGAGGCAACTCGGCACCGTAGGTTATTTTCTCATTACACATAAACAATGATTATATTCATCTTCTGAACTTAAGTTAAAATCAAATGATTCTCAAATGAAGTTGCAATCAAATCGGATGGCAATTTTACATAAAACGTCTTTAGTAGATACTCGAATTTTAGTAACAGATTTAACGTAAAAAAATTTAAACCTCTGACCGGTGCAAAGATATTTTAAATTTTGCAATTTTATGTTTTCCAAAAAGCGTTCTATATAAACTTGAAATTGCATAAATTTTATATTTAATTTTGTTTAATGTCTCACTTGCTCTCTAGATAAATAAAAGGTTTTAAAATAGAAACGAAATTAAATATTTCGTAACTATATTTGTTCAATTATGAAAGAACTCAAACACCATTTTACATTTTGCACGTTTGTGTGATACGGTAGATTTGTGGCATTGAAATTATTTATCCGTCATTTTTAGCGTAATTTAAAGTTTTAAGGTTTGGTAAGTTTTAACCCGGTCATGTTGATGCCGATTATGAAAACGTTGGAAGCCAAAAAAATTATTCTGGCAAGCAGCTCTCCGAGACGTAAAGAAATTCTTGAAAAGATTGTAGGTATATACAACTTGAACAGCGAATTGCCTTTTTTGCAACTACGTAATCAGATGTAAGCACCTACGAGGAGAAATTTGCAGCGTTGTATGTGTTTTCTCAGACCTTCTTTTAGAAACCAAAAACAACAGTATTGACATCTAATTTTAAATATAAAAAAATTGGAGGTGTGTGTGTGCTGGTGGTACACATTTTAGAGAAAACAATTACAAGAACACAGGCCAATTTTAATAGATTTATTCTGTCTTCAGTATATTTTTTAAATTAAAAAATGTAAATTATTTTTTGAAATTTTTATATATTTTTTTTAAAAACCAGTATGAATGTTATGGCTCTTTGGTCTTAACAGAAAGGGCAAAAACCAACAGGCTTAGTACTATTCAACAAATTATGTATTTTTTTGAAATAAAGTGAATCCCAAATAGTCTTTAAGGTTTCGTCACAAGTTTAAAAGTATATGAATGAATTCCAGTTGTGTTCTGAATGAATTCCAATCACAAAAATGCTGATGTTCGAGTAACCAGGAATAATGTTGGTGTGCATACATTGTTCATGTAATCACGATATAATCAAAATATCTCTAAATGAATCCACAACTATCCCAAAATGGTGATTTGGTTTGAAAATATTAATGAGCACTTTGTTATTCGAGAGAATAATTAAAATGAATAAATCCTCAGGACACAACTAAATGACTGATTATACATAAGATGTTAAGAGATAGGAATGAGTAGTTCTGACGTAACATCATCATCATCAGTCTCTCAACCTAGTGTGGTCGTCAAGGTGCTGGGCTGCTGAACATGTGACCATTTCCCTCCACTTGTCTTGATCATGTGCCAATGACTGTGTCTCTGCAAAACTTTTCCTGGTCCATTCTGTGATGTTGTCAGTCCTCTTTTGTCTCTGTCTACCTCTCCTTCTGCCACCCTGGATGATGCCCTGCAGTTCTATTTTGGATAGTCTGTTGGCTCTAGTGTCATGGCCATTCCATTTCAGCTTTCTCTTTTTGACAGTGGTGAGGAGGTCTTGATATTGGCCTACTTTGTGCTTGATGATGTTATGCACTGCTTCATTTTTTTATGTGATCCATGTAATAGATGCCAAGGATGGTTCCGTAGCATCTCATTTCATGTGCCTGTATTCTTCATTGTAATTCTGCTGTCATGGTTCAGGCCTCACATGATCATAAAAGATTGAGATGACTAGTGTTCTCAATAGTCTGATTTTAGTTTCCAGGCATATTCTTGTCTCTCCAGATGCGTCTTATCTTTGACATAGCTGCCATTGTTTGTGCTGCTCATGAAAAAATTTATGCTCTTGACTCCTCTTTGGTGATTATGGACCCAAGATATTTTAACTGGCCCACTGTTTCCAGTTCCTGTCCTTGGACTTTAATCTTGGCTGAGATCTGTTTGCCACTATTTGTCATCAGCTTTGTCTTCTCAGCTTTACTGTCCATGTCAAATCTGGAAGATGTTTCATCCAGATTCTTCACCAAGGTGGCAAGCTCTTCTACACTGCCTGCCAGCACATCAATGTCGTCTGCAAAGTGGAGGTTGGTGATGTTACACCCTTCAATGCTGACTGTCCCACAGTGGTTTTCCAGGACTTTACTCATGATGAACTCGAAGTAGATGTTGAAAAACGTGGGTGACAGGAAATAGCCTTGAAGCACTTGAACTGTCATCTGGTACCAGTTCCCCACAGTACCTTCAGCAATTACTGCACTGGTAGCCTTGGTATACCTGCTTGATGGTATTGGTCAATTTTTGACCTTAGTTGTACTTCTTCATTGTGATCGCTTCGGTGGCCTAGTGGTTAGAGCATCCGCCACAGAAGCGGGAGGTTGTGGATTCGATCCCTTGAAGAGTCATACCAAAGACTTACAAAATTGGTACTAACAGCTGCCTCTTGGCACTCAGCATTAAGAGGTTAGTTGTCAGGATAATGTGACTGGGTGGGACATCATGCTACATGTCTGTGGCATGATGCCCCAGGGCTAGACATCACTATAAACTGCCTAACTGCAGACATCAAAGCAATATGACTGAAAAATTGTTAATGCTATGTTAAAAATCCGAAACGCACACTTCTTCATTGTGGCCCACAATGGCTCATGCCACACTCAGTCAAAATCCTTTTTGAAATCTATGAACACATGTTAAATGTCTTGTTAATGTTGCAGGTACTTTTTGCACAGAACCTTGAGATTGAATATTTGTTCTGTTGTTTATCTTCCACTCCGGAACCTGGTCTATTCTTCAGCAATTATTTCTTCTGCTTGTGGTTTCACTCTGTTCAAGATGATCTTTAGCATCACCTTACTAGCATGGCTGATCAAACTGATAGTTCTTTAATTTTGGCACAGCTGGAGATTGCCTTTTTTGGGGAGTCTTATAATCAGTAACTGGGTCCATGTGTTGGCCATTCACCTGTATGCCAAATCAGATCTTGTTGCAGATTTTTCTTAGTAGCTCTATCACTGATTACCCCCATTCTTAATAAGTTCAGCTGGGATGAGAATGGGGAAATCATCATCATTTGTGGATTTTGGAACTTCAAGCACCTCTGGGTCTACTGTGGACTGATGGTTGTAGAGTTCTTTGCAATACTCAGTTAACTTTCTGCAATGTCACTCGCTTCTGCAAGGCATTTTCCATTTACATTTTGAATCATACTGACTCTTGGTTGTTTCTGTCTGGTGAGGTCTTTCACAATTTGGAATGCCTTTTTGCTGTTATTCTTTATCAGACTGCTCTCTATTTCTGTGCACTTTTATCCAGTCCAATCTTCTTTTGCTTTCTTCAAGTTTTTTCTGATATTCTTGCTTATTTATCTGACATATACAAACCATGTATAAAAACATAAATCACAATAAGAGGACCAGGATGAGGGTTATCTTAATGAAAATTTCCATTCAGAAAGTACAATGACTGAAATATGAATAAAAGAAAGTTTGTGAAAAGTATTATCTGCTCACTTTTTTAGTTTATCTCTGAAATCCAAGTAGAGTAAGCAACCTAGTTGAGCATGAAGCTTGCAGTTATTAATAGTTGCACATATGAAGTTAGGCCAAGTGGCCCAACTTACATCCATCAAACATACACCAAAATAAAGGGAATTATAAGTTTTCTAAACATTAGTACCAGAATTATACACTGTCTATTTTAAATAGCCACCATAACCAGTGAGGATTACTTGGGAAATTATTTTTCTTTAAATATCTAACTCTATGCAACATAAAAAAAACTACAGAGGTCACCTTAAAACTTACATGTTGATTTGAGTGATTGCATTCTTTTTGTTTTGGCTTATCATCATGCATGATTTTTTCAACCAATTCTTGACAAATGATGCATGTATTACCAAACTTCTGAAACATTTAAATCCAAACAAAATCCGTCAATTTATTATGAAACGAGTAATTGTGGAAATGTCTTTAATTATACAGGTGATATTTATGACATTACATCTGTTAAAAGAATGGTCTTTAATGGACTCTCTCTCGCTAATTCTATTTGGAAGAAATGTCTTTCCTATGTTCAAAAATGTGGGTGGTCATCCCCATAAACATATTACCCATGTTCACCTACTTGTATACCCTGTAAAGTTGTGGAACATATTGTAGCTTCATATCTTTGTAAAATACTTAGATAGTAGAATAATGTATGATCACTGACATGGTTTTGCAAAAGAAGACATAGCAAAATACACTTTGTCATGTGGGTTGTAGACATTATGTAGTCAGCTACAAAAGATAAACAAACAAACTTGACACTTTTTGATTTCAGTGAAGGCTTCAGCAAAGTAAACCATGAAAAATGTATTCATAAGCTCCACTCTTATTGAATCAACAACTTTCTGAAATGATTCTTTTCTAATTTCACAAGGTTGTACTAGAAGGTTTTAATTCATTTAAAATGACTGTGACATTTGGGGTTCTCCAAGGATAAGTCCTTTGTCCTATACTATTTATGGTTGATGTCAATGATCAGGGAGGGGTTCTCCAATGACCAGTCTTTGGCTCTATACTATTTCTGATTTTTATGTATGATCTGTCAAATACTATAACTTAATAGCTCTGATTCATTGCAGATGATACTACCATATATTTAAGAAAAATGAATCAGATAAGCAGACACTTTATAAAGATTTAAATGACATTATGTTAGGGGAAAAAAGTGAAAAATATAATGTAATCATGGAAACGTTAATGTAATCATAAAAATATAATGTAATCATGGAAAAGTTAATGTAATCATAAAAATATAATGTAATCATGGAAAAGTTAATGTAATCATAAAAATATAATGTAATCATGGAAAAGTTAATGTAATCATAAAAATATAATGTAATCATGGAAAAGTTAAAATCCTTCAAGGCACTACAGCAAGAAACCATATACTGCAGCCACAAAGTACTACTTCCATTCATATGTTTTGCACATTCCTCGTCATGGAAATAATTTAGGTGCCAACATTTCCAATAATCTCGCTTGGGAAGTTTCATGTTGATAACATTACTAATAAGTAAAAGTTAGAACTGATAGAAATAGCCATTTAAACCTTGGTAAGAACAAAAATGAAATATTATTCAAGTGTTTGACGCCCAAATTCTAAAAGATATTTTAAAAAGTTAGAACAGATTCAGAGAAATACCACAGTTTTACAGAATTGTACAAGTGTGTGTATATATATATATGTTTATATATATGGACTCATGGTAAAGCCAATGCAGCAATACATCAAATTAAAGAACTGGCTTTCAATATAAAACCTTTGCATGATTTATAGCCCTAAGTACTTTTTACCAGAGGAAATATTTGGATAGATTTCAAGTCCAGAACATACTGTAAAATCACCTGGAGTGCGTAAATCATGCAGTTGAATTTTGAACACATCAAACCATAATTTTTTATGTCTTTACATGTTTCAATAACCTATTTTCTTGACCTGTATATGTTATCCTAACCTATTATCTTGACCTGTATATGTTATCATAACCTATTATCTTGACCTGTATATGTTATCCTGTTACGTCTATTGGATTTAATTTTATTTATTTTTAATTATTAGGTCCAAATTTGTCATTTAGGGTTTATTATTATTTAAATGGGAAATTTTTCTAGAAAATTCACTTGACCTGGACTTTTCTGGTAAACAGGCTGACCTTGGCTTGGTTACCTCAATATCTGACCTTGCTTTAGACATCGTCAACAAGTCTTCAATTCTATTGGTTGGTTTCGGGGACAGCATTTTATTAGTGGCTGATTTATTCTTCTAGTTCATTCTTTAAGCATGTGACTTGGTGAAGGTAGTTCTTTCCATGACCTTCCAGACTCACATGATTCCTCTTGTTTACTTCAGAAAAACAATATATATAGCTGTGTTTTAGAAGCTAACTTTAGTAGTAGAACCTTTGGGCTGTAAGAAATTAGTTGTGTTATTTTCTGTTTGAGTTTATTTATTTTATTCTGGACTGTGTCAATTTGTTGGAAAAGAAGAATTATTCTATTTATCTGGAAAAGGACATATGTTTCATAATTTCATTTGGATGATTTAAAAACAAGAACTGCATCACGTGACATTGTCAGCCATTTTGGATTATTACCTCGTCAAGATTCGAACCTGGAACTATTAGAACATTTATTTATCAGGACTTGCAATTCTATTAGTGGATTATTTTGTGAATTCTATATTTGTTGGATTTGATTCTCTAAAACTGTAAGTTCAATTGTTTTATTTAAATAATTGTACTTAATAAATTCATTGTTAAAGTTATACAAGCTTGTTAGTTTTCACTCTTTCTGTGTTGCTGCTTATTCGAGCCTAAGCACGTAACAATCCTAACCTATTATCTTGACCTGTATATGTTATCATAACCTATTATCTTGACCTGTATATGTTATCCTAACCTATTATCTTGACCTGTATATGTTATCCTAACCTATTATCTTGACCTGTATATGTTATCCTAACCTATTATCTTGACCTGTATATGTTCTCATAACCTATTATCTTGACCTGTATATGTTATCATAACCTATTATCTTGACCTGTATATGTTATCATAACCTATTATCTTGACCTGTATATGTTATCATAACCTATTATCGTAAACTAAGCTTTTAAACACTAACATATGAGTGGTACATGTATTCTGAATTCTTATTATTTTAAATATATCTTCGATTTTAATGTTGACTTATTTACTAACAAGCTAAGACATGCAGTTAATACAGATTTATAAAGTGGGAAGAAAAAAATAAGCTTTATTTTTATGATACATCTCACGTAAATTAAGATTTGTTTGATATTTAAAAAAAGGATGCAAATTCCATTTCAGAGATTTAAAGCAAGCATCAATATTTGGAGGTTGTTCATATAAAACTAGTTAAAGCCCACATTTAGCTATTATATCCTATCATAATAGCTATCTTTTAAAAAATAAAATATGTTCTTAACAGGATCTATATCTTTAATGCCACAGTGGAGAAAAAGAGTGTAGTTGGTCTGGTACATAAACCAGGGGCACCATTTGAGCAATCCAAGCAAATGCACACAGTTGACTCCAGTGCAACACTGCACACACACACACACACACACACACACACACACACACACACACACACACACACTGCTTTTAGAGACATATTCCTGTGCTTCTATCATACCACTATGTAGATACAGAGATCCTCACTCTCCCATCTCTCCAGTACCTTTTAGTTGAAATGAGTCCCCACTTTCATGTACCTTTTAGCTGAAACATTTCTCCACTCTCCAGTACCTTTTGGTTTAAATGTGTCCCCACTTCTCAGTACCTTTAGTTTTGGTTGAAATGTGTCCTCAAAGTGAGCATTAGATATCGCAGGAAAATTGAATGACTTGACTTCATATTGTTTACATGTGACATTTGGTGTCTTTGAATGGATAAACCTGTTAAATTCATCATGAGTTTGACTTTCAACTTTAATAGGTCAGCATGATCATGGATAATGAGATAATGAGATGTTTCTCTAAAGGCAAGGAGGAAAGTGTCACAGGAAAGAGTCAGGTACATTGGCTGACATTGTTTCCTAAGACCACTAATGTATGTATTCGCTTATAAGACAAGTTCAGCTGCAAACTAAACAGACCCATATCTGCTGTTGCATAATGCTTAAAGAGATCTGGATCTATGCAGTATTATTAGGAATAATAATAGAACAAACAACGATCTGCAGACACATTATGCTAAGGCTGATCAGGAACTTTGTTGTTTGCAGTTTGAATTAATAATTTATAAGCGAGTACATATGGTAGTTAAGGTAGAGTTCTGGTTGCCCGTCTGAGTATTTTAAGTGTGGTATAGTTTCTTTCGAAACTGTCTTTCTCCATGCATTCTGTTTGAACCAATATTTGTTATCAGAAATTCCAAGGTTAATGATACCATTATGATGATCCAAAATATGGTGACATGTTAAATAATAAACATTGGAAAATCTCAGATAGGTCTAACACCATACTAAGCTGGTTGCTATACACATAGGAAAGAGCAGAGTGCAGCAGCCTCCCAAAAACTAGTGCAACTGGTAATGTGCTTTCTTGAACTAAGGAGGTCCTAGGTCAAAGCTCTATCAATATTCTCCTTGGTGAAAGTGAATTTTTTTTAAAAAAATTATGCTGTAATGGTTATAGACTAGTTATAGTTCATAGGATGTCCTTCTGCCCATCATCTGGTATAGCCTAGTTTGTAGATTACCAGACAGGTAATCCAATGGTTGCTGGTTCAATACCTGTCAAGCTAGTCTAACTAAGCTGTCACAATGTGTTTTTGGGAAAGACACTTTACTCACTCTTCCTTAACACAGTCCATGTATATCTAATAGAGTGTTCAAAGTGTCATAGAAACTTACAAAAGCAAAATAAACTGTTCATATGTTGTTCTTACTGCTCCTAAAGTGCTTGTTGGAATCCAATGGATTGGTTGGTTCAATATTATGGGGCCTCGCTGGTCCTAAATGAAAACAGTGCAGGTCTGATAGCCAATATGGTTTCCATAGCAGCCATTTTAAAAATCTTGTCACCATGTTATCACTGTTCTACCTGAATGGAAAGTCATATTGACTTAGGGCTTCAACTATAACAACTAAAAGACTTCTTGTAGCATCTAGTTGATCCTAAATAAAAATGCTGCCAATTTGGCCATCTTGTTACTTTTGGATTGATGGTCATGTTGACATGTCATTTTAACCAAAAAACTTATTACAATGTCTAGTTGGTCCTTAAGGAAAATGGTACTGATCTAACATCCAACATGGGCACCATGGTAGTTATCTTGAAAATCTTGTTATTGCTTAAAAAATATTTGATGGTTTCAAGACTTGGAAGATTAAAAGACAAACTGTCTTATCATGAATTCCTGGAAATTCTTTTTCAGTCAGTAGAACATTATTTCTTTGAGGAATTTTCTGTGACACAAATTTTATGAACATACCAGATATTTAAGAAAATGATGTCCAGTAATTTTAATTGATATTCTATAATGGGTTTCCTTTTCAGGGACTAAAGTTTGATATTATCAAGTCAGATTTTGAAGAAAATCTAAACAAGGCTGATTTTGCTAGTCCTCTAGAATATGTGAAAGAGACAGCAAAGCAGAAAACACTAGACGTAGCAAGACAGATTTATTCTAAGGTAATTTAAATTAGTCTTTGTGTGCTGTAAAAATGGCAATCATTAATTTGATGTTCTAAAAAATGTAAGGAATAAAAATTCCTAAAATATGATTTCTTCATAGCTGGTAGAATTGGAAGAAGTAATGCACCGGATGACACGTAAGCCCATTTGGCATGCAAAATAAAGTTTTTTCAGTTGCTGAAAACAGTTTTAAAAAAGCCATTGTTTTTTGGGCTTATTCCTATATCATATCTTTGCATCTTAATTTCAGCATGAGGCATATATGTATACAATATGTCTTTTCTTAAAATTTTTATTGCCATGATTTATTGAGACATTTTGATATCTTCTCTCTGATGGTCTGTCTGTGTCTGTCGAACCATCTGTCCCTTAATGTTTCTAACCTGCCAGGTGGAAATTCGTGAAATTTTGTAGTTATGGATCACATGGGATAACTATCTATAGAAGAGGTATCATCCTTGGTTTTTGCCCATGGAATTCCTGGGGTGGAGTCAAAGGTCAGATGTACAAACTTGAAATTACAATGACATTTTCAAACATTTTCTGACCAGGCTTTATAAATTAAATCATACTAAGAAGACATCAAATATTCCATAGATTTCATATTACATCACTAGGTCACTGTTGTCTGAAGGTGGAAATGAGTGTCAGGGAAGAGGATGGAAGTGGGTTGTGTGGAAAGTACAGTAAAAAAAACATGGGGTTAATTATGGTGAGCCATTATAGTTGTTCAAGTTTATTTTTCTTTCAGCCTGATTCTCCTCCAGATCTGATAATTGGGGCTGACACAATTGTCACACTTGATGGAGACATCATAGAAAAGCCAAATTCTGTTGAACATGCCTGTCAAATGTTGGCTAGGTAACAAATAATATTTCAGAACAACAAAACAGAAACGTTATTACAGCTGTAGTACAGTCAGAAAATAGTTAGCTATAAACAGATTTCTATGTTTTTGTTTATACATACCTTATATATATATATATATATATATATATATATATATATATATATATATATATATATATATATATATATATATATATGACCTCATATAGCAGAGATAGGGCACTTCATGTTATGCTTTTCCATCCACTGACTGGTCCATCCATGCATCTGTTCATATTGGTTAAGATTTGCACCAGTCGTTTTTCAGGAGTTGGAATATCCTTCTTCTATAAATACATGTCTAATTTTAGGTCATCCTGAATGTTCCTAATTTGGGGTCATACTGAATGTTCCTAATTTGGTGTCATCCTAAATGTTCATAATTTGGTGTCATCCTGAATGTCCCTAATTTGGTGTCATCATGAATGTACCTAATTTGGGGGCTTGGTTTATATGCAAATGAGCTTATACACAAGTATGTGCATTTGATGGCTATGCTTGTTTCTCCAGTGGAAGCCAAATTTCTGATCTGGTTATGCTCAAACTTGAAATGTGTGATTCTGTAATAAAAATCTTGGATGGGTTCAATAATGGGCACGATTCATACAGACTATTACGGTATTCTTCCTTCTAATTGGCTTAATCAGTCTGACCGATCTGGATGTTGTATTTCTGATCCTCTTATGGGATACATGTCTATATCCTTAAAATCTTCGTAAATTTTGATAATGATCAGGATTCATGCATTTTAACGAGGTAGTCTTGCATCTGATTGGCTGGGCATATTTCCACTCTGGAAGCCATATTATAATCTGAGTTTTATTAAAGTTGGCATAAGGGATTAGATTACCAGGATCTTGGACAATATCAGAAGTGAATAGGATCCACACATATTAATTACTGTATCTGATTGAATGAGCTATTTTTTAATTTTTTATTGTAATTGGCACCATTTAGCCACTTCTGAACTGAAGTGCCATTAAACACTAGTAGATGTACATTGATCTGGTTTTGGTCAAATTTCAGTTAAAGACTATTAATGAGATACTTAGCATCAGAACTTGTTACCTCACTTGGTCTAAAGACAATGCTTCTCACTGACTTCGATTATGAAAAAGAAACTTTTTTATATTAATTATGCCATTATCTTTAGAACACCTTTTTTTTATCAGGATTTATTAAAATCTGTTAAATTACCATACATAAAAGTTTGGGAGATAGTTACCTATGTTGTTTTCTTAAAATATCACATAACCCTGCTTAGTAAAATAATAAATTATTAAGTTATGCAACCTAGGTGAGTAATATCATTCCAACTTGGGAATAATTATGGGCCTGTCCCAGTCTCGCAAAATTTATGTACATTTCTCCTAAAGTTTAGATTTTATATTGCTTATAATATTGCTGGAAATTTTGGGATTTTTGTCAAAAATGGAAGAAAGGATGAAAAATAAATTACTACTAGTAGTTTGAAAATTGTTCACCTGAAAATAACTTGTTTAAGAAATAGCTGAAGAATTTGTAAAAAAAAACATTATGTTATTCTTAAATTTTCCTAAGAGATGAAACAAACCTCTTTGTGGAATAATCAAGATATTATCACAGTATTTTGATTCTTGCATGCAGATTATTCATTGAAACCTTTATTGCTGCCAACCAAAGAATAAAGATAGTCAGAGATTTTAAATTGAGGAAGGCAGTTTGAGATATATAGTGAAATTGTGTCCTGTTTTGGTGAAGTATGGTAAAGGACCACTCACTGAAGGTGTTTTATAGAATCAGTAGAAACATTCCTTGTCTGTTTATTTATACTTATTTTTAGGTACAGCAACAGGACCCATACTGTCATCACAGGAGTCATTCTGGTCACACCAAATAAGAATGGTAACATACACTTCCTTTTCCTGGCTTTGTTACATTCAGCAATGACTCAAATGAGACAATTGTAACACTAAGTTGTTTTTGTCTGTATGTTTTGTCTTTGATCATAATTTTTACAACAATATATTGTGTTTACTTATGACCTCCAGTATGTGACAGGTGTAGGATATTTGTAAAATATAGATTATTTCTTGATCATTTCATACTTTCACTGTAAAGTTGGAAGATACGAAGGTTTAAATTATGAATACAGTGAACCACATTTTACTTCGAGTTTGTGGTGCCTTATGGAGTCTTAGTATTACATCAAGAGACTGATAGTTGTGCTTATGGAGTACAAATTTTTGTTGTTTGGAAATATTTATGAAGCAGTTATGCCCATGTCTGACCACTGAAATATAAAATAACACTTTTATCTAGCAATCCTCAGAATTAAAAGAATGAGAGAAAAATTGGTGCTAAAATAAATTTTGTATCCTTTTTAGTTTAATAACTAAACTTCCAAATAGAATTAGTGAGAGAGAGAGTCCATTAAAGACTGGCAATCAGGTCCACACAGTACAAATTGATCTTTGTCTGTGGCAATCAGTATCTAGATATTTTGATTGCAAATACAGTGCTTTAAAGACTGGTGGTCACGTCTACACATATTTTGAGTGCATAATGCAGTGCTGGCTCACACTAAATAGCATGCAGCTGCACTGTTACATTGGTTGTTACTAATACTGTATTTACATGTTAGTACCATCAAAGTAATTTAGTGACACTCCAGAGAAATCTTTTCAGTCTCAGCAGAATGAATGTATGTTGGACACATGTTCAGATGGAAATTTAATATATTTTCTTTTGAGGGAAAACTCTTAAAGAATTGCTAAACGAATTTAAATAAGTTACACAGTCACACTTGACTATTAAGCAACTGGTGGAGCGTGGTTAAGATTAAAGGAAGGAAGGTAGCAGTAGGACAGACAGAAGAGTAATGTTAGGAAAGACAGATATATGTAAAAAGTGTCCATCTGTGTTTTCATCCCTTCATACTGAGACCAGTTCAGCTGCTGTGTCAGTGACGAGATCTACCGTCAGATATAGAAACCATTACTCAAAGCTGATAAACCTATAAAGGACTTCTCAAAAACAGTAGCACAGAACATTATCGTATTTGATATAAAGCATTCAGGCAATAAAGTTTTTCTTATTTTTTTTATATGCAAAAAAAAAA
Organism: Unio delphinus; assembly: GCA_029339505.1. NCBI lineage: Eukaryota > Metazoa > Mollusca > Bivalvia > Unionida > Unionidae > Unio > Unio delphinus. The sequence goes on along the minus strand of JAQISU010000138.1, from coordinate 4,983,410 downwards.
CCAATTGGGCATACAGTTTTACTGCATTACCAATATTAAAACAATTTAAAATTCTTTTTGAAACTGCTTAACAGAGTTTTGCCAAAATTAGACAGAAAACATCCTCGCAACCAGAATTCATGTATATTATGGCTTACTTACCCTGCAAGTTTGCACCAATGGTGCTGGCGTTCTCAATGCACATCATGTGGAGCCAGCTATATGCACTGAAGAGTTGCAGTCCTTGGATTTATATTGTTATTGCCCAGGTGAATGCGCAATTAAATGAATCGGAGAATGATGAAAATTTATCCTTGGATATAGTCTGAATTGATCCAAATCAAATTGATGCAATTGGACTATCATCACACAAGATAAAATGTCACTTCTGACTGTATTTAAACTGGACTTAAAGAAAGCATGACTGATCTTTGGATTGTTTATTTAGTAATTAATTTTAGGTCTGAAATATTTTAGTGTTGACAGCATGCCCTTGTGTTCCATTGGCTAAGTAAAATAATGAACAGTACACTGTATTTGTGATCAACAGAATAAAAATGCAATAAAAACTTTTTTATGATGAAGCGACTAATGTTGAGTCAGACCTGTTGAGATCACATAGAGGTGATTTCACATTAATATATCAGTAAAGAATAGGGTCCAATAGTAGAAGTGTGTATTTGTGATCCATGCATTATGTTGGATGTTTTGGGGGATAAGTAATTAAATCAAGTGTTTGCTTTAGAAAAGTTGCAAACTGTGATTGACATTCATTTTTTTAAAAACTTTAATAATGTCATGTTAATCACCTGTTTCCAAACTATGATTGGATTGCATACAGATTTAATGAATATTTATCAGTATAACTCAATATAGTATAGGTTTAATGAGCATTCATCAGTATAAATCAATATAGGATAGGTTTAATGAGTATTAATCAGTATAAATCAATATAGTATAGGTTTAATGAATATTTATCAGTATAAATCAATATAGTATAGGTTTAATGAGTATTAATCAGTATGAATCAATATAGGACAGGTATAATGAGTATTAATCAGTGTAAATCAATATAGTATAGGTTTAATGAGTATTAATCAGTATAAATCAATATAGGATAGGTATAATGAGTATTAATCAGTATAACTCAACATAGTATAGGTTTAATGAGTATTAATCAGTATAAATCAATATAGGATAGGTATAATGAGTATTAATCAGTATAAATCAATATAGTATAGGTTTAATGAATATTTATCAGTATGAATCAATATAGTATAGATTTAATGAATATTTATCAGTATAAATCAGTATAGTATAGGTTTAATGAGTATTAATCAGTATGAATCAATATAGGATAGGTATAATGAGTATTAATCAGTATGAATCAATATAGTATAGGTTTAATGAGTATTAATCAGTATGAATCAATATAGGATAGGTATAATGAGTATTAATCAGTATAAATCAATATAGTATAGGTTTAATGAGTATTAATCAGTATAAATCAATATAGGATAGGTATAATGAGTATTAATCAGTATAAATCAATATAGGATAGGTATAATGAGTATTAATCAGTATAAATCAATATAGTATAGGTTTAATGAATATTTATCAGTATGAATCAATATAGTATAGATTTAATGAATATTTATCAGTATAAATCAGTATAGTATAGGTTTAATGAGTATTAATCAGTATGAATCAATATAGGATAGGTATAATGAGTATTAATCAGTATGAATCAATATAGTATAGGTTTAATGAGTATTAATCAGTATGAATCAATATAGGATAGGTATAATGAGTATTAATCAGTATAAATCAATATAGTATAGGTTTAATGAGTATTAATCAGTATAAATCAATATAGGATAGGTATAATGAGTATTAATCAGTATAAATCAATATAGGATAGGTATAATGAGTATTAATCAGTATAAATCAATATAGTATAGGTTTAATGAATATTTATCAGTATGAATCAATATAGTATAGATTTAATGAATATTTATCAGTATAAATCAATATAGTATAGGTTTAATGAGTATTAATCAGTATGAATCAATATAGGATAGGTATAATGAGTATTAATCAGTATAAATCAATATAGTATAGGTTTAATGTGTATTAATCAGTATAAATCAATATAGGATAGGTATAATGAGTATTTATCAGTATAAATCAATATAGTATAGGTTTAATGAGTATTAATCAGTATAAATTAATATAGTATAGGTTTAGCGAGTATTTATCAGTATAAATCAATATAGTATAGGTTTAATCAGTATTTATCAGTATGAATCAATATATTATAGGTTTAATGAGTATTTATCAGTATGAATAAATATAGGATAGGTTTAATGAGTATTTATCAGTATAAATCAATATAGTATAGGTTTAATGAGTATTAATCAGTATGAATCAATATAGGATAGGTATAATGAGTATTAATCAGTATAAATCAATATAGTATAGGTATAATAAGTATTTATCAGTATAAATCAATATAGTATAGGTATAATGAGTATTAATCAGTATGAATCAATATAGGATAGGTATGAGTATTAATCAGTATAAATCAATATAGTATAGGTTTAATGAGTATTATTCAGTATAAATCAATATAGTATAGGTTTAGCGAGTATTTATCAGTATAAATCAATATAGTATAGGTTTAATGAATATTTATCAGTATAAATCAATATATTATAGGTTTAATGAGTATTTATCAGTATGAATCAATATATTATAGGTTTAATGAGTATTTATCAGTGTCAATCAATATATTGTAGGTTTAATGAGTATTTATCAGTATAAATCAATATATTATAGGTTTAATGAGTATTAATCAGTATCAATCAATATAGTATAGGTTTAATGAATATTAAAAATCACTATAACTCAATATAGTATATGTTTAATGAGTATTAGTATAAATTAGTATAGTATAACTATAATGAGTATTAATCAGTATAACTCGATACAGTATAGGTTTAATGAGTACCGGGTATATATCAGTATGAATCAATATAGTATAGGTTTAATGTGTATTTACCAGTATAAATCAATATAGGTTAGGTATAATCAGTATTAGTATAAATCAGTATAGTACAAATATAATGAGTATTAATTAGTATAAATCAATATAGTATAGGTTTGAGTATTAATCAGTATAAATCATTGTAGTATAAGTTTAATGAGTATTAATGAATATAAATAAATATAGTATGAATATGATATTGGAAGTGAAAAATAAGACATACCATAAGTAATTTTGTACTTATAAATATAGCATCAGAGTTATTACATCAGATATTTCAAGTTTATTTTATTTTATTTGTGAATTAAATCATAATCAGTCAGTTTCTATTGTTTCTCATCTTTTATAAACTTTTACTGATGTATATTTTTAGCCATTATCAAATTCATTGGTATTAAAGCAAGTGTTTGGGAGGCTTCAACTATCATTTTGTTCGATATTTCACTGTGTCTTTAACCACAAAAATGCTATAAAAATTTTTTTTTTTTTTAATGATAACCTTTTTGTTGCTGTTAAATAGCTTACATTTATGATCTTTGTACTTTCAGCTATCCAGCAGAGTTCGGAAACAGGGATAGACAGTAAATTCAAGTTACATACTTTCCATGATATGACTGAGGTTGTCATGCCAAATCTGCCTGCAGATGTGATCCAGCATTATGCTGAGTCAGGAGAATCAATGTAAGCATCAACATTGGAATGAAGATGAAACTGATTATTCACATTTTTAAGTGCATATTTTTCAACCCACAGGAGACTGAAGACTTGAAAATGGTATTTTTTTTCTTCACATCTGCACTTTCAAAGATGTGCTGTAATTGGTTATTTCTGTTTGCCTTTCAAAGATGTGATATAATTGGTCATTTCCATATAACTTTTAAAGATGTGTTATGATTGGTTATTTCTGTCTGCCTTTCAAAGATGTGTTGTAATTGGTAATTTCAATCTGCCTTTCAAAGATGTGTTGTAATTGATCATTTCCATCTGCCAGGACCTCTGTGTTTCCTTCTGTCAATACATATGTTTTCTCCATTAGAACCAGCTGAGAGATGGTATCATATTTTATGAGGTTGAATATCAACAAAGTTTTCAGGGCAGTGTGCAGTCCCAGTTGGAGGAGGTGGCGGGGAGAAAATGTTACAATTTAATACGTATTTTGACTTTATTGTGACCAAAACTAAATTGACACTTTTAGAATGGAGGTGGGGATCAAGTTTGGTATTTTGTTTCTTAAGAATGAATGTATGACATTCAAGTTTTCTTATCTTGGTTGCACTCTAGCAGACTTCTCCAGTGGCCCAGTGGTTTTAGCGTCCACCTCGGATGCAGGACGTTGTGGGTTCGATCCTGTCCAAGTAATACCAGAGACTTACAAAAATGGTACTAACAGCTGCCTAGCTTGGTGCTCAGCATTAATCCTTTAGCTACGACTACTGCATCTAAGCGTCTCTTGTAAATAGCTCCTGAACCCCACTGACACATATATATGCAGTGCCAATAAGCCTAGCTTACTAACCCAGTGTCGCGTATGTGAGTAAAGTTCAGCAGTACTTGAAATTCCAGTGTCGCTTAATACTGCTATGATTGGTTGAAAGTACTGAAGTTTACATTTTTGTGGTTATCATAACCAATGAGAGGATTGTATACTCAACATTTTGACACAAGTTTAAATGCTGAGAGTTAAATTTAGACACACTGTAACCTCTTTTCAGCAATTTACAAAACATGTGTAGTCGAGTTAAACAAAGATGGAATCCGATTCAGATATGAGCAACCTTGAAGGGTTCAATACAAGCGACATCGAGGAGTTTAATGGATATTAGTCCTGTTTCAGATGTAAGTAATTTTGAATCAGATGACAAGGAGGACATAGGCTCACTTGCACAATGGAGTGACAACCTCGCTGTGATTTTGATTCTCGTGTTGGTTCAACAGTCAAGCTGGAACCACTAAGCAGTCTGTACGATGTTGATTCTAAAGGTTTAAGTTGTGTGTTAGGGAAGGGAAAAGGCATAAAGTTTTTATAGGATGCAAACAATGTCAAGTGCATTTGTGTGTTGATAATGACAGTTTTGAGAGGTACCATTCTCAACTCTTTAATTAGTGTAGATTTTATTCATGTTTATATATGTACATATGTAAATATTGGATTTATTTATGATTCAAAACTTGCTTACTTGACTGGGATTTCTTGTATATGGGATGTAGGAGTATATAAAGTGGAAATCTATGAATAACAGACACTATCAATCAGCCTCAGTAACTGATATGATAGCACTAAGTAGTAATGAAACTGCACAACAGCTGTAGTTGCTAAAGGGTTAGGAGGTTAGCGTTAGGACTAGTCAGCCTGGTGTCAGGATAATGTGACTGGGTGACACATCATGCTAGATGTCGACAACATGATGAACGAGTGCTAGACATCACTATAAACTGTCACACAGCAGACATCATAGCAATATGACTGAAAAACTGTTAAAGCTACGTATAAATCCAAATCTCTCGCTCACACACACCCCTGGCAGTGTGGAACAAGGAGAGGCAAAAGATCGTTTTGTTATGGCTTTAATCTCCAGGGGCTTTTGTAAGCTCCTTTTGCCCATTCTTGGTAAAAGTAATACCCTTGCAGACAGCCTTATAGGGCCATGTGATCCTCAAATAATGATCTCTGTACCAGTTGGTAGCAGAGATGTTTGTTTAACTGTGGGGTTGACCATCAGTGGACTTGTTTCCTAAAGAGACTGAACAACAAACTCCCCTTTTTATGTCTATCTAGTGTCAAATCAGACAGAATAAGTAGTGGTAGCTTTCACTTTGAAATGAGACCATCAGTACAATCACCCCTTCCCACTTTTTATAATAATCAAACAGGTTCACCACCAAGTCAGGACTACAACATTCCAACTCATCCTGGTAACCTCCCTTTGGTTACAAGTTGTGGTTCAACAATCTACTCAACCTGTTGGTAGACAAGGCAAGGAGATAACCTCAATAAAGGTACCTGCTGTTTTGGCATATGGCATATCCAACACAACAGCCTGCAGATTCTGTTTCTACTTTAAAGGGGAATTAAATAGTAGCCAGTATATATTGCATAATTGAAATTGCTTTGGCCATACTACAATTGGTGGTTTTGTTAATTTGTTACTAACATTTTGGAATTTGTTGGAACTTGTTGAATAAAAACCACTTGAGGTAGACCAAAAAATTTTGTTGATGTTTTTGTACATGATCTTTTTAGATTTTTACACAGTTGTAGCAGTTGTTCGTTTTAAAAAAAATCTTATATTTTCTCTTAGACACTTTTTATAATCAAAACTTCATTGGTAAGCATACTTGCATGTATATCTAGATGGTATGATTTGATTTGGATGCATCTCTAACATTTGTCTTTTTTTTTTTTTTTTTTTGAACTTTAAAGGATTTTTTTTTTACTATGCAGTGTTTTACCCATACAAATCTAGTTAGTACAGAACTTTTGCATTGATCATGAAACTGATACTGCCTAAAAGTTGTACACTGTCTTGGAGTCTAGATAATGGCAGGCAAGACAAAATGTGATTAATATCTTGCTAACTTTCAATACATGTGGAACAAAAAATTATATCTCCTCTGATTCTCAATTTTTTTTTTTTTTTTTTTGTTCTAGGGACAAGGCTGGAGGATATGCCATACAGGGACTTGGCTGCACACTAGTAGAGGGCATCAAGGGAGATTATTTTAATGTCATGGGATTTCCTGCCCATAGATTTGTCATAGAATTGTTAAAATTGTACTCAAAACAGAATTGAATAACGTGGAGGAATATTTATATAAAAATTAATATAATTTATAGTTTTGTTCAATATATATATATATATATATATATATATATATATATATATATATATATATATATATATATATAAACAAAATCTTGGAATATTTTAGCCGATTGTACAATTTTAATTTGAGTGATGAATAGTAACCATGCCGATTTAAAATGTCATAATAAATATACAGATTTCCATTGTCATAAGTTAGTGAAAATGTTTTCATAATTAGTTTGCAGTAAATAGTTTTTCTTATGATCAGTCGAGTCTAAATGCAAACTGCCCATACCTGACATCACATAATGTGCCAGCAGATCTGGGTCAGTGTGGTTTGCTAGGTGTAATCAGTAGCCCAGTGTAGATCAGTTTGAAATAAATAAAAGACTGCTAAAAAGTAGGCATGGGTATCTTGGTTCTTGTGATTTATTGTTTGCTTTTTATTTCTATCTTTATTGATATTGGTTTGTAAAATCGTGGAATGAGTGCACCATCCAAGACTTCATTGTAATACATCATCAATTAATTTTGTTGTAGATATTAGTAATTGTTGGGGGAAATAACATTGACATACATTTAGATAATTGACAAAGTAGTAATCGACTTACATTTAGATACAGTCGACTCCGGTTAACTGCACACCTTCGGGCCCGTCATGAGACTGTGCAGTTAACCGGAGTGTGCAGTTTACCGAAGTACGGTACAGTACATTGAAACGCATTGGGGAAAAACGGGACTGCCTTGATTACATGCAGTTATCCAGAGTGTGCAGTTAACCGATGTGCAGTGAAGTGGAGTAGACTGTAATCCATTTCCTTTAGAATCAGATATAAGTTCTGAATAGAGTTTTTATGTATAGAAGACCTGTCCATGAAGAATACGTTTTACAAGTGACTTTGTCCCCAGCTGGGACATCTTTCTGATAAAAGCTGTATAACTAATGAGAAATACTTGTTAAATTTTTGTCGGATGATTATATCTCAATTAGCATTAAATAGATAGGCGTTGAAAATATTTGTTGTTTCAACCATCAGTGAAGTAAATGCACTTTTATGTATTGTTATTTTTGCAAATTTTAAATGAAAAGTAACAAAGAAATATTTGCATCAAAAGAAAAGAGTTGCATAATCTGCTTTATTGATGACAAATTGAGTCATTATGAAATAATAACAGGTATCATGTTGTAGGGTTTAATGCCATTTTTCAGCACATGATAGGCTATACATGACGGACAGTATTACAGGTGGAGGAAGAACCCGGGAAAAACCCTCTGAAAGAACCACTAACCCACAAGAAGCTACTGGCAAGCTTTCTTACATACCTACTTTGGCTTTATCTGAGACTTGAACCAACGCAGACAGTGGTGAGATGGCAGTGATCCGTAATGGTGAGCACTTTAGACCACCTGGCCACTCTTAACAGGTATGAAGGCAGGAATGTCCAAGGTCTTTTGTTTGCATGAGACAAAAAAGGCAAAGGAAGTTCCAGTTGACTTTGTCCTTTGACTGTCCTTTGTAAACAGGTTCCAGTATAAATGCACTGAAGACAGATCGTCCAAGAAATTTAGAGATGACCGTAATTGATTTGCCCATTTTGAAGAGTCAACATTTTGGCAATTCAAAATTTACCCTCCTTGCAATCGCAACCTCCCCACAAATCGGAGAACTTTCCAAATTTAGCAATGTTCATTTCTGCTTTTGTTTTAAAGATCCTTTATCCTCTGAAATTTTGCCAACTTTCCAAGGACACCTAAGTGGTTTTAATTGTAAAATTTTAATGTGGAGGAAGGAAAATATATTATGCTTATCATTGGCTACTATTAGAACATGAGGCAGTTTGTCACTAGAGAATGTCCAGTCTTTTCATGGGAATTTTCAACATGGTAGAAGAACGCTTCAAAGATAAACAAATAAACAGCCCATTAAAAAATATTAAATCCATATCTTTAAATATTCAGGTCTAATATGCACCATGCATACAACATTTGGAGTAATTTAACATTTTTTTTTCTCCAAACCTCAGTTTACATATCTTGTGTACAAGAACCATAATTGTCATGCATTGCTCTTGGCAAGCTACATCTTGCTTTTTCATAATAATAATAATAATAATGAGGACTTTGTATGTCACCTAATCTTTAGAAGCTCTAAGCACTTTACAACACTGCACAACAAATAAGGACATGATCACAATAAATAAACACTATGAAATTAGAAAATAGAAAACATGCTGAAAATATTTAAGATAAGGAAACATTATTAGGTCTTCAAGTCTGTTCTCGCAATCAAAATAGGTGAGTTTAAGAGCACTAGCCTAATGTTACCTAATGCAGACAATATGATTTAAACAACACATAAAATTTCATTTTGTAACATTGACTGCACAAAATTTCTTTAAATACATTTGTTAATCACATTAACAAGGGTTATTTCCAATACTGCTAAAATCCAGTAATCACAGGACACCAAAATCAGTCTTTCCCATCCTTATGGAATAATATATATCACCCATGTGTACCTATCTGACCTCACACAGTGTATACACCAGCATGATACACATCTCTTCTGACAATCGTATACTCATTATTCCCACTATGAAAATAAAGTCATATGGACCATGTTCTTTTGCATACCAGGGCCCAGCAACTTGGAATAAATTGCCCATTAGACACAAAGACACACTGATCCCTTTGAAGAGTGCTCTCGAAACTCGCCTTCTTCGACTGCAAGAACTAATAATGTTTCCTACTTAAACATTTTCAGCATGTTTATTTATTTTCTAGTCCGTGGTTTTTGTTTTTTGTAATCGTATCAATTATTTTACGTTTTTATTTTATGTTATAGGTGTCTAATGTTGCAAAGCATTTTGAGCTTCTAAAGATTAGGCACTATAGGCAGATACTGTAATGTCACACCCAACATCATGTTGGGATGAACACGTGGACTGAAACTATCCTGGTTCAAAGTTACCTACTTTCCACAAATTTGAAAAAGTTCAAAATTATCGTATCACCTATTGCTTACACAGAAAATATATCTTTGAATAAAAACATTTTATCCATCGAAATTGGTTTACCAGGATTTATTTTCCACAACACTGAAAATTATATGAAGATTACAATTGCTGAATTCTAAATCATGTAACCCATTACCACGAAACATTCAAGACATGTTATTGTTGATAGATAATCCATTAAGATAATGACTTGTGTCACTGAAGTTTGAAAATATAGAACTCTACATTGAATCTGAACACTTTTATGCCTAATGCAACCGATGGATCACTGACCTATTTTGATGAGGTTAATAAGTATCCCCCCCCCCAAATTAATAAGTATCCCCCACAATGAATGTACCAGTACCCTACTATAAATACGTCTGAAAATAGAGCTAAACGCTAAAATGAATGGATTAAAACAGTGATGCTTATCAATGCAAATCAGACTGGACTGGCAAATTATTCAAGAAATACAACACCATATCAAGCAAACAAAATACTTTATTGAATACCAATCAGATACACGCATGTAACAAAACCGATGATTAGACGATAAAATTTAAATCATTGTACAATTATGTTGGTAGCATATGTTATAACATTAAACCTCAAAATTAATAAACCAGTGTATAGAGATCAAATGGAACTCAGTACAATTCTGGTAAGGAACTGAAAAGACAAAAGTTCATTCAATATTATTCATTAAAAAGGTAATTTGGATTAATGAAATTTGAGAAATGTAGACTTTACTAGAACAGCAATGAGCTGACAAGCGTGTCAAATTTTGACTTTTAAAGGGAAAATATGCATCACTTTTAATGAAATATTTTGATTTCTGATATTTATTTCAAGAAAACTAAAATCGCTTTGGAAAAAAAATTGTGTAAGTGAATATTATTTATTGGGGCCGGGGGAGGTAGAGCAAAGTAGATCATTTTCAGGCATTGTGCATGTTACACATAAAAAATATTTTGATAAAGTTGTCTCCTCCCTAAAAATGAAAATCAGGCTTAGGACATTCAAATTCCAAATGAATTTAGCGTCTTCCTAATTTGCAGCTGAATTCAACATCTAATGAAGAATATATGAATGAAGATGAAATTGTCCAAAAGTATCTACACAAAATGCATCTGACCTGGAATTGTACTGTTTTCTTCATTTGAAACATAAAAAAAAATGAGCACAAAATAATTGATTTTTGATGATGCAATTGATCTGGTAGTGAACCAAATGATGTACTACACATTGGAGAGGGTGTCAATTTTCCAAGCCAAGATAACACACATGATGCAATCAGATGTAACAACACAATTTATTTTGTACCTACACTTTAAAACTGAACACTTCATAGCAAAAAATGCTGATGGCATACAGCAGTTAAAGCTGAAATACAAATACATGAAAAGCAAACACTGAACGTTACACTTCCTCCATTACAAATAAAATTGAAAGGTTTTGCTATCGAATGCTTTGTGACATTGTCATGAATATGATGGAGATGCCAAGCACCTTGCAGACTATTATATAGTTTAGAGATTTTATTACTATATTTCCCTATATAAAATATGCACCTGCCCAAGAACGGTTTCGTTCAGATTTGCTGTCACATTATGTGCTTACGGATCGGTCACTGAAATCTTAAGCTAGCAGATCGTTTAGATGTGTTTATTGACATGTTTAGGATTGACCCAAGGGATGGCAGGTATTGTCCATCAGACAAAAAAAGATACATTGGGCATATGGTTAGTTAAAAGCTCTATCAGGGTTGTAAAACTGATCTAGGTAGAACTTGCCAGAAGAAGCCTGAATTAAGAAAAGTTCAGTGACTTGCATTATCCAGTGTTGTGACCATCTTGAGAAGAGTGCAGGACTGAATACAAGAGAAGCTGTCTAGATATAAAATGGACAAAAGTTTAAAATATTTTGATTGGTTCAAAAGCTCTTTGTGGAATGAGGTGATTGATATATATTTTCCATTGTGACCTCGACCTAGAGGCAGTCGATATTATTGCATGTGAACACTGTCTAGTCATGATATATGAAATTTTCATACTAATATCACAGTTGGTTCAATGGTTACATTTGGGAAAAGTACACGTCACAGAATTACAGCTTCTGTTGATATGACCCTGACCCAGCAGAAAGCCAGTATGGCTATGGTACACAACACCATCAAGTTAAGTCCTGTTATATACCCAAGCAAAGTTTATTGATATCTTCAGTGGTTTGAATCTGCATTCTAGAATCCATAGCTATGGTATGCAACAAACGTTATGAAATCTGCCAATCACCGCAGAGTGAAAAATTTCTAGTAAACATTCATCGACGAAGGAACTATGCCATGTTTCTGACTCTAGATGGGGGATATAAAAAATCATATTTGTCAACCAATGCCCAATCAGCACAAATGTCTGTTGCACACAACTTCTGTACCCAAGTTTAGATCATAAGAATCTGATCTGTTTTTATTGATGACAGTAGTATTATCTTTAAGGCCCGTCTAACTGGACAACTGCACAGCAAACTGCAGATTTTGATCTGCTGGCACATGATGCAACATCAGGTCCAAGCTTGCACTGCATGTTATGTAGGACAAAATAATGTACTCGATACTGTACTCTACATGCAATTTGATGAGCAAATGTGTAATTAGTAGTTTTGAGCTTCACGAATGACAATGTGCATGCAACGAAAGAAATGGAATGTGGTTTTTAACAAAAACTGCAACAAAGATGAATGCACATCCTGAATATCTTGTTGCACATTGTGGTCCGATGAAAAGGAATAATTAAATATGAATAAATATATTATGCATTCTGAATGAAATTCACATATCCCAAACAGCTAGAACCGAGATGCTCTTGACCAAATCAAACAATATGTTCATATTCTGAAGTTGTTAAGAACAAGACCAAAAATGATAGGGGTGATGGTAGTTCCTCCAGAGGACTGGATGAAAGGGGTGGGTGGGGAAGAGTCGGCAATCATGGTTCTACATAGGTTTATAGCAGTTAGGAACAGTGCAACCAAGATGAAAATGCAAAGAGCTGTGGTTAGTAGTAGACCTCCATAATGCAAAATTCTGTTATTTTATTTTGTTCCAAGAGACCTTTTTTATTTTATTCTACACGATTAAAAATTCTGCTCACTGAATTTGGGAGGTGCTTGTTTGCAGTCAAAACAATCTTTAGTAAATTTCAAGATAAACCAACTTTAAATACTTCTCTGAGTTTTGTATACAAAAAATATATAATTTATTACCCCAAAATACAAATATGCATGTAACAACAGCTCTGTAATTTTTGGTTAAAAATATTTTGACTGATCTCTGAATGGTTAAACTGCATAAAAATTACACAAGAAAAAAAAATGTCTGGAGGAATAGTTTATATTCAAAACATCTTGATTTTAATAGCCCTACTACCTCAATTATCGCCCTTGTCTTGACTTTCTATTAACTGGAAAAGCCATTTTCAAAATATCAGACAAGGGGAGAAAAAAATACCCAACCTATTTTATTTCCAATTTCAATACAAATTGCTTTGACAGATTTCAAAAGTATGAAACACACCCCAATACAAAATTTCAATTCTAAAAATGACAAGCTTGGCACACCATGTAACAAGATAAGTCTTTCTTACAAAAAAAAAAAACCCACAAACATGTTTAAGGCATTATACATGAAGTTAAAGCTGTTATGTTAAAGTATGGCAAGAAAATGCATATCTAGAATCTGTCAAAATTTCTCCAAATGTTTTTTTCTTTCAGCTTGAAGGTTAAAGGCAAGTTTAACCATATACAATGTACCGTATTACACCCATGACAGGTCCAGGGGTCCAGAAAAAACAGCCACTGGGTTATCATGGATAAATACGGCACTTTGGATTTGCATTATTTAAAATAAAAGTACTATGCCGATATGATCTGTTTTAAGTCAGTTGCCAAGACTTTCAGATCTTCTAAAAAGTAAATGATAAACTTGCATCAGGGTGATGTATAAAGTTATTCCTACCCAATACCAATGTTTTTTTTCTGCAAAGGTCGGATATCTGGACTAGGATCACATGGACGAATAAGTATCTATGCAAATAAAACACTAACTAGTCTACCCCGAATGATGCTTGCATTTTTGACAAATTTATCTTCACACGAACATTTAAATGACATTCACGATTTTTGTGTTATTTTCTGTGTAATCTCTAAATGAAGGGAACCTGTTCTAACTAGTTGGAGTTGTTTTTGTTATAAGCAATGGCTGGCATCATCTATTAAAATTGGAAAGATCTTCATGCCAGGACGAATATGGTGAATGCTTTCTTTCAAGTATGATCAAATTCTTTTTTGCGGGCTTCGGGAAGTAGTAATCTGGATGTTTTTTTTAACCTTTATACAAGTCTGATGTGTTTCAGTAAGTTGACTGGCATACGGGTTTTTCTATTTTTAGTAACCTTGTGCCAAATTTGGTTGATACAGGTCTGATGTGTTTCAGTAAGTTGATTGGCATACAGGTTTTTCTACATTTAGTTATGAGTAGATATATCTGGCATCATTGTGAGTAAATAAAAGTTTGGGGTTTTTTTTATTAAAAAAAAGTCTTGGTAGTAAACCAAAACTATCCCACAAGTAACTTGACCCAAAAAAATTAAAAAAGGTGAGATATCTGCATCAAGTTTGCAGCCTGCTCTACTACATCATTAACATTCCAATATCTGGTAGAATTCAATACAAAAGATGATATTTGTGTTCTTGGCCAAAAATAAATGTAGTTCCCTCAGTCCCCACCCCACCTTTTTTAAAAATTTCAAGACGCACTAATTTTTGGCAGGTACCTAGCTGTATCACTTGGAGTAGACTGAGACACAATGAAAACATGGCTATGATATATTCATGATAACTCGCAGTTAAAGAAAATTTCAATGAAATGAATCTGATCTGATGTGCAGAAGTAATTTTTGTGAGGGGTTTAAAATGTGCGCACTGTCTTTGGCGATAGAGCAATCATAAAAGTATTGCACATAATAAAGTTTATGAAAATTGATAACTAATGAGTGATCAAATGCGATATCCATACAACTTTTAATCGTACTCAGTACCCACAAGTTGATTCCAAATGTAAACGGCATAGACCTAAAAGTACCATCACATAATCAGGCAGAAGACCTAAGTCTGTGTAATGCATTTGCAGATATCAGCAGAATTCACATCTGCTGGCAAATTATACAATAGGCATGTTGTATGCTGCTAAACTAGACTCAGAAGTACACACACTTTGGTAAGAAATGATTTTACGATTAGAAAGATTTGTAATTAAAATGGAAGAGTGATTTTAATGTTTTAAATGTGCCGTGTTCTTGTATTCTATTTTTGTAAACTGCAGAGTTATCCAGATTATCATTAGCCTTTCTACTGGGTTTATTTAATCTTGTGCTACAGGAAGGACCATTATGACTTATGGATGGAACGATGGGGTAGGCCTGCCCCACATGCTCTATCCTCTACCCTTCTCAGACCATTAAATCTAATTTTTGCTTTTCAGGTTACATATATGATTTTTTTGTGGGGTGGTGGTGGTCATCCATATATCCAAACGTACAAATTCGCAATGTCATTACATAAATTCTTTAGATGAAAAATGTGACCTTTTGCTTTGACAGACTGCTCCTGTTCCAAAAGGTGTCCATTTTGCCAAACTTTGCTGGAAAAACACTGAAGCACTGTTGGTCATATTAAACATTAAAAAACCCACCAAAACCACACAATTTTCAAGACATGGTTTCAAGTTTAAAATTCTGAAAGCATTTTCTCAATGCACTCCAAAATAATTATATCTGAACTGAAATGTTCTGGATGTAAATTTGGTGTAACTTTTCATTTATTTGTTGTGTACAGCCAAAGATAGAATTGTAGTGACAGCACAAGATTAAATATGCCCAGTATAACCTGACACGATATAAATACAGAGACGATACAATACGGGGGAATTCCCTCTTATTAATGGGAACATTTTGCAACAAACGTTTGGATAGCTATATAATATAATTTTAAACAAAATACATAGTAACATGGACTGGCAACAAATAAAGAAAATTTCAAAACTCTAATAATTAAAGTTAAACTTAACATTTGAGAGGTTGATGATACAAAATATAAATAATTGGCAAAGTACACAGCCTAATATGAACATTTTCATTGTCAAAAATGGCAGCATTAGATGAAATTTCAAACTCTTAATTTGAAAATTATAATTGGAAAGTTTTAAATTTCTTTTCATCAGAATCTAAATCTGAAATTAGTAATGAAACTATTAAAATTCTATTCACTCCACTCAAAATATGTAAACCTGTCTTGAAAGAACACCACTTTTGCCAAAACAATGGTCTCACAAGACAGGTTGTCATAACACTAAATAATCAATAAATCTTCAAGGAGATCTTGGTCTCTCGAGACAGGTTTTTACTGTATTAGTCTCTAGTTATGATGTATGTATAGATGGTACATTTCTAATCCTTTTTAGACAATGAAAACATCACAGAAATTAAATAAATTTAAATTAATGAAATTATGCAAACATAACACTTTTTACACTGTCTTGTTTACAAATATATGAAGTTTAAGAACTTCACATTTATAAATCTTTCTAATTTTAAATTGTGTCCCAATTTAATTTTCTTTAAGATTCACTGAGCATGGGGAATGCTACTTTTAGGCAATGTAGAGATAAAAATATTGCCTATGCAGTACAATATCCCAGATCACTTTACCTCAAAATATCAGTGTTAACAATTACATATTCATGACCAATTCCAAAACTACAAAACCTGTCTTATCTGGTAAGTATAATTTTCATTTTGGAACAGAAATTTTCAATAAAAAGGAAAAATTATTAATTTGGTAGGAACTTAAATATCTTTACATCAAAACAGTTAAACTGTTTAAGTTGAAAAATGGACCAGCATCTACTAAAACACTCTATACACCTACTGTTAAAATAAAATTCAAAAGCCAATGCGCAACAATATCCACCAAATAAAATAACTAGCAGGCAGAGGCATTTCAAATGATTTTCCAAACATTATATACACATCTATCGATACGAACTTTCTCTAATAATTGCATAGCAAAAGAGTCACATTAACTACCATATGAACTCCTTTACAAGTCTGGTCAGCATTGACACTGATCTGCCATTACGTGTACCCCCACATCAGGTTCTGTGTTGTTTGTTCTACTAATTACTCCTAACTGCATAGACCCAGAACTGGGGGCACATTATGAAATGGCAAATCAGAGTCTATGCAGTTTGAAGTTGCATCAGATTTGTAAGAAAGTACAAATGGTAGTGGTAGCTGTTCTAGTTACAGTCAGTAGTTATTTCATTTACACAATCACATCTGATTAATAAATCCTTGCAAAAGCCACACAAAGCCATAAAATTCACACAACCTACATAAGGAATTTTTTCTGCCTAAATTATTATTCCCATTTTATCGCTCTAAAACAACAAACAAACAAACTTAGAAGAAAATATTCAAGTTGTCTACTTCTTACAAACATTCCATCACTTCAAAAGTTTAAGGGACAACTTATTATACAAGAAAAAGGTCAAAACTAGCAATGCAAAAAAAAAAAAAATGTTTAATTATTCACAAGTTTTGTACATTTTACTTCAACACGACATTATTGGATCACATCTGATTTGCATACGTGATGGAAAGACGAGTTCAAAGCAGCAAGTATTTCTAAAGTTTGAATGCCTCTGCCTGAAAAAATCTACCACTAAATCTACATGTATAATCACAACTAATCTCGTACAATACCCATGCCTAGAAATGAACTCTGTAGAGTCATATTAAACAAGTTAAACTACTTTCAATATAAAAAAGACACAACAGAAAGTAAACCATAAATATGTAGCAAATACTTTTGTGATTATTTTTCTTTTTTTTTTTAAATAATAGTCAACAAAACCATTAAAAAAGATATATTGCTTAGTCAACAAGGTGTTCATTCATGCATACTAAGTGCTATGATTGATTTATCTTTCATCCCAAAATTTCAACTGAATTCATGTTTTAAAAAAGTATTATGATGTTTAGTCAATGAATGATGTCAATGAGTAAGTCAAAATGCTCAGGGGAAAAAACATGTCAACCACATCAGTCGTACATCTTCAGAGAAAAGGAATAAAGAAACCAAGGTAAACCATCACTCCATCGTCCACTGTAAAACTTCAATATGAATAAAAGTTATTGCTTACACTGTATATAACCATCTCTTACATTAACACTGCTGTCATGGGGATCAGTGTTACATGTTAAGAAAGGTCAGCTTTTATTCAGGCTTGTTCAATATAAATTTTTTTAATTGGAACCCACGAGTTTGCCTGAATATTATGTACCCATCTGAAACCAAGATTAGCCACCTGTCACGAGTTTGTAGATTGTGTTCACCCAATTCTTTATGAGGCCAACAATATACCAAGATTGCTATTGCTACCGATCATGAGGCAGTAGATTGGGTCTACCCTAAACAGTTGAAATCACAAGTCAATCTCATTAAAATCAAGAACTGCAAAATCACATATCATGTGGAGACATAAAAATTCATGCTTTTTGTTAACTATGGAATGAATGCATGGTTCAGTCAGTTTAAGTATCCGATTCCATAAATCGTTGCAGTTCACGTTGGGGAAAGTTACTATTAGTAACATGTTGTGAATTGCATTAAACACCTTCTGAAATATTGACAGTGTAATTTGACTGCAAAAATCAAAAGATCAGTAAGCATAACCTTGTAGATGCGCCCATCAGATCTACATACATGTACTTGCTGTAAACTAATCTCTATTAAAATTAAACCGAATCTTTAAGGAGAATTAAACAGCAATGACTTGTACCTACTAGTTGATTAAATACACATGGCTTCATAAGATCTCGGCCATACAAGGGTCGTGAAAAATCCTTCACTGATCTTTGTTATCAGTAGAAGGCACTTTTGTCAAGGTTATATTGGACATAAAACAAAAAAACATTTTGCTTATATCAAAATTTGAACAGATTTTCTGAAATCTGTTAAGCCTTGGATGCTGATACTGGGTAAATTAAATCACTTCTCCAAATTTTGGAAAAACACGGTCTGGTCTATTTCAAATGACGTATTTGGCAAGGATCTCACAGACCCATACAAATTGTCTGCTTAATAACTCTATTGCTGGAACACGAACTTCTGTATACTGTGTACAAAAGCAAAATACATGTAATCAAATTTAACGATTCAACTTGTCTAAAATGTCCAACTTCAATAACAAGTTCAGCATGAAATTCTGACATTTTTTAAATCCTGGACACTTTCTTCTACCTAACTGAATCTATGGTTTTGTAAAGTAAAGAATGGACTCTATGGCTATTTATTGCATCAGCAATTCTGCATTATAGATTTACCTTTTTTCTTTATCCTTTTCTTTATGAGCAGACAAAAAAATATGAACAGATGAAAAAACACATCTCATGCTTGGAGTAATATCAACAGTTTATAATCCTACTACAGTCATAAAAAATTTGATCTGATAATCATTTTAATATCTGCAAAAATAATGAAACTATTTGTGGAATGAAGCATGAAAAAACAACGTCTATATTAATAGTGATAATTATATGGCATTCAAATATCTTGTAAAAATTGATTAATGAAACAACAATAATTCTATGTCTACCTGACAAAGCCTACAAAACTCTAAACATATATAGATATAATACTTGTAAAAAGAAAAAGACTGCAATACATATTTTGGCAGGCATTTACTGAAATGGAAGGCCCCTGGCAAAAAAGACAACATTTGGAAGCTAACGGTATAATACAGCAACTTTAAAAAATAAGGTGCCTGTCCATTTTTTCTTGTATAAACCTGCCCTTTCAAGACATTCTCCGATATTCAATACTACATTAATGAAGGCCTCGCTTCCTCCTTTGTAACATAGCAAACAATGTGGCTTATGTTCAAATAAGAAATGCGGAGTTTTATACATGGAACTTTTCATATTCTAGCTAATACAAAAACATGAAACAGACATGCTTCTTTTAGTTCTCTAGAAAACAATGGTGTTTTGATAATAGACAAAGTCTTTCTTCATATTTTTCATTTACAGGCAAAAGTAAATTACTGTTCCACAAAATCGTTTTCACTCTGTAATTAACAACATAATTAAATTCATGAACAAAAAAAATCATGCTGTTTTATGATTTTGTTTTAAAAAATCATAGCAATCAAGAAGCCCTCTTTTTCAGTTCATTCATGGTATAAAAAAAACTCTTTTCAAACAGAAAATCAACATCAACCTCACCTTTCAACCAACTTCAACAAGCAACCATATGGATTTTCTATAAAAGTATTTGCACCAGTTAGTTTAACATGCAATACAAAAAAGCAACATAAAATCAACACTTTCTACAATACAGCATTTATCAAACTCTACTCAATAGCGAGACTCAAAATTTAACTGTATGACAATGACAATTGAAACAGTTTTGAACTTTACACAAATCTTGAAAGAAGCTAATTGGCTGTTTTAATACCATTTTACTGAATTTTCACACAAATTGGTAGATAACCACATTTCTAAATAGTCTTTCATTATATTCCAAATACAAAAAAAATGGATCTCTAAAAATAAATCAGTTTTTCTTGCAACTGGACTTGTCAATTACAGCAATATATTCATACTTTTTTAATTATCAAATCACTCTATCACATCTATTTTCAGAAGAAACAAAACACATTAAAGACAAGATTTTTTACTGTAAATTCTTATCAACTTGCAAAATGAATTTGTAATCAAATTTTTCAAAAATGCTGTCAGCATCATTCAAGGTCAGGCAGATCCTTTGGCAATCCAAAATAAACAAGATCTGATTACCAAAAAAATGATTATCAAAATTAAATTTCCTGTCACATTTCGATATGAAGAAGGAGATAGCACAATACAAAAACACGCACAATATCGCATAGACAATACAACATAGCTCCAAACTTAAAAGTTTCAGACCTGTGTCCAACATGTGCTAAGATTTACAAACTTTTTAAAAATTGTAAATTGTTATGTTTTCTGGTGCAATTCCATTCTAGAAAAAGAAAGGCAGTATGAACAACCTTAATCACAGTTAAAGACTACATACAAAGCTTAAACAAATACTAAACCCGGCTTTTCATGAAACGGCACCAGGTACACTACTATGGCAATTTATTTATACTTCGACACACAATATAATCGAGGCCAATATACAATCCTCAATTTGAGTATGCTAAATAAAGATTTACACATTCAGCAGTACATGTCAATTCAACAAACACATTTACACAATATGCAAAAATACTGAAGTCAATACCATAAGTTAAAGCACATGATGTATAATTTTAAACCCTGAACTTGAAAGCATGTATATGCACATGTTTATATCCATGTTCAAACCAATTTTATTTTTGCAAGTACAGTTATGCATACCATAATAACACAAAAAAATTTTTTTCTATTGTAGCAAATGCCGTGAACAGTTCATTTTAAGTCAAAGAAATAATTATCAACAAGTTAGCAAATGTATATAGTAACTTATAAGTCTAGTCCAACTGCAAACTGCACAGATTCAGATCTGCCATCACATGATATGCCAACAGATCTGCATCGGTGCAGATTGTTAGGAGTACAATATATAGATCCTGATTTGCAGGAACATTAGGCAGATCAAGATCCATGTTGTTGGCGGTTTGACAACTTGTAAGCAAGTATATATGGTAAGACGTGATATGTAATATTTCAAGAATACCAAATGTCATGGGGGGTGGGGGCGGGTGGAACAGTGTTGTCCATAGACCAACTTGGGGAATGAGGCTGATGACTTTAGTCCATCTTTTTCAATGGTTGACCTATTATGTGTTGATGTACCATTAAACATCATCAATCAACCTGTCAAGGCAATTTACATACAGACAAGTCTCTTAGGAAAACACTTTTCAAAAGCACCTTTGACACTCCACTGGCAGATGTGGGTCGACCATGCCAAGCAGATATCTAAAATGCAAGAATAGAATGTTACATTACACAATTCAGTAATTTCAGGTGATTTGCGAAGGCCACCTTGATGAGTGACACAGGAAGGACAGAGTAAAGCATCCTCACCCTCAGTGCTAGGGACAACACTGGGCAAAGAGGCGACATAACTGAAAGGAATAACAAAGTTGATAGCAACAAGTAAAACAAATCTCGTATAAAAAAAAAAGGCGATTGAGCAGTAAACAAAACTGGATAATTGCATCTTAATATAAAATTATTGATCCACAGTAGATAACATTTGAACGATGTCAACATCATATACCATGAAACTAATGGAAAAAAAGTCTACAATATTCCTTTCTGAAAATAATGACTCTTAAATTATAATGTCCTTTTCCTATTCCACAATATCCTCAACTTGAAGCAAAAAGTCACAAAGTAATGAAGTTGTAGGAATAATAATGGCCCTCAAATTTTTCAAACATATTCCCCATAATTGTCTTAAATTCAATTACATCTGAATTTGGACTTCATTTCTCTCCAAAGCACAATCCACACTGCCCAAAGCTAAAGTTTCACAAGAAGTATTTAAACATCTGCAAGTGATTAATTAACACGTGTTGCCTTGTAGCATTGTTGACAATCCAGATTCAGGCATATTTGGCTAAACTAAATTTCCATTTTATAAAAATGTGTGCACTTTCTGCTATATTGTAATACCAATCTCTTTTACCAGATCTTCCATATTCAAAAAATATAAGAAACTGAATAAAGAATTAAAAAGTAAAATAATATTCAGTGTTAATTTCATAGCTTAAAAAACTATTCCAAGTTAGAAATGAAGGATAACTATCGGTAAGGAGCAAAATTATGTCAAACCATTCTGAAACTATACTAGGTCACGTTTTTGGCTTTACCATCTTTTTGTGTCAATATATGAACAACAAACACGTCTGCAAAAATGGCCCATGAGTTTATAAAAGTAAACTATTTTGACTAAGTTATGATCAATGCATGAAATGGGAAATCACATCTGTACTTCAAAATGGTTGAACGTTTCCTGATGAGTAGTTCTGCGTAAAATCAACAATATGAACAATGGCAGCCTCACTCAAAGTGAGTTCTGCACAAGCACCTGTTTCTTTGATTATGAGAATGATTACTAAAAGGAAGAAGAAACTAAAAAAGCCACGAAATGCTAATTTTGATTCCCATTCTGAACTACACGTGGTATTTTTAACCTTAAAAAAGAATTATATAAGCAGAGAAAAGAACGATTACTATTTAGGAATGTTACTGAACACATTATCTGTGTTAGATTCTCTAAATCCAAACAGCATACATACTAAACTATATACAGCATCAAGAACTGGCAGAAATTTACAATTATGTTCAAACACCTCTTTTTATCTGATTCAGCGGTCAAATCACATTAGGATCATTTTTCAACAAAAAAAAATCTCCCAAATTGAAATGTTTTCGTAATATATTGATAATATTATTTCTTCTATAAAAGAAAGTATTGACTAATGGCAGTCAATCAAATTTTTGCTTAAAGTTAAGCAACTGATGCTGTATAGTTCTAAATTAACAATAATAATGATAATAATAACCTTCGATATGAAAGAAAATTTAATGATGATGATGATTTTGTCACTTAAGGCCAGTATTTGGATTTAACAACAGTATTAACAAACGAGGAAGACCAAATATGGGTTACAACTCTAATCAGAGCACAACCATTTAGTGTTGAAGCAAACTACACACTTAACGACAATGGATACAAAAATAATTCCTGTTCCCAAAATGACATGTTGTCATGAAAACACGTCTGAGCAAGAATTTCCAAAAAAAAATCATAATACCACAAGACAATTAAGTGTGCATCTCAGACTTGGAGGAGGTGACATGCACAAGGTTTGCGAGAATTGTAAATGCATTTCAAAATGACAGGAAAAGTTAATTCATGCAGATTCAATGTCAGAAAAATGCATGTATAAAGACACACAGTGACAAAACAGTCATTTATTTCACTCATCAGCTTTTGCTAGACATACCTCCACTTTTTTAGATGATTAGAAAATAAAAAGTATCAATTTTACTATACAAGTTATATAAAGCATAAATTTTATTACCAAATTTAACAATTTTTACCATCAGTATAAAAGCTACTGTAAAAATAATAACTACCCCAACAGCAAGGCAAAGTTTAAAATGAATTTCAAAACTTCTATCGCATAAAAATGTATAATGCATTCTAGAAAATTACACAATGCATCCACTCCACAATTATAAAGCACAGCCTATTAATGATGAATTAACTAGGTGTAACGAGTTCAATGACCAACATAGTCCTACAAACTGGATGTTCTGTAGTAGTAGTGTATGACTGCCAACAACAGACCCAGATATTCCTCAAATAGTCATGGGTCAGTTAATCTATAACATACATTATGTACTTTTCAAATATGTTGTTCAAACACATATGTAGCTGTCATTGCAAATATCATGCGATGCAATAAATCCACGATGAACACAACTGACTGGATTCAATTAACTGACCAGTCCAGATTAGGCAAGAATCAAATTTGACAGGATCAAGTTCATGCATACACACACAAGCAGATTCTGAAACAGATTAAAGACAAGAAAAAGTATTTACATTAAATGACTAATAATCCATGTCACAATTCTCTGGATATTTTTTGTGCTATTCTGAACAATTTGACACGTGTCGACAATTATTTTGTTTCCTTGCCCATAAGAAACACCAAAACATCATATGATATGCCAGCAGATTTGGGTCTGTGCAGTTTGTTATACATAATCTGTAGAAATCCCAAGAGCATGATCTACAAATACATTATGCTATGGCAGATCAGGATCTTAGTTGACTCGATTTTAAGTGAATATATATGGTTGTGATTGCCTACTATAACCTCATTAATGGGCACCATAATAATATGTCATTATGCGAGATCTCCTGACACTAGGTTGTTGTATACAAGATTTACAAATTGTAATGAGATCCATAACGATACCCACTTTTTGCAAGAAAGAGTTATACTGAGGTGCCTTACAGCAAGGAACAACTGTTCAAAGATCTGTTATTACATTATAAATATCAAATTAGGCTCCATGGGGTTTGTAATAAAAAATATGAATGATACATAATACCTGCCTTATAAAAAGTGAGTGCTATAATGGGATACCTTATATTAAGAGACAACTATTCCAAGATCTACCATCAGATAATAAATAGTTATATGCTGTTGGTAGTAATTTGTGGATTATACACATGGAAATACTTTTATCAATTTCCCCCAAAATGTTATCTCTGGCTAACAATGATAATTGGTCTATTGAAGAAATGAACTGAAATGACAACACCCATACCCCTTTCCCAAAAAATGCAGGTGTCCCAAATTATGGGGTAATTTTAAGAAGTTAAGGTTTGCAAGAATTTATTGCCTTTTTTCCATATATAATCTTTATTTTTCAGGATGTTTCACAGAGTCAGGAATTCTTCAAATCCTGCATCCTCAAAACGAATATACAGTTGCATGTAACAGCCAAGTTTGAGTCCAAAGAATCGGTTATGGTTATAATGAAGCACAGAAATGTCAAACAGCTGTAGGAAAGAACGCAACAGACAACCCATATTGAAAGATTAATTCCATGTTTAAAAAAAATATGAAACTAAAAAAAAACAAGAAAACAAACTAGTATTAGGCAACATAGTTCTTTTTGGGAGTGCAAAGTGAAATGTATTGGTAAGCAAAAAAATTTACTTTGGACATTTTAACAAGATTTACTAAATGTACAAAAATTGACAACAGAGTGTAGAAAAATTCTATATAGCACTTATTCAGCATTTTGTTTATGACCAAAAAAATACATAAACCGCCAACGCTCAAAATAAGCCTTCTTTTTAAATGATGCAATTTTGCTCAACACAAGCACCTTGATCAAGATTAACACCTTAACACATTTCTTTACTAGTTTAAGATATACCAATGTTACAAAGGACTATGAATCTAAAATCTTTTCTGTTTAAAACCGAAGATTAGAATGGGAATGATTAGTGTGCTATATACAAAATGGCTTTTACATGAAGGATTTCAGAAGCATGGTTAAGACAGGGGCCAACTCTAAAAATGTTATTAATAAATAGCCAAATGACAATTAAGTGATTGAACATATGATCTCCCAAACCCCTAAAAGGACAGTGAAAGGAGAAAAAAAATCTTTTAAATGTAACTGGAGATGTGGTTATGCCAGTAAAAACAAAGCACAAGATGTGCTTATGCTAGTAAAACAATGTGAAATGTGATTATTTCAGTAAAACAATATAAATCCAGAGTATTATCAAAAATTGTGAAACAGCATTATTTCATGTCCTGCACTGACCGATTCATGTTATGTTTCAACACTATCATACTTCAGTCACCCTAGTCCAAGAGTCTTAAATTTTTCCATTCATAAATGTCTACAACTTTCTTGGTCTAAAACAATGATCTAGAATAGGAAAATATACATTTCTTTCATCACAAGACCACTGACCTGCATGACCTAATGACATTAAAATCACGTTGACCAACACATAAGCATTCCAACTTGGTTGTGTGTCATCATTAAAACAAGGCCAAAGTTGTTGGTAATTTCTTTTATATCTCCTCAATGTCAACGATTTCCATCTTTTCTGCATATATTCAACAAATTTATAGATGTTTTATTCTTCATATCCATTGCATGTACGATCTAGGTACCATTTTAGTTATTACTGTAGCATTCAAGATGTATAAAAAATAACCTTACATTATGTAATGGCATTGAATAGGAAATGTCCACACTATCAGATCCGTTGCAAACCTTTTGTCTCAATCGATATAAAGGGCACTTTTTTCTTACCCATGATCTCAAAACGAAACAAATTCTGACCTGCTATGTGATGGTGTGCAGGCTGGTCAGGCTTTTCTGTTTGTCAGTAAATAAGGGTCTCAACCACTGGTTTCAAACTATGTAAAAAATGTATGCCAAAATATTTTTTAAAAAGTCTACACTGATGGTTGAAACTACAAATTTAGTTATTACGCACATGTAAATATGCTTTTAATCAACAGATCAAAGTCAACACTGGTTGGTGGAAACTAAAAGGATTGGTTAGCACTGTGTATATGTAAATATGCTACCACATGTAACTGGTCAATTCCTAAATCAGATGTAATCATAACTACTAATTAACATAACACTTTCAATAAAATAAAATTGTCACCACTTTATTAAAGAGTAAAATTAAATCCACATTAAAAAGTTCACAAAAACTTGGATGATGAAAGAAGATTTATATTAGCCGATTTTGTAACTGTCACATAGTGAAATTAGCAAAGGTGTCAGACCATCAGAAACCATTTCAATTTATAGTCACACAATGCTCAAATTCCTGACAGTATTATGTAATAATACACACACACAGACAAGCCCGAGAGTGCGCAAAGACTGTTGGAGTTTAAAATCAACAATGACTGACAACTAGTAATAGGTAAACAGAATGCGGAGATCAGACAACTTGTTGCAAGAACACATTGTGATCTGTTTGAATTTGATGCAACAGCAAGTTGGATTTGATGTCGACACAGCTGGCACATAGCTACTGAACATGTCTTCTAATATTTGTACACTGAAGTTTTCTTCATCCCTTGTAACTCAACAGGTTCATAAAATGTGCCATGGACTGACTGGTTCAATTCTATATACAAATCATTGGAGAACTGTACATTGCTAAATTGTTTCCCCCCTACAAATTGATAGATTATCCTTCAGCATAATGTACTGTAAATTGTACAGTGTTAAAGTGCCTCATGGCAGCTCAAGCAAGTCAGTTACCTCAGAAAAGGTACTAGGACCTCTGCTTTGCTTTGGTGCATAAACCTTTTCAGGATGACCGATGTAAGACCCTCAGCACCATGCACTATATATTAAATAACAAGAGAAATGTAGAGACGTTAACTGAAGAAACCTCATCTCAAATTGACATATCTATAAGACCATGATATATATGGGATAAAAGTATTTCCTTGATCTTAATTCTACTTCCATAGGCTCAGAACCAAACTTTGACTAAATAGCTGAAACTAGCATTTTACCATCTTCATATTCTAGCATCATTCTACAAAGTCTAAATGTTTATAACTACTATTATGCCTCTCAAAATGTCCTTAATCAGTTTTTTCTTCATAAGAAGTTTTATCAAACAAAAATAGAATTTTTTTTTAAAAAATGGTAGAAAAGTTCTGGAGTCATTATTTAAACCACGTGCCATCTTGACTAGAAGAAATTCATTAACAGACATAAAATATTGCTGTTTTCTATGTAATTTTGATTTTGTAATAAATGGCAAATACATAATCTCAGTTTTTCTTAAATTAGCTCTTGTATAATGCAAGATAATGCAGGTTATGAGGGAACTTTAAAGTGCCGATATTGCGTTGGGTGAGGTAGGTAGCTTATGCTTAAAGTAAACAGTCTAGCTGAAACTGATGGTCAATAGAATAGCATGACATAATGCAATAAACATCTAAGGAAATAAACTAAGTAAATCAGACAAATAACTGCAAATAAAGGGGAAACAATATATATAATGATTGTATTTAACCATTACCAATTACAAACAAACACCATGCAAAACTAAATTAAATAATAACATCACATTTTTACAGAAAAAAAAGCCAGCATTTTTAAATACCTATTCAGCTGTGCAGGAACAAAAAAAGGATAGGCACAACATGAAACAGTTATCTATGCTATCACAATGTAATAAAATAGTAACATTTTGATGATAAATAATAACAGAATATGGTGGACTGGTGGTGGCTGAAAAAAATGTTATCATGGAAACCACTTTGAAAACAGTTACCATGGCAACAACAATTGGAAATTGAAGAAAAAAAAATGCATACATATTATTGGCAAAATACTGACCTGCAACTAACTGCAACTGGTCCGCCATCAAATTGCATGACCAATACATGAATCAGACAGCAAGATATGGTATTGCAATCTCTTATACAATTGACTAGTTCATATCCTTTTTTGGTAATTTTTTTTTGTAGTTTTACAAATTTTTTAAACAAAATATAACAAACAAGAATATGGCTGCATTAATTATGCTGAACATTGACCAATTAGGATCATGGCCATCAAAAACCAAATCAATTTTTGTTCAAAAGCTCTTCAACAATAACCTTGATCTGACCTTGGTCCAACAAATAAAAAAGAAATTCTTGATACTCATCTTGTTGCAGCCAAAATATACCTTGCACTGTTATCAAATACCTAACTTCTATCTTTCAACCTGAACATTGGCTTCTTGACCAACTACAGGACATATCTGGAACAAAATCTTCAAGTAAGTCTTTTTCAGATCTGATCATAAGAGTGTTTTTGACATTTTTTTAAACTGCATCTTGTCCCAGTCTCACATTCCAAGACTTGGAATCTGTGCATATCTGTAGATATAGAGTCTGTAGTCCTTGCTTGCAAGAACAAC
The DNA here is from genome assembly GCA_029339505.1 of Unio delphinus. Lineage (NCBI taxonomy): Eukaryota > Metazoa > Mollusca > Bivalvia > Unionida > Unionidae > Unio > Unio delphinus. The sequence goes on along the minus strand of JAQISU010000138.1, from coordinate 4,953,986 downwards.
CGAGCCATCATCCATGAGCGCTACATCGAAACACTGTGCATGCTTGACCTTGCTCTCAAGGGCATTGATAAGTTGGCCATCTTGGGTGAAGATGGTAAGATTGAAGTTGTTATGATTGTCGGCAACCAGGATCTCACCAGAGCTGTTGATTCCAACACCAATGGGGTAGTTGGTGATTCCTTCCCCTCCAATCTGACGCAAGAATGCTCCCTGGTAGTTGAACACCTTGACGCAATGGGCCCGATTGTCACTGATAAAGATTTCCTCTTTGTCATTCACAACAACACCATTTGGGAATTCTAAATGCTTAGAGCAGCCAAACTTATGGAGGACGTTTCCATATTGATCAAACACTATGACCCTCATAACTTTGCACTCCACAATGATGATTCTTCCTTTGTTGTCAATGGCAACTCCTCTTGGATGCTGAAGGATATTGGCCCCAAACTTTCGTACAAACTGACCATACTGGTTGTACACCTGAATCTGGTGTGTAGGGCTCCTTTCAGTGACGATTATGTCACCAGATGTCTTGACCACAGCGACACGATTGGGGTACAGAAGCTGGCCATCACGTTTACCACATTCACCAAATTGAAATTTAAAACGACCCTCCTTGTCAAAGATTTGGATCCGATGGTTGTTGGTGTCTGCAACAATTATGTCATTTTGGGCATTTACTGCGACACCACTTGGCTCAGTGAATTGACCCTCCATCACTCCAAACTCTCCAAATTTGCAATGATAGATCATCTTCTGCCTCTTGATCTGGGACTTGGGTGGGTACAGACTTGTGGTTATCAGTTTGTTGGTCAAATCCATTATGGGATAGCTACTGGTGGAGAATACATCAATACCATTCTGAAAAATGTCCAAACCACTGGACCACTTTTCATAGAAGTTGGTATCCACTGAAGGGAACACAAGAGTGTTGGTTGATACAAAGTCCTTTGGGTCACCCGGAGTATCAAAAACGTGTCCATTTGTGAGCGGTGGTGATATGGTTCCAGGTGTGGAGATAACTCCATTTGGCCTTGCAATGGGGAGTGGCTTTGGAATCAAACCTTGAATTTCATCTCCCTCTCGGATGTAGCCAAATGTGTTTCTCACTGCAGTTTGGATGGCCTGGAAGTTCGATATGAATTCTATATCAAAATACTGGTGATTATGGACATCTGGTGCGAAATTGAAGATGTTTTGGAACCGTTGTTCAATCAGATTCTTGAACATCAAAGCCTCTGTATTTGTTGCGTACTTCGTGATTTTCTCAACAAATTCTGTTCCCTGATAAAGCCTGTCTATATTTTCTTGAATCTTCTGTGCCATGGTACTCACTGCTACCTGTTTGGCATTAAATACCTGGTCCAATTCTTTCAGGCAGTCCTGCTTCCTCTCTTCCAGCATTGCACGATAAAAGTTATAAGTGTCATTGATATCATTCTGCGCTTTGTGATACTGGACCTGCAGACGGTTCAAAATATGTTCGATGCCTTTGGTTGAACTTCGAAGCTCATTGATCTTGAGTTTGGCATCGTCCTCAACACGTCGCAATACATCTAACTGCTTGTCTCCTACATCCATGATAAATTGGCATTCATGCCCACGGGCATGATCAAAAACTGTGCATTCCTTGCATATGGGTTGGGAGCACGTTTTACAATAAAACTTTAAAACCTCCCCTTTATGTCTTGGACAGTAAATCGGCTTCTCTGCCTTTCCATCCTCCTTGTTCCCTTGGAGATCTCCAAGACTAATGACACGGTGACCTTCAAAACAATGCATAAACTGGTGTGCCATGACACAGTTGGCACAAAGGAAATTGGCACAGTCAAAGCAGCGTGCCACAGCATTGGTGTCTTTACTTTTGCAGCCGGTGCAGTGTAAGGCACTGGTAACAAGGGCTGTCGTTTCAAGAAGGTTACTCACTGCATAATCAGGCAAAAGGCCAGTAAGCCCACTGGCCGCAAGATATGTATCCATGTGACATTCAGGACATGTGATCTTGTCTGGCAGCTCCTGAATTTTTTCCAGACATGGCTGACAGAATGTGTGAAAGCAGCTCAGAACTTTTGGAATTGTGTATGTTTCATGGCAAAGTGGACATCTTGTGTTGGGACCATTTCCTGCAGGATCCATCTCTGTGTCTGAAGAGTTCGAAGCGGATGTTGTGGTATCACTCTGAGAAGGAGTCGGTGAAGCCATAATGGAATTTTCTTGTCAGTTGCACCTTAAAAAAAAAAATAAAACTGTCAAGAAATTCTTACTTCATTTATTAAAAAAGAAATATATTAGATAAACTGACCACTCCAAACCTTTATGAAATTTTGGTAAATGCTTACTAAAAAAAAGCTGTGTAGTGATCATACCAACCACTACTTTTGTTTAGAAATGGCATTAAATACATGGAAGAAACACCTCAGCTGAAAAACAAGCAAAAAAAGTCTTAGTAATACACAAACCAAACGATGACCTTTGATCTTAGGCCACTGTTTTATCAATAGAGACTAAATAGTACATCTGCTTAGGTGTACATGAATTGGACAACCCCACTGCACATCGAGGGCTATATTATTTGGTCCATTCAAGACTTGGTGTGGGGTCAGAGTCAACTGCAGGTTGTGGTAACATGGGCAGTTGCTTACTAGTGGGTCTAGCCAACTTAAACTAACAAGCTATACCAGCATGAAATCGATAGAACAACATTTTTCATTAATAGCAAGTTATGTTATTTCTTTAATATGCTGACAGACAAAATAAAATTACAGAAATACATCATCTCAAGTAGAGAGCACATGTCTATGCAATCTGCAATCATCATGGGATACCAAAGACAATATTGCAGACACTTGCTAGAACTACAACAATCCATTCAGATGCAAAAAAAAAAAGAAGTAAAAAAGTGATACTTTTGTGTACACACTGGTGAGGCCAGATAGTAGGGCCTAACCGAGTAGGCAATTTTTGCAGCGTAACGAATCAGAGTATTTGGATGTACTATTTGCCGGATCCGGGCATGACCGAGAATTAGGCGAGACTCTGGAGAGTACCGTTTGTTTCATTATTGTCTGCGAAGCTATAAGATGAAAATTTTATTATTAACTAAAATGATGTATTTTAAAGCTTTTTTTTAAAAAAAAGTTCGATATTTATTGAATTATTTAACTTGTAACAATTTGTGCGCATATTATTTGCTGAGGCGATTTCCATAGGCCCTACCAGATAGGTATATTGGACTAGAGTCCATCGGTGAAGCATAGCAGAGAACAGATATTGTGTTTGAATCTGGATCAAATGGATAGCTAGTGTTGGGTACAGAAGAACTGCAAACTTTTGAAGTTTTTGAGACGAACCAGATAGAATAGAGTTAAAATAGTCCAGTCTTGAAACTACTAATGAACACACAAGTGTTTTAGTGGCATAAACTGAAAGATATTTGCGAATGGAGCTGATGCATCTCAGCTCAAGATATTCAGCCTTGAATATGTTCATGTCATGTTGGTACAATGTGAGAGTAGTCTAAAGTAACACCTTGGTTTCAAACTGAATTTAATGTTGGTGTTGCTGATATTTATTGTTTGAGGTAAAGGATGTGAATCAGAAAGTCTTGTTGTGATCAAAATGTCCTCAGTTGTATCATTCATCTGCAGGTGTTACATGTCATCCATGATTTGACATTAGAAATGCACCTCTCTACTTCTTGGATGGTAGCATGGTAATCTATTTTGCCTAATCACCACCACCACATAAACCCAAGCGAACTCACTGCACTCTTATTTTTTAACACACAAACATTGGACAAAAGGAGACAGCTCACTTTCTCATAATGAATGATGTATTCCACCCATAATTTGGAAACATCTGTTCAATTGGATAGTTGACAATACATACTGGCAATAGTGAACAGGCACAATAAGTGCGAATTGCTTACCATATTTACTCACAGTCCAACTGTAAACTGCACAGACACATGATCTGCTGTCACAAAATGTGCCTGCAGATACTGAGCTATGAGTTGGTTAGAATTAATCTGTAGAACAAAAAGCATAGACCTTGATGGGCAGCTGCATTATGCTATAGCAGATCAAGAACTTTGTAGTTTGAGGCGACTTGTAATATGTGAGTATAAATGGCATATTCAACACCTGGACAGATATTCATTTCCCATTATATTCTTTTTTTTTTTTAAATTTGAAACTTTACTTTTTGACCACTACTAATTGTGCTATAGTGCTGGTGTATTTTGTTGTATTTTTTTTAAAAAATGAAATAGTTTTAAATAGTGTTCAGTATTCCAGGTCACTAATGTGTCTGTTTGGTAAATTTACAGTAAAGATTCCAAAACTTTAAAAAAATTATTTCAAGGTGAAATTAACCCACATGGTAACATGCACTTTATTCCAACAACACAACAAAAAGAATTAATACAATGCAGCAGTAATTTATATTATTTGTAATGAATAAACAGAAAAGTTTGATTTACTACCATATCTAAACATGGTTCACTATATAACAAATTATACAACTACACCACTCCCTGATGACTCTCATATCCACCTGTAATGCAACCCAGTAAACAAAATCAAAATTGATAACAAGTATTTTAATCAACATTACAAAATTATCAACTTTTAATATAAAACTCTCACTGACTTCAGGCAGCAATTAAATAATTAAATACTGTGAGGATGCAAATAATAAGAGCACATTAATTTGGGCTACAGAACATTTATTAGATTTATGGAAACAGGTTCTATACTGCAATAATTTATAATGTCTGGTCAGAAAAAAAAGTGATTTTTAATTGAGCCTTAGTTTATTTAACCATTTCAGACAAGACTAGCAGGCAAGGTTAGTTTGATTTTATATCGGAACTGCCAGAATTAAAATATTCCAGAACAGTTGTTAGGAAACGAGGAGTCCGACTCACCGCAATTTTTTAACGTCTAGTTATATACAGTAGTAAATATATTTAATCCTGATTGGCTAAGCTAAATAAGAAAAATACACTAAAGTGGGTGGTATTATAGAAAGGCGGACAGATTTAGCTCTACAATGATACCAAAAAACCTAATGCACGAGCAAAATAACCAATGGAGAAAAAAATTATAACTAGGCATTAGACTAATGGAAAATCGCTTTGAAAGTCAATTTTTTGGATGTATTCAAAAATAGCCCCCAAAATGTGTTACCTACTCGCATTTCATGCAAAACCCACAAAAAACTCATGGGGTTAATGTGTTATTCAGTGCTATATTGTTTAGCAGTACAAGATCCTTCAGTGCTGAATTAAGAAAAAGAAAATAAGAAAACTGCTGTTTTTAAATTCCCCGTATTTCAATAAATATACACAAACCATATATGAAAAATGATCGTTTCTCCATGTGTCACATGAATCCCCTCCACAACTCAGCAGGTTATAATTTGTATAGTTATATATAGGAAAGCTGTTTGGCTATGTAAGCTAGTGTACTGTGGGTCATTGGCTATATTAAAATTGTTAAGAAATATGTAAATAACTTTGTGCAGCGTCACAACATGTCGGTGAACCTGTTAACCATCTCCAATGCCTCAACACCTGAAATTATGAGCGATTTTGGGGTGGAGGGTGGGGTTCAGACTGCCTGTGAATTAATTATGCTGCCAGATCACAAAACTCAACACAAAAAAAAAAACAACATGCACATTTTTATTCAGCAACAACCCCCTCCCACCAGACATTCCTATTGTTTTATGTACCTTTCCAATGTCTCTTCTGAAGTATGACTAAAAATTGATCTCTGTTTAAAATGTAATTTGAGTCCCTGAACACTACGTGTATCCTACAAGTAATGATAACAGAAAGGACTCCAAAGCACAATACCCAGGCAAACTCTGTTTGCTACTATTGTATCAATACAAAGCAGCCATAAACATACCAGACATCTGATCTGTGATTTTCAATTACACCAACATGATCAGACCCATCTCTGGTGCAGACGTCTAGCCACCCAAACAGCAAATTAATCCTGTACCTGCTATCTTGCAAAACAATGCAACTACCAACCGTACTAGTAAGGTCCAGTACGTTGTGTATGATAATTACGCATTGTCACTATTTTTAGGTGTGGTTGCTAACAAATAGAGCTAAATATATCTCAATTTAGGGCTGTAAATGCAAGCACTTTGCATTTGTCTTTCTCCTTTTTCTGGACACTTCTGACTGAATAAAAAGAAGTGATTTTCACAAAGTGACAGATTTTTTGTCAATCATTTTTAATAAGAATGGAATTTTCCAATTTTTGGGATGTGCATTAATTACAACATAGATGTTTTCTTGTTTATTCTTAAACGTGTCTGTGTACTTTATTATTTTTTAAAATTTTAAACAGGTGGGGGAGGCTAGGATTGGCAACAAGAAAAAGGGATGGTCAGTAGACTGGTAACATTTTTTTGTTTGGCCTAAGTGCTTGATCATGACAGCTGATCTGGACATCAAGCACTTGTCTAATTAGATTGCGCTTTGTTAATGTCAATGAATATCAATTAATATGTTTTGCAATATTCAGGGCACTGACCGATTCGCACATTACTTGCTCATTATTTTAACCATTAAAGTGCTATATTGTTTTGCAATACAAGATTCCTCAGTGCTGAATTGTTTGAGACACGAAAGAAAACTGCAATATTTCTAAATTACATGTATTTCAATAAATATCCACAGTATATACACAAACCCTATATGAAAAATGGTGGTGGATGTCTAAACTTTAATAGCACCAAAGCACATGTGTAAGTTTAACATAATTGCATGCACAGCTGCAAATACAGGTAAAATGATAAGTTAAAATTGGATTTCATCTGTATTTTTGTTTTGTGTTTTAATGGACAAGTTCAAATACATCTAAGAAATATTATATTCTTTCAACCATGTACACGTAATGTCTGTCACAATGTTATAACTAAATTGTGAAAATCACAGGTCAAGAAAAGCTGACTGTTGTGTAAACATAACTCCATGAATGTCTGAGGTAAGTTTAGAATCCCCAGTCAATAACAAATGTGCATGAAAAGCGAGCAAATGCTTCATTTTTTCTCCAATCATTGTGCAGATCTTGTGTAAATGGTCAACTTGATCATTCTCATTGTCTGCCAGCTGTAAACTGCTTAGAATAGCTAGAAATCTATCCCATGCTCAATTTTTTTACTGCAGTATGGATGTACCAAAACCATTGCTATAATTAATGTGAAAAAGAATTTTAGATGGCCTGTTGTGTCAGGCTGCCAATTCTTCATGTGACTGTCTCCTTCAAGTCTGCCCTATGAACTCTCTGATCTGCATAATAATTTGTTTGATATACCTTCATATGCAATAACACATCATCTCAACATTTAATTTTTAATTACCAGTGAATGGGTGAAGGGGAAGGGGAAGAAACAGGCATACAATCTTTTTTTATGTCAAGAGAGTATGTATACTAGACTCCAGTTCTACATTGATACCTGACTCAAAATCACTAAACACTTCATAAGCTGCAACAATTTCATCCTCAAATTCATCAAAATCAGTCATCATCAATATCAGAATATTTCCTGCAAGAAATCACCATCGTATTCAGTGTCAGCCAGTTTAATTTTTTCTAGGTACCATGTACTCAAAAAGCTGGGGAAATGCATGGTAAAGTACAACAGAATGCTTGTTCCAGGCATTTATATGATGTGTACATTTTTGCTTACCTAGAAAATGACTGTCACGACAAGCACGCACTTGAGTTAATGGTGATTCATTCAATTTATAAGAGATTTTCATTCTTGCACATTATTTTAATGATGATCCATTCAATTTAGGAGAGCTTGTAACAATTGCACAACCAAAAGAAAATGATAGAAATCAGTCATTAAAATTTACCATAATAATGCAGGATCAATGGAAACATGCTTTGACAGAATAAAAACAGTAATAAAATCTGACATGTAACTTTCATGTCATTTAGTAGCAAGTTCAGAACCATTTTTTATTTGAATCTAACATAGGTCAGGTACATTTATGACAAAGCTGGTTTCTGCAATATTTGGTCCCATGTCTCACAAATCTAGACCCTGTGTGCAGTTTTCTTCACACAAAAACCGAATATGCCAAAAACTTTGTTAATAGATTTACGCTCAGGTCTCTTGGTGTAGGTAATAACCAAAATCACAGTGGGTGATAAAGGAGTTAGGATATCAATGAATACCTATTTTAAAATGATGTATCTGGCAATTTTCCATTAGGTCTGGCAAAGATAGTCAGGAATGTATATATAGTCATCAAATACAGTCTATCTTCAATCATATTACCCATTTATATTAATCTAATTGCAATAGTCCTGTCTGTTTATATTCATCTAATCCAAAGACATGACAAGATGTTTTAGGAATCCTTTTAGAAGTTACATCCTTAAAAACAACCAGGAACCAGACATATTTGAATGCAGTAATATGCCAGAAACAAGCTATAACCTGATTATATAAGCAGTACCCCAGTTAGAAAGAAATAAAGAACCTTCCTGCCCATAATGTCTTCCATTCCTTTTGTCGTCTGAAACCAAAGTCTCTGATATTCCAGCAATCAATAAAGTAACTCGTTAAAAATGCATGGTCTATTCTGGAACAAATATGAGGAAATAACATTGGGGGGGGGGGGTGTTGTTTTTATTCAACACATTATTGGCTGCATCATGCTAAGGAAGTGGGAGACAATTGCCTTTAACAAGAACACACCAAGGCAGCTGAAACAGACCTGTATTGAACCTGTAATCCTTGGATTACAAATCCAAAACTTCTCCAACAGAGGTATGCAGCTACCCTACAAAATATAATATCATTTAATGGAGTCCATTAAAGCAGGGCTTGCAAAAATAATGTGCTTTTTTATTTTTTAAAACACATTTGCTAAATGTTAATCACAACTTTTTCGAGTTGGCATGCATCCATGAGCGGGCCAGGACACAATTCATGGGTTTTCAGTAGTTAAAGATTTGATTTGTGTGTGTGTGTATACATGCATTAATGTGTTTCAAATTACTAACAGGAAGGGAAATGTTTTTAGTAACTATTATAAATGGAAAATCTTTTCAATTCAGTTGCAATCTGATGTTAATGTAAGAATTTGTAACGATTCGGGCTGGGAGGATCAGTTAGGGGAAATTTTTTAGTAACTTATAAAAGAAAATTGTTCAATTCAGATGCAATCTGATGTAAATTTAAGACAATTTTTAATGATTTGGGGATTGTATTTAAAGATTAAATCATAAATTCCTTCATTCACTGTGTATCATTTGATCACAACAAATGTCTCTAGTTCTTTAAAAGAAGATGTCCCATGTGCCCACCTCAATGAATAAGAGGACATCAGAAGTGTTAACATTCATCAAAATTTGTTTGTCAATCAAGCATCAATAACAAATTGCATGAAAAGAAACTTTTTAAAATACCGGTACATTGCAAGCACAAAATTTATAATTTCACATTATAATTGAATTCCAAATTTCTAGAGTTTATAAATACAGTATTCTGATAATCATGGTTGCCATGTTGCATTATGGTCATCAATGCCAACAGAAACTTACAAATCTGAACATGTCATGATTTGCATAAGATCACACTTTTAACATGTGCTTACAAGTTAGGTTTAATTGGGTAAACAATCGGACGCAAAACAAAAAAACAAATAGTTACAAAGTTCCAGGACAGGTATCAGAAGATTTCCGTTGGTTAAATGCCAACACTATAGGAAAGCATTGTATCGTACAATGAGCATGCACCTAAAATAAACCATCAGTGGCCCGATCAGCTTTCATTTAGGGTACTAATTAAAATCGGCATGCCCTGCCAAGACCCCAAAATTCGTATGTTCACATAAAAAAATTTTATAAAAAAAAAAAATCAAAATGGACATCATCAAGCAACACATGTTTGTTTAGTCCTGTGACTTATCCCTACTAATAACATTGATCTTCTAACTGCAGATCGGACTACTTCATGATAATGTTGATCCGAGATCTATAAAAATGTATGTTGAGGCTAAAAAGATAAAGAGGGCCTCCATTAGGAAACCATTCAATTACTTACCTCAGACCTTGTTGAGACCTTGTGGTGGAGTCAGTGGGTATGACTGAATACACAACAAGCTGTAAAGACAAGAAAATAATGGTCTTAATTTTGATTGCTCATTTTTGGAAAAGTTATCCCTTTCTTAAGGATAGATGGATCAGTAAGGTTGGGCAGTTTCACTGTGACACTGCAAGATCTCCACAATCAACATGCAATGGTAAAAATACATGTACTGGTGACTTTTAGAATTTCCAGTCCAGTAATTTTTTAGAATCCAATCAGAGAAAGCATTGCATTTCATATTATGGAGGGTTACTGTAGTAGTGACACCTTCCAAAGCAATTGCTCACATTCTGAAAGATGACAGTTGTAATCTGGGTGATGAATCAAAAGGTCAACAGAACATAACCTCGTATCCTATATTTATATCAGACTGCCCACCAGGAAAACTGATCTGAATGCAAAGTTTAAACCAAAACAATGTCCATATGATGTGATAAAAAAAAATTTGCTGTTGTTTAAAAATACCTACATATGGAAATGACCATAAAAATTAATCTGCATCATGAATCTAACTGAAATGCCTTCAATGCCTTGTCAAAATTATTCACAGTTTGTCAGTCATCCTCTTGTTCAGTGAAATCATAATCAGGGTTCTCAATGGATTTTGCTCCAAACCTAAGATTCAGTTGACCTTTGACCCCAAAATCTCTCAAGTCAATTCTTTTGGACAATCATGAGCCCGTAGCTTTGATTCCTCATTAATGTAGGCAGTAACAAACGATGTTTAAGATTTCTGGTCTAAAACTGATATATGAGAAATACTTGAAACAGTATTTGTAAGAAACAAAAAAGAATATGTATGCAAAAAGAGACACAAGCAAGAGCATTCTCCATTGATAACTTGTGCACATCGGGGTCCAAAAACATTGACCACACTACAAGCGAGGGCATGTGTTACTATTGGACCTCCCAAAAATCTGCTAGACAAAAGACATCTGTAGAAAAACAGGGTTGGGGTTGGGCTGGGTTGTTTAATGACTTAATCCTAGTTTATATAATTATTGAGAATAATGATCAATAAAGCACTTGTTCCAATGAAATAACTGTTTTAAGTTATTAGGTCCCGATCTATCTAAACATATCTGGCAGAGAGAAATACCTGTTGTTTAACTCATTCAGCCCAGAGTCCATCAAGACGCGTGATCTGGTTTCTACATTCAATGGCCAATCCCACAAAGTTTGTTGATTGCATTCAATGCCAGATCCAATCTAAGTTCGATTTGAATGTGTGCTAGATATGTCTCTGATTGGTTACAAGTGGGGTTTGTCCAAGAATCAGACCAATATTGACCAGTAAGAAATATTTTAATTTTTCCTTGTACAAATTTTAATTGTTCAGAAACCAAGGGTTACTAATGGTGGACGGTTTCACTAGACATGTTCTGTTCTTGAAAAATCCTAATTGATAACAAACAAAAACCTTGTTGGTGAGAGCGAAAAAGTTTCTCAGGTTTAATCTTGAAATTATTGAGCAAGCAAAGGAAAGATATGTTCGGCAGTTGGATATTTTGCAAGATTTAGATTCGGATACAGAAGTTTCTGAGACTGAATCGTTAGAGGTCAGAGGATGCTGAGTTCTTGCAGTTCTAGCGGATTGTAGTGATCGTGTTAATTTTGTAAATAGTCTAATAAGTTGTGAAAGACTTGGACAAATAGAAAAAAATACATCGCTGTGTAGACAAACTCATTTTGGAATAATTTGTGAAACTTATTTTTTGGGGATACAAGGAGAGAATTTAAGGTAAGAATATACCCATGTGCATGATATTTACAAAATAGTCTATACAAGTAAAACTATATGACGCACAAGCAGCTAGACATGACTTAGTGCATCTGGGGAAGAACAGCAGTGATACTAACAACAGTGCTGGGGCTGAATGAGTTAAGAATGTTAAATTTTGATGTGATGTGATTTGGATTTTTAACGAAGCTTTAAGAAGTTTCAGTCATATCGCTATGATGTCTGCAGTGTGGCAGTTTATAATGATGTCCAGAACTGGGGCATCATGCCGGATACATGTAGCATGATGTCCCACCCAGTCACATTACCCTGACACAAGGCCAGCCAGTCCTAACATTAACTTTTTAATGCTACTTGTACCATTTTTATAAGTCTTTGGTATAAACGGCTAGGTTTCAAACTCGCAACCTCTCACATCTGAATCAGTTGCTCTAACCACTAGGCCAGATGAGCAGTCTATATTAATGCAGTGAATTCAGTAATATCAAAATCACTGTAAGAATTTTGTAAAACCAATAGATAATAATTTCATTTATCAAATTTCATTGAATCAATGAATGTTGAAAACACTGCCACCTGCTCCCCATGTTAACCACAACTGAAATCTGTCTCGTACCCACAGTTATATTGCAGGCATTTTTTGAGGACCCTGCAGCTCATGGGTAAAATTGGGCCAAGTGCATGATCCTAATAGTCTACATGTTGGGGTGTAAATGGAAATGCCTTTTAGGTTATGTTTTAGTACAAGATGATTCATACAAGACAAGATATATCCCAGGACAGGATCTATCTCTAAATAAATTTGCCTCTGGAGAGTTGCTTTTCAATTTCTTCAAGGCCACATTAGAGGCGCAAACCAACTGTCTCAGTCATCTCCAGTCATTCTCAGCATCTAAACCAATAATACTCCAATAATAAAGGATATTTAATAGCAAGCTGCTGATGCTAGAGTAATGCCAATTTGCCAGACTTTGGAAGGTTGAGCATCATGAAGTTGGTATTGATCTAGGAATGAAAGCCTCCAGCTCACTGTCTGCAGCTTGGGTTATAATGTAGAATGTCTCCTGTCTGAATCACACACCATATATATCAGCATGTAAGATGATGCATCAAAGAGTTGTTGGAACCAGGTTTGACAGAAATGTCACAATGCTGGTAAAAAATTTCAATTAAATTGTCAGTAAATCTGTTTCACTAACGACACTCAAGATGCTACAAATCTTTTTATAACGTCTGCTAAGGCAGGCTGAAATGTATAAACCAGAAAACCCACTTTGATCAAGACTGGAAACTGGTCTTGAGTTGAAAGATTTCAAGGAGAAATTAAAAATGAACAGATCACTGGCTTAAAAGTGCAAACTGCAAATACCCCAAACTCCTGTTGCATTGTTACACTGGCAGACCAGGCTATATGTAGCTTTTTAAGATCAGCAGAACAAAACGCAAACCTTGATTGGTCTGTGCATTGTGTGATGTCATCTGCAGACTTGTAAGTATATATGGTAGTCAAATGAGGTTGTAAAGGAGAAATCTTGGTTTGAGGTTGTTTCAAGGACAGGATTTTACTATAATTTTGGTGCTATCACCAACACCTCCTCCAAGAATTTTTTAAAAAAATTAACCCTACAAAGCTGGAACAATGCATACATTACTTTTTTCTTCCATTTTCAGGACACTTTACATTTCCCTTTCCCTTCTTTATGTGCCTAATTATGCTACTCTTGCAAAATAAACTGCCTGTTCTCCTAACAAAAGCATTTTTCCACATTGTAGATAGCTGTGATATCCTGCATTGTCCTCACACACACACACACACACACACACACAATTATGCTACAGTAGTAGAGAGATACCATACCTTCCTTTATATAACAGGGTTAGTAGCATATTTCTTTCAAAATATAAAGGGTTTTTTCATGGTTTAAAATCATGTAGTTTTAACTCTTTACCTTCTATACACATTTCATATTAAGGTTTTGTAAGTTATTTTCTTAAAATATTTATCCAGTGAAAATAGTCCTTACATAAAATAAGCAGGAAATTCTATTTAAAATGAGGTCAACTGTGAAAGTAAAACAAAATGGCAACATTTATTTAATCTGACAATGATTCTGACAAAGTTTTGAAGGGAATGACATTGCAAATGACAGATTTTAATCAGATTGAAGATAAAGAATCAGACATTAGTTCAAGTGCTGTTTCGACACTTGACATTTTAGATTTACCTGTATCTGAAGTTGATATGTGTGATGATCAAATCTGGTTGAAACACACGAGATGTAAACATGGACAACTTTACAACACTTTCATGGCCAGCATTTTTTTTAGAAGAAAATTAAAGGGAGATACTTTCTTAAAAACATTTTTTTCCAGAAGAAATAGTCCAGTTACTGGTATATGAAACACACAGATAGGCCAAAAAATAAATTGGTGAGAAATAAAGGCAATTCCAAGGAATTTATGTCATTTTTAGTGTAATGCAACTGTATTTAAACAACTTAATAATAGTACTTTTTACCAGCAACATTTCGTGCCATTTTTATTTTTAAAAAAAACAACACATTGTTGTTATTCCCATTAATATTAAACATACTACATTTGGGCATTAGAATAATAAAGTAAAGGTTTTCAGCCTTCATGATAAAGGAAATTTTTCCTATCGATCTTTGGTTGACAGGCAGGCACACCATCTTTTCACGGCAAGCGAGCATGTACATCCGACTACAGTTCCACGTAAATTCCTGGCTCATTCATGAGTAGTTCTATTACTACTCCAATGTCATTTTTCTCAAATTCTTAAAAATCATTATCATCAGAAGCAAGTATTTGTTGCAAGAAATCAACAAATTCAGCGGCGGCCTTTTTAACTAAGCACAAATATCATGTGTTTAAAAGAAAGTATCTGTAAAACTTCATCGTTACATGTATAGTCAAGTACAGCAGAATGCTTGTTCCGGGCCTTTTTAAACCAATCAAATATAGTTTTACAAGCAGTCATTGCTAGTTGAAGTTAAAAAGGATGTGTACATTGTTGGTTACCTCGAAAGTGACTTTAGTTGCAACAAGCACTACGAGACATCGATCGACTGCGCGACTAGCACTTTAAGGGTTAAGTGCTGATGACGTGATATTCCTAATAATGTTGCACATAACTTTGTAAACAGTGTAGAAATAAATTCTGAAAGACTTGGACAAATAGGGAAAAAATACATCATTGTGTAGACAAATTCATGTTTTAATTTCATGGATTACTATTGGATTTAACTCTTGCAGCCCCAAGAAACTTTTCAGTAACACCGTTACTGTGCCCCAGCCATACTAAGCTGTGACTAGCTGCTTGTGCCCCAGAGTGTTTTACCTGTTTGGAAAATTTTGTAGAAATCATGAACATGCCTTCACATTTACTTTAATTTCTCTTCTGACCCCCAGTTTGCATACCAACTTTTGTTTTTTACTCAGTCTGACCCCAGTTTTGACACCAAGGAGACTTTTGACTCTCAGTCTTGGACCCCAAGGAGATACTCTGGCCATAGGATTTAAGGTCAACTATTACATAACTGCTTGAAATGACCAAACATTTCTGTTTTATCTCGGTGCATGTCAATCAGTCTTCATTTCAATAAGTAGGGCCTAACCGAGTAGATCAGTTTCGTTGAGTACCGAATCAGAGTATTTGGATGTACTGCCGGATCCGGGCATGAACTGAGTAGTAGGTGCGACTCCGGAGTGTACCATTTGTTTCATTATCGTATGCGAAGCTTTCTTGTTTCTTGTACCGAATATAATGGTTATAATTTTAATTTTTTTTATTATTAAATAATATTATGTATTAAAAAACTTCTTTTTTTAAAAGTTTGATATTTATTGAACTATTTTATTTGTAACCATTTGTACACGTATTATTTGCTGAGGCAAATACTTCTGAGTAGTACCAAAATCTGGATATTCGGCCAAAGCGAATGTCTGAGGCGATTTCTGGTTAGGCCCTATCAATAAGTGTCCGAAATAATTTCAAGTTGTATCACATTATTGTTTCTTCTTTTTTAAATGGTGCAACTTTAATCATCCTACACATTTTCTAAGTAAAACTCGTGCATGTATACTGTTAGAAAGCAGGGCTGCAAGTGCGACTAGACACCTATATTCTGAGCTACCTTGTTAAATAAAAAATTATCATCATTATTATTAACCATATAATGTATGGATGTTGAGACTAAAAACTTGCCACCACCACACCCCCACCCCACCCACCCCCGACAAAATCTGACCTCATTTTGACTCATGCATTGTGAATTTAGTTTCCAATCCTCCTTTAAAGAAAACATTTCTCCATTTCTGCATTCCCCCTCCCCAAATTTGACTGATAAATGAAATTCTATAACTCTACCAAGGAAAGCAGGTTAATAAATTTCAGCACCACCACCAAATGCAGGGTATGTCATGTATCCAAGGAAGTTCTGGGCAGAAATGTGCAGTACAAGTGAAAAAATACTTAAGTATTAGGAAGGGAGAAATACCAATGGCAGATATTCTGTATCAGCACCTGGCAGCAGCAGCAATATCTCCAGACTGATACACTATCTCTACCAGTCCTCGCATTCTTTTTCTGTACTAGCATAATGCAATCTGGCTGAGAATAGTAGAATGGTGCCCAAACTATCAGCAGTATAATAAATTTACTTTAGTTGGCAATATATAAAGCAACAACTCATAAATCTATGCCTACTGGGGTACAAGGAGTATGTGCCTAAAAGATATCATTGTTTGTATTTAAGAATACTGCATCTCATTTGCAGTAGATGCAATTTTTAAAATTCTTTTTCAATCTCAACAAATGCATTGCGAAACATGTAATGCTGGCTTGTAGCTTTCCCATGATGTTTCATTCCATGTATCTCAAATCTTGATCATGAGTGTGCCTGCATTGACAAGCTTTAAATCGGGGATGGGGGGGGGGGGGGGGGGAATCATTGCCACCTAAAACATTTCACTAGTGGATGTCCATGTCATGATAGTTGAGCGAAGAACCACTTTTTTTTTTGCACTCGGTAACCTTAGCCATGATCTTTATTCCATAATCAACAAGCTCTGATTTTGTGCAGAAACATCATTTTAATTTTTCAAGCAGTGACATTCACCTTTCACACCTAATTATTTGTTTACTGGATTAAATATTACATAAAGAACTTTCAAATAAATGTGACCCATTAACAATGTTTTTTAAACACTAGTTTTGAATGGAAGAAACTGAGGCAAGTTGCAAACCCATTTTTAAGCAACTCCAATTAAGAGCATTTTCTCAATTGTATGAAGTGGAGACCAGAGGAAGTAACCAGCATAGCACTTCATAAACAATAACAGTGTTCCACTTATGTCTGACCTCTGGAAATTTCTGCCTGAATGGCTAACAACACTCCCCTTTCATTAATACATGTACTTGAAGCCCAGTTAAGGTCTTTCACCCATCACTCAAGTGTGACCTGTGAATACAAAGCAAGAAAACTTGGGAAAGCCAATGTTACACCCAGCAAACAGCAGTGATATTTTGACTAGTTAAATTTTTTACTTTGGATTTTGTTCAAATAATTTTGTTACAATATACCCCCACCCCTTTTGAACATAAATACCACTTATCTTTATCAGGGGATAAAGATTTTGTAAGCTATTATGTCTCAATAACTCGGAAATCATTTGAGATTTAATTTTTCATGAAGCGGTGGAATCATTCATGAATGTGAACAGACATCCCAATAATCAGTGTGATGCCCATACTTTACACCTCTCCTGATGCTTGTGACTAGCAAACATAAGAGTGTAATCAACAATTTTAAAGATCTCCCTTTAAAAGATTTAAGTACTCATTGGCAAGTCCAGTGCAAACAACAAAGATCTTGATCTGCTAAACCATAATGCACCTGAAGATTAAGGTCAATGTTGTTTGTTCTACGGACAAAACTGTACAAACCCAGATCTGTCAATGCATAATGCAGTCTGCAGTTGGACATGTAAGCAAGTAAAAACAGTGGCTTTGAGTATTGACAGAATACATTATGCAATTTATGGTATATAAATAAAAAAAATAAAAAATAAAAAAATAAAATAAAAAAGAACATTCTTTTCCACTATACCACTGCAGAGGGTACATTAAAACAAACTGCAGTGATTTTAAAATAGGATAGCAAGATTTTTTTAAACGTAATAAAAATATAACAATCAAAATACTTCAGGTACTTGCTAAACAAAACTTACTCAAACAGACGCACAAATCATTTTTTTAAAAATAAAACCCAGAGGGTAGATGTGGAAAGTGCAATGGTTGACGGTGAAAAACAATAGTTTACTACCCCAGTGTCGCTTATGTGTGTAAAGTTCAGCAGTACTTGAAACCCCAGTGTTGCTTATGTGTATAAAGTTCAGCAGTACTTGAAACCTCAAGGTTGCTTATGTGTATAAAGTTAAGCAGTACTTGAAACCCCAGTGTCGCTTATGTGTATAAAGTTCAGCAGTACTTGAAACCCCAGGGTCACTTGTGTGTGTAAAGTTCAGCAGTACTTGAAACCCCAGCATCGATTATGTGTGTAAAGTTCAGCAGTACTTGAAACCCCCGTGTCGCTTATGTGTGTAAAGTTCAGCAGTACTTGAAACCCCAGTGTTGCTTATGTGCACAGAATACTTCTATATTGACCAAATGTTGATTTGTTGAAAGTACAAAAGTTTAAATATTTTTGATTATCATAACCAATCAGGATTGTTTACTAAAAATTTTGATACAAGTTTGAATGCTGAGGTTAAATTTAGAATGATGCAACCTTCTTCCAGCAATTTAAAAATGTGAAGTTGCATTGAACAAAGATGGATTCTGATTCAAATAAGTGACAGTGGGTGATGAGTTTTATCCAGAATGTCTGGTCGAAAAGCTTCAGAAAGAAAAAAAAAAAACTATTATGAAACGAAAGCACTGAACCAAAAACAAATCCCGAAATGGTATGAAGCCAGCATAAAGGAGAAGTGGACATATTTTGTCGTCATGGGTATAATGCAAATACCCAAATATTCCACTGCCTGGATGACATCTGTACATTTTGAAATCCCAGGAATACCAAAAATAATGATAAGAGAAAGGTTTGAAGAAAAAAAATTGGGAAATGTTTCGATGCCAACGACACAAGTGTCAACCCACCCAGATGCCAACCAGGACATGACAAGATTTTCCATATAAGACCTTTAGTATAGCATAAATACCTGGAAAATTGTGACCCTCCCAAAAACTAGTCAATTGTCATTTAAGCAAGACTACCTACCAGTGAAATCCACACAATATGGCATTGAAGTATGAAAAAGAGCCCACCCCCAAACCGGCTATGTCCATGAATTTCAAATGTTGGAAATCCTGAGGGACAGAGAGGAAGAATGACAGAAGGATTATGATCTAGAGTGGTGAAAAATCTTACCAGAAAAATAATAAAAACCACCATATATATATATATATATATATATATATAGACAATTTCTTTTAAATCCCCAATTATTTGGCGATTTATGCCAAGATGGATTCTTCTGTTGTGGAACAGTCTGGGCATGTAGGAAAGGAAAGCCAGAAACATTAAAAACAACATTTAAAAAACCCAGGGGATATGAAAATTATGCAAAAAGATACTCTGTACAGTGTTACTTGCCCAAAAACTGCAGACGAGTATTCAAACAACAGCAACAACAACAAAAAAAAGGGGGGGGGGGGTATTGTAGACCAGAACTGAAAATATTTGTTTTGGTTTCTCGTTTAAACAGTGATATGTAATGCCATTATCTGGAAGAAAAAGTCACCAAATCAAAAGATCAGAACCAAGTCCAGAAAAGAATGAACTAGGCCAAACAGGAGGGTTTCTGGCTTCAGGGAAGTAGAAAAAGAAAAGCTCTGTCCAATGTTGATTCTCAAGGTTTAAGGCGCGGTATCCAAAACATGGGAGACACAAGTTGTGTGTTAGGGAATGGTTGCAAGCAAGCTCTAATGCATTTATGTGTTGATAATGACTATTCTGAGAGGTTTTAATTAGTGTACATCTTATTCATGTTTTTATGTACATATGTCAGGGCTCGAAATTACCAGTAGTCCGCTAGCCAGAGGCTAGTAGATTTCCCGTCGGGCTAGTAACTTTCATAATGTTAATATTCCGACGGGCTAGTAAGTTTTTGGTTATCAACAGTCAGCGTTTATTTACTCAATACCCTAATCAAGATGTGACTTCGGCCGATGTTCTTTAGAATCAACGCAGTGACCGTTGTAAAGATAGTCATAAAATATTAGCATGTGAAGATGAAGTCAATTTCTACCTCAGAAATGTGTTTCTATTACAAGAAGCCATATGATTATGTGCGTTTCACTTAACAGCGCCAATTTACGTCCCGTCATTAACAACGGAAGTTTGGAAATTGATTTGTACTAATCTGATAGCAAATTAAATGGTATCGAGCTTTATTCACGCGACCACAGTAACAAATTACGAAACGTTACACCACACAAAAAGAACATAGCATCAACTATTCAAAGAAATTAGTTTACATGTTTGTTTCTTGAAAGTAATTTTTTTTTGCTTGCTCCAAGTCACAAACGAGTAACTCATATTTTACATTTGCATCGAAATAATTAGAAGAATTAGATCAATTTGTTATGATAGGATTAATGACACATCATTTTCCATGCAACTACTTTTTCTATGATAATAAGAATAGCTTTTATATTCCCCCCCCCCCAAAAAAAGAAAAAAAAACAAACAATTTAACAAATAATTGAATACACGTGGAGATATCCAAGCATTTGATGGGAATTAAAATCTCACATGGGCATCTAAGATTCAAAATATTCACGCTTATTAATTTCAACAATACACTGAGGTTCGATTAATTAGGAAACATGTTATTTAATGACGAGACCGTAACTGGAGCTTTTAAATACCACAGGTGTTCGATGCGCTCTTGATGTGAAGGGGGGGAGGAATCTAAAGAAACAAATCATACAGAGTGACAAAAATACCTTAGAAAAATATTTCAGGAATATTTTTGGTATTTTTGTCGCTATGTATGATTTTGTTCCTTTTGATTAGTGTTTTCTTTTTTATTCACATCAAGCTCGCGTCGAGCACCAGAGTCAAATACATCGCGCCGGTCAGCTGGCTTCGTTTGATGGGAGCACACATTTTCCAAGTTGAAACTAACATTATCTTTTGATGTTAATATTTTATGACAATGTTTACTTTAGCCACTGCTTTGATCATGCAGAACATCCGCTGAAGCAAAGTTTTTTTAGGAGAAGCCATTTGATGGAGGGGTGTGGGGTGGGGGCAAAGGCACGTGTTTTTAAACGGGTTTCTTGCTCGGACTATTTGTATATAAAGGACACTGTCATTCCTTTTCTTACTTCAAATAATTCGCGTCAGTTATACTGTAACATCTCATTTTTCAAAACGAGGCACAATTCCCACCTTATAAGACAGGCAAAATGTGGCGTTTTATAGGTGTTCAGCCTTTTGCAGTTACAAAGATGTATGCTTTGACTTGGCCCACAGTTGTACAATCATATGCATCGGACTGCAAGAATATTCTGGCATTGATTGACCTCATCCTGACAATCCCAGCCCATTCTGCTGATGCTGAAAGGGGTTTCTCAGAGATGAAAATGGGGAAGAGTGACTGGAGATCTTGTTTGTGACCTTGGGTTCTGTCCAACCTACTCTTTCATCATGTTCCATACAAATGACATTCCAACATATGATCCATTATCAGCAATACATTTGTGGAATGTTTCAGGGAGAGGGATAAGGAGACCAGAACAAACCCCATATGGACCCAGAGTGCAGGTGGAGACGAGAAAAGACACCTGGATCCCTTTCTGGAATTCGATCCAGATTATCTTGATAAACAAGAAATTTGAATGTATTGATGATTTAAAGTAGAATTTATACTTCTGTACTTCTACATTTTATATGATAATGCTATTTATGAAATAAAATTGTTGTTAATCTCAATACGAGTGTGTCACATCGTTTTGGGGACAGGGCTAGTAAATGTTTGGCAGGGCTAGTAAATTTCTCAGTACACCAGTCCTTCTGGCTACCAGGAAATTTGTGTTAAATTCAAGGCCTGTATGTAAATATTGGATTCATTCTGTGTGATTCAAAACTTGCTTACATGACTGGGATTTCTTATATGATGGGATATAGGAGTATATAAAGTGGAACCATGAATAACAGACACTATACATGGTAAGCTGTTTTTCATTTCACTGAAATCCAGCAAAAACTAATGAAATAATAAATATAAATGTAACCATGTTTTTACTGTCGGTTTCTGTAGTCAGCCTTGATGATGATCTAGTATTCAGCCTAGCAATCAGCCTCAGCAACTGATATGATAGCACTCAGTAGTAATGAAACTGCACAATAGCTGTAGTAGTTAAAGGGTTAAACATTGATGTTATTTATTTATTATCATTGTCATCTCCAACAAACCATATTTTACCAAGTCAAAGCTGCATACAATCACTGGTAACTACCATTATTGGGAGCCAAATCAACATGCAGTCCACTGTAATTCCTACACCCATCCTCATACATAATGCAGTTAGCCTGTTCTGGGAAACTTTTAAAAATATACAATTTGCAATCACTAAAATGGAATTTTTACCAATAAATAAACATTTATTCCAAATCCAAATGCACTGGGCCACGAAAGCATTTTTTTTTTGTTACAGGTTTAGTCAGGGCTTTCATAAGGAGCAGTTTAGTTATTCACAATACATTTTAAAAAAGTTGGTGCCATTTTGTCCTGTGTAAACAAATTGCCCTGGGTGTAGTACTTACCAGGATGATTCAAGTCACCAAGTTGTAAAATTCCAAGTAAGATAGAAATCAGATGAATGCCAAATACTTGTGCAGTCATGTGCTAAGTATAGATACATAATCCAGTAAAACAATGGTCACAATGAGTTTTTGTTGCAGCCATGTGATATTAGTGATATTATACTGAAAATACATGGGTTTCCAAATTGACCTTAATTTTTATTATTACCAATCTGGATCTTCTGAATGTTGTTACCAGTCTGTATATCATTTCAGTTGTGATTAAAGGCACAAAACTCGTACCATTTATCTCAACAGTTTATATAAACTGCACTGCTGTACACCTGTATGATCCGCTTCAAATTTACAGCAAATAAACAAAATGCAAAGTTATTAAAATAATTTCAGATATCTTTAAAAGATATGTAGCTGCCTTATAAGAAATGATGAGCATATCTTTTCATAAATGAACAGCGGTTCACTATTGGTAAATGGAGGATGAATGGGGTGAGGGAGGAGAATATTTTGCACTGACCTACCATGTTTAAGTATGACCCCAGGAATAGAGAGATGCAGATAATTACTGTCATTACATCACAAAAATCTTACAATAAATACACATTACAAAAAATAAAATTAACCCATGCCAGTTAAGCATAAAATAATGATCAATCCCACCTCATTTCAATGAAGCAAGATGAATTTGTTGTTTAATGCCATATTCAACACAATGGACTGGATGCCAGTATAACTGGTGGAGGTATAACCTTTGAAACCCCACTAGGAATCAACAACAATATCTGCAGGCTTTCTCACAAACCTAATTTGGTTGAACCCAAGACTCAAACCCACACTGACAAAGGTGAGATAAAGTGATGATAAAGGCAAGCCCTGCAAATCACTCACAAAGAAAACCATGATGCAATGAGCTAAACATGAAAACTTAACCAAAAGCCAATAAAATGTTAAAATAAAGGTTTAGATTTATCTGACTTGTCTCTACAGATAAACCTACAGAAAGCCTCAAGGTAGAATAGTTATAGACCAATGAGGTGCACACTAAAGAATAAAAAGAATGTTTTTGAATCTTAAGATAACAATACAAATGTCAAAAAATGCATTTAATTTCTGGTGGGGATATTTTTGGGATAGTGATTATCTACACTTAGAAATTGGTAAAGTCAGTTGACCTGCTCAGAACTGCTCCTCATTAATTAAATCACTCAATGTTTTAAACCTTTTGCCGATTGAAGCAAATTAATTGCCAATAAAACAAAGTCACTCTGAAAACTATCTGAACGAGAAGCCATATACTAATTTTCTGTGTGATTATAATTTAATGTGCAATCAAACAAATACCAATATCTTATCAAAAATGATACCCAATTATTAAAGACTATGCCAAAAAACAATTAAATTAAAGGTAATTAAAATTTATGCTCAGCCCAAATACACGTGTCAAAAAGCCGCACAAGTCAAAATACTTTTTTGTGCGTCAAAAATGGGTTATTTAAATCGTATGCTTCAAAACCTAGGGTGTGTGTCGATTGAAAACCTTCATAATTTGCCAGCTGATCAGGATCTTTCGTCAGCACATGATAAATTTGATCAGCATTACTGAGCAATTTTATTTCAAATTATAAACCCATGTAATGTCTTTAATACTTGATTGCATCTGAGCCTATATATATTTCAAAAGTTCCTAATAGATAATTTTCTAAATTGAATGTCATATTGTGTTAAAACAAACCCAATACTAAATAGTTTATACTGATGGTTAATTCACAGAATAGACATCCAGTTGCAGAGCTAAATTTAAGTTTGAACTGTTTTATGAGAACCATTTTCTAATTAGTCTCTGGTATTTGTTATTTATTAATTTTACGACACATTGTTCCACCACCTTAAGCCCCACCACTTTTTAAACTGAATGAAATCCTTTGCAGTTTAACGTTTCCTCTGTTTTTTTATTTTGTATTTATTTTAGATTTTTTGCAAATCAACAATTTAGATATATAAGAAAGTGACAATGTTTTTTTTTTATGTCTTAGCATCCAAGGGTTCAATCTAAGAATCAAGGAAATGCAAGACAGTCACTTGAAATTGATCAGCACTATATTTATATTTACAGGTAAATCCAGGTGTGACAATAAGAGAGGTAGACAGAAAAAAAGTGGACTGAAAAACATCACAGAATGGACCAGGAAATGTTTTGTGGAGACATTGCCATTGGCATATATCCAGATGTTCAGCAGCATAACGCCTGGACAACCACACTAGGTCAAAAGACCTATGATGATTTTAACATGAAAAATATAAATGTAATAACAGAGCTATGCCAATAAGCGTTTGTGGGAACAATAAACAAATTGCATCAATGTTTTAGAAACTGAAACCCAACAATAGTTTTGGATACTGATGGTTAATCCATAAACTAAACATTATATTCTTTGTAAATCAACAATTTAGTTATATTAAAAATTGACATGTTTTCTGTCTTGGCATCTAAAGGTCGAATCTATGATTTAGGAAGTGCAGGACAGTCACTTCAAATTGATCAGCACTATATTTATAGTTACAGGTAAATCTAGGTGTGGCCATAAACGCTTTGTATGAAATCCCTGTGAGTATAATGACTAAATACAGAAGTAATCCAACCCTGACCAAAAAAAAAAAAATATATTAATAACATAATTTCGATCTCAACATATATTTTTAACATATTGATAATGTTATATAGTTAACACCCACAAATATAAATCACCTTGATTTTTAAAAAAAAAGCATAATAAAAAACACAAAATACATAAAATTCTGCATCAGCTTAATAATATAAAGCTCCATTTAGACATGTTTCTGAAATATTTTCTAGTGTCACGTTCCATCTAGTGTACTTGTTGACTGACCTAGTTTTCAAAAACCTTGACCAATCTGTGTAAACTTGTCCAAAAACCTGTGTAAATCAAATCAGATATGCATTCTGTGATCTGGAGTTTTTATCTACAAGGTAAACAAGTCTGTGTTTCACAAAGAATCATAAAGGTGCGACCAGTTCCACCTCTCTTTGAATTTTTGTTTTGGGAGGGACAAAGGAAAATTAAATTAAATATTACACTAAAAGTGTACAATGTTAATAAAAGTGATCAAAGAGGTTACAAACACTTATTTCAAGAGATAGGGATGCCAACATTTATTGATGTAAACATACTTGCTTGTGCAGTACAAGCAGATCATGCAGATTTCCTTGAAGTTTACTGCATATAAAAATTAGAAATGGGTAAAAACACGCACAGCGTGTAGATTCATCACGTCTTAGCAGCCAGAAGGGTCCCAAGTCCTTGCCGTTACCAATCACTTCAATCTCATATCTATGCGTGGGCTTAAGTCTCTGGCTTGACTAATACCAGAATGCACAAAAGCTTGACTGTAGTTTCCTGTGGGTCAGTAGTTCTTATCCCTTATCCTGCTACAGGCCGGTAAAGCAGTCCATAGGGTCTGCAGACTTACGAAAAACTGGTCTACAGCGATGAAAGGGTAATTGGGGTTGTGTCCACCAGTCCTATCAGCTGCCTTGTACTGCCTAGAAAGCTTATAAGCATGTGTGTAAATTTGACCTTTTATGTAAGCTGCTTAGTAATATTGAAATATAAGCAAGACATTTCAGGTCTTGATTTGAAAACTAAAAGAATTTTATATTTAGGTATTATATTGAAGCAATATATAAAAAGACACCTCAATTAAAAATATACTGGGGATCATCCTGGACTTCACAAACGTTGCTTTATTTGCCTTATTGGCAATAAAATATACCATTTGACGATTTTTTTTATACAGTTTAATTTGTTCATAAAATCATGGATTTGGGGTAGATATTCAAAAGGACCAAGAAAGGAAGCCACAAACTAGGATATACAATGCACTGGAATCTGTTACATAAACAAATCCTTTGCTCATATTGACAAACCAATCTTTACAGTGCATTGTTAATCATAATCTGTTTATGCTGACATGTCAGGAGTACTGTATCCTGTGATCATGCTACCAGACTATACCATCAATGGACCACCTCTGAAGATGTGAACAGAAACACCCACAATTAATTGAATAAGCAAATGGAAAATATCTCAATTAGAATTATATAATGTCAACAGTGCAACTTTTACCATGGGTCAATTACTATTTTAGTTAGCTGTGGTCATTGTCTCATTCTAAGTCTTAACCCTTAAAGTGCTGAATTGTTTTGCAGTAAAAGGTCCCTCAGTGCTGAATTGTTTCAGGAGAGAAAAGAAGAAAACTCCACAGTCTTTAAATTACATGTATTTCATTAAATATACACAATTGATAGACAAACCCTATATGAAAAATGATGGCGCGTGTCTATACTTTAAGATTGGCATCAAGACACATGTGTAGGTTTAACATATTTGCAGGTACAGGTGTAAATACAGGTAAAATGACAAGTTAAAATTGTATTTCATCAGTAAATTTGTTTGTTTTTTATGAAAAAGTTCAAATATATCTAAGAAGCGTTATATTCTTTAGTAGTCCAACCATGCACATGTTATGTCTGTCACAATGTTATATATAAATTGTGAAAATCACAGGTAAAGAAAGGGTGACAGTTTTGCAAAAATCCACTCCATGAATGTCACAGGTAAGTTTAAACCCTCCAGTCAGCAATTAATGTTCATGAAAAACCATCACCTGTTATTTATTATAATATCATCAAACAGAGGTCCATATCTGGTGATTAAACCTCAGCAAAGGCTTTATTTTTGTTCAAACATTGGGTTGATTTTGTGTGAAGAGTCACCTTAATTGTTCTCATTGTCCGACAGGTGTAAATTGATTGGAATAGCTTGAAATATATCCCATACTTACTTTTTTCCCTGAAGTATGTGGTTGATATCGCATCATCAATAGCCCATTAGGAATCGGGAACAGACATATGTACCAAATCCATTGTTTTAATCGATGCGAAAACGTTTTAGATGCTCAGGTGTGACAGGCCGCCATTTCTTCATGCGACTTTTTTTCCTTCAAGTCTGGCCCATGAACTCTCTGATCTGCATTACGATTTGTTTGATCTACTATCAGATGCAATAGCTCGTCATCTAAGAAAAAGTCTTCAATAGTCCGATTGTTCATTATTCACCATCTCAACATTTAATTTTGAATTACCAGTGAATGGGGGTTGACAGGCGCGAAATCTTGTCACGTCGAGCGAGCATGTACATCCGGCGTAAATTACTGGCTCAAAATCATTCATGTGTATTTCCATCAATACCTCGCTTGCTCCAATAATGTCATTTTTCTCAAATTATTCAAAATTACTATTAGAATCACTATCAGACGCGAATATTTGTTGCAAGAAATCACCTTCGTATTCAGCGTCGGCCATTTTAGTTTTGGACTAGTAGCACGTGTTTAGAAGCGAGCATTTGTAAAATTACATCGTTAACAATATAGTAAAGTACTGCAGTATGCTTGTTCCGGGCCTTTTTAAACCAATCAAATATAGTTTTACAAGCATTTATGGCTGGGTGAAGTTATATGATGCGATCACTATTGCTCACCTCGAAAACGGCTAGAGCCGCGACACGCACTACGGGCCCACATACAACAGCGCGGCTAGAGCCGCGATACGCACTTTAAGGGTTAAGTTGAGAAGAAAACATTTCTATTAACTCTTTCAGCCCCAAGAAACTTACAAGTAACACTGTTACTGTGCCCCAGCCACACTAAGCTGTGGCTAGCTGCTTGTGCCCCAAAGTGTTTTACCTGTTTTAAAAATTTTGTAGAAATCATGCACATGCCTTCACATTTACTTTAATTTCTCTTCTTGTATCCAATATTAATCCATGAGAATTTCACCAAATAATCCAAATTAATTTTTCTACACAGTGATGTATTTTTCTTTTTATTTTTCCATGCCTTTCACAATTTATACATTTTTTTTTTTTTTACAAAATTATGTGCATTAAAATAAACCTGGAAAATTTAATATGTGATATGGTTTGAAACAATTTGTACATACATTACTTAGCAATGTTCACATCCAGTTTTTGGTTAAGATAGAACTTTGTTCAATAAACACATTTTGCAGGTTGGATACTACATTTGTTTGGTGATACCAATATGCATATTTCGTTTGCGATGTCCGTGCACAGTCTCTCCAGAAATAATTATAAGTGAAAAAAAGATAGATTTCTCTTTTTTCCTTGTCAATTTGTCATTGTATTTGTAGTTCCTGGATTCATTCCACTAAAACATTGATTTGGACAGACAGAATACGATCACTCCAATCTGCTAGATCGGCAGAAACTTTCATTTTCGCTATCAGCATCTGCTTGTTCAACTATTCAATCTCAAAAATCTTCAATGTCCCATTCGAAATCTTGCAAATTAACCAACCGTCGAACATATCTCTCCTTTAATTACTCAATATTTTCTAGATCAAACCCGAGAAACTCCTCATTCTCGCCCTCACCGCCATAAAAAACCGCTCGTACTTCCGTCACCATTTTACGATTTTTTTTTATAAAAAATAAATGTGTATTGAAACGTATCCCAAGTAGTAATCCTTGCTTTCCGAACATTTAAAGTTTGCCCAAACGAACATAAATTCATTTCTGATTGGCTACAAGTGGGTCTGATGCTAAGAAAAGCCCCATTTGTAACCAAACAGACTTTCTCTCGACCATACATTCGGACCGTATAAAAGCGGTACCGGCCATTGAATGCAGTTGAAAATCTACGCTAAAATACGGTATCGGCCGCTGAATTCATAAACTGGATTATGCGTAAACACGGCATCGGGGCCGAATGAGTTAAGCACAAATTCATCAAACACGGTCACAAATATTTTACAAAAAACAACAATGCCCTCCATTGTTATAACTAACGCACATTATATGTCACTTGTCTTGCATTTTAAATTAACAAAGGTTCCTTGTTTGGAAAATATACATGTAATAAAGTTTTGATAGATACCTGGTATTACTATTTTAAAAAATGAGAGAGAGAGAGAGAGAGAGAGAGAGAGAGAGAGAGAGAGAGAGAGAGAGAGAGAGTAGATACCATGATAATAGATTTTGTACATTTGATAATGGATTTATTTCAGGTGACAACAGTCATACCTATCCACTAACGTTGACATGGGATGCAATCACGTAATAAATTTTGTTATAAATATATCAGGGCTGTATTGCATGTTGTCTGTATTGCATGTTGTCAATAAAGTAATAATTAGCCCATCTTTTCCGTTGCCAAATACAATAGACTTGGAACTACTTGTTCTGCATAAAATAAACCCAGATGTTTTCTACTGAACAGTCTCACCTTCACAGAATAGGGTCAAATGTAGCAACAAATAAATAATGATTATAAATTAAGTTTTCTTTTAATAATTGTTTGCAGGATCTTGAAGCATTTTTGTGTTTGATACAGTTTTATGATCAAGAATGAAACGAGATTTGTTGAGATCAATGGTTGTAGCATTTTTGTGTTTGATACAATTTTATAAATATCAGAAGAATGTTTCACAAACTTTAAGTTAAGTACATCACATCCAAAAAGTTACTGTATTGAACCAAACTGGTGAATGTGATGCCCATTGCATCTACATGTTTTAATAAAGATTGTTTTTTTTTTGTGATGCAGGGTTTAACGCCATTTCAGCACAAGATAGGCTATACATGGCAGCTAATATAAATGGTGGATAAAGAATCATGAGAAAATCCCAGAAAGAACCACAGACCCACGAGAAGCTATTCGCAAGCTTTCTCACTTACCAAATGCGAGCTAACTTACAGGAACTTTTCAGACAGACACTGAGTGTTTTACATCAAATTCAGTACTCTAGGTTTGA
The DNA here is from genome assembly GCA_029339505.1 of Unio delphinus. NCBI lineage: Eukaryota > Metazoa > Mollusca > Bivalvia > Unionida > Unionidae > Unio > Unio delphinus. The sequence continues at coordinate 4,923,409 of JAQISU010000138.1, read as the reverse complement.
CAAGTTCTTAAAAATCACATTATTAAAAAATTTGGAGTAAGATTATGAGTTATGACAGCTGGAGACTAACCCATGCAGACAAAAGTGAGATGGCAATGATCGGTAACAGTGATCAATTTACACCAGACAGCCCCTCAGGGTCCCACAATGAAGCAGGTAAATAGAATGATGAATTGATAACAGTGCATGAAACAAACCTCGTACTGTTCGGAATGCGTGTTCTTCGTATGCAATGTATGTGTAACCACTATCCAAAATTGCAATGAAGGGTAAACAGCCATAACGTATATGGCCAACAATTAGTAAAACCACTTGCATAGTGTTTGTTGAGGCTAAAATGTCATGTTTAGTGCTAGTCCTACCCGTAAGACATATCACATGTTGATCTTGATTTTATTGCTACGTCTTACGAGCCGAATGATACTTATTGCCAAGTATGTGATAAACATGAAAAATTTCACCTCTTATTCTCTGTTCAGTATATTTAAAAACACTACACAGCGCTGCTCTTTAGGCAGTAAGACCCAGACGCGATCAAACATAAATATCAGCATCGGGGCTTACATTGTAGGACTAGTTTAGTGCATCTCAAAGGTATGAAAACACAAAATAATTTAAAACTTATCCAACAAAATTAAAAATTCAGAAAAAAATTCAGAAAAATACCCTACATTGGTTTGCAGTACAAGATCCCTTAGTGGTGAATTGTTTGATGAAAAAAAAGAAGAAAACTAATTTCCATCAACAATTTGCTTGCTCCAATAATTCCATCTTTCTCAACTTCTTCAAAATCATTATCATTTATCATAAGCCAGTATTTGTTAAAAGGTATCACCATCAGCCATTTTAACTTTTTCCAGGTAAAACGTGCTTCAAAGAGTATGTATAAAACTTCTTGGATAAATGCAGTTGAAGTACAGCATAATGCTTGTTCCGGGCCTTTTTAAACTAATCAAATAAAGATTTACAAGTAGTAATGGCTAGTTGAAGAATTAGGATGTGTAAATTTTTGCTTACATAGAAAATGACTTAGGTCGTGACAAGCACTATGAGGCATTGACCGACTGTGGACTAGCACTTTAAGGCTTAAATGGACTATCTTGTCAAGCAAAAATTTACATTGCAACCAATGATCTATCATGTTCATTTTACATTTTTCTCACTCTTCCAATAAGCTAAATACATTATAGGATATAATTACAATGACACCAATTAAATAAGAAATGTAATAGAGCGCAACATTAATGTGGTTCATTTGCAGCCAATTTAAAGCTAAAATTCTAAAGGGAAACCTATACTACCATTTTAACGGTATACTACTTAATTCTGAAAAGGACAAAGGACACTAAATCATACTTAACATTTATTTTATCAACTGCTTTTATTGTTGTTTTTTTTTTTATCTAAAGCTTAACACCATAGTGATTACATCATGCAGTAAAATTCTAAAGGAGCAATTAATGAACAAGACAATTGGCTAATCCAAGGGATTTGAAAGATACATGAAAGAAAAAATATACAGCAGAGTAAATTTAAACAATTTTATGTTGCCACAACTTTCATTATTGGATTAATGATTATTATTACTATTGGAAGGCTTTTGTGCATTAAATTTCTTTTGACAGCAGTATTGACATTAGTATTTCCTACAATGAAATTATAAGATAGAAACCCAATAAAAAACATTTATTCCTGCAAATATTTGCACAGAATACAAACTTTGTATTCTGTAGCCAAACACACTTGTAATCTTCCAATTTTACTTTATTATTATTATCATTAAAAACAATAATAATTCACTGTGAAAAATGCCCCTTTGCCCACAAGATGTACATTGACCCTTTAAATGGAACAAATACCATGTAATTTTAAGATTATGAGAAAAACGAGTGTTGCACAGAAGTTATAATCTGGACAAATAACTGTTAATTGGTAATAATCACTGATTTACATGGGAAGGGGTTAAATATTTCTAGTGATCAGCTATTAAGCTGTAGGTCAACAACATTGCATAACCCCACCCCCATTTGCGAGGGCACTCCTATCAAAGACATCACCACAAGTCATGTGCGAAGCCCAATACAATATCCCAATACTGTGGAGTACATCTGCAGTTAATGTCTGTTTGCGATTAATGATATAACAATTGTAGTGGTACTTGTTATAATGTAATATTGCCATTAATGTCTCAGTAAATAAAATCTTATATCTGAAAGTATACATTGGAACAAAAACAGATTAGTTTACTTACTGTATGGTTTGAATTAAAGATTGGTCTTTAACATGTATTAATACAATTTGGCCACTTTTGTACGGTAAACATCTTTTAGACTAAAATTCTGGCTGCATCATTCTGGGTGGCAGCACATACTGGTTACTCTTGCACACGAACTATGTGGTACATAGAAAAGTGGACCAGTAGATGGGAGAAGGGCTGTACATGTACATGAAATTAACCAGAATACAAGCAGTCCTGTAAAATGACTACTGAATGAGATAAATACCAATTTTTCACCTCAACCCACTGAGAGAACAATGGAATCCACATACCAAATCATGTGACGTGATGCCTCACCAACCTCCATCAAACATGGGAAAAGTACATTCTTTCAAGATTTCTAGTAGTATTCAAACTCTACTCACTCCAAATATAATATCCACATTACAAGAAGGAAGTTATTAGAGGGAACCCAAAGTAGTTGTGTGCTATGACTGTAAAGAACACTGCCCCAGTGGTCCATAGGGTTAAAGCTGTCCAATAACTTATTCTTGTACAAGGACATGCGCATTAATGGATTCTAGCGTATTTAGTATATAACCTTATATTAATTTTGTCTGGCTTATGTTAATGCTGCCTTGGAAGGAAATGAATTAAAAATGAACAACAAAATCATAAATTAGTTTAAAAGTATACTGTTGTAGATGACAAGTTCAACTCTGTTCATCATATGGAATGTAGTCAATGATGTCTGTTAATGTAAAAATGTAAACAAAATGCTTAATATATCAAAAAATAGTTATATGAAACAATTGTTTTTATGTATTTCTTTATAATTACATTTTAGTACCAACACCTCTCCTTTAGCTCAATAAAAAAGTACTAAAGAAGCATTTTCTAATTGCCAGCAATTGTTTCCATATTCATCTGATCAAAGAAATGACCACAATAAACATTGTCCATCAAAGTTTGTACATGCTTTAGGAAAGGAATAAATCTATTTCCTCACAAATTCAAATCATTGCAAAAATTATAAATTCTTATTTTAAGCAATTCGTTGTTGCCACAAAAATGCTTGTCAGAGGAAAATGGCAGATGTAAGAATGACTGGATACGTGTCTAATCTATGCTCGCTGATTCAGTGATTGGTAAATGGATCAGCATGATTGACAAGTGGCAATAGGTCAATTAAAAGTATCAGGTTAAAACAACTTCCACATTCCATGGCAGCCATGGTAGATCAGCGGAGCTTTTGACACATTCAACAATCCAAGAATTGTTGATTCATTATCCACCCAAACCTGGTAGCTGCCTGTGTGTCATTTGGAAAGGTACTTGGCTCCCATTTTATTTTCATGATACCGGGTAAAAACTAGTAAAGTCCTCTTACTAACTTTAATTTACTGGAACTGCAGAACTCTATTACAGACCACAAAACTGTAAGACATGAAACCAAGGTCAAAAGCAAGAAATAAAAATACATTGTCAATGTTTCCCTTTCCAACCAGCCCAGCACATCCTCAACCAAATAAGGACCATCTCTTGTATATGAAGTTCATTCTTATTCATACAATAAGTGAGTAAGCAATGTCGCAGAGTCCGCCAAAATAATCCTTTTTCCGATGACTGTGTTTATTGTCAACAATAAAAACATGTCCTTTTTTCGCGTATATAACTTCCTCGTCAAATGAACACTATGTAAATACATACCTGATGGAGTTTCCGCTACAATTTTCATCACAAATGTAAATCCTATGACAACTTGGCTTATACAAAAACAAAGGTATGAAATCCGTCTGAACACAAGGAATTATGGCTGATGAATGAAGTGAAAAGCTAGACTGGGTGAGTCACGTAAACTACTAAACGATCACTCACTGCTCAGTGAAGATGATTCACCCGATCGCTGTGGCAACAATGAGCTACTCACAAAACTGGGATAGACTCAGTGACTGAATAATATTTACATTATTTAAAAGAACTGTTCATAATGTTACTTGTTTGTATGGGTATTTCCAATCATACACTTGGGTTCAACCGGATAAACAAAGGCGACAGAAATAGACAAGGTTCTAATTTTAACCAATCACGTCTCGCGTCTGAAATAGATCTCGCTCAGTCATGTCTGCTTCTTGACAAATCTCAAACAAAGAATCCATTTCACATATGTCAAAACAAACCGCTAAACATTTGAGAAATTATGATGACAACAAATCTACTGCCACAGAATCCTCTGATAATTAGTTAAAACGAATTTTGACATCGTTTGATCAATCGGCAATCCATGGTCTCTTTGTTTCAACGAACAATCAAAACACGCCATGATTTTGAATCGAGATAAAGCGTGTTCCGAGACTGGTAGGAAAATTTGTGACAGACGACTACCCTTCTTTTGATCGATGAGTTGCAATGTAAATCATGAGATACAGATAGTTTAATGAAAGATCGGGAAAGAAGTGACAAGATGGTACTTACGTTATTAGTAAATCATCGGAAAATGTTCTCTGGGAAGACATGTGCACCTAGCGTCCCGCCATGACAAAGGACTTATGCCTCGTTCTGGCTTTGAATACCTAATTGCATTAATTAGCACTACAGCGCCCCCTTGGACGGGCACCTTGCTATGGCGAATCGAGATGAGAACAGGTCAAGGTTTGGGTATTACATGTGAGACAGGGAAACAAATTCGTATTAAACACACACACACACACACACACACACACACACACATATATATATATATATATATATATATATATATATATATATATATATATATATATATATATATATATATATATATATATATATATATATATATATATATATATATATATACATATATATATACATATGTGTGTGTGTGTGAATGAGTGTATGTGTGCGTTCTTCTTGTTCTTTCTTTTTAATTACAGAAAATAAAATAAAGATAAAGACAGTCCATGGGTCAATAGCCAGAAAATATTGTCACCATTAGATCCTATCAAAGCGTATTTTACCTGGATTTTGGCATTAGAGCTCGTGACATGGTTAATTGCTCGTATATTTTGGTGACGTTTGTTCAGCAGAGTTCTAAAGGTGAATCCATTTCTTTTATTCAATTCCAAGGTTACAAACAAGAGATTAACCAATTTTGGGTAAAAGCTCCAAAACCCACCCACTGAACTGAGCCGCTTGACCGCGTTCCCACTTGCAAATAAAAATAAATGAAATGCATGTATTCGTTAAGTACAGCGTGAAAAAAACTGCCCTTAATATATATTTACTTAGTAACGAACTATTTTCTTAGTCGTCACAGGAACTGTGCTTACATATTTATCTCCGACATAGCCATCAACCGTTAATTCACATATACGACTGTATAACTGGAATGCGCCGTAAAGCACGTCCGCACACTTTACCCTTATATTTACACATTTCCTCACCCCCAACGATTTCAATGACTCCATCTTTGATCAAAATTTAAAATCTAAAATAAGTCGTATCTCATTGTAAACTTATCGAATGCAGACTAGCAAGTAGAATCATCTTGTTTTCAATTGTATTTACACACGTGCTGAAATATTCATTGCATTCTGAAGATATGCCAATTGAATAACCAAACCAGACAGTGACGTCATTTTTTTTAAATCGGGGAGGGGGGGAGGGGCAAAAATTGACGGGCCTGATAATTTTTGCATATAGGCTACATCAATTTCACAGCACGTGTAAATTCAAGGGGAAGGAGCCATTCCCCCGCCCTCTGCACTCCCCAAACGACGTCCTTGAAGCCCTGATCTAGGATGTACGGGTCCCAAGGAAGCGGTCATGAGCGCGAGGCCCCAAGCAAAATAATTGCAGTATTTGAAAACGCATGGCAAAAGGCAGTTGCCTCATTCCCCTTGCCTTATGTCCGGGCCGGTGAGTAACTACATCTCAATGTGTATATACAAGTAGTACGTGCAACAACTCAACTGGACCATTTGTAAAATATGAATATGGTCGTTTTGGTTTTACTGAAGTAAATGGAATAATTTCCAGAACGTTCAAATTAAGCTGATTTATATTCACTACTATTTTGCTATTGGACACTGATTACATGGAGATTACATAATGAACAAATGTGTTATTCAGAAATTAAGCGAAAGAAGAATGCCATACACCAACGCTGTAAAACTTGCTAATTCAAGACAGCGTCAATTAGGAAGATAGCGTATTTTTGGGTGCTGAATATATATATATATATATATATATATATATATATATATATATATATATATATATATATATATATATATATATATATAAACAAAAACACATACAAAAGACAACAAGGAAAAGACACGATACATTAAAAACAGAATAGAGAGAATAAAAGAGGAAAATAAACAGAAATAATACCCCGATGTCAACCAATTAAAGAAGCCAAATATAAAAGATATGTGAAACTCTACGATCCGATTCACTGAAGCGAATGGTCAGTAGACTCAATAATAACATCTTGATTGTGTATTGTAAAAGTTTAGGACGACTAAGACAAAAGAAAACACAATAAATATCTAACAAGTTTTGGATTTACTTCAGGACATTTATAACTCAAAAACACAATAGCAACAAATGATAATAATAATATGTGGCACTTGAGAGCCGAACGGGAATTCAGGAATTAACACACATTGTACGTTTAAAGGAGAGGGGGTGTTTACAGATCAGCACAGGAATAATTATAAATATTTAAAAATTGTCCATGATTCGATCAGATTGCTTTGTCTTTGATACAGGAAAGGCTTGTAATGAGAGTGTACTTGTGCTCTTAGGGAAGCTGTTCAAAAATATTTGAGTTTTAGTCCTTTAGAATAAATCTTCATCCTACTCAGTCAAATTTAAAAGTAAGATAGGGCAGACATACAAAGGTAGTAGGTTTTCAGCCTGCACTTTTCCCCCATACCTGAAAATCCCCTTGGGGCTCACGTTTTTGGTCCTAATACACTTGAATAGAACGTAAATGACAAAACGTATATCATTAAAACTTCGGCGAGACGTAAAAAGAAACAACTTTGTCATATGAATAGCTTCATTGAGTATTTTTAGATAGCCCAAATAATAATAATAATAATAATAATAATAATAATAATAATAATAATAATAGTGAGGACTTTGTATAGGGCCTAATCCTTATTAGCTCTAAGCACTTTACAACATCTATAATGATATGACTACAGAAAAGCAAATAACAAAAACGATGAAATTGGAAAACAAAAAATACTAAAAATATTTAAGGTACGAAAACATTATTGGATCTTTAAGTTTGTTCCTGCAGTCGAAAAAGGTGAGTTTTAAGAGCACTCTTAAAAGGGATCACTGTGTCTCTGTGTCTAATGTCTATGGGCAATTCATTTCACATTCCTGGGTCATGGTATGGAAAAGAACGTCGTCCATGTGCCTTCGTTTTCAATGTTGGAACAATGAGTATACGATTGTCAGAAGAGTAACGTAAGAATCATGCTGGTGTATACATGAGTGAGGCCAGATAGGTATGTTGGACTGGAGTCTGTCAGTGAAACGTAGCACAGAGAACAAAGTTTGTGTTTGATTCTGGATCGAATGGATAGCCAAGTGTAGGGTACAGAACAATGGCGAGGGTGTGCTCTGATCTAGGTGCTCTAAAGATGATTTGAACAGCTGTATTTTGAAGCTTCTGGAATAAATATTGTGACGAGCCAGACATAACTGAGTTTCAATAATCCAGTCTTGAAAGTACTAATGAACACACGTGTTTTAGTGGCATCAGCTGAAAGATATTTGTGAATTTAACTGATGCGTCTCAGCTCAAGATATTGCATATGTTCATGACATGTCGGTGCAATGTGAGAGTACTGTCTAGAGTAACACCTAGGTTTCGAACTGACTGTGTGAACTTAATGCTGGTGTTGCTAATATTTATTGTTTGAGGTAAATGATGTGAATGAGAAAATCTTTGTGTTGTGATCAGAATGGCATCAGTATTAGCATCATTCATCTGCAGCTTGGTACATGTCATCCATGATTTCACATCAGAAACGCGGCTCTCTACTTCTTGGATGGTAGCATTAACTTCAGTTGGGTGGCTAGATTTGTATATTTAGGTGTCATCAGTGTACAATTATTGAGACACTGGGTGATGATCTCCTGTTGACTAAGTAAGACTTGAACCACTGTAAGGCTCTATTCTGAATGCCAAATACATGCTGGAGACGGTGAAGTAATATATCATGGTCTATTGTGTCAAATGCTGCAGACAAATCAAGGAGAGTGAGGACTGTAATCTTTCCGCTATACAACGCAGACAGAAAGTCATTAAATACTTTCAGAAGAGTAGTGTCAGTACTGTGGCAAGGGTGATAAGTAGCATGTACATTACTATAACGATTGTTTGAATTCAGGTGAGATACAAGTTGGGTTAGAACAACTTTTTCTAAGATTTTTTTATATGAACAGGAGGTTAGAAACTGGGTGGTAGTTCTTTAAATTGTTATAGTCAAGTGTTGGTTACTTCAGCAGAGGCTTCACGATGGCAGTTGTGAAAAATGGTGGGAATTTCCCGGATGAGAGAGATAATAATTAGTGACGGCATGCTGAGTCTAATCACTCAAGCAGCAGTGATGTTGGAATTGGATCAAGTTCACATGACGTTGGTGGACTCTTCATCACAATTTTCCGGACTAAATCCATAGAGACAGGTTCAAATGCTCCTAACGGTTGTCGCTGAATTCTGTATCATAGCCATATGGTGACGAGTCAATTAAATTGCGCTGTCAAGCGTATCTCTAATGGTTTGTACTCTGTCACGGAAGAAATATGCAGATAGGTCCGGAAGGTCTACTGGAGAGAAGGTAGTTGGAAGTGGTGTAGATTGTTCCTTGATATTAGTTTGTTAGTTATCTCGAAGAGCTCTTTGCAGCCGGAACTCTCCGTGATCTTAATACTGTAGTGGGATAATTTAACTAAATGGACTGTTTGTGACGTTCTTCTTAGCGGCTTCGAAGATTTGTTTAGGAATAGTGAGTCTGGTGGAAATCCTAAGCCTCTCTGCTTTACGGTGATGCTGGTCCCTAACACTGCTATACCACGAAGAACACTTTGTTTCATTGATACTCTGTTTTTGGTGGCTGGAGCATGTTTTTTTTTTTTCAAGCAATGAACACAGGCAGCTATCGAGTTGTTCTGCTGTTGGAGGTAAGCAAGTTGTTAGGTTTTCTTGGATGTTATACATTAGTTTTGGTTCTATTTATCATACGGAGGTTTCTCTAAGTAGCAAATAAAGGTGGAGGGTTAGGGACTGATACGTTGAGATGGCATATAATGCAGAGGTGATCTGATTGCATGATCGTGGGATACAAGGGTGGATTGCAGAATATTATCATCAGGTCTCTGAAGAATCCAGTCTAAAATGTAACCAAGTTTATGGCTGGGTTGGTTAACTGACTGTTTAAGGTTGAAAACATGTATGGAATCTAGTAGTTTATACGTGTATGGGTTTCCAGGACAGTCAAAGTGAAAGTTGAAATCTCCAAGAATAATTAGGTTGCCACCTATCGGATTTCCATACTCCAGAAGATTAGGAAACTTCCAAAAAGAGAAATTCAGTCAGGTTGTTTTTTATACTAGGAGGAGGGCGGTAGAGACAGAAAAATGGACTAACCTTTGTTCCAGTGTGAGTGTTGGTTGGACTAGATCAAACGATATGTGGCAGAATTGAAAGCTGTGTTGTACTTAAGACATGCTATCGTGGAATTCTTGGTGATGACAGCAATTATAGGTACACCTCCGTTAGAGTGGCATGGGAACGACTTGATGGAGTAATCGGTGGGTGTTAAATCCGCACACTTGGGCTCATCGGCTGATGTTTTTAGTCATGTTTCTGTTCGGAAGTAGACGTCGATATTCTGGTTGTTGATAAAAGTAACTATTTCTATGCGCTTTTCCGGTGGTCCTACTGAATGTGCGTTGAATAATGCAATACGCAATGATATCTCTGGGGAAGTTGACAGAACGGTTGACAGTTTAAGATGGATTTGCACCAGGTTATCAAAATTAACGGCAGAATTTTAAAATTCTTTATCTGGAAAGGGCGAAGAGAGATAACTGAAATTTTTCAACCTCTTCTACGCATGGCCAGTTTTAAAACGACCTTTCTTTTCGTCCCTTCCGTTTACATTGAAGTAATGACGAATGTAGTCCCAGTTCGTTTAGTCTTGAGCACAATCTAGTATGAAGAGCCAAGGTGTGGTCATTTAAAGCAATTTATGAGGGTCCATCATAGCGTAAGTGGGTTGACTGGCGATAACGTGATGGCGGTTTATTAAAAAACAAAGGGCGTCTTAACAGTGGAACAAGACAGCTGAGAAAAAATAATAATTGTTCTCGTTTCAAAAACAAGGAGTTGAAGAAACACATACGAACTGAGCAGCCAGTGCATGATGAAACACAATAATGTAGACGAAGAAAGACAACAAGCACATATATCATGAAAAATAGCACAAAAACGGAAGAGCTACGCCAAGCTGGTTAAGCGATAGCGGCCATCTTTCCGGAAGTCATCAATACTTCGACGATGTAAACGGTGGTATGCCATATGACTGTAATGAAGCAGGTTTTACTTATCTTTGCAATTCAGAATTATTAAATAATCTGGACCAGAACTTTCACTTCTCCAAGGAAGGAAAGAGTTAACTGTCTTTTGAGAGATGTGATACAGGCTATTCTCAGTGTACCGGAGAACAGAATGTCTGTTAATTTCAAGGAGTTATGGATGAACAGATAATCAGGTCACGGTTTTTTAAATATTTTATCAGGACTAAATATAAGAGACTGAACGACCAGTATAAGAGACTAGACGACCGAGAAAGGCATCAAAAGTCGGTGTGATGCATAAGCAGGCAAGAGGGAACCCGAGAATATTCCAGTTCAGGTTGACCCAAAACCCATCAGCAATTTTGGAGAGTTAACAATAACAACCAGTTATCAGATTAAAAAAGTCATTCCGGACAATTAAAATTCGAGAATTTTATTCGATTTAATAACGAAATATGCTGTATCAATACAAAACCAGCTGCGAATTGCATTTTAGACATCTAAGTTCATTGATTTATCCGATGGAGGTGCATCCTGCAATTGGTCATATAAAATACTATATTGTTGTATCTAATTAATGACATTGTTATATTCTGATGGAATGTGCTCGTGGTGTTCTATTCTGCTTTCCATTTATTCAATCCATTAATTTCATTTTAATATTCTTTTGATCGAGCATCCTGTAAGCCTGTATCACCGCCCAAAAAGCCGAGACAGAGATAGTACGTTCCGTGTGTGTACTGGCTATAGAAATTCAACTTTGCAACAGTGTCATCAAAACATAGTCATTTCCATTCCCAAGAATCGACGATTACATTGACTTAATTGGAACTTGTGATATGTCACCAAGTCTGACCTTTTAAAAAGACACTAGCAAATTCAATTCTCGGAAAGAGCAAAAAAAAAAATTCAGCATTTGCAACTACAAATGGTCTTTATCAATATGAAGTAATGTCCTCTGGAATGAACTATTATTCTGCAACATTCCAGCATTTAATGAACATGCTAAGATTACGTATATTGTTGAAATGTTATTTAAGTTTTAAATTCTTATTTATTTTTCAGTACATGCTATTCTGACCTTGATTCAGGGTTAGTGGCAACCACTTAAACATGTATTGTTTTTATGTTAAAATGATTGGTTGTTGTCAAGGTCAAGATGGGACTAGTGAATTAAGAAGTAAACAACTTACAACTTTTTATTCTTAAAAGTAAAATGACTGGTTATCGCCAAGTTCATGTTAGGAGTACGTGATATAAATGATTAAGTGACTCCTCTCCCCGTTTTTCTCGATTTTGCAATTTTGAGATTGTTTTAAACTGCGTATTGGGATACGATACAATCTTTGTTGAAGTGAAATGTGTTTAGTTTTGTGCTTTTACACTTGACGTTGTCCTTTTCTTTTGTTGTTGTCAGTTTTTTAATCATCGTTAACGTTTCTTCAGTTCATTTGGATTTTAAAGGATTAATTCGTATCTCTGGAAATATTTTATGTGCTCATACATAATTCTTGGACAAAGACAATTTATCCAAATTTTATTCGGATTTCTAACACAGGAGTGTCAAATATTGTGTTTCCACAAGTAACTGCAGATAAATACAAAACGGACTTCAGCATACATCATCCTCTTCCATCTTTGATTTTCCAACAGGACTCGAACTTTAATCTATTAGAGCATTTCACTAATAGGACTTTTGTAATTTAATTCGTGGATTATTCCCAAATTATTTTGGATATGATTCTTACAACTGTAAGTTTTCTCTCCATTTTTGTTTTCTTCTCCACGGAAATAAATTATTGTTCATTTTAAAAAGCTTATCAATAGGTTGTTCATGACTTGAGAATATTCTTAAAACAAAGTTGTTTAAAATCTGATTCCAATTTTATATGGTAATGATTCACATACACGTTTTAACAAGAAAAAAAAAGTCGTTTTCGTTCACCGAGACCTCTACGTCAGATATCATTGTTTCTTTCAAAAGAAATTATAATGTGCTCGAGGAAGTAATAAATAACGATCAGATGAAGGATAACGTGTGGATTCTGTTTCTTTGTGACTTTGAATTTTCGCTTAAAGCTGGAATTCGCTTTCGTAATTTGTGTGTTCTGTATCGTGTTCCGCTTGTGCTTTCAGGAAATTTTACTTCATCAGTGACCCACATTGCAACATTATTCGAAGTCAACGAGAACAAATTTTTAGACCCCACCGACGACATTTGGAGCGAAGAGGAGGTACATCTTTATGGAAACTCTCTTCGATACGTTACTGTCAAGGCTCACAATCTCTTGAGGTAGGACGGAGAACCAATGCTAAAATCTATATTAAATACACAAAGTAATCATTTACATAGACCATAAAAATATAATTTCAACCGATACGGTAATTGGCTCAATACACGTTTGTTAAAAACAATAACATAAATAAAATCAAAATGAATTAAGGATACGAGGGATGTTTGACATGTTCTATTTTATAATCACTTTCTCGTTTCGTTTAACTTAACTATAAATTTAGTCCTGATCGACACACAAAATCTTTTTCTTAAAATTGATTGCTGCTGTATGTACAGCAAGCCGGACACCTGCAAATATATACTTGTGTTTTATCACAGACAAATGACCGTGCTCTTAGAATGTCGCAGAAGGAGAATAATAAGTCGCCGAGCATGAAGAAAACTGCCAAGTCCGTGCGATCTTAGGGTACTCTCCCATTTATATCAAGGACAACTTGTACCAAGTTTACAGATGTAATTTCTCTAATATATGCTACCATTTTGATTATTTTAAAGACGTTTGTCTGCTATGTGTCCAGGAAGTGGTTTCTAAAGGGCGCATTTGAAATCCACAAAATAGTTAATCGCAGAATACTCAAGAGTGACCAGAGACATTTCAAGCAAAGTGTCACAGGTGATGAAACGTGGATTTACTTCTTTGAATCAGACTAGTGAGAAACAATTACAAATTGGATCGGAGTCGAGCAGAGACTGCTAAGAGAGTTTCATCTCATTTTTCGATGCCAGGTCTCACAGGTACCTGTGCCTACTATTGCTAGTGTCACTAGACATTTGTATGGCTCCACGGTGTTGCCAAAGATTGCGAAACAAAAATATGGAACCAATCGTCCGCACACCCGGTACTTGAAATACCCATCTACTCCCAAACTACGCATCGATGTATAAATCTGCCGTCGTGCCAAACTTCCTAAAGGAGCACGCATTCAACCCTTACGATATCCTCCATAAGACCGTGTTTTAGGAGGGGAACACGATTAGAAAATCCGTCCTTCCAGACAGTGAATACAAAAGTGGCGATTAATAATTGGATTATCAAACTCCGAAAGTGTGAAGAGGTCAATATGGAGTACTTTCAGGGGATTACTGTATTTAATAATTTGATAATCAGACTGACAGTGTGTATAGGTGTATAGAGTGCTTAAAGGAGATGCACTGGCCTGCTGTTCACTAAAACACCTCATTGTTGTACCTTACACTAAACAGTTGTTTCAACCCCAACCCCCAATCCCCCAACCCCCCAAAAAGAGATGTGCGAATGTGTATGAAATATAGAAAGGGTGACCTTGTATTGACAATAAGTACTTTCAACTAAGAGTAACTGAAATAATGAGTGTCAAACAGATGGACATGTTAATTTTGCCTTCTAATAAATGAGTACGATTCTCCTCTGGAAACAAATACAAATCTTGAAGGTACCATTACGTTGGAATTAAAGATTTATCAAAGTATTGTCATCGCAAAAAAAAAATATTCTGGGCCGAGAATATATGTAAAATGTTTAATTGGTTCTTTTGGCTAGACAACAATTATGAGAACAGGGAATACGATGCTAAATTATAGATAACTCAATGTATAATGTCTAGTAGAGAGACCAATTTTCAACTTATGAATCTGTCTGCATCACTTAAATATTACAACCCATTGGTTAGTGGCACTACATACCATGGAAGCAACTGATGACATCCGAAAGCTGTCGCTAGGACATAGCACTAAAATATCGGCTCGATCCTCCGAGGAGTATATAGGGTTAACATATCTAAACCTTGGTTAGCGATGATTTTACACCTACTACTTTCTTGACATGCGATATGTACACAATTATATACGTATATGAATAATTTTAGACCGAAAATGGTGTTGGCAAATTACTTTAAAAGGATACTTTGCATGTTTAAGATCAAAAGTAGAACTACGTACCAGAGAGAAGCCATTACTGGTGTATTGGAGTGAAAGGTATTTGTTCAAACACGGACCAGCAGTGTAAAACTGCTTACTTATGAGTCCATTAAAGTTTTGATTAGATGCTTGCCGCCGGATCTAATGAAATTCGCAGATCCGAAGCACAGAAATATCTGCTTGATCCGCCAAGGCGTAGATAGAGTTAACTTATCTGAGCCATGGCTTGCGAAGAATTTGTAAAATACAACTTTCTAATACTCCAAATAAACGTCCAATCACCACCACCAACATCCCATTTCGCCTGTGCCGCCCAAACAAATTTGCAACACGTACGTACGATTTTAACTTGCGAAAGCAAAACTATGGACATCTACAACACAAACTATGAATACAATGTTTAGCCTGCACAGCTTTGTAACCGCAACAGTGATGATATAGATTATGACGAAGTTTCTTCTGTTACTTATATTTGATTTAAATAATTTATTTATTTTTGTCAGATTCAAATTTGACATTTTGGATTAAAAATTCATTCATTGGGAAATTTTTCTAGAAATTTCCTCTACAAGTAAACAACAGATCTTAACCTCATTTTCTGACCTTGCTTCAGAGTGTAAACAAGCTTCTAAAATGATTGATTGATTCCAAGGACATTAGAGCTTTATTTTAAAAATGATTGGTTGATTCCAAGGACATCTTTCTAGATCATGATGTTTGCGTGATTTCTTGAACGTGAGATTGTTCTGAGAGATTCTGGAAGGTCGTGACCCCTTTCCTGTTTACGTAAAAACAGGTATTTAAATTATTGTTTGGGAGAGAACAGTTCAGTAGTTAGTCTGGGCTTTGGAATACAACTATGTGTGTTTTATTGTTTAAGTGTAAATTATTTAATTTCGTTTGGAATCAAGAGGAATTTATTGTGTTATTTATCTAGAAATTACTTGTGTTCATTTGGATTATAATAAAACTAAAACTGACTTCATCACGTGATATCGTCATCCATATTGGATTACATCGTCAAGATTCGAACCGGGAACTATTAGGACATTTTATTATCAGGACTCTTGCAATTCCACTAGTGGATCATATTGTGAATTCTTTTGGATTAATTTTTGAACTTGATTCTCTAAAACCGTAAGTTTAAATATTTTCTTTTATGAAAATATTTGTACTCAATAAATTGTTTGTTAAATTTTACAAGCTTGTTATTTTCACTTCTTTCTATGTTGCTGCTTATTCGAGCCTAAGCACGTAACACTTCTGTTTGTCTTATTATTAGTTTAAAAAAAACAAAAACTAGAATGTTAGGCATGATTATCCACTATGCAAAAAATACATAAATTTTCCAGTTTTAACGCAAGATGCCCTCAAGGTGGGTAATTAGGGATTGACATTTAAATAAAGGAATCATTTAAAAGTCTGTACAGTTATAAATGTTATATCATACCATCCTGGTTTTGTCTTTCTGAGAAAACGAAGCATCAATCGACGTTGAAAAATTATTTTACTGAGCGTTCTTAAAATATCCCCACCACAAGCATCAAAAAAACCAGGATAACAAGAGGAATATAGAATGACAAGAGTACTTTAACGAAGTGACAAAAATATTTTTGTCTTTTGAATTACAAGGGGAACATGTCTACTCCAAAGTGTTATGCGCGTATTCTTAGCTCAGAGCGAGCAGTCACTTGATAGAAGAAATGTTAACGATGCATTAACAAAAGGAAGGAAGTTATAATAGAAGCCTTGGATAATGATGTTCTCAACAAATGTAGAAAAATTAATTATCAAGAAGAACCAAAGTCACCCTTACAGATGGAAGACTCTGCTAACACCAGAAACAATACCAACAAAAGGTTAAGAGTGAATATATACCAGTTGGTCCAAAACGCAACAAAATGAGTGCAAGTCCACCATCTGTTAACTTTCCGATACCAACCACCTCCCTTAGTCCTACTTAATGTTCCTTCTGCAAAATGACAGTACCCAAACTAGTTATTTTTCCAAGTAAAGACAAATATAGGCTTTTCATATGCAAGAACATATGCATAATACTATCTTCAGAAACAGTGAACTATTTCAAAGTTTGGGAATTCATCTCTGAGAACAGATACAAACTAAAATTTTACTCTGGCAGTCTTGACGTTCTCGATGCTTCTAACTAGGGTATCTTGACTGGACTTGCCAAGGCAAACTTCAGAGACTGATTTTTAAAAAAAAAATTAGAATTGCGATAACATTTTCATCCCTAATCTTCGCGTTTTTATTGTGCCTCACTAGTCCTTCGTTAGATCCAACAAGATCAAGTAACTTTAATAGATAGATGCTTCATGTAAATGCGAGAACATTTTCATCCGTACTCTTCGCGTTTTTATTGTGCCTCACTAGTCCTTCGTTAGATCCAACAGGATCAAGTAACTTTAATAGATAGATGCTTCATGTAAATAACGACCGTTAAGTATTGCCCCACGTCGGATGACTGCTGATGGGGCTATTTTTAAGCTGTATTTAAGAGTAAAAGAGTTTTATCCTCCTTCCAGCTCTTACTTTCAATATATGTTTCATTCCTTTCAATACCATATCGATCTCTTCTTGGTAATACGTACCTGACCCATTATATGTCATATTTGATCTTTTCAACATTTTATGAATACGCAACATATTGTTCGTTTATCTGTAATCCAGCTCTAAATTCTACAAAACATGATCCAGGGTGGTAATATTAAAGGTGTTCCAATAATTAGAAAAATGTATATATCTGATGTTTTAGCTAGGTGAAACAATTCTTGCGTTTTCTTTTCGTGGTCCATATTATGTTTAGAGCACTAAACTACAAAGGTCACAACGTGTTTTTAATCAAGCTTTTTTTCTTCAGCATTTTCATGTTCCTTATATTTAGTTGACCTTTTCAAATCAATATATTAGAAAATTCAAATTGGCAGTCAATGCATACAGAAATGAACCTAGAATAAATGAGGAAAATCTGATGCAGTATGTAATTCCATTCAAGATGTCGTGTAATCATATTTTATTTCAATTTACAGTATATCCATGTAGTTTATAGGAAGATACTTATTATGTCAAAAAGTGTAAATAATATTTGACAATTATTTTTTAAACTGTATCTCTTTTAGCGTGTACAATTGTTTCCTAATTCTCCTTGATATGTTTCTCGTCCGTTGTTACTGATTTTTGCAATTTTTTCGGTCTTGCTTTAACGGCCATTATTTTGTATATTATATTTGCAATTGCCATATTGAATTCGTGTTTCTTCTCTTCCATTTCTTATGAAACGGTTGATGCTGCTATTTTTGTCTTCAATAAGCTAAGATCTTTTACGAGCCAGATATTGTCCACGACTTTCCTATTTATATAACAGAAAATGGCACGATAGAATGAAGATTTTAAACGTCACTTGCAATATAATACTGGCTACAATATTTTAAGGAAATGGGAGCTAAATGCCTTTCTCAATGATACACTGATATAATTATACACTGATACAATGATACACTGATACAATGATACACTGATACACTGATATACTGAGGCCCGCATATTAAAATGATGATGTAGTGAATACACAACAAATACAAGTTAATGATATCGTACTTCTGGCTTTTGATTTTGCGGAGGTAGGTCTGTGACATTTTGAAGCTGTTGGTCCAATGGAATATACAAGTATTTCAGGACAAGATTTTGATCCTTACACCAAAAAAAAACATAGCTGAAGGCCATCTCAAACTGTAGAATATTTTGAAAACAAATAAAAGAGCACTATTATGTAAATCTTGATGAAAAGTTATTAAAAATTCAAGAAAAGGCAAATTAACATCACTATAACAAATAAAAATGGAAGAAATTTGTTAATTCAATTCGGTTGATATAGGTATACTTCCTGTTGACGCTGTTGAAGCTTCTCGTCGAGGATAAAACAGCCAAAAATATCCACTTGAATCTACAATTGAACAAAAGCAGCAAAATAAAAGTGCGTGAGGTAAAATTAATGCAAATAGTATAAATATACAAGTAAGGGAATCAAAATGACGATTACAGTAAAAGAGTTGAAAGCGGAGAACTTCCGTATGTGATAACAATTGTGCACAACCGAAATTGACAAAGAACAAGAGGGGTGTAAATACTGTTGAAGTAGTCAAATCAAAAAGAGAATCAATGAAACACGACTGAATAGTTATAAAAGCACACAAGGAGTAAGTTTGGAAACATATGAATGTGACAGAGCTCTTTATGTTGAATCTCTAAAATAGCTGGAAAAAGTTTTCTAAGAACATATAATTGAAGAAAAAAATTGTAAAAATAGGAATTATTATTAGGCGAAAATAAGTGAACTTTTGTTTTACAATTTATTTTAGTCGTGTGATGTCAATTGCTACTAGATTTCAAATTAAATCTATGACAACTGACTATTCAAATATGTATATGTACACAACGTGAAAGGCATTCTGGTTTATTATTTAACCAGGTGATGTAGCAATCCGATATCAACATGTTTTAGTTCATTCTGGGGTAATTCTTCTGTCTCATTTTAGGTTTCATGGTGCGTTCGCATTGATAAATGTTGAGGATGTGTGTGAAACGTTAGTATACCGATTTTAAATTTAAAAAATCTTAAAGAAGCGTAAATGTCCGCAACCAGTTTAAATTCATTTGTTTGTTAAAATATTTTACTCAGTTGTTATCATCTTCTTATTTGTGAATGTGATATATTCTAATATCTTCCTTAATTCCATATATTACCATTCCGGGATATTGCATACACTGTATTAACCTTAACACGTTTTCATTTTCTTGTCTACGTGTGATGGTTGTAACTGTTCTTTGCTTTATACCATTAGTTTTATGATTGCAAATTTCTCATTTTGTGCATGTTTATAAAAAAATTTTAAATCTCCTTCGTATTCCAAACTTTTCTTTTATTATTCACATTTGTCATTGTCTGAAATCTCATGACTTTCAAAACTCAAAGTGGCATTGTTCCTTAATCATGCTTTCAAAACTCCTTAATCATACATCGTCATAATAGGCTATGTGTTATTTTGATGCATTATTTATTTCAGTTAAAATGCTGGTCCTCTCCATTTCACAAACTAGAATTGGCAAAATTACAACCTTCATTGAAATACTTGCACCTACTTTATTTCCCAATTTTCTAAAATATTTCCATTGATACGTTTGTTTCATTCGAGAAAGTCGAAAAGTACTCAATACCTTTAATTGTAGCAAATACTGAACTTTATAGTTATAAAACTCTTTTCCTCGTTAAACTATACTTTTTTTTAGACTTTCTTTCTTTGAACATTTCGGAGAAAACTGTATCTCAACTCCCTTTCTTGTTTTCACTATTCTACGGAGCCACAGAGAGGACACGAGGTAAAAAATATTATTTCGTTCCCTCAAATTAATAATTTGTTCCCTCAAGTTAGCATTTCGTTCCCTCAAGTTAATAATTTGTTCCCTCAAGTTAGCATTTCGTTCCCTCAAATTAATAATTTGTTCCCTCAAGTTAGCATTTCGTTCCCTCAAGTTAATAATTTGTTCCCTCAAGTTAGCATTTCGTTCCCTCAAATTAATAATTTGTTCCCTCAAGTTAGCATTTCGTTCCCTCAAGTTAATAATTTGTTCCCTCAAGTTAGCATTTCGTTCCCTCAAGTTAATAAATTGTTCCCTCAAGTTAGCATTTCGTTCCCTCAAGTTAATAATTTGTTCCCTCAAGTTAGCATTTCGTTCCCTCAAATTAATAATTTGTTCCCTCAAGTTAGCATTTCGTTCCCTCAAGTTAATAATTTGTTCCCTCAAGTTAGCATTTCGTTCCCTCAAATTAATAATTTGTTCCCTCAAGTTAGCATTTCGTTCCCTCAAGTTAATAATTTGTTCCCTCAAGTTAGCATTTCGTTCCCTCAAGTTAATAAATTGTTCCCTCAAGTTAGCATTTCGTTCCCTCAAATTAATAATTTGTTCCCTCAAGTTAGCATTTCGTTCCCTCAAATTAATAATTTGTTCCCTCAAGTAAGCATTTCGTTCCCTCAAATTAATAATTTATTCCCTCAAGTTAACATTTCGTTCCCTCAAATTAATAATTTGTTCCCTCAAGTTAACATTTCGTTCCCTCAAATTAATAATTTGTTCCCTCAAGTTAACATTTCGTTCCCTCAAATTAATAATTTGTTCCCTCAAGTTAGCATTTCGTTCCCTCAAATTAATAATTTGTTCCCTCAAGTTAGCATTTCGTTCCCTCAAATTAATAATTTGTTCCCTCAAAATATAAGTTTGTTCCTTCAGATTAGCGTTTCGTAGTAGCTATAGGGGATACCGTATGCTATATGGAAAAATACATAACAGACTCCCCAGCCCCACCCCGGAACTTTTTGGGTCAACACTTTTTAAATCACGCTGGGAGAGTTTAGGTTCAGTGGAAATTTATCATGGAGAATATTAGGACTGTATCGCGACTAGGGAAAGTTGAGTTGTTGTATAGGGACAATAGGAATGGAACAGGTGTGGTGACGTCACGGTACTAAACATGGGTAACAATGCTACAACACAGGACATATGCAAAGGCTTATATAACATATACGACATGCAATATACCGTCACAAACAATGCACAATTTTATAAAGGACGGAAAAAAAAACATTGGTTTACGCAAGAAAGCAATTCTTTTCGAGGCATATGAGTGGTCCTGAAAATGACCATTGTCTCTTTCTTCTTCTTCTTCTTCTTCTTCATCATCATCATCATCATCATCATCATCATCATCATCATCTTCTTCTTCTTCTTCTTCTTCTTCTTCTTCTTCTTCTTCTTCTTCTTCTTCTTCTTCTTTTTTTCCGTCAGTTCCTGACTTTCTAAATGATTCCTTTCTTCTTCTTCCTTTCAGTCTCTGGAATCCAGTCAGGATGTCCCATTGATCTAACTTGTTTCTTTAGCTTCATCCAGTTGTTATTCAGTCTTTCAAACTCCTCTTTTTTCTGCTGTCTTTTTCCTTTATGTTGTCTTGTTCCTTTGTCTCCATTGTCCAGGTATCTAATCTTTTTCACCTCTACATCCAACAGTTTTCTCATCATTTCTTCCGCTTTCTTTAGCTGGTCCACTCCCCCACTTCAACAATGACCATTCTGTCCAATACAATGTATCTTCTAGACTTTTGTGACTGTCAAGTGGTGGCTCCTTCAAGCTTCCCACTCTCACATATTTGGGTGTAATAAATATGTTCAATTTCTTTACTTACTCCACTATCATACCTTCTAGCAAATCTGTCGCTAATTTTAAACTGGTTACAAAGTCTAGGCTACCTGGATACTTCAATTTCTCAAGCTTTTATACCACATATTCTACATCCATCAATAAAAACAAACTGTGTCTTAAATTACTAAACATATCGATTGCCATCTTCTTAGACTATTTAATGTTGAATGGCGCGAATTTGTTGTTGGATTAAATAAATTAATGGATTAAAGTCGCTTATGCAAACTAAGTGCTTTTTCGACTGGTTAATGTCCGAATGTCGGACTAATTAATTGGTTGGTGTTGTAGTGAATAAAACCACCGCAGCAAGCCATGTTAAACATTACGAATGTCGCATTTGATACATGTCTGGTCGCAACAAAGCAGAAAGACACCCGGAGAGGAGTAATATAGTTTTTCCAATCAGAATGCGAAGAGTAATGCAGTTTTTCCAATTAGACCAATTTAGTTTTAATAGGAGAACATATGTACCAATCAATATGGATTCGTATAACTTTTTTTTAAAATATGAATTAAGGTCGCTAGCGCAACTATGTGCTTTCGCGACCAGTTAATGCCCGAGGGTCGGGCTATTTGATTGGTCGGGACCAAAGGTAACTTTGACTACACTAGGCTGTGTTGTCGCAGTCTCCCCGGCACCCGCGTTAAATGGCAGTCTCGCCTTAGAGTAAAATGTCGGGTCACGGCAAAGCAGGAAGGCAGAACAAATACCAATATTGTGTAAGCCACCTGTGCAATTATATCAAATCCATATAGTCATAGAATTTTTCATCTTTCATAACAATAAATATTTCTAGTACATAGTGTACATGTTGTAGGTCCTTAACAAATTTAATTGCTAAAATGTCTTAGCGACATAAATAAGTGTAGTCACTGTTAGGTATTTTAGCTTGTTAATTTTGAGCGGTGGTCAAAATTGATCAAGTTAGATTTCGAGAAAGAGATTGTTTGAAAAGGGTTCTCGTACCAAATTAGAACCCTAGGGAGAAAAATAAAATAAAATAAAATAAAATTAAAACAAATTAAAACAAATTAAAAATTAAAAATATTTAAAAAATATGTATATAAAAATAAATTTAAAAAAAAATAAAAATTAAAAAAAAGAAAAAAAAAGAAAAAAAATTAAAAATTACAAAAAGAAAGAAAAAAAAAAGAAAATTAAAAAAAAAAAGAAAAAAGAGTTTGGTGTTATTTCATTTCTTCCTTCTTCTTTTTCTCTTCTTTTCCCTTTTCTCTTTCCCACTTTCTTCCTACTACCTTCTTCCCTCTTTCTTTCTTTTTCCTTCTTCCATCCTTCTTTTCCCTTTCCTTTTACTTTTTCTTGTCGGTTTGTTGGTGTTATGTTTCCTTGAGCTATCACTATTTGATCCCGGTGTTCTCATCACACTTATCTTGCCACTTGCCGGTTGACTGGTTTTACTGTACCTACATTGTGCCACTACTTAGTGTAATGTTCTCTTTTTTTCCCCCTTCTCCTTCTTCCCTTTCTCCCGTTTCTTCCTTTTTTTCCTCGCATTACAATGTTTATATTATCCCCCCTTTCCCTTCCTTTCCCCTTTTCTATTTTATTTTATATATTTATTTTAGGGTAATGTTAAGTTGTTCTGCTTTTTTAAGCTAGCGGTATTACTATCCGCTCTGGCCCCTTTAACCGATATGGCCTCGTTAATTATTTATCTATTTGATAGTTATAATTTTTTTTTAAATTTTTTTTTTGTCCGTTTATTTAAGGCATTGTTACGTGGGTCTGTTTTTTGAGCTAGCGATGTTATTATCTGCTCTGGCCCCTTGATTGATAAATATTAACTATTTGGCTATGTTTATGTTTATTTACTTATTTGATGGTTTTGATATTTATATTTTGTGTTTTATGTCTATTGATTTTAGGTAATTAAGTATATTTATATAGGTAGCATTTACGTTTTTGTTATACCTTTTATCTAGAATTTGGGGAAATGATGTAACTGAGTCAAGTTTTCTTTGTTGTAGTTGGAAGACGGTACGTTGTCGATGGTAGTTGTGACATATGTTGAATACATGTTCCAATGTTTCAGTTTCTGGACAGTGTGGACATTTATCCGGCGTGGGTCCTGTACTTATATGTTTCATAAAGCTGCCATTTAGTAGTGTTTTACCTGTTCTGATTTTGTTGATTATTTTAATATCAATGGCTGCAAGACTTTTTGGTAAAACTATGACGGAGCGCTTGAGTATAATGTCAAGCACGGACGTGAAGGAAAACAACCCTTGCTCTCACTTTACATTTTATCTACGATCCATAGAGAAGGAAAGATAAATATTATTATATACCATTTTTAAAAATCTACTTTCGACACACGTTGAATAGTAAAAAAAATCAACCACATCATATTATCAAAAACCCCAATATATACTCTACACATTGAGAAAGGAAACAATAACCACAATATACTATCAAAAGCCACAAATATATTATCAACTTTGAGGTGAAGAGCAAAAATCAAACCACAACAAAAATACTATCCACACACAGCAAGGAGAAAATAACCACAATATACTATCAAAAAACACAAATATACTATCAACACAGAAGGGAGGGAAAACAAACCCCAATATATACTATTCCCACAAATGATACGCCAACGCATAAAACAATATATTCGATTACACACACACACACACACACACACACACACACACACACACACACACACGTAAATCAATGAGTGTTTTAATCACACTACTCCACTTATACACCAATTGGCAATTTGGATAGTCTCTTTTCTAGAGATTTGGTTTGAAATGAGAAGGGCTAGGATTTTCTTTAGAATTTCAGATGCACCCGGTTATCTCCCAGGCCGTGCCCTACACACGCTGCGTCTGCTCCACTCTTGCTCTCAATTCACAGTGCAGATGGGAGTTAACTGGCTTCATTCTCCCAGTCTTTTCTTTGGATGATAGTGAAGACTTCCCCCTGTCTTCTTCAATTCCACTTTTTTGGATGCATTACTGGTACTGATTGTGGTGCTGGTACAGGATGTTGTGGCTGTGGATGTCGTACTGCTAGTGCTTGATGTGGAGGTGTCATCGCCTCAGGCTTGACCTAACAGACAGGGAACCTCATGAGGTGAGGCAGGATAGGCTTTAACGTTTCCCCTACTTTCTTTTTTCCATTCTCCTCCTCCTCCTCCTCTTTTCTGTTTAATTTGGCTATAGTCTACGTAGCCAGTTCATCCAGGATAAGTGTGATATATTCCAAGTGCATCTAAAGTGAGATAAATTTTAAAATTCTACTGCTCATTTTTACAGTTGACAGGTCAAAGATGGGTAGCCAGACTGACGAGCTCTTCCTTAACATACTATAAGCGCAAACGAAAACATCCCCAATATACCAAAATTCACAACTATTCATATGATCACCAAAAATGCGATCACTTATTTTATAGCTTCAAACACTAGTTACAAACACATAGAGACTATTTGAAAAGTTGGGGCAAGGAAGAGCTTATAGAGACACTTCTAACAATATCAAACAAATTAAGTTCTTATAGACACACTTCTATTTTTTAAACATAAACATACAATGTTTGGCAATTAAATTAGTACCTCTTTTCTAGAATAATGGCGTAGCCCTGAAAGAGAAGGAGAGAACGCTTTTTTGTCGATACGGCAGTCCACAAATCCTCTGTCCGGTTCCTGCTTTTGTTACTGCAGCTCTCTCTCTCTCTCTCTCTCTCTCTCTCTCTCTCTCTCTCTCTCTCTCTCTCTCTCTCTCTCTCTCTCTCTTTGCTGCTACTGAAGTCTATACTTCTTCGTCCATTCTTCTATCTCCTTAATTTCCGCTCTGGAGAGGTCTTCTGTTATGTATTAGGTCACTTTTAACATTCTGACTTTATCTCTTCAGTTTTCCGTATCGGACTTTGTCTGACACGGTGTAAATTAACATAAACTTCGTTCAGCTTAGCTGGTCTTGAACACATCTTCATAGGATGATGGATCAAGAATGGATGGTCGGACTTCTTCTTTATTTGAATTAACAAGGTGTGCGCACATTACGTACATGTACCTCGAATTTATGACTACACAGCGGTCTGTTTATTGTTCATATGGGAAGGAATCAGTGCTTCATCCCCCAGACGTTTATGTGCCCATGGGGCACTGTTAATTTGGCCTTGGTTCATGGATACATATAGGCCCTTTATGACCCGAATGGTGGGCCATCATGAGTGGGAATGGACCCAGCGCGCTGATATATGGTTTCCAGCTGAGGCAAAGGATGAAGGGTACGTGAAGGCAGATGACTGTCCACTGTAGATTTGTCCGCTGTTTCCAGGTGATTTGGTCTAATGTGGCGTTATGCATGAATTTTTAATTTTTGGTTAAATAGATTGGTTTCCGAAAGTATCTGAATTTTGAATTTTGAGAAAATATTCTGTGCTGTTTTAAGAAGAGATTATTACAACGCCAGTGACTGCTAGTGACTAATTAAAGTATTTAGTTCATAAGTTGTTTATTTGTTTATGTTATCGCTTTGTGCGGCCGGGCCTGTTGGTCCTGGTATTTTTGTGACCTAATTATGGTGAATGGGTTATTATTAATTATCTACAGTTACTAATTTGGTAGTAGGGTTATAGTTGGTTAGTATAGATCAAGTATGTAGAGGAGAGAAATTTTTTTTTTTATAGCTTTAATTTTTAAATAACTGGAGTCCATGCATCTAAATTAAACACATTAAACACCTTCAATGAACCCATATGATGTGTATTGCTCTTCAACGAGCCCATGTGAAGAGCAATGTTCTTTCGATGCTGACGGCTAGTTGCGGGAGAGGGGGGGGGGGGGGGGGTATTGGTGTTGGTGGAGAAGTATCCATTTCCGATTTGGAACAGCGCAAGGCTCGGTGCATCATTCTTCTGTCTCTGGTTATTTTAAAAGAACATCTAAGTCTCGAACGGTTCTACCTTTCTTAGTCTTTATATATATATATATATATATATATATATATATATATATATATATATATATATATATATATATATATATATATATATATATATGGGTGTGAAGGCCTCTGTCGGTGTGTCTTCGTCGTCGCTTTCTGCAATGTCCTTACTGCGGAGAACAGGAATCCCTGACTTGGTACCGTCCAGGGCATTAAATAAGAGTTTCTCGTCGGCCCCAAATCTCTATACCAGTTAGTTTTTATGTTGACCTTAAACGTACTCGGGGTAGGGTGGGATGGGGTGGGGTTTGGATCTCTGTACTTTATTTTCCCATAGACCCTACGGTATCTCCTATAACTACTTTTAGTTCCCCCAAAATAATAATTCGTTCCCTGAAATCAATAATTTGTTCCCTCAAGTTACTATTTTGTTCCCTCAAGATAATAATTCGTTCCCTCAAATTCACATTTCGTTCCCTCAAATTAATTATTTGTTCCCTCAAGTTATCATTTCGTTCCCTCAAACAATTAATTCGTTCCCTCAAATTACTATTTCGTAACCTCAAAATAATAATTTGTTCCCTCAAATTAATATTTCGTTCCCTCAAATTATTATTTCGTTCCCTCAAGTTATTAACTTGTTCCCTCAAATTAATATTTTATAAATAGAAACATTGAATTCGTCTGCAGCGCAAATAGAGAGACCCTTGTCAGCAAGGTTTGTTCAGGTGTGGATATCAGGTTACTATTTAATTTAGATGATGAATACCATTTTATGCGAGATATGCAATTATAATATGATATTTTGTGATAAATCTTCTTCAATGGTTACTTCATGCCTTCACTTTTACATGTCAGAATTGGAGTTATACTGTACAGTAATGATGTACGATGAATTCGAGAGGCCCATTGAGGATTGGATTTTGTTGTTGTTGTTTTGAATTGGAATGTTCTTTTCTTTAAAATGTCTGAACGATCGATATATTTTTTATTGTAGATTGAATATGAATTTAAATTAATCGTCAAATACCTTATACGAAAGAGACTTTCGCCTGACAAATATACAGTAGCCCGGAACGCTACGTATTATCGCCGTCCTTAATGTTCTTATCGGTACATATTAAATCTGTTTTCCTATTGCTGCTTACTTATAATTTTTAAAGTTTCAATAAATTTCCCTCTTTCTATTTTTTTTTTTTGAAAAGAAAAAAATCTTTGTCGTAAATTCGAATAAAACAGCATGTGGTATCTGTCCCAGATTCAGATTGACCTAACACGGGAAACAGCTCTACAGTATTATCATGGTATTTGCCTAACTTGGGTATGATAGCATGCATGTAATATAATATAATAAACATACGGTCTCACTGGACAGTTTTTTTGGCAATTTTTTGTGTGACAATGACCTATAGCAGAAAAGTGATAATAATATTACATTAAGGACACAAATACAAATTAAATAATGATTTTTGTTGAAATGATGCTTGTAAGATTCTGATCGAGGTATTAAAGTTAGTTCCTTATGCAACTAGTGGCTTTTTATACTGAATCAACACTGCCCCCAGCCCCACTTTTCATCACCCCTCAACCATCTATATTTTTAGATATTTACCTCTGTAGCAGACACATGAAAATACGCAAGCCAAGTCTGCGGCTCATTTCAAGCCCAAGTTAGGCTTTTGATCTCCAATGCTAGTCTGACTGTGAGAGGCAGTCAACAAAAAGTCAACCAGTTTCCAAGCCAAACTCAAAGTAATTCTAAACCACATTACAGATTTAGCTTATGTGTGAAGTGACAAATACTACGATTGTGATAATTAGGCTCATGCCTTCTACCTTAAATATTAGGTGTCAAAATGCGAAACTATCCAGTGAGACCTAAATTGCAACTGATCAATGAGACCAAATGTCCATGTTTGTACTAGCAAAAAATGTCAACAATAAACGAAAGGATCCAATGATCAAATGGAACACACATATGTAATTAATGTGGAAATCTATGAATAACAACATTACACCTTAAAAAGAGTTATTTTTTATCTTTATATGAATTGTGGGAAAGCAAATATAAATATATAAAAAATTTATATTAATATTATTAATAATGTTATTATGGAAATGTTAATGTTTACAAGAAAGTTAACTATTGTTGTTTCTTATTTAAATAAGAAATATGATCATAAGCAGCATGTTGTCAAGTGTTGCCCACATTGGCTGCCATGAAATAAAATTATGACCGTAACCTTGTAAGGACACGTGTGTGTGATTTAGATTTTAATGTTCAGTGATATTGCTACGATGTCTGCAGTGTGGCAGTTTGTAGTAATGTCTAGCACTGAGGCATCATGCTGCAGACATGCAGCATGATGTCCCATCCACTCACATTATCCTGGCACCAGACCAATCAGTCGTAACACTAACCACTTTGGTACAACTCGGTCAGGGTTCAACCCCATGACCACCCGCATCCGAGACAGACTCTCTAAACACTAGGCCACCTGAGCGATCTGTAAGGACATGCATGTTACCATCAGTAACTGACCTATAATCATCAAACATCAGATGATATGCTGAATATCTTAAGTTTTTTAATCAAAGCCAATGCAGGTCTAGCAAGTTAAATTGGAGTTTTGTATATGATGAACAGTAGAATTGCATGCACTTTACAAAAAATGTAAAATATAAAAATATTGACATTTTAGAGGAGTTAAAATTCTGCTATATTTGCATCCATACTGGCAAGAGTTTACATCAATAAACTACCGCTAGATAGCATGTGTCTAAAATTAATTGGAAAATCATGTTTGCTGTGATAATTTAGAGCCCGCAATAATACAGTGTTTAAATATAAATAGAGAACAAAAATACAAATGTGAAATCTTTTGTATATGTGCCCACGGAATAGTAGTCTCAACTTTATGACACATCCAGAAGACAAAGTATAGATCTATGTAGATTCAGAGATATTGAACTTTCTACAAAATGTAAAGTTTAAAATTAACTTCAGATTCCAATTTTGTAATATAGAATAGATGAAGTGCACTGAAGAGAACCATACAAATGTGAATTATGTAGTCTCTTGATTTGCAGAATGAAATCATGTCCTTTGTGGCAGGATTATGTGAGAATCAATTTATATTGTATACCAATGATAAAAAATAGGGAATGTTATGATATATTTGCTCTGATTGACCACCTTTGGAGGAAATGATAATGTAACTTGATAACAGCACTTGACAAATTTGGTTTATTACAAATATATATATGTGTGTGTGTGTGTGTGTGTGTGTGTGTGTGTGTGTGTTATATAATCATGCAGGATCACATGTGTGTTATTTTAATGATGCAGAATTATACCTTTATTATTATAAACATGCAAGATTATACCTGTGTTATTATAAGCATGCATGCTTATACATTTGTTAATATAATCATGCAGGAGTATACATGTGTATTATGATAAGCATGCAGGATAATACCTTTGTTATCAAAATCATGCAAGATTACACCTTTGTTATTAATACCATGCAGGATTGGTAACCAACTAGAAATATCAATGCCAAGGTGATTGTTACTTCAGTAGTATAGCTAGAAAACAGATGGTTTCACAGTATCAACACTTCATACTTCAATGAATAGGCTGTGTAATGTCAGTACCAAGTCTTTACCAGTATCAGCAATAGTGCAAGTTTAATAATCCCATTGTAGTTACAGCTTTTTTATTGCAACTTGTACAACATTTAACATGTTTGTAGAGGGGGCTTATAAAGGTGTGCAAAAAATAAATGCATTTTATTTACTAATTTAGTTGATTCTCTAAATTACAAAGCACATGTACCTAAGATAAAATGGATAATTACACAAATCTTAAACTGTAAGCATAAAAAATGAACAGACTTATGGAATTATGAAATGGAAATAAGCATTACAATTTCTCTTAAATACAGTCCAAAATGGCAGGCAGAGAGCTATATGACTTTTTGAAGGGAAGAGGTGTGGATACAACTAAAATTGAGGAAGAGAAGGTAGGGTTGTGTTGTTATTCAGTTTATTGGTTTCAACCATTGACAATAGTTAAAACATGCATCAAACATTTTGAAGATTTTACTTCTTTAGACTCTTTGAAGTTCAAAAGAAATTAACTGCATAATAAGTAGGTATAGTCTGTACTTTGTAAAGTTTGTCACACATTTACTTCAGGAAATGTTGATACACTTGTCTTTCTTTTGTTGTCTATTTTTGTCTTCTCAGGAGCTTCCATTGTTACTTCCAGCAATAAAATTGTCCGAACAGCTGATTAAAAGAGATATTCTAATTAATAAAGGAATACATATCCATAGCTTGGCAAATGAAGAAATTGTGTACTGTTTTGTCAGATTATAAGTGATGCACTTATCTTGAATAGTCAGAATACTTGTTTGGCTTACATGAAAACTGGCTTGTCTATGATTGAAATGTTATTTGGTAGGGAAAAAGGTAAAATTACAGTTCTGATCTAGCAACATTTTTAGATATATTTTAGATATATATATATATTGCCTATGACTTCACGGTCATATATTTTCTTACATGTTATCTAAATGTTAGAGGCTCTGACTATAGGTACCATTAGAGGAAGCCACTGTGGTTGACTATAGGTACCATTAGAGGAAGCCACTGTGGTTGACTATAGGTACCATTAGAGGAAGCCACTGTGATTGACTATAGATGCCATTAGAGGGAACTACTGTAGCTACATAGTTAGCAAGCTAGTTTCAGAGTCAATTGATTGTTTGAAACCTGTCTAGACCAGCTTCAGTGGCAATTTACTCCTGTTTTCTTAGCAGTCAGTAATTTGATATGTACAAGTGCCATTTCAAATACAAATCAATCTCAATCAAAATGTTTAGTTCTAATGCCTTCTCTAATTATAATAGGGAGGGGACTTCACTCAATTAAATTTAATTTAATGAGTGAAATACTCAGTAGGTTTCAAAAGTTATCTGGTGCACTTAGTAACATTTGTGTTTATTTTTTTTTTTTAAATTTTATACTTCTTTGGAGTAAATGTAACTCCTTGTGGAGATGGGGTTCAAAAGGTCAGACATCTTTCTTATGGTTCAGAATCATCTAACAGCTGCATTTGCTTACAGTGATCAGCTACACAGGATTGCTAGTTTATCACACACATACATATGCATGCACGCAGACAACAATTGGAGAGAGAGATCTGTCCATCACACTTTTTTGAGATATTTGAAAATAAAAATCTATTGAGCTTGGTCAGACCATATTGGACATTTAAATAATTTGATTGGATTCCAAGACCTAATTAGGTTCCATTGAATGTGACCTATTTTAAAACTTTTTAGACATTCATTGGAACCATTGTAAGGCATTTTTGACCAGACATTATTAGTACATTTACATAAAATGTCACTTGAGATTCATGACTAAAATTTGGTGGGCATATTATATTTTTATATTATTATGTAAATGACACATTTCGATTTTCAGACCATTTTAGCAATTTACACATTTAAGAAATATTTGTATCTGTTCATAGACCAAAAATCTTATAGGATGGTCTATTGTCTATCATCTAAATGACCATTAGTGTATTTAGTATTCCTACTCTTCATAAACTACTTAAAGGATTGCCATTAAACTTTACAAGCACATTAATTATATAGTCAAGTTGGACTTGATTAAAATGATGTCACTTGGACATCCAAAAGAATATGACCACCATACTGTCACTAATCCTGCTGAATACATGGGATTTTCACTAAGACTTCTTATGAAATATAGTTGGTCCTAAAAGAAAATGAAGTTGATCTGACTTCCAATATGGCCACCATAGTAGTCATATTAAACATTTTATCATTACTTCGCTAGAATGACAAGTTATAATGACATGAGGTTTTCACCAGAACACTTCTTATCATGTCTAATTGGCATGAACTGAACATGTGCCAGTTTAATTTCAGTCTAAGCCATCTTGAAAAGTGTGTCTTTATCCTGAATAAATATCAACATGTTTTTTTTTTTACTGAATGTGTTCTTATGTCTAGATGGTCCTACATGAAAATGGTTTGAATGTAATGTCCAGTGAGGCCACCATTGCAGCCATTTTGAAAATCTTGTTTTATAGTTACACCTCTGAAATAGACAATCATATCAATGTTTGGTTTCCTCCAGAAGACTACTTATGATGTAGTGTTGGTCCTAAATAAAATATTGATTGTCCTAAATGAAATGGGTACCAATCTCATTCTGACACTGAATATATCCACCACAGCAGCTAATTGAATAAAGGTTTAATTGGGGAATAAAGATTTTGACACTGCAGAAATTCTGTTCTGCCAGTAGAGCACAAGTCACATTGAATGACTTTTGTTTGTACTTGACATTTTTGGCATGCATGGTTTTATACATGTTAATGGCTTGCTTTTGGAACATTTGGTTTTCTTTTGTGGAGTGAGATCCATGATTTCTGCCTTCTGGTCCATTGTTTTAACAAATGTCAAGCTTAGCTTCAGTTTTGAAAAGTGTAACTTTTTGTATGCTTCTTACATTGACTGAACTGTTGTATTTCATGAGAGGAAGATTAAATAGAGACCTGAAAAATCTCAAATATCAGTTTTCATATTTATCTTTTTTTTAAAACTTTTTTTTACACCTTGTTTTGTTTTTCTTCACTCTGTGAAGTGCCAGCATCACATAATAAAATCAATTGTTATGATGGTTAGGGGGAAAATGTACATTTAAAATGCAACCCATTCTTCTTCTGTTTATCCTCATTCTTGTCATTATTCCAACATTATAGGTTGACGAGTCTGTCATTGCTCTGATGACAGATGAGGATTTAAAGGAATATGTTCCTAAGTATGGTGACAGAATAGCAGTGCTTGCCTTTGCTAGACGAATTGTATCTTCCGAGTCAATGAAGAGAGGAAGTTCAAGTGAGGATAGAAAGCGCAATCTTTTGATGCGGTTGAAAGATCGACTCAGTTCAAAGAAACGTAATATTGCTGTAGGTGAAGACAGTAATCAGTCTCATGGACGCTATCTTTCTTTAATTGGAAATAGAAATGCAAAAAAGGTACAGAGAAGGTTGGAAGTTGGATGGTTGGATTTTGATCCAGTAACCGAGTCTTATAAGCAGGTCAAAACAGCTAGTGGTGGTGGTACAAGACAACTTAAACTTGACTTGCACATTACAATGACAGAATTACTGCAAACAGCAAAGATATTATTCTTTCCTAATGGAGAATCAATGTGAGGCAAGCTTGATGAGTTTACATTTGATATCAGTGACTTTAGCAAATGTTCCATTCCTCAAGAAAAAACTTTAGAGGAAGTATATAATGTTACAAAAATGAAATTGTTGCGTGTATATATGGCAACAACTAGGAGAAGCGCCTCAGTTGGAAATGCTGAGACTAAAGATAATGAATCCTCAGACCTTGCCACCAATAAAGAAGCATCAGAAGTTCAAAGAGACATACACTTGGGACAACTATTAGAACTTGGCAGAGAATCTAACATGTATGAAGTTTCAAATGATTCTTCATTTGATAATGCCTTACAACTCTCCTCAGAAAAAAATTCCTTTCTCCCATGATATGGCAACTTATAGTCACTCTCAAGATGATAGCAGTGAGGTTATGTTCTCATACTTAATTCCAACATCAGAAATTTCTGATCTAAATGAGACCATTGGGACATGTGTGAAAGTAATTCAGCTCCATAGAGGACATGTTTTCAAAGAATTTATTGAATTCTTCTTGGAAAATAGTAGTTTGGATTTAAGGGGCACAAACATTGAAGTAGAAATGATATTACCCAATGGTCAAAAAGAGGCTGGGGAGGACAGAGGTGGTATTTTACGTGATGCACTATCAGAATTTTGGCATACATTCTATGAAACATGCACAGTTGGCAATCATATTAAAGTTCCAGCCATTTCTCACATCATGACTGACAAACATTGGAAAGCTTGTGCTAGAATAATTATTCTTGGGTACAAACAAGAGAGATATTTCCCCATTCAGCTTGCTTTACCTTTTTTGTCAAGTGCAATGGATGGTCCAGGCAACAGTCATACTGACAGTGACAGTCTTGTCAGTATATTTATGGAGTATGTTTCTGACATGGAAAAAGACGTATTTATACAAGCTTCAACTGATTTCGAATCTGTAAACTTTGACAATATACTTGAAGCTTGTGAATCTCATGATGTGCGTCACAGACCAACCAAAGATAACATTAGTACAATACTGAAACAGGTGGCCCACAAGGAACTCATCCAGGCACCTGCCTTTGTTGCTGAATGTTGGCATGATATTTTCTGTTTGGATCTTCAACCGTTGCTACCAGGAGACCTTAGTGAATTATTTTCATGTCTGGCTCCCTCAACAAAAAAAGTGCTGCAGATCCTGGATGTTCCAGATAACTTGTCCAATGCAGAGAGGGAAACTATTCAGTACCTGAAGAAGTATATTAAAGGTCTTTCTGAAGACATGCTGAGGAACTTTTTGAGATTTGTCACAGGTAAGGATGCAAAGTATAAGAAACATGGATTTACTTTTTTTTTTTACCTAAAGCAAGAGAAAAATATAAAAAATTTAGATTGGAGGAAACAAGCAAAGATCCCAAATTATTTGAGATAGTTGGATTGTCAAGATAGTTTTAAATGCATTTTTGTTTTATGCAAATGGCTAATTGAACCAGATACTGATGACTGATTCAGCTAGTATCACTGGACATTTGTATGCCTTCAAAGTGTTGACAGTTATTGTCAACTGGTACCCAAGATGTTAATTTACTCCATGACATTGCATCCACACATAAATTTGCCATCTTGACAGACTCCTTGAAGGAAAATATCATCCAAACTTTGCATGATCCTCCAAACAGCCCTGATGTACAAGGTAGCACAAGCCAATTTTTGCCTGTATCTTATTATCTAAGATTAGCTAATAAGCAGATGATTAGAAAAGTCACCATATAGATGGAAGTAGAGTTTTCCAGTATATGAACAAACATACCAGAAATTGAAAACAAAATGGCATTAAACAACTGATAATCAGGCTGTGAAAGTATGCAGATGTGCATGGAGATAACTTTGAAAGCGTGCACTGTTCGCTAATACAGAACTTTGTTGTATAGTTCTCTATTATTTAGATACTTCCCCAAAATTAAAATACTTATGCTTCCCCAGAAATCCATATTTCTTTTAATCTTGTGTTAATCTTTCAAGCACATCTAAATGTCATATATTTGAATTACATTATACTGATTTATTGCAGGTGCTGATCTACTGACTGTACAAAGGATATTTGTTCGGTTAGTGTGCTGTGACTCTGAATTCACCAGGAGACCAATTGCTCACACCTGTGGCTGTGTTCTTGAATTACCATCAAATTATGAGAGCTTTGTCGAATTCCGCAGAGAATTTAATGGTATATTGGAATCACGCATCTGGATCATGGATATAATATAACCATGTAGTAATTTTATGCAGTAGTCATTCATGATTTTATAACGGAAAATGTTATGCTACAGCTACAATGTTAAGGATAGTGTGGAGTATATTAAGAATCATATGTATTATTGCTTTCAGTATTCTTGCAAAACTGTTCTTCAATATATTTTCAAAGTAGTTGTTTTCACTTGTATATAATAAAGAAATCTGTTACAAAACTGCATGCAGTTCATGCAGTTGGTTGAAATGCATTTTTGGTATGCAGATAATACAAACAAGTTTGAGTTTAAAATTTTGTTCATATTGAACTATCATTGGTTGAAAATAACATGAAGAATGGACAAAATGTTATTCTGAAGATAGACAAACTGTTCATATGTTTTTTAAATGTTTAGATATAGAGCGACTTCACTGAATTGTAAGCTAATCTGCTTAATATGGTATGGACTTCCATCTGTCATGCATCATACTTAGTTGTTTTCTATATTTATTTTAGATCTGTTCAGCATTTAAACAAATTTAACAGGCAGCATCCTGAGGATAGTATCTTTAAAAAAAATGAGCTTTATCTAATATTATCACTGTAGGTACAACCTATAATAATGATGCTCAGGGTCCAAAGAATAGCATAGCGATATATGTGGGGTTGTGTTAACAAATTTTTTAAAAAACTTCCCCATAGAAATGCATTGAAATTTCAATGTCATCAGTTTTAAATAACCTCTTGATCATATAATCTGCTAGTTATACATATAATCGGCTTTTCTGAGATCATATATTTAGTGTGTTAAAAAGAGAGGTCACCTTAAATTATAAAATGGGAACCATGCTGCCTTCACATTTTAAGCAGAATTGCATTATAATGAATCTCATTATCATGGGTTTTACCTATATTACTAAAAATGGAAACAAAACTTAGCATGACTACTCTTAAACCAGGTGACATAATTTGATCAAATTCCATGTTTTGATAAATGATATTAATTCATTGGCCTAACTTTATGGTCTTTACAAATTTAGAATACCAGTATAATCTGTGCATATTGTTCATCTACCTCTACTTTCATACATCACAAGTGTGTTAAAACTTATTCACATTCTGGCTGTTGATTATTAGTAAACTTAACTAGAATGCATGTAATTGCATTAAACCTACTTATTTTGGATATTAAGAATTAAACAAAGATACTGACCACAAATTTGACCTTAGAAAAATTTGTAGACACAGTTTGAATTAAATATGTACTCAAGTTGAAAAGTTCTATAAAAGTGAAATTGGATCTTCAATGTTTTCTCTTTACTCTCATTTGTCAGAAATCCCCAAATGTTATATTTCACCCACAATTCTGAAACCAAAGGGATATTTCTATTTTAGTAAAATTTATGTCCATTTTCTAACATAAAGATGACTTTTTACTTTCAGTCTTTGTTATGTTGTACATCTGATATAGAGCAATATATTTAGTAAATATCATCTGAGTACCTGCCCCTCAAGGGACTTTTGATTTTAAACCATAGATAGCATAAAGGAATGCTAAAACTGTTTGAAATAAAACATATGGACACATGTTTGCAAGAAATGATTTTATATGTTGCTATATTAAAAATCAGGCATAGAGATATATCAATGAACATTTTCAACAACATTATCTTACATGAACTTTCAATTTTAAAACACATCTTTGTGCTTATTTTCATTTTGTTCAAAACGTTTTTTCTTTCATAGCATAAGGAAATGCATTTTGTGAAAGAAACAGTATTACCTTATTGTGCATTGATAATGTGTTTTTTTTTTATTTTTTGATAATGTTACTAATAAACTTGAGTTGTGCAAGAACATTTATTTTAGTCTTTCTGTCAACATGTACCTAACTAGGTCTGTATGTGCACGTGTAAAGTGCTGTGGCAACTGAAAGTTTAAAAAAGCCAGTAAATGTTATAAAGGGAGAATGACTGGAATCTACAATCATTACTATCTCTTTTCTGTGTTATGCATTTCATTTGATCAGCTGTGGTGGAAAATGTTTGATCCACAATGTGCTTTGTCTGAAATGGAGTTTTTTTAATAATAATATTAATAATAATAATAATAATAATAATGACTTTATTTAAAGAGGGTAACACAATTAGCTAAGAACTAATCTACCTTGAGGCCCTCACACAAGGAATTTATTTAATTCAGCAGCATCTCAGGAGCCACTGGATATATTGGGTTTGGAAGATGGAAATAGAGTGGGTATTTCTAATCTCAACTGGAATACAATTCCAGAGCAAAGTTCCAGAGTATTGGAAACTTTTCTTGAATAATTCCTTATTTAGTTTGGGAATTTTATACTGTTTTGTAGATATTGATCGCAGGTAGGGTGTATTACCAGGTAGCCTATACTGGAATAGGGATTGTAAATATTCAGGAGCACTATTATTGGATATCCTGTACATTAATTTGGCTTTTCTTAAACATATTTGGTCTTTAATAGGTAATATTTTTAACTTACCAGCTAAATTTTCCTTGCTGTCTTTCTGGTTTGATATTAGCCTAACTGCTCTTTTCTGAAGATTTTCCAACTTTGATATGTTTTTATCATTTGAATTACCCCATACTGTATTACAGTAGTCTAAATACGGTTGTATGTAACTGTTATAAAATAATTTTCTGTGCCTTTCAGGGATGAAATGTCTTATCCTACTGAGAAGCCATAAACTTGAATTGACCTTTTTACTGATTGTTTAATATGATCAGTCAGTATTTCCTTGTATCCATCCATTCATGCATCTGCTTTTTGTTTGATATATCATGAGTATTATATAGCTGGTGCTAGAAGACAATCAAAACTATAGAGTTGTGTAAATTTAAAACCTAAGCAGTTTGACACATCAAAATCAACAGTGTCCATAGTTTATCCGAACTTGCCATGTGCATGACTTCCTTTATGACATCGCTGTTTCTACCAGATCCATCTATTTTTTCAAATTTATTCATGCATCCATGAATAAATAGAAAATGGAAAGATGATAAAATAGGCATTATATGCTAAAATGTACAATTGTGTTACTTCAGGAATTTTTTTCAAAATAGACATTGAAATATGTACAGATTTCTTTATTTAAAAAAAAAATAAAACTGTATATGCTACCTTTTGGTTGAGGAAAAAGAAGACATATTATTAGATATTACCATAATTGTTATGCCATTTGAACACAGTATAGAAAATTTTAAAATAAACCACAGATTTATGGAACTAAAAGAATATTTACATTTCTTTAATTATTGTTTGAGAGAGCTGATAAATTATAATTCCTAATCAAGGTCAAATGTCGCAGATCTACAGCCTTTGTTATGCTCTTGATTAGTAAGCAACAAAATAAGATATCATTGTAGATTTTCAAGATCCTGCCTTATATTGTTCCTTAGAAAAAGGTACAAATCTAGGCCTTCATATGGGTCAGTAGGGAATGCTAGTCTCTCTTCTTCCATGATGAATGCACACAAGTCAAATATTTCCTTGTAACAAGGATATGTTTTTCTAAAAAGACACTCAGCTCTGCAAGTGTCAATATCTTCCATTGGGACAAATGTCTGATAGTTTTGAGTTCCGTACAGTGTAGGAGTTTGGTACATAACTTCGGGGCGTCCACTTGGCATAACAGAGTTTCTTGTTGGCCTAATGAGATGTATGTTTCACACCTTCACAACTTCATCCATCTCATCCTGCAATATTATTAGAACTCTGTTGCATAACATCATCATTTTTAACAGTCTATAGATATTATTTGTAAGACAGAAATGATATTCTTTTAATTTGATCTGGAATAAATACGCTTTTACAGTGAATATTTAGGATTAATTTCTTGGATGATACATCATCATCATAATTCTTAAAATACATTAAAATATTTATTTTGTGAATGTAATAAGTCTTGAAGACTTTGCTGCCATGAATTAAGAACAATTGCCTACGTGTCCAAATTCTTAATTCGCCTAAAGGATCATTTAAGGTGAAACTAATGATTTTAAAAAAATACAATTCTGAAACAATTTTTTGGGGCAGAATAAAGAAATAGTCTTACTTAAAGCAAAGACTTGATTTGTTTTTTTTTTACAAAACTTTAATAATAGATTTTAATAATCTTTATGATTATCACACATTTTTTTATGTAAACATAGCAGATGGGATACAACTTAGAGGATCATCTTCCATTCATGAAACTTACATTATTCCAAAATGTGGTCTGTTACATATTTATTAAAATATGATGAAGTTCAGACATCATAGATTCTTAACAACTGGTATATATTCAAGTAACTTTGAAGTCAGTGATACAAAAGCAATAGGGATGTTAAATGATAAAACGATACCAAGTCTTTCATTTTCTCTCATCATTTATCTCATTTCTATATCCCTCAGACTAA
Organism: Unio delphinus; assembly: GCA_029339505.1. Lineage (NCBI taxonomy): Eukaryota > Metazoa > Mollusca > Bivalvia > Unionida > Unionidae > Unio > Unio delphinus. Next base: position 4,882,337 of record JAQISU010000138.1, on the reverse strand, counting down.
ACTAGCGGGAAAACAAAAACAAAATCTCAAGAAATTATAATCATCACCACCACCACAGGTTCACATCATCAACAACAACAGAAAATGTTATTGCTTGTATCTTTTTATGAAGTTTAAAGACTTTCGAGATTTGCATATCTACAGCAAATTGATATATATCAAGAGCACAATACCCCGCACAACGTACAAGCAAAAGCAAAAACAAATGAACGTGCACATGCCAATATGTGTTAAATATCCATGTGAAATAAGGTCTGCATTTACTCACAGTCTCATCTTGGAGCAATAACAATGCATATATCATTAGTCTATCCAGTTTTCAATAAAACTGTCATATATATATATATATATATATATATATATATATATATACACACACCATGTTGGCCTATTCATCATATAATTCTGCGCAACAATACGTCATTTCTGTAAACAGTGGATCATATTTTGTGTTTGGTTGACAATCCGATTTGAAAGAATGATTGTGTTTAAATAAGGTAAGTGATTTTCATAAAGCATAAAAAAATATTTCATATTTATATTACAAATACATGTACATATGAAAATGTGAATTCTAACAACAGGTACTGAATGCGAGGTTGATGTTTGAAAAAAGGCAATAATCTTAAGGAATAAAATCATACAGGGTGACAAATGTATCTCAGATTACCAAATATGACCCTGTTTATCATACCTTTAAAGTGACAAATTGTCAACTTGCTGATTTTCGATGGTCTGTTTCTAAATTCTTTATTTTTTCCCATAAAAGAGACGTTGTAAACACATTGCATTATATTCATTATCGTTTCTCTTCAACATACTTTTATAAAATGTTGAACTTTTACAAATTCTTTTACAAAATTGGTTTATTTTGCTAATATCTCTTGCCATTTAATGGCATTGTTACATTGAATTTTGTCAACCAGCGATCTGATCTGATCTTGTTCATTGGCTAAAATGCAGACAGAAAGAGTCTTTTAAAAAGTAATGCATTTCATTTACATAGCCTGATGCATAAGCATTACATCTTTTCAAAGCCATGTCCAGAATATAGACCAATAAATCGCGAATCACGAAAACACAGGTGTGGTATCCTGTATGTCCAAAATTGGTACTATGTTGAACAATGTTCTAGTAACACTTGAAGCTTTTCAAATGGTAAGCATAATTTATTTTCATCGATCTGTCGAATTCGGTATTCGGTTTGCGTTAATACTATTGACAGAAACCTTACATGCGCAGGAATGCCTGAGATCAATATATACACGCGATCCTGTAAAACCACTAAAACATTGTTAAGATATATAGTTTTCGTGCTAACTTCTAAAAGCTGAAAAGATTAGCTTTCCAAATACTTTGTGCAGTGTCTGTCTATGTAGTTGTTCAAAGTCGCACAATTTTAAGTGTATGTCTGTGAGTATGTGTGTGTGTTTTGGATTTTTAAAGTAACTTTAAAATTTTTGCAGTCATATCCCTACGATGTCTGCATTGTGGCAGTTTATAGTGATTCCAGCACCGAGGCGTTGTGCCGCAGACATGTGATATCAGGTCCCACCAGGTCACATTATCCTGATACCAGGCTGACCAGTTATATATAACCCTTTAAAGCCGAGTGCCAAACGAGGCAGCTGCTAGTACCATTTTTATAAGTCTTTGGTACGATTCGGATGGGTTTAGAACCCGCGATCTTCCGCATTCGAAGCTGAGGCTCTGACCTCTAGCGTACTTGAAAATTGAAATAATATGTGAGAATAATATTGTAATAAATTTGGAGTATGCGCGTTTGATAGCGCCCCATTTTAAGCAATTCTTAGATTGTGTGATTATTGTGATTCGGCGCCATGGAAATATTCTTAGCCCGAAATAATTATCCAATTACTAGGAGCAAACGTCACGGAGTCAAGTGTTAGTGAGTTTGAATGATGTCATGGTTCGCTTGTAGTGAATTCAGGTCAAAACCGAATGACTGACCCTGGAGTAAGATAGTCCATATTAAAATCTACCGGTAGTGACGTACAATAATGGTGTGGCTGAGGTATTTACGGTAGGAAACCGGTAAATTACACAGTGGAATCAATAAGAAGGGATTTAGCAAATACCGTGTATGTGTCCATAGTGGAAAATGGGTGAAGTTATATTCGCATGATGTGCCTGGAAAAGCGTTCATTGACTGGCCTAAGGTGGCGGAGTTAAAATAGTTCCTAGTGAATTTTCTATGGTGTAACTGGTTCGCGGTACGGAAACCTGATGATGATGAAGAGAAACCAGGCAAATATGCGGTTGATGGACTTTTGGCAAGTTGTTTTATCTGTGGTTTTATATTGATTAGAGTCAAAACATACACGTCTGGCTTTCTAATTAACAACTTAAATTGTATGGAAGTCTTTGTAAATTTGGGGAAACATGATTTCTTGCTGGATTCGCGCCAGGATTTGGCACTTCTCGGTCAAGTAATACCCATGTGCGCGTAACAATATATCTCACCCAACAATATCTTTAGTTTTCTGGTGCAAATTTTCGTACTAACATTGAAATTAGATGTAAAAGTTAACCATATGAAAGACACGACTTATCTCTAATATATGCTTTAAAACACGCAAAGAGATTTCAGTGAGGGTACACAGCGTAAGTGCAAGAAAAAAATAGCCGGAGCTGAAATATCCGAAGGGATAAGTGCCGGCCTCGTCGGATTTGTCATTGTACTCAACTTTTGATAATTTATGATTATGCTCAGTCATCTATATTCTAAAAGAAAAATTCTAACGAAAGGTAGTTATACCTGAATCATTCCCATAAAGCAAAATTGTAGAATGCTTTTGTCCAAAATGTCTCCACTAAAGTAGCCATCATTTTGAATGTGTTGAAAGAGATCAATCCAGAATTCTGCACATTGTTTCCGAAAATGTCCCCACCAACATTCTATCCTCTGGTTATGAGTACTAGCACCTTCTATGAATGCATTTTCATTAACTTCTTCATTTTGCCTGTTTCTACTCAGGAAACGCTGGAAACTATTGACGTAACAATTTTCAGTTCCCAGGTCGCCTCTTACGAGAGTGGGTACTCCGTTTAATTTTCCAACAGTACTTATAAAATAACCGCCTATGATTCTTGGATCACTGGAATTATGATACACATAAAGCCATACAATATTTCTTGAAAATCCGTCGATACATCCATTTATGCAGAATCCGTACGGCTTCAACTTGTCGTACGAATCAATGTGCCAGAGATAATTTGGTCCTTTGGCAAAATATTCCCGCCTATTGAGACGTCGTGCTTTTCTAGCCTGGCACCCATTAGGATCCAACGCAGATAAAATGAGTCGCACGTCTTCTTTTCTAACTTTTGAGCCATTAGCCAAACATTTTGTGTGCATCCATCGATATCCATGTAATTGACCTGAATGATTGAGTTCATTAGACATAAAGAATAAAACATTTGCTACATCGCTGTAATCTTTATGCCTTGAAAGACCATTAAAGTTTAGTATACGTCTTAGATGACGTTCACTGATGGTAATCCCATGTTGAACTGAAAGAACAGTGATGATGTCTTGATAAAGAAGTCCTAGCTTGAAGTAGAACTTAATAAGCTCAGTTCTAACACCAGCATCCGCCATTGTAATGCATTAATCAAGTACACAAAGTATAAGTTTTGAGAGAAAGAAATATTAATTTGAGGGAACGAGTTATGATCTTGAGGGAACAAAATAGTAACTTGAGGGAACGAAATGCTAACTTGAGGGAACAAATTATTAATTTGAGTGAGCGAAATGCTAACTTGAGGTAACAAATTATTAATTTGAGGGAACGAAATGCTAACTTGAGGGAACAAATTATTAATTTGAGGGAACAAAATGCTAACTTGAGGGAACAAATTATTAACTTGAGGGAACGAAATGTTAACTTGAGGGAACAAATTATTAATTTGAGGGAACGAAATGCTAACTTGAGGGAACAAATTATTAACTTGAGGGAACGAAATGCTAACTTGAGGGAACAAATTATTAATTTTGAGGGAACGAAATAATATTTTTTACCTCGTGTCCTCTCTGGGGCTCCGTACTATTCAACCCAGGCGTATTCATATAAAACATCTTTCGCTTTAAAAATGTATGTGCATGCATCGTTGTATTTTCCATATGTTTACATGTAAATAATATGTGCCCATGACTGATAATCTTAGCGACTAACTTAGACCCTTCTGATGGGTAATCTTTTCCTCGCTTGCTTGTGTAACTTAATAGTTCTTTAAATTTTCAGTCGGTTTTAATTTCGTTTTTGTTCCGATTGTTTTTATTGGTACAAATGACTGAATACTAATATTTTTGTTAGCCATTTCAAATGGTCACAAACATCCAAAGAATAATATACACCTGATAAATTGTCCTTAGGTTTGTATTATTTTAAAACTAACTTTTCTTTTCGGCAAATTGCAGTATTTCTTGAGTTCTTTCGAAACTATGAGCTATATCAGATTTTGACATTACCAATGCTTTTTTCAAAAACAACTGCTTCACATTCTGAGTCATCGTGTCCGGTTTTAAATATGACTTGGTGATTATAAAGTTTAGGATACGATGACGATGTACTGTATATTTAAATGCCCGCTGTTTACTAATTGAACACCCTCTACAACGATAATATATGACATTCCGTTGTTGCTTTAGTTTTTGTGATATGTCAGTACGACCCTTGTATCATTTAATTAGCTCCAGTAACTGAAGCAGCAAGTCGCCCATTATATACTAGTGTAGTAAACTGAACGTCAACGATAGAATTAACATTTCTGGAAATTGTTCCATGTATTTAAATTTACTTCTGGCTCAAAGCTCAAGCTAAAATCAATCATAACTATTCTATTTCAACATTGATCAAAGACTTATTATATACATTACTTGCATAGTGTACTTGTTTCTAGTTCTATGTATATACTCCTTACATCGCGTAGGAATGACAAATCTAATACATGTACTTATACCGAACATTCGGATATATATATCTATATATATATATATATCCGAATGTTCGGTATAAGTACATGTATATATATCACGCCGTTTATATATTGTGTGTAAATCTTTCAACAGTAAGGATGCAAAATGATGAAAGATGCGAGAGCCCAAGATCTAAACATGCAAACACACATATGCATTACTGTTTGAATTCTTGGCATCTAATTAAATGGATTAAAATAACAACAGAACTTAAATTCTAAGAATTTAACTTTTGATAATTCAGAGAAACAGTGATTTAGTCTCCCTTTATTTTCATTTGAATACAGTAATGGTGTCTTACAGAACTCACTGTACTAATTCATTTCCCATAGTAAACCTATGCAAAAACCATTATATTAAAAATTCAATAACTTCAAATTGTTGAGTGCTTATGATCAAACCTATATTTACCAGTATTGATAAAACCTTGATAACAGCTTCTGTGCAGAGGAAAAGATATGAGACCCTATTTTCTGGACCTACATGTGTTTAAAACATGTGCTTTCGATTCCGCACCAAAGAGTCATGTGCCAAGTTTAGTAAGGCGTGTTCCAAAGTCAAGAGTGTTAACGAACTGAAATTCCATCAAAAAACAAACAAACAATGTCTCTATTTTGTTTCACTTACAACTAGAGTAAGCTCTCAAAAGATTCTTTTTCATAAAACATATCTTACATTATTAACCAATCCTGGTCAACCAAACCCATATATACTCTATTTTATGTTCACCCATTTACAGACTGGTTCCCGTTTTTCCTTACCATTAGTACCGTCGGTCCTATATCCACCCTAGATTTTCTTTTCAGCTCTAGAAATAGTAGTTCAATACACAAGTAATTAAAGTGCACAGTTCTGCTTGTCAATGATTACATTAGTGAATATGAAATTTTATTGCAAGTTTATGTTCATCAAAAGAGTAATGGTACATTTCAGGCAACATTTAAATAGTTTAGCTTTATTTAAGAAAATCAGACAAAATATTTTTAAAAAGCTGTCTAATCATAATCATCTTTTTAAATATCACCATTTATTGCTTTTCAATTTAATGCTGAACTATATTACCAGCCTTGTCATATTACGTAATTAAAACAGAGAAAAAGGTCAAGGTGAACATCTATATGTACATGTATTATTACAGAAAAAGAAATGTAAATGACAAAAGTTACCTAAAATTCATCACAAAAGACATACAATTTAAAACTGCAGTAATGTAGACAGACTTAAGTCCATTAAAACGCAAAATATAAACTTTCAAAACATTCACTGAAAGAAATTAGTTGGATGTAACGTCATGAGAGTTCATCACCATTAAGTATGGTGGAAGAGATCTAAGTGATCATATCGGAAGCATTATGTTTCAAAACACAACTGGGAAATATCATACTGCTTACTGTATTTACTCTATAAATGGTAAATTTTGATAAATTTGATATATGTATTGCTTATATATAAACGAAAGGGTACAACACTCCAAATAACATAGTAAAATCTACGCTACTTCCCCCCTCCCCCTCCCCTTCTTGGCAACAGTTGATATATCTGAATATGTGTTTAATATCCCACAGGATGTCACTCTGTTGTTTACAAAAGGAATTAATTTCGCATATTATCTAGAATTAGACCCGTATGATTGCATGTATAACGTTAATTGCTTTTGCATATGTAGAGTCATTGTATTGATGTGGCTGTATATTGAACTCATACGGTACCAATTCAGTTCCCATAGTAAACATATGTAAATACCATGATATTAAAAATTCAATCACTTCTGAGTGCACGTGATCACACCTATATTTATCAGTATAGGTGAAATCTAGATTTCATCTTCTGTGTAGAAGAAAGGATAAAAGCCACGGCATTTTCAATTCTGCACCAAAGAGTCGGGTGCTAATAAAAGTAATGAGTGTTCAAGAATTCAAGACTGTTAAACGACTGAAAATCTATTAAATAAACCAGTATCTCTATTTTTTCACTTACAACTAGAATAAGCTCTCTAAAGACTCTTTTTTTCCTAAAATATAACTTACATTATTAACCATTCCTGGTCAAGCAAACCCATATATGCTCTATTTTATTTTCCCATTTCCAGGCTGGTTCTCATTTTTCATTATCATTAATACCGTGTGCCCTACATGGTGTATAGAGAAATAATGGTACCTACTTTTCTTTTTGCCTGCGTGAGAATCCGCGTCATACAGTTGCAATTCAACATTTACATTAGCCTGCAACGTCTCCTAAAAATGGCAATGATGTATCATAATGTTCACTGATAACAACCTTTGACGACTATATTCCAAATTATAAAAATGTTTGCTCAGATGGAGCACGTTATGCTTTGAAATTCGTAAGGCATAAAGGGGTCTCATAATTTTTTCTATATAGTAATTATCCCAGTCAAATGCCTTTAGAAACTGAAGGTGGGTTATGATATATAATGTAAAGGACGCTGACTAACTTGTACGCTTTCTCGTACATTCGTTTACATTGAAAACAGATAATAGTACACATTAGCTTGTATCCACAAATTATCAAAATGGACAACCGTGAAAAGGAAAAAAAATGGATTTCTAGATAAATGCAGCATGGATAAATGAATGGGGTAAATGCTGCAACCGAATCAACAACCCAGATTCTCCACAACGTGAGCTTTCCTCACAACGTGTTATGCAGTTATATGACTAGTATTTTCACTACATTGTCATGTGATGATGATTTATGGTAAAAGTTATCTTCATCGTGCTCAGTTTATTGGCGGGCACACTCAAATCGAAAGAAAGATAATAAAATGTTTTGGCCTCTTTTACGGAGGTGTCACTCCTTGCGATGACGGTGTTATTTCACTTCGTTGGGGAACGGAGAGGTACTGCATGGTTCGAACTGTATGAAGCAAACTCTCATCGTGTAAGTCTGACAGAACTGTATTGAAATACTTGAAATAGAAAATTGCATTCCGATATAGAAAAACATATGCATAAAGTGTTACATTTTTTTATAATATATAATTACACTTAATATGATCATACTTTTTTTAAACTTACCAACATCACATAAATATGGAACTTGTGTCTTTTAGACAATAATGTGGATAATTATAAATACCCAATGACTTATCGATTAACATAATGCTTAAAAATTCAAATATTTCAGACTGGCATCCAAAATTGTCTGTGTTAACAGAAAATTATTAAGTTTTAACATTAAATGTCAAAATAATTTGTTCTGTACTTTCAGAGGTATTTTAAATTAATTATTGAAGAGCACGAAGTTGGTAGCAAAATTATCGTTGCAGTATATCAATACTACGATTACAAATACATATAAATTCTTAATATAATTTTAATTTTCAACACACGATATGTCTTATGATTAAAATATTTTTTCAAATGCTTCGACATAAGACTTAAATTGTTTCGAAAACAAATCAAAGCTAATGTCTTAAACATTAAAATTATTCCACTGTGGCTCTAAAAGAAATCTTTAAAATGTTGTGCATAATTAATCTTACCTGCAAAGGAAGCGAATTCTCATCATGAAAATTTGACAGAACTAGTCCTGCCGACTCGGTGCGTTGTTTACATGTCATTTTGGCAAGCAGAATAACATAACTCGCTTTCACAACAGCTGATTCAGCATCATTAATATTATAAGGTTCCTTTACCGACGTTTTCTGAAAGTTTACGAGCTTATAATATAGTATCTTCGTTTTTCAAATATGATCACCTGACTGCACTTTTTAGTTTCCGTTCGGAGTTCGCAACCTTCATGACACCTGTTCTTCGGATTTACAGTTACAGAAACATTTGCTGCAGTAGCATTTTCCATAAAGTATATATGTAGTTAACTGATAACGTCAGCGGAAAGGAATTTCGTACCTCTAGCAGTTTTTGTGTTAACGTTACTAAATGCTAAATTCGCTGATTACAATATAGGAAGAAAACTATAATACACTTGAGCAATGCAAAAAAAATTTGCGCCTCTTATTTAAGAACCGTAGTTTTTATTAAAATCATACACATTTGATCTATAAGAACAAAAATTGATTTTAATAAATTTTCCAACAAATTTTAATCATTGCAATAGTTTTTCGGAAATGTTCACGCGCCATGAACAGCGTCGCCCAAATACATTCCTAAAGTTCTCCACCCAGCGATATTACCTCCGCAAATGTAATTATTATATTGAATTTACTCAGGCGTAACATTAAAAGAAAGCGTAAAGGGGTTTGGGGTTAGTTGCATTGTTTTAACATTAATATATTACATTAATGGTTAGATCATGCCAAGGAAATCGGGCCAAGAAACCGATCCCACGGTCGCACCAAAAGAAAGACACTTTGCTGAGTCTGTTTAAAAACAAAACTCAGCCATGTAAACCAGTCAAAACAAAGCCTGACATGTAAGGACATGGCCCAGAATCCTTCTACTCTTCTGAGCCGTTTTGAGCAACCGAACACATTCTAAACTTGGATGGTTCAACGCAGGGTTTTAGATAGGACATGAACACTCACTCATAGCGTCATATAAATGATTGCCCATCTATATTAGAAGTCTTTAGAAAACAGAAGGGGGAATGGGGCTATTAAGCTACCGATTATTTTTCCGGCAAATACACTTTGAGTTCCCCCACAGACGACGATACGATTAGTTTCACACGCTAGAATTTTTACGCAGGCGGCACCGTTTCCGAATTGTGTTCATCAATTCGCTTTTGTCACCCTTGCCATGCACATATATTTCCCTTCTGAGCCTTTTTCACGGTATTCGGTATTTTATTACTTCAATATTTTATCATCTACCAAGATAAATGTTGCCAATCATTTTCGACTGCGCAAGTGACCATATTTGTGTTTCTTTGAAATCGACAACATTTCTCCTTGTCACATGTATGTTGGAGAGTATAGACAATGGCGTAATGTTGCAAAACAACTATTCTATATAATTTTTTCGCTCGTTTTGGACTATGTTGAAAGCAGAGGAGCAAGGAAAGACTATATCAATTTATAAGGATTTTCTAAAACGAGAGTAAACGCTTTATTGTGGCGCAGCAACCGCTCAAGCAACTTATTTTTACAATACAATAATACAAGTTATTGACAATGCAATACATTCAAATTTTTGACAAGGTAATACATACAAGTTTTTGAAAATGCATTACATAAAAGATTTTGACAAGGCATTACATACAAGTTTTTGACAATGCAATACATACACGTTTTTGACAAGGCTATACATACAAGTTTTTGACAAGTCATTACATACCAGTTTTTGACAATGCAATGCATACAAGTTTTAGACAGGCCTATACATACACGTTTTGACAAGGCAATACACAAAAGATTTTGACAAGGCAATAAATACAAGATTTTGACAAGGCATTACATACAATTTTTATTACAATACAATACATGCATGTTATTGACAATGCAATACATTAATGTGTTTGGCAAATTAATACATATGTCACGGCATAGAAGAAACCAGATGTTAGCATGGGTATGTTAAACAATGAGGCTATAATGTCTCGCCGGCAAAATGTCTGCGGTGTCCAGCGAGTTAATTGACGTAGTCATAAACTCAAGGATCGGTTTAGTTTTGCCAAAGTCAGTTACGTAACGTGTTCACAGGTAAGTGCCGATTTCTTGTTGGAACAAGACATCGTCCAATGTTATCGTAAACATCTTTGACAGACGGTTGGAAGGGCGATGTCTGATCATTAGGAACCAACCTTCAATCGGAATTGACTTAGGCGTGCCAGACATTAGAATCTTAAGTTTAAATATGTCATCTTGAGAACTTCAGTAGTTACAATTATTTTGCTAGACGGAATGAAAATAACCAACTCCGAGACCATTTGTAATGGCGGAATTATTTTGGGAATAATTAGAAAGCTTCAAAACAGGTCAGATATTATTTGCTCGATTGTTGTGAAATATTACTGCAAAGTAAGTGTACTTTAATTATTGCAGTATACATATATATATATATATATATATATATATATATATATATATATATATATATATATATATATAATCACCATTGTAGTTTGATTCATTCGTAGTGTTTGATATACATGTGTATTTTGGGATATGAGCAACGCGATGTGTAGACTTAATATTGTAATTCGTTATTGGGTTAATTCGTAGTAACCTCATGCATGTATTCATTTGATTATAGATTTGCAAATGTTTAATTGAATTATAAACTTTGTATAATGTTACGGTGAGCAACATTAGTATAGCAATTTGCCTATTTGTGTATACTTGTAAAAGTATCATGTGTATGGATATATCAGAGCACGAATGTGTATATCTGTGTACACTTGTAGAAGTTCAATGTACAGAAATGCGTCTGATTATATGATACTATTTTGACTATTTTTTATATAATAAGATTGAGAATATATATATATATATATATATATATATATATATATATATATATATATATATATATATATATATATATATACCGTGTAAACTTAGCAGGAAGAATATGTATTTCGATGGGCACGAATGCGTCACCAAAAAACGGTAATGGCCTATGTGATGAAATTAATGTTAGTGTGGGTTACGTCGCAAAAGGAATATGCTTTGCTAATGTCCGTGTATGTATTCTTTAGAAGCTTTTGGGGACCAGAGGGAAGTACTCAGTGTTGTGGTCCGAGCCTCTGGGAGACAAAAGAGAAGCAGTTTTAGGGACCAGAGGGAATTACCGCAGCTGTGGCCCGAGTCTCTGGGAGACAAAAGAGAGAAGGAAGGACAGAGGGATAAGTAGAATGGATTACGGAGGGACACAAATTTCACACACTAATTCAAAGGATGAACTAGGCCGTCACTTGGTGGAGGGATTTGAGATTAGCTGAATTGTATTTGAGATATTACTATTTGAATTATATTAAATTGTTGTTATTTAAATTTAAATTTGTATATTCATTACAGTAACTATCAGCACCGCTGACTGGGGGCTTAGAGCTTGCATCTCTCTATCACTACTTCAATTTCTGACAAAAAAGAGCCAGGGTGGGTCTTCTCTATTAATTTACAAAAGTTGGAAGCACACCACCCCAAAAAGGGAAGCAATCTAAACCTTTACAACATACAAGTTTTTGAAAATGCATTACATACAACATTTTGACAAGGCAATACATACAAGTTTTTGACAAAGCAATGCATGCAAGTTTTTGACAATGCAATTAATGCAAGTTTTTGATAAGGCTATACATACACGTTTTTTGACAAGGCAATACATACAAGTTTTTGACAAGGCATTGCATACACGTGTTTGACAATGCATTACATACAATTATTTTTACAATATAATTACATACATATTTTTGACAAAGCAATACATACATGTTTTTGACAAAACAATACATGCATGTCTTTGAACATACACATTTTTGACAAGGCAATATATACAAGTTTTTGACAAGGCATTACATACAATTCTTTTTACAATGCAATTCATACATGTTTTTGATAAAAGAATGCATACAAGTTTTTGATAAGGCATCCAACTAATAGGTTACATTTTAGCAGCAAACTTTCAGGATAAATTAATGACTGCATTTTTGGAAAGACGGATATGCATGGCCGTTTTCTTCATGGAAAGCAATCGTAACACATTTATTTTCACGTATGAGGCAAGACCTTATTGGTTATATATTCATGCATAGATAAATATAAAAAATTAGTTTCAGATATGCACATACATTTATCGTTGTAATAAAAACTTTGCAATGAGACCGCTCCGGTGGCCTAGTGATTAGAGCATCGGTTTTGGATGTAGGAGGTCGTGGGTTCGAACCCAGGTTGAGTAAATACCAAAGATTTACAAAAATGATACTAACAGCTGCATCGCTAGATGCTAAGTATTGAGAGGTTAGTGTTAGGACTGGTCGGCCTGGTGTCAATATAATGTGAATGGGTGGACATTATGCTACATGTATGTGGCATGATGCCCGCAGTGCTAAACATCACTGTAAACTGTCACACTGCAGACATCGTAGCGATGTGACTGATTAATTGTTAAAGCTACGTTTTAAATAAAAATCCACCAAAACATCCAAATCACTTTTGCAATGAATATGGATATATTTTTACTTATTAGGTCAAAAATAAGCAACATAATAAATGAAATTTAACTATAAAGTTAAAGATTGAAAATTCAATAAATCAAAACGTTTATGTGAATATGATATTTTTAAATGCATAAATTATAGAAATCTAATAAGCTATTTAACAAAATATGCATATTGACTTTTATTCTCTTGTTAGACCAAGATCGACAGTGTCATAAAGTCCAGGTTGATCAACTATATTTCTAACACGGAGACACAGACAAATTAGAAATTAAAAGAAACAGTGGTAACTTCAATACCTAAATCCTTAAACTGCGAGTACAAAATGATACGAGTTCTATGCCAATTAAGTCCCTGATTATCGACATACAAATTCTTTCTTTAGCTTTCCCTTGTATGATCACCACTCTAAACTCAGTGTAAAAATCCAAGAAGAGCATACAACTTTATCATAAACATTGTAAAAAGGTTAATTAAAATAACTATATGATGCATTTTATAAAATTTCATATGGAAATTATAATAATTCGATGTCATAAAAATTGTCTAAATATTACAACAATTTGAATAAAGGATACATTAAAGTACATATACTATTGAAATTAAGATACACTTATCTACATTTGTCAGATACAGGATAATAAAACATCACTGCTAGATGTACACATTTGATTTAAAGGTATCCAGATTTAGTAATTGATGTATCGCCGTTTGACGTTCCAAATGGTAAAAGAAATTACTCCTACACAACTTATTGAAAGCGTCATTATGAACCTACCGAGTAAATTCCCGTCAAGAAATAAAAATAAAACAAATTACTACTTCCAAAAATCGATATTGCGATTGTTTATCAGTCTGGAACATAAAGTTCACGTCACAGGTTTACATAACAACCGTCAGTTTGATCACGTGTCTGTCCTGAATATTAACTACTGCGTTGTAGTTTAGATTGTCGAACGTGTTGTGATGACCACGCATCGCAACATAACTGTACCGATGGGTAAAAAAAAATGGTAGGAAAGGTCAGATGAGTCTTTACGCTCCAGTATAACTCGTAATATCTAGAAAGGAAAGGTCAGATGAAACCTGGACTAGTTATTTACCTATACATTCTTTATCGTCATGGACGATGAAAATATCGAGTCAATATATTTAGTAGAAGTCTATATACCAATAACTGAGAATAGCTGTGATATCAAAACTTTTATGAGAGTGGCCATTTCCTATTTGTGGTAATGGGTGTTAGGATGGGTTGTGCTGGGCTTTAATTTAAAAAAAAGGCCAAAAAATAACTTCAAACAAATATTACTTCTGCGATTTACAGAAAAGGAGAATTACATTCCTCATATTAGTTGAGAATATAACAAAATCTTGAGATAAAAGAACGTTTATTGGACGGAAAGACTCAGACATATTCTTGTAACAAAATGGTTGGGTCCAAAGATAAATATGTATACGCAGTTAAGTAAGGTCTGTGTTATTGTTGTGAATTACGAATTGCTTTTTAAACACAGTAAACATGACTGAGATCACGTATTAGCATCAAATAAGCAAATGAATTCAGGAGAGAGAGAGAGAGAGAGAGAGAGAGAGAGAGAGAGAGAGAGAGAGAGAGAGAGAGAGAGAGAGAGAGATATTCTTTCTTTCTTCCTACCTCATCGTTTGTATAAATGAAAACGGCCGTCAGTCTACACTGCATGCCAACAAAAAAAGTAAAGGAAGAACCACCCAAGAGAACTTATTCTAATTTTAAAACATTTTTTTAATTTTAAAGAAAAAGGCAAAAGTACATTAATTATGTATCGACTGTGAAAAAAGCCGGACCCGCGATTGAAATGGTGCGGATTATAATCCTACCATTGGATGAGCCTGGGTGTGTCCTTGGGCAAGGCACTTTAATTGCCTCAGTACTAAATAACTTACTTGTGTTCATGTGCCGTAAAACATCAACTGAACATCAACATATCATCAGTGATAATTCAGCTTATTGAGACTGCAAGGAAAGTCAGTTAGATTCGTGTAAACGGGATGACCTTAAAATCAATGCTTACTGAATCAATGGAAAATGACAAAATGGAAGTTCCATTATATGTGTACCTAAAAAAGATTATAATGATTACGATCATCCTTCTCTATCTCCTCATTATCAAAGTCGTCATCATCATAATAGGGTTATACGCATTTGCCGAGTCCAGGAACAAGATGACGACGATTATGACGAGAATTGCGCAGATGGTGGTGATAGTTGTGAAGTGCCAAATTTTCGGTCGATCTATTAATAAACCATTAGTTGTGGCCAGATAGCCATTAGTTAGATTTATGAGACACATCGGGCAAAGGAGAGGTATCGGTATAGTAGGATGTGACCGTTGTACTAATTAACCGTATTTGTTAAGAGACGACTGACCGACGGCGACCTTGTAAAGTTTCATTTTATCACGAACATTTCAGAATTGAGAGAAAACACAGATTCTGTTACTTAAAACCAAAGCATGTCATATTGACCATGACGTAAGCGACTTTTAGAGGGAAGCGGTAGAAAATACATTTGATTCTGAATGGTCGCGGTTAAATAAGGGGTGTGTTTTACACGAGAAATCTTTAGAACATAATATCGGACTAACTAAATTAGAATTTAGTCTGAATATGCTCCTGTGGGAGGAGCCAGAGTCGAATTATTTAAGTAAGTCTCCGGGTCGTATTTTAGAGAAGTATGTCCGTAAAGTAACAAACTAGGGGGAAAAAACCGCCAAAAACAACGGTTGAGTGACACACCAAAACACAAGGTATTGTCTCAATTCCACGTTTATTGTGATGCAATTAATGTAATATCTGCTTCGTTTACAGACCTGCATGATTTCGTTTGATGCATTTGTATAACTGATTTAATTTGATACACTTGTATAATAATGTGTTTTGTATTATGAATCAGAAGTATTTGCATGAATACATTTGAATAAGAATGTGATTTTAAATTATGAATTGGAATTCTTACCTTAATTCTTAGTTAAGAATGACATAGTGTTAATTTATGTCGGAAAACACTATGTTGAGTTATGATAGGGCGTGTTAAGTTAATTCTTGAATTAATCATATTGTTTGAATAATGATTGTGTTCTAAGAATTTAATGTATTACATTAGTTAATGATTTACAAGAATACATGCGAATTCACCGAATTTTGATGTCATAGATAATTTAGCGTCTCGCTTTGTAAGACGTTAATGTATTAGGTCAAGGTATAACGAATTAACAAATGGTTTAACTACATTCATTTGAGGACATGTGTAGTTAATTACTAGCCGTAAAATTGTTATCACTGATAGAAATATCTGATTGTTCGAACCAGGAATAACGGACAGTCTCAACTATTACCAGGGTAACGAGAGACTTAGGTTGTTTTAATTTTCTTTTGGAAGGAAGAAAATAGCTTTTGGGAAGACGTGAAGTACAGAAATAAAGACGTACTGTACAAGTTGGAAGGAAAAAAAAGAATTGAGAGGTGTATACATGACAGTGGACAAGTCCGGATTCAAGCGGGACATCCACGAGAGCAGATTATTTAGAGAGGAACGGACTTCGAGAACAACACTGGATTGAACAGAGAACGTGTTTCGAGGATAACAGGTTATGAAAATCGAACAAAGCATTGAATTCGATTGTGCCACTCGATCCTATGATGATTTTTAACTATCAGTAATATAACGGCTAATTTGTTTAACTCTATTTCAAATCTATTTGTAATTCGGTGAAAGTTTATTTCTAAACCGCGTGTATTCCTAATGAAAGGAAATTTCACGATTGTGTATGTATTTGATTAAATTGTTTATTTATCTTTCTTGGGCTCGGAGTTGTTTTGTTCAATATACCCGCTCAGGTTACCATATACATTCTCTTACTCGAACCGGGCAATTATACCGATGGCGGTCATCTCTTAGATAACGAGTATCAGAGGGGAGTGGGTTATAGTATTATTGTTATATGTTGTGCAATACCCCTTGACAAAGTGGGACGTTATACTTACCCTTTGACAAGTGGGGCTTATACAATATTATACGAGTAACGCTCATAACCCGCGAGAATCTGACAAGTTGATCGTGACAACAGTATAATAACGACAACGAACAAGAAGAGAAACAAAAGAAAACGTTAATGATTATGATTGTTATGATGAAGGTGAAAAAAGAAGACGATGAACAACAAGAATGAAGATGATAATTTACATTGACAGTCCATGATATTTAAAGTAACAATCACAAAAGAAAATTTAGAAGTGAAGCAGCTGAAGAACAGAGTGCAGCAACAACAGTTCACACACACACACACACACACATATTTCAGTTTTGATTATAAGACCTAATGAAAAAAAGTTCTGAATAAACTTGTGTGGTAGTTCAAATAATTTCCAAAGCTGAAGGTGCTGTTTTGTCTGTAAAGTCATGTAGTCTATAATGTATTAAAGTACCGATGACCATCAGTCGTTTGTTGAATCAAAATAATACTATCCAAGGTTTTCTTGCTTGAATACACTATAATTCCCAGTTAATGTCTCTTTCCAAGAATATTATAGAGCACTTTGTACTTCTATAGAATAAAAAAGAATTTCACACACTTAAAAACCTGAATACAACAATATAAAAAATTTCGGCCAAATAAATAAATATTTTATTTCTCTACCGGACTTCGGTCTAAATTAGCATTTTCTAATAAAAAAAAAACATATTACCTAATGGAAAATTTAATTCTAGTAGATTCCAAATTTTTAAAAGATAAAATCTGTTACTAAAATTATAACACAGAATGTGGTAAACACAATGTTCTTGACTCAGACCAAAATAAATGTTTCATTCTGTTGATAATGATCCTAATATTAAACCCATTCTAAAAGATTCCAAATATGTACAAGATAAAATTAGTCACTAAAATTGTAATATAGACTGTGCTAAAGACAATGTCCTTGACTCAGACCAAGATAAATGTTTACTTTTTTCTATTGATGATGATCCTAATATTAAACACATTCTAGAAGATTCCATATCTTTCATGATAACATCTTTTGCTAAAAATTGTAATATTGACTGTGAAAAACACAATGTCCTTCACTCAGACCCAGATAAATGTTTACTTTTATTGATAATGATCCTAATATTAAACACATTCTAGAATATTCCATATCTTTCAAGATAACATCTTTTGCTAAAATTGTAATGTAGACTGTGATAAAACAATGTCATTTACTCAGACCCAGATAAATGTTTACTTTTATTGATAATGATCCTAATATTAAACACATTCTAGAATATTCCATATCTTTCAAGATAACATCTTTTGCTAAAATTGTAATGTAGACTGTGATAAACACAATGTCATTTACTCAGACCATTATAAATGTTTACTTTTATTGATAATGATCCTAATATTAAATCCATACTCACAGAGAAAATATTACCTATGCTGTTAGAGAATCTTTTTTAAAAAAAAAATCAATGATTCTGGTCAGGTGGACAGAGGACTTGATTTCGGACAAGGTCAGCTACAAAATACCGTTTTATATAAACCATAATGTATTAAAAAATATTAAAAAACCCAGTGCCAATTATACATACATAACAATCTGGATCAACGTACTTTGCAGTACTCGTAATTACAAGCCAACATTACGAAAAGGGGTAATAGAGTATTGATTAATTACCATTCAGTCTCTCAGTAACTTATTTTGATGAGAGGTTTGAAAGGTATCTTTTCCTCGATTGTACGACACGTATTCCCTTGCATAAAACACGAGATTTTTGACGATGTTTATAGGCATAATTTGATAACTCGTAAAAGGGGGGTGGTGGCAAATAATTATGACCAAACGAATAAGGGCATCCATTTGTCCACGAGTGGCCGAGTGGTCTAAAGCGCTGTCCGTTACGGATCACTACCATCTCACCTCTGTCTTTGCGGGTTCGAGTCTAAGATTCGGCTAATGTAGTTATGTAAGAAAGCTTGCCAGTAGCTTCTCGTGGGTCGGTGTTTCTTTCCAGGGGTTTTCCGGGTTCTTTCTCTACCATTAATACTGGCCGCCATGTATAGCCTATATTGTGTTGAAAAATGGCGTTAAAACCATAAAAAAACAAAAAACAAAAACAAACTAAGAATCGAAAGTTCAAATAGGAGCAAACTATTTGAATATTTTTGTCTTCATATCTCTTCAATTTTGTACGCAAATTGATACAATATACTTTGAATTTCTAATCGTCAGTTGTACATATTTTTTCAAATGTTTTGGAATCTAATGAAGCTGCACCAAGTTCACGTTGCTGATTTATATTTTGGTATATACCTATTAGAAATTAATAGAAATTAAAAATAAATGTCTCCCTGTGCCAGCCCACGTCACGCTACAAGGCAGGATGGGTTATCACCCTTACCTTGACATTCAGTGTTGCGTAAAGGTTTGAAAGCCTTTATCCCCTGGCGAGTTTCAAAGTCTCATGCACTCAAATCACCACAAGCATAATACTGTTTGGAGGTACCTTCTTGTCAGTCACATCGTTCCGAGTTATCTTACTGCAGCAAAACCAAGAATAAAAAATTGTCTTTTTTAAAATTAAATTTGAGAACCTACTATTCTATAGTAGTTCTTGACCATCCAGGTCCCATTAATGTTGAATGAATACTATTTTAAAAAGCTTTACAAGCGAGGGTTTGTAAGAAAATCTTTGGCAGCAACTTTTCTGCTGGCTTGTAGTGATCCGAGTGCAAAAATGGTCTGACACTATATGTCTCTATTCTATTACACCTGAGACGAAGATTGCAGGTCCCACAAAAAATATGGAATAATAAATACCTTCTACACAATACACGTGCCTGTTTTACACAACACATGGAGTAATGCCTCCTGCACATTACACGTGATTTTCTTTACACAGCACATGGAATAGTGCACCCTATGCAACATTACACGCGCATGTTTAACACAACACATGGAGTAATGCCCCCTAAACATTACACGTGACTGTTTTACATGGAATAATGCCTCCTACACATTACGCGTGACTGTTTTACACAATAGTGGAATAACCTACACATGCACATGTGCATACTCTTCACAAACCAGTGTTTGTTGGTTTGATGCCATTTTTCAGCACATGCTTGACTTTACATAGTGGCAGATTTGTATTCAACGTTGTGCTAAACACACGTAACACAGTCGCAGAGAACCGCGTCAACACACCAACTACACTCGGGTCAGCTTGGCTGGGCCGTGTACTTGAGACATACACTTAATATCAATATTTTGTTAGAAGTATCGTTGAAACCAAGAAATATACAACTTTACATTCACCAGTGACACCACTTTTCTTTAAGTCAGCGTTTACACTTTTATGATTGGCCTGCCATCTAGTTTTCGTTAGTTTTATCATTAACATGTCTTTTATTTCTTATTGTTTTTTACTCGGACTCTTTCCCTGCGTCGGGTTACTCTTGAAGACTAACATACTTTAAATTTTTAAAATTATTTTCTTTTTTCAAATTTGTTTCATATATCTAAATGGAGACGGTGTATTATCCCCCACCCCACCCTCATGGTTTCGTATACGTGTGCGGCATTACCTGTATACCAGTTTGCTGTGGTATTTCTTTCCAGTCGTTGATAAGACCTGAACGTTTCCACTGTATCGGTAGTTTCATTCACGTAGGAATGTACCGAATATCCAAGTAATTTTGTCACGAATGAAATCATATTAATAGCACGTTTTCAATTTTCACGACCAATTAAGTCCCCAAAACTTATTATTTCTGTTAAACAGTTGTATTTGTGACAAATTAATATTTTGAATGTTACAAGTATACTTACATTTATTATGCTTAAATCACATATTTGACATGCGTCACGTCTGTCGACATGGTGGCTAAATTGTAATTTTTTAAAGATACTCGGATCAAATCCAGCTTTTTTTGGGGGGGGGGGGGGCGAGAGAGGGGGAATCGAATTAAAACAAGTAAACCTTTTTTTTAAAAGTCATTTACCTTACGATTTTCAGTTGAACAGTTGTCTCTGTTTGAATTTGATGCAATTATTCAAATCCACTATATATTTTGTTTTTTCTTGAGCAAGCGTCTATAACCGACATACTCTCATAAATATCTTGCCCGGATGTTGGCCTTGCCTATTATACCAATACAGCAGCCAGTTCCTTATTGGCTTCAGTATCAACACTTCATAATTTATTAACAAGCTCTCTACTGTCAGCATGGTGTCTTTCACAGGGTAGAAGTTGTATGGGAATTAAGATTACACAGTAGTCCATAGGTGTTGTTGTTGTAGGGTTTTAACGCCATTTTTAAGCACACGATAGGCTATACTTTCGGCCAGTATTAATGGTGGAGGAAGAACTCGGAGAAAACCACCAGAAGAAAAAAAAACCGACCCAAGAGAAGCTATTGGCAAGCTTTCTCACATACACATATTGGCCGGATCTGAGATTCGAACCCACGCCGTAACGAAGAGTGCTTTGCACCACTCGGCCACTCGGGGCCATTGTCCATAGGTGTAATTTGGGGATAGTAATAAGGGGTCAAAAAGTGTATAGATGTACAAAAGACTTTTTTATCACTATCCAAACACAAACCCTTACCATTCAACGAAGAGGGTAGGAAGTGATGATAAACATACTTTCACACATACATACATACATACATACATTCATACATACATACATACATACATACATACATACATACATACATACATACATACATACATACATACATACATACATACATACATACATACCAATCTGATTAAAATCAGCTGTTAGTACTACGACACTAACTGAAATAAAACTTGAAAAAAATTTATTCTTGTTAATGTAAACCTGGATGTATTTAGGATGCCTTTTAGTTATAATTCTTATCGCATTCCTCATGATGTGAAATCAAAGAATTGAGAATACTGAGGGTTGATGAGTTTAAGTGAGACTAAGTTATATCATTTTGATGAAGGACACTAAGTTTTAAATACAGTCTGATGGTAGAGTCTAAATTGCATATATTTTGATGGCAGAGACCAAGTTAAATACATTCATAAGGAATAAAACAACAGATTAACCGCAGTAAAGTTTGAATGCGGGTCATTGTCAATTTCTATTTCATGTTTTCATGTTATAAAATTTAGTTTTAGTAATAACAGAGCTACTTAATTGTCTTGACATGGCACATCCCAATGTTTTTACTAATTCCGCACCCCACCTTCACCTTGATGTTCCCCAAAACTATAACCCTATGACATGCAATCTGTGTACGAAGACTTTGTGAATTTTCAACTGGCAGTTCAGAAGGAAATATATTTACAGGTAGATGGATGATATATAAATATCTCCTGTTCAAGTGTAGGGATAACAAATATAGGTTTGGACTGCTATGTATTTAATTTTAGGAGTGGGGTACATGACCAATTACACAAAATATCAGTAGGTGCCATATAATTAATTAACTACCCTTCTTTCTCCTGTCTTGTAAAACACATGCTAGGTATAGGTGTCACTATTCTGATGATAATACCCTTCTTGTCCATTAAATTTAAAATATTCCATGGAATATATGCTTATATCATCAAGATGTTTGACATTTTTAATGATGAACAAAATCCATACAATTAATGAGGTGATTAGTCGTCAGTTTCACTGATATCAAGATGTTGAATTTTTATGGCAAACAAGATATGTTCCATATTTATGAGGTCATCTTGCATATAATCAAGCTTGGTAAACAGGACTATTTCATTAAGATCTTGATTTACTTTGATTATGAGTGAAATTTCTGCGTATTATTTGATATGGCCTTGCATCTGACTGACTGAACTTGTTACCAATCTAGCAGCTACATTTCTGATCAGATTTTAATCTAGGTTATATTTTAATCAAGGTTATCAAATAGTTAAATATTAACAAGATGTTACACAAGTTTGTTCAGGATCAAGAGCCATACATATTAATAAAGTAATCATTTATCTGATTGACTTTAATGACCAAATATATAACTATCAAATGAATGTGAATCCAGTTATGGGTAATTGGTTGTGGCGTTTTGCCCGACCCAAAATTAAATTAGAAACTTACGTAATCAGAGTAATTCGGACAAGCCACTGTTTATTGTTAAACATGACCACAGGCTAACACTATCCCTTACGTAAGTATGCCTGGCTAGAATGGGAAGCCCGACCAAGGCCGTCAGAAGTGCAATTATCACCTTGGGTCTGGAAGAAGCTTGTGTAGATCAAAGAAGTTGCCAGAAGGAGTGGACGTGCCTTATCTTCTTGATACGCAGACTGACAGCCAGGTTGAATTAGTCGATTGGACAGGGCCCCAGCGCTACCCAATCGGAATCGAGATCGAGATAGGGGCGGGACCCTGATTTGGGCTAAGTATGATACTTAGACCTGCCAGCAAGCATTCGTTCGCTATAGTTCTTTAGAGGGAGAGTTGCCATAAGATAGGAACTCCGTTCAGCCATACGTTATTGGCGGGAAAAACCTTAGAATAGGATTTTAAGTGTAGCT
This sequence comes from Unio delphinus, assembly GCA_029339505.1. Lineage (NCBI taxonomy): Eukaryota > Metazoa > Mollusca > Bivalvia > Unionida > Unionidae > Unio > Unio delphinus. Next base: position 4,858,708 of record JAQISU010000138.1, on the reverse strand, counting down.
TCCAAAAGGTCAGTGAGCTAGTTGTTCGATCTTTGCTGAATGCGACTGCATTTAATTGTAGATCGTAGTTACACTTATTATTATTACTAGAATCGTAGTAGGAATAATTATTTTGTGATGTTAATACGTTTGAATATTTAGAAGAATGAGTTCATATTTGTAAAGAAACATATTGCTTGCTAGCAGTCGTAAGAGTTAATATTATTATAATTCGCTATGTGGTTATTTTATAGTCGACTAGCACATTTGTCCATGCAAATAGATTTTGCCATTGCTTAATTGAATTATATCTTGAAATGGTTGTTGTAATCTTGTAAGTACAATGAGATTAAATATATATTTGGATATACTGATGTGATACAATGTATTGATGTATGTATGATACCGTATTATTACACCATTGTTTTCCCTGTAAGAGTGTGTGGGAATTTCGATGTGTATGTATGCGTGACCTAAAAAGTAATAGCCTTATCTGATGATTAATTGATGATTTAGTGTGAGGTGAGATTCGATAAACAATATATTAACGCCTTGTGGTTTTTCACAGGAAGCTTCGAGGGACAGACTAGTGATAGTGGTCCCAGTGTCTCCGTTAGAGACGGAAGAAAGAGAAGGAAAGAGGGAATTCTGGAGAGGAAGCTTCGTGGAAAGACCAGTGAAAGTGGTTCCAATAGTCTCAGATACAGAGACGGGATAAAGGAGAAGGAAGGAGATAAGTTGGGAGATGGGAAATCCAGGAGGAGTGGGAGGATCGAATAAGAGATGAGTAGAACAAAGGCCAGGGGGAAAATCGAACTCACACTGAAAATCACGAGATGAAGTAGGCTATCACTTAGAGGACGAGTGATTGAGTTTAGTTTATCATTTAAAGTTATCACCTTTATTAAATTGTTTTATTTGAATTTCATCTTCGTGTTATATATAATTTAACCGTCGGCAGTACTGACTGGGGGCTCAGAGCTGTACATCTATTTCGTCTTTAATTTAACTTATAAATTCACGAGCCAGGTGGAACCTCCATAAATATTTTAATTAATATATTGGAAGTACCCCACCCCAACCTTTGCAAACGTTACATTGGTATTAATTTATTCACAAGTACTTAGGGATTGGGAGTGGTTATGGTCTTGTGAAAAAAGGTCAAAATATACAAAATTATTATCTGATCAGACAAGAGTTCACATTCTATTATGATAAAACATTTTGAGAAGATGGTGGTAGTTCGCCATAATAAACTTTATCAATGGAAAAGTTATCAACAAGATAATGTCACTTTGTGTAAAATGTATTAGGAAAGTTTCTATTCAGGTAATCATGTTAACTAAGTTATCCAGTTATGCCTGTCAGGGTAAACATTACCCATTTTGAATATTTATCATGATGCCATTACTACAACCCCCAGAAAATACAAGGAAAAAAAATTATATTTTGTCATTTCACATTTTTGGTATCATAGACATGAAAAGTTCAGTTATTACCTAAATAAAAAAAATAAATAAAAGTTGACGGTTATGTTACCTGTTTCTGACACTGTTTTGCGGTGACTTTTTGCTGCTCATTTTGACTTTTTATCAAGCAACTTCCTATAGGATGTTTATTATTTACATTTGTGTAAGGATTTCATATATAGTTAGAGTCTTTTCATTTGAAATAAAAATATAAATTTTATACATCTTTTGGGTTTCTAATCTCATTGGATACCAGATGGTGCTGCGGTAACACACACACACACACACACACACACACACACACACACACACACACACACACACACACACTCACTGGAGTTGTTAGTTTGATTAAGGTTTGGACACGTTACTGATTTGTAGTAACCAACCAAAACCTGATGGGTTCCTCGCAGTTCTACATGTTCTTCCAAATTCAATACGATGTCATGTATTTTCTAAATTATTTCATGAAGAAATATCAGTTCATATCAAACTTTAAAAAAAATAGATCATGGAATTTTAAGGATTTGCTATACTTTGATGTCTTCAATAACATGCTAAATTTTCAATATATTATTTCAGGTTTTGAGGTTGAGTTTGAGTTTCTTTTTTCTTTAACAAAGCTTCTAGGATACTAGTGTCATCATATCAAAATCTGTATTCGACATTAAATAAATAAAGTTTAAATTGGTAATCTTAATGCCCAAATGTATTTAATTAATATGTACTCAAATCTAAGTCATCAAAATGTATGAGTTATTTGATTAAAATTTCCATTATCAATAATATCATGGGCACTAACAGGTATGCAATTATAAAAAAATAAATTTACATTTATTGTAGCGATGCAGTAAGGTCAAGGTAAAAGTGATTAGATCTTAAGTATGTACTAATGGGAAACTCTAGACTTAAAGGACATTCAAGTTAGTTTTTGACTTTACTCAAACCATCATTGTTCAATAATCCATTACGAAAGTCACAATGTGCTGTTTTAATATTTGTTTTCCCCCAAAATGTCGAAATCATTCCGATACATACATCCGAGGTGCTTATTCTGGATTGACTTGAAAGGCTGAGGGCACTCTGACGAGTAAATGCTTAGACGTGCAAGTAGGTGTCCCTCTTGGATATTGTTTCACTTATAGTAATACTTTAAATAATTGTATAACATTAATTTCTCTTCTAGTGTTTAATCTGTTAATACAGATTCTATAATGACGTATTCAGACAAGAAAATTTAATAACTATATTAAAAAGATTTTTTAGAACAGGATGTTGATGATTAAAGGTCTGTAAATAGCAGTATCTCTCGAGTAGTGTTATTTCTTAAGAATGTATGTAACTTTTTCTCTGCCATCAAAATTTTATGCAATTTAGACTCTACCATCAGACTGTATTTAAAACTTAGTGTCCTCCATCAAAATGATATAACTTAGTCTCTCTTAAACTCATTAACCATCAGTATTCTCAATTCTTTGATTTCACATCATGAGGAATGCAATAAGAATTACAACTAATAGGCATCCTAAAAACATCCAGGTTTACATTAACGAGAATAATTTTTTTTCCAAGTTTTATTTCACTGTTTGATTGCTAGGCTTAATGCAAAATTAGGACCATTTGGACCTTCTAACTTTATTTATTTTAAAAGTTTATGTCAATCCAAGTGTCAGTATGTTCTTATTTTGTTTAATTATCTATATATAAGCTCAGCCTACGATCGCTCCAAGCTCACCGTACGATTGCTCCAGTTCACCCTACGATAGCTCCAAGCTCACCCTACAATTGCTCCAGTTCACCCTACGATTGCTCCAGTTCACTCCACGATCGCTCCAAGCTCACCCTACGATTGCTCCAGCTCACCCTACGATTGCTCCAGTTCACCCTACTAAAACGTCCAGACATACTCATTTCCGTGTCAGATAGAAACAAAAGTAAGAATTGTTCCGAGGGTGATAGTATCTGACTGATTCACTAGGATAGGATATTAAGACATAAAAAGATGTTGTCTTGTGATGTAAAGCTATAGTTACAATTGCTGACATTTATACAAATATTAATAACGATTAGTATTTTGTAGTCTGACACCTTAACTGTCTCTATTACGCTTAATAGTTTGGTGATGCTTCTGATGATGTGTCGAAAATAAGAATGTGATACCAATTCTATAAGATACAAGCTCTGTTACCCGTGACATGTATATCTTCAGTGTAAGAGCATGCATCAAAATCAATTGCAATCGTTGTATATATGGTGAGACTTCAACGTCAGATTTCAAAGCAATCTCCTAGTCCAACGATCCAGCACATTCATCTGAACAAATTTTTTTAAAAAAAATGTTTCTTGGATGGAGTGTAACTTCCTTTTTCTAAGTAACAGATGGAAAATATTAACAAATGTTAATCACAGATTGTCGATTGTGTATTGGGTATTTGATTACACAATATAGTCAGAAAAACAAATACACGCGAACAAAACAGCGCAATGACAAAAGCGCGTAAGGCATATATTATAAAAGGTAATATGTCAAATAAATAAGCGAAAATTCGCTATTTAAAAGTGCTTAATATTATCTAATATTATTAATATGAGTTTCAGTGCATTATTTATATCACTGTTCAAAATGCAACGTTATGTACATAATCAAGGAAAACAAACAAGGCAAAACAATTATAAAAATTAATATGATTTTCATTTTATTATGTCTATCATATTTTAAATTGAAACGTTATGGTCGCTTCCGCGCAGATATTCGATCAATGGTACGTTGACGTAGTTTGAAACTAAAGCTATCAGGCGTCGATTAATGTTGGCGTACTTTGATTTCGATGCCTCTGGCTGTCTAGATACTGATCCATATCGGTGTATCATAATCTCGACATGATCTTGCTCATTGCGAAAGTGGTCAAGGAGCTTGTAGATAGATGGATGATGAGTCTACTGTCTGTTTAAATGACCGATGCCATGCCTCAACCGAAATGTTAGTGCGTGGTAAGCTGTCGTTTTTTTTAGGTAGGCATATACTGTGTAAATATTTACCTAGATGTCTGCGTATTGAAAATAGTGATTGAAACCATTACATTTTTTCTACTCAGTATTAATAGTGTATAGAGTTTGATGTCTTCTCACTGAAAACAACCTATTAGTTTTTTTTAATATTCGAAATGAGACATTTATCAATCGAAGTCATAATAAGTTTACATAATTATAGTTTATGCTGCGTACTGTTTGACGGTGCGCATTTTACAGGTATAGTTCACACCCGCTATTGTCGGCGCGCTTTTTTGACCTGCGCGTTAAAGACGGGGTGCTGTCCGTCCAAACTAAACCCAACATGGGTTTATAAATAAAATTACGGAAACGGAATTGGTGACGTTAACATTAACCAAGATAGATTGGCAAAAACCAGACAAGTAAAACTTGACAATATACATTTTGCATTCATGCTTGAAAAGTTAAGCTGTGATACACAGCCTCCAAAAGCATACTTTGTTGAATCAGAATTAAAAAAAAACTTTTACAAATGCGTTTTACACAGAAAATATATTAATTAGAACTCTTTCAAATGAGTTGGGGAGCTGATTGAGCTCGTTGCAAGTTGATATGAAATCCGAAGGGATTAAGTTTGCAATGTCACAGACAAAGAGAAAGCTAAGTGAATTTCTTGCTTGGTATGTTATCTGACTTCGCTGATAAGACGAAATAGACATGTACCGAAATTTACGAAATGATGCTACCTACCAGTAGGCAACACTATATCAAAAGGAAATCACGACTGCAAGGATATGAGAGAATAAATTCAAGGACCTTGCACAGGTCTGGTCTTCCAAGCGAACACTTCAGTTCAAATTAATGTTAGATTCTTTTTGAAAACTGTATCTTGTTTTTCTTTGCAGTCGAAAAAGGTGAGTTTTAAGAGCACACTTCAAAGGGATCACTGTCTTTGTGTCTAATTTCAATGCACAATTCGTTCCACATTGCTGGACACTGGTGTACAGCAGAACTTTGTCCATATGACTTCGTTTTCATAGTAGAAATAATAAATATATGATTGTTAAAAGAGGAGCGTAAGTATCTTGCTGGTGTGTACACATTGGTGAGACCAGATAGGTATATTGGACTGGAGTCTGTCAGTTGAACGTAGCACAGAGAACAAAGTTTCTGTTTGATTCTGGATCGAATGGATAGCCACAGAGGCGTAGCGAAGATATTTTGCGTCCGGGGACGAACTATAAAATTGGCGCCCCAGCGATCTTGTGACTGATTTATTATCCTTGTTTACTTATTATAAATGTAACGTTGCAAGCCTCATTTTGGCGCCCCTGTACGTTGGCGCCTGGGGACATATGTACCCCCCTGCCCCCCCACCCCAGCTTCGCCTCTGGATAGCCAGTGTAGGCTGCTGAGCATCTGGGAGGTGTGCTCTGATCGTGGAATTCTAAGGATGATCGAAGCAGCTGTGTTTTGAACTATTTGAAGTTTCTGGAGTAGATATTGAAACAAACCAGACAGAATTGAGTTACAATATTCCAGTCTTGAAAGTACTAATGAACACACACGCATTTTAGTGGTATCATATTCAATATATTTGCGAATAGAGATGATGCATCTCAGCTCAAGATGTGCAGCCTTGCATATGTTCATAACATGTCGGTGCAATGTGAGAGTACTGTCCAGAGTAAGACATGGGTTTTGTACTGACTGTGAATTTAATGTTGGTGTTGCTGATTGTCTGAAGTAAAGGATGTGAATGAGAAAGTCTTTGTGTTGTGATCAGAATAGCCTAAGTTTTATCATCATTCATCTGCAACATGTTACATGTTATCCATGATTGCATATCAGAAATGCGGCTCTCTACTCGTTGGATAGTAGCCGTTGGGTGGCTAGATTTCTGTATTTAGGTGTCATCAGCGTACAATTGGTTTGACACTGGATGATGATCTATGACACCTGTCATACCACGGTGAACATTTTTGAATTGATACTCTGCACTTGGTGGCTGGGGCATGTATTTCAGGCATTGAACCCAGGCAGTGATCGAGTTGTTTTGCTGAATGAGGTAAGTAAGTTGTTATGTTTTCTTGGATGTCAAGCATTAGTTTGGTTCTATTTATCATTCGTAGGTTTCTCTTAGTAGAAAATCAAGGTGGAGGGTTAGAGACTGATATGTCCAGATGGCATGTAATGCAGATGTGATCTGATGCAAGTTCGTAGGATACAAGGGTGGACCGTTGAATATCGTCACGAGGTCTATGAAGAATCAAGTCTAAAATGTGATCATGCTTATAGTTGGGTTGGTTAACTGTCTGTTTAAGGTTGAAAACATGTACGGAATTAAGTAGTTTTGATGTGTATGGGTTTCCAGGACAGTCAAAGTAAAAGTTGAAATCTCCAAGAATTATCAGGTTGCCACCTATTGAATTTCCATACTATATGGGATTCGGAAACTGCTCCAAAAAGAGATTTAGTCAGCTTGTTTTTTCTACTAGGAGGAGGCAGAAAAAAATGGACTGACCTTTGTTCCAGTGTGAGTGTTGTTTGTGTTTATGGCATTTTATCATTGAAACTCTGTGTTATGACAGCAATCCCATCTCCTTGAGTGTGGCCAGGGAACGAATTGATGGAGTATCAGATGGGTGTTAGATCCGCGCACTTGGGCTCATCGTCGGATGTTTATAGCCATGTTTCTGTCAGGTTGAAGACGTCGATAGTCTGAACGTTGATAAAATTAACTTTCTGTGCGCTCTTTTTCGGTGTTCTTAGTGATTGGGCGTTGAATAATGCAATACGCAGAGGTATCTCTGTGATAGCTTACACACATGTTGACGATTTAATAGCGATTTGCACAAGGTTATCATTGATGAGCTGGAAAGGGAGAAAGGGAGATAAATGGAATTCTTCTTCCTGTTCAGGTCAGCTTTGAAATATCGTATCTTTTTGCGCTTCCGTTGACATGTAATTAATGATGAATGTAGTCCCAGATCGTTTAATCTTGAGCACAATGTAATATGGAGAGTCAAAGAGTGGTCATTTTAGCAATTAATGAGGGTCAATCATAGCATACAAGGGGTTGAATGGCGATTACGTGATGGCGGTTTATTCAATTACAAAGAATGTTGTAGAATGAAGCAAGACAGTTGGTAAAAATTACAATTGTTCTCGTTTCCAAAACAAGGAGATAAAGAAAAACATACGAACTGAACAGCCAATGCCTGATGAAACACAAAAATGTAGACGAAGATAGACCACAAGCACACATATCACGAAAAATGGCACAAAAGCGGAACAGCTTGTTCAAGCCGGTTAAGCCAGCGGTTCTCAACCTGTGAGTCACGACCCCGTCAAGGGTCGAACAACGATTTGCCAGGGGTCGATTACGACCATCGGAAATATACATTTTTTTTGTCTATTCTAATGTATAAAACTTGTTATTGTACAAATTTTCCCCATTCGTAGTTACCAGCTTTTTTTTTTTTTTTTACTATAATTGTCATTCGAGGATAGATATTGCAGACAATTGAATCAGAATGATTTCAAACATTTTAGTTGTCGTAACAGTCATAACGTAATTGAAATCACGTCCGTTTCTAATTAGTACAGCGCCATAAACAAACGTTTTATAGTCAGTGTTATTGAAGCTATTGTTATATAATATTTTCATTAGCGAACCAACCCATGGCAATGCATCATGTAGAGAAGAACGGTAAGAAAAGAAAATATAGTGACGATTTTTTACAATATGGGTTTACTTCAATAGTGACAGCAGGAATTGAAAAACCACAATGCGTTATTTGTAATGAAGTTCTATCAGCAGAATCTATGAAGCCGAACAAACTGAAACGCCATTTTAATAGCAAGCATCCGAACTTTGCCGGCAAGGACATCGAGTATTTTAGAAGCAAAGCTGATGGAGTCAAGAAAGCCAGACTTGACACTGGCGGCAAGTACCACCAACAAAACATAGCTGCCGTTGAAGCTTCATATTTGGTGGCTCTCAGAATCGCAAGAGCTATGAAACCTCACACCATTGCTGAGGATTTACTGTTGCCAGCGGCCAAAGACATTGTTGGAGTTATGATCGGAGCCGAATTTGTTTCGAAATTGAGTACAATTTCCTTATCTAACGACACTGTCCGCAGAAGAATAGATGACATGTCTGCTGATATTATTGATCAGGTAATCCAGGAAATGAAATCTGTACCACTTCCAATATTTAGCATCCAGCTTGATGAATCTACCGACGTTGCAAACTGTTCACAATTACTTGTTTACGTGAGGTATATTAATGATGGCGACTTCAAAGATGAGTTTCTTTTTTGCAAACCTCTTGAAACTACAACTACTGCACATGATGTATTTGACACGGTTGGTTCATTTCTGACAGAGCATAAGATCTCTTGGGAAAAGGTTTGTGGTGTTTGCACAGATGGTGCTCCAGCTATGCTAGGATGTCGGTCTGGATTTCAACGTTTGGTACTGAATGAGTCGCCAAAAGTCGTCGGAACTCACTGTATGATTCATCGACAAATATTAGCAACGAAGACGCTGCCACAAGAGTTACAAGAAGTAAAGAAAAGCGTCGTAAGTTCCGTCAATTTTGTAAAATTGGATGAAAATAAAATTTACATGTTGCCCACATTATCTGCTTTCTTTGAGGAAAAAGACATTGAACCTGACAAAAGGACTGCAATGACTATTTCTGTGAAAGAACACTTGCATATGCTTGCGGATGAAATTTCATCGTACTTTCCAAATCTACCTGACCCCCCGTTTGCACTTGCCAGAAATCCATTCACAGTCAAAGTTGAAGAAGTTCCTGAGGCAGCACAGGAGGAGTTCATTGAACTCATTAACAGCGATGAAGCGAGAAATGATTTCTCTTCAATGCCAGTTACAAAATTCTGGATCAAGTGTTTGCAATCATATCCTGTTCTGTCTGAGACTGTGTTGCGCCTTCTTCTTCCATTTCCAACAACATATCTTTGCGAAGCAGGGTTTTCCAGTTTGTTGGTTATCAAGTCTAAATACAGAAGTAGGCTTGTTGCAGAAGATGATCTTCGTTGTGCTCTTGCAAAGACTGTCCCGATAATTTATTTCTGCTCTGGTGAGAAAGAAGCAACCTCAACCTTCACACTGACGTTGGCTTTTTACGCGTACTATCGCAACAATTTTGTAGCAATGTAGTTTACTGTTGTTATATTAATACTGTTATTCATGCTACGCCATGCTTTTCATATTTTCACATAAGTATACAAAATGAATACGGTGAATACACATGAAGAAAACTAAATAAACGTAAGCCATAAAGACGGAATTTCATTTACCTGTAATTTGAAATATATATTTCACAATATATAATTACATATTGCTTTTGTGATTAATCACTACGCTTTAATTATGTTCCATTTGTAACAATGAAAATACATCCTGCATATCAGAAATTTACATTACGATTCATAACAGTAGCAAAACTACAGTTATGAACGAAAATAATTTTACGGTTGGGTCGCCACAACATTTGGAATTGCATTAAAAGGGTCGCGGCACTAGAAAGGTTGAGAACCGCTGGGTTAAGCGATAGCGGAAATCTTTCCGGATAGAACGATAATAAATATTAGCACATTGCGAGCATGGTTCATGGACGACGTATACTTACCTAATTTCCACCATACACACAATATATCAACGAATTAAAGAATGAAATACATATACGTGTTGGTTTTTAAGAAAAACCAGTTGCAATATATTTTCAGCAACAAATAATGTCGAATTTTACATACATTATGATGGTTCTTTTTACGTGCTGACTATAACTTTGCTTTTGTTATAGGTATATAAAGAAATAATAAAGTTTCATTTACTGTTTTATTTTATACTGTGTACGAGAGAGAGAGAGAGAGAGAGAGAGAGAGAGAGAGAGAGAGAGAGAGAGAGAGAGAGAGAGAGAGAGAGAGAGAGAGAGAGAGAGAGAGAGAGAGAGAGAGAGAGAGAGAGAGAGAGAGTATTTTAATTTTGTTGTTTCAGGAAACACTTTACAGAAAACATGTATTTCTATTTTTTTAATCTCCAGGAATGACACATGAAACAATAAAAAAACGTAATAAAAAAGTCCAATAGGCGACCCAGATGAACCACAGTACAAAGAGCATGGTGTCTTCATCGAAGACTGTTAGGATACCGGCTCATATCAGAAAAGGACAATGGCATATAAGAGTCGAAACCAGTCCAGTCGATCCATTTAATCTGACGTAGTGAACATGATATCATACGTGCTATTTATACCTGCCACGTGAAATTAAAAACGTTCCTTTTATAAACCTGAACAATGCATTGCTAGTTTAGCACATGTAGCAAGACTTAATCTTGTTATAAATTATTGTTTATATGATATATAAATATGGCTGTGTACGGAAATAATGGCCTATTCTTGGAAATGTAAAGTAATATGTCCAAAACAAAGGTTTACAAATAAACGTCCAACATCTTATTTTTGGTTGTTTCGTTTGATGTACATTTATCGTTGCCTGCCAAAAGTTTCTGATACATGTACTTTCCAAATAATTCAAGGTTCTCTTTAACGCAGATATATTTGGATTAGTTTTTTGTCCGTTACCACATAACTAATATATTTAATATTAATTATGACTGTTGTGGTGTAACAACACGTGCGAAGGACATGATAGAAAACAGACAAGATCAAACACGACATATAACACAAAGCTATAGTCATGTAGAACAAAGCACAATAAATGTTTGCCAAAAAAGTCCAGATTATTTTACCATATCAGGTTATAACATAAGCTACAAAAATTGTGAATCAACCTCATATTTTTTTTAAAGAAAGCTAGTTCAGAAGTCTCTTTTCTGAATTATACTCTTTGCCCTCAACCTCTCGTTGACCAGATATAGATGTTTAAAAAAAAATATTGGACAGCAATAGACGTATGATGGCAACTGAACATCGGTTATTTAATCAATTATTACACGTTTCAACGATGTTCAGAGATATCAATCTTTGTGTTTCACATCGACGATATACATGTTTGTGGGACTTGTATATCCGCACTTTTCAGAAACATCTACTCTTTGCCTTTGCTTAAGCTGGCGTCAGAATCACAATTTTGGAACCACGAAAGGAGCCCTATGGCTGTCACCTGACCTTCAGCAATCACCTAAACGGCGAATAAAATCACACCACTTGTGACGTCTAACTACATATCAGGGCCGGACATACTATAGGGGCCCAGGGGGCCCTGCCCCCCCTTTAAAAAAAAACAAAAAAAAAATCTATTCACTGCTTTTGATAAAAGATGCAAAAGGGGGTCCGAATTTTTTAAATTTTTTATTATTTATTTTTTTTAAAAATATTTGTTTAGTGTTTTTAAAACATTGCAGTTTTTAGTCACTTTTGTTAGATCCCTTTTTCAACCATTTTGCATCCTTGAAAAAAAATTCAGGGGGGGGGTCATGCCCCCGGACCCCCCTAGAAGGTTTGGCGCTTCGCGCCTTCGCTTAACCCAATAACAAGTTTGGCCCCCCCCCCATCCCTTGAAAAACTTAGGTCCGGCCCTGCATATCATTCAGAACAGCTTCACACACGTCAAACTTCTACCCATATCATTGAACACAACAGACATTTTCAATGGAGACGTTAACATATCGTGTATAAGAGTCACAGCTCAAACTTTAGACTTTATGACACCCAGACAACCTTCAATGACAGTTGGTACCCTCAGTAAATCGTGATAAATCACGTAGGTTGAATTAAACGTCATATATAGATTTTAGTAGGAGTCTAAGTCCGGATTTCGTGTTTGTTTTTCCTAATCAGTACAAGGCATTATAACCTTTATCAACTCCTTCGTGAAGCTAATGATGCCAAATTTCAAGTTAATGAAAGTAATGAATTGCAACTTTCTATGGGAGATTTTAATTAGAGCCAAATATTGTTGTAAGATTGCATTTTAATATTTTAGTTTGTCATGGGAATGCGAAATTCAGTTCTCACTTGCTCCAACTCGGATCCGAGGAAAGTCACAACTGTTGGTAGGGGAAATTGTGTACCGCCATCACTAGAACGCTGATGCCAGCATATACTGCTCGATCAAGCTTTTCCTGCATTAGGCACAAGATCCATCGCATATTGAAAATCTTCCAAATTATGTCATTGATAACTTTGCATTGGTTATCAACTGAAGAGAATTGCCAAAGGTCTCAAATAGCTGGCAACTCGAACTACGCCCCATGAGAAAGCATTTGTCGATACATTACCTGTTTCACAAAAGACAAGAATAACAAAATGATATTGCGAAGGACATATAGGAATATTGCGGAATGAATTTAATATGTCTATTGCAGATATGAACACACCATCCCAGCTGTTTTATACAAGTAATGGCACTGTTGATACCTTCATTAAGAACCCAATTATTTTATTTCGATCAAACTTAAACGTAAAACGTGTGAATTGTGGAATATTTCGCACATCCATCAAAAACTTCCTGTGATTTATTAAGCGAATGTACGTTTATTTTAGAGGGCAGATGGGAAATATACTCATCGGTTGTAGTTAACTACCAGAGAAGACAGGCTAAATTTGAATGCTAGACTGATTATTACCGTTACGTGTATTCCCAGATGTGCCTGTAATGTAATGGAAGCTGTGGCTTGGACAATGGTACTGGAGACTGATGTAGACGTGACTGATGCGATTCTGTTCGCTGTGGAGGGTCTGAATTGGTTGTCAGACTGTCAAACTTATTTTTGATCTCCAATGTCACCTGATTAATAAGCTGGTGGAAAATTTGCTTTCATATCCGTTTAACAAACTGTGGACCCATTTAAGCTCGTAGGCTGTAATGGGGGTTTCACGGTTGCAACGGAGTTACTGATCGTATCGCTTAAAATTAATAATGGTTGATAAGGTTGTTTTAATAAGTGACCTGACAACTCCAAAAGAAATTGCTTTTGTCATTCTTCATTTCAAGTAATAAAACAAAATGACACAGTTTACACGGAGGCAAGTTCAGGTGACACGACGGATAGCAAATCTGAGGATACATGTGGATACATGTGGAAATGGAGATACAACGAAGCAAAGTTTTTAGAATCCTTAAAGCGGTGATGATATGTGTACATTTTATTTATATTAAAGTAACAATTATTTTGGACATAAATATTAAAAATGGATGCAGCACATTGTATACATCTGTTATGCTCATTTTTCTTTACCCCCCTCCTCTTTCCTTCTTTTGTTTTTAAAGTTTGTCTTATGTATTTGATGGTCAGCTCTCTTGTGAGGTGCAGAATCAAACAACGCAAAAAATAAGTAAATAAAAACAGGTACAAACAGGCTTATGGCACGTAACCAACTGTGGAATACATCAAACTCTTGAGTACTTGAAGTAATGTTCGGAACCAGCCTAAGCATACAATGACACAAATACCTATAGGAAATCGAGTCAAGTGGTACCAAACCATGGCGTGAAAAACAGAACCTATATTTTACTATTTTGAAAGTCATATGTCACTGAAAAAAAAAACATATTTGACTAATCTAACAGGAATATGCCACTGTAATGAGGTGCAATCATCATAAAAAAGATTTATTCAAGCAGTTTCGATCATAACACGGGATGATCTGAATTACTTTAAAGCTCCTATGCCGTCGTTACTTGCAAAATGTCGTATATGTCAAATTATTTAAATAATACTGAACCTTTATGTCAAATTAATCATTCTAGTCCGAGACAACACGACGAAGTCATTGATTTGGAATTTAGAAGACGAAACAAAAGCTGGAAGTGTATCTGGGGCATATCAGAAGAGCCGATGTCGAAAATATGATATAAGGTCCAGCTTGACCATTCCTTAAATCAGCTGATTTCTCAAGAGACCAAACACATTATAGCTCTCTTCAACAAGGTACGGCGACTACGCATTGTTCTTAGACTTACTTGACAAAACGTATCATGTTAAAGGTAGGTGGAAATTGATGACTGATTATTACCTGTGAACAATACAAAAAAAAAGAAAGAGAACGAATACCTGGGAACTTTATTACATTCTGATTCACATTTCGTACAGAGCTTAGAACATTTAGTCGGTTATTTTGATCGTAAGTACATGTACTTTAGAAATGATGATTTGATAGAGCTACGGCTATCTCTTGTCCTTGTCTCAGTAACGTAATTTGTATCGAAGGCAAAATGACAGTGCCTTAAATCAAGCTTGACTTCACAACGTTATCAAGATATGTTCATGTTTTAAAACTTTGGCACTTCTGCATTACTCTTAGAAAAGCTTCTTATTATTCAACATGTTGATTTTTTTAAATAAAAAAATGGTATTGTCTTGTTTTGTTTTTTATTTTTTTATTTCTTTCTTGAAAACAAATTCAACTGTCATAGTCTTTCACATCCTCTATATCGATCATGACTATATTTTTCTTCCCGTCCACGTACCAAACCAGAGGGATGCTTTCCTTCATATCAGTACTTATTCCAATTAAGCGGTGCATTCACAGGTCTCGTCCAACAAAGAGATTCGTCTGTGGCTTCCGATGACATTGCTTACCATAGCTGACCTCTCGGAACCAAACACTGGCAAGGATAAGAGCAGGTTTTTTTTTTCTTTTTTGGGCAACAGAGAGATACCCCCCCCCCCACACACACTTTTAAAAAAAAAAGTGAAAACCTATGTGTGGCTGTGTTCCACCAGATGTGTCGTTATGTGTTTTTTTAATTTTCCATTTAGTTTTCCGTTTAAATTAATTTTGTCCCATAGGAATTATACAAAATTGAAAGGGGTATGTATAGTTTTTATCTTTCCCTAGTGTATCTATAGGGTTGTTCGTCCGAGTAGGTTTTATTTACCTATCCTATGGAGTATCTTGCCTAGTTCATATTGTCGATCATAAGTAGAGGTCACCTGTATATCCCGTGTGTGCTATTTGTGTTGGTGCTCTCTCTCTCTCTCTCTCTCTCTCTCTCTCTCTCTCTCTCTCTCTCTCTCTCTCTCTCTATATATATATATATATATATATATATATATATATATATATATATATATATATATACATTGTTTCTTTTTAGGGATAGTCATTTTCTATAAAATATTCCCAGTTGTCCTACTTAGTGATATAAACCTTCTAAAGGGATCGTCAATCTTTTTCATTTTTTCCCCATGTATTTAATTCGAGTTTTGAATTTCTAGCATTGTTCGGTGTACTAATTTTTTATTTTAAGATTAAAGAAAAATAATTATTAGTTTAATGACAGCATTCTCTGTGTCGTTCTTTGTATATATATATATATATATATATATATATATATATATATATATATATATAGTGTAAACTTAGCAGGAAGAATATGTATTTTGATGGGCACGAATGCGTCACCAAAAAATATTAATTTTTTTTTTATTTTTTCTTTGTTTCATAAAATACCCAAACCAAAATTTGCATATTCGTTGCCATGGGATTACCGGCACTGTCTGTATGTTTCAGAATCTGTTTAGTATGTTTGAATTTTTAATTATATTTGGGTTAGGGATTGCAAGCCCCCCCACCCCCTTTCCCTCCCTTGCAGAGTGTATCTTTTTTTAGCATGTGTTTTTAAATCACATATGTTTTTTTTTAATTTTGCTATCTATATGTTTTACTTGTTTATTTTGTATATCTATCGATTTGATTAGTGACATTCTCTCTGCTTTGGATAGTGGAAAGATTACAGTCCTCACTCTCCTGGCTTTATCTGCAGCATTTGACACAATAGACCATGATAAAGTACTTCACCGTCTCCAGCATGTATTTGGCATTCAGAATATAGCCTTACAGTGGTTCAAGTCCTACTAAGTTAACAGGACACAAATTATATCTGCAAATGGAATACACTCCAGCCCAGTTGACGTATGTTGTCGTGTTCCACAGGGATCTGTTCTTGGACCTGTTCTCTTCGTTATGTATACTCAACCGCTCTCAAGTGCCATAGATCATCACCCAGTGTCGCACCAATTGTATGCTGATGACACCCAAATATACAAGTCTAGCCACCCAACTGAAGTTGATGCTACCATCCATGGAGTAGAGAGGTGCATTTCTGATGTGAAATCATGGATGACATGTAACAAGCTGCAGATGAATGATGATAAAACTGAGGCCATTCTGATCACAACACAAAGACTTTCTCATTCACATCCTTTACCTGAGACAATAAATATCAGCAACACCAGCATTACATTCTCACAGTCAGTACAGAACCTAGGCGTTACTCTAGACAGTACTCTCACATTGCACCAACATGTCATGAACATATGCAAGGCTGCATATTTTGAATTGAGACGCATCAGTTCCATTCATAAATATCTTTCAGTTGATGCCACTAAAACACTTGTGTTGTTCATTAGTACTTTCAAGACTGGACTATTGTAACTCAATTCTGTCTGGTTCGTCACAATATTTACTCCAGAAACTGTCACTATTGAAGTAAACCCATATTGTAAAAAATCGTCACTATATTTTCTTTTCTTACCGTTCTTCTCTACATTATGCATTGCCATGGGTTGGTTCGCTAATGAAAATATGATATAACAATAGCTTCAATAACACTAACTATAAAACGTTTGTTTATGGCGCTGTACTAATTAGAAACGGACGTGATTTCAATTGCGTTACGACTGTTACGACAACTAAAATGTTTGAAATCATTCTGATTCAATTGTCTGCAACATCTATCCTCGAATGACAATTATAGTAAAAAAAAACTGGTAACTACGAATGGGGAAAATTTGTACAATAACAAGTTTTACACATTAGAATAGACAAAAAAAATGTATATTTCCGATGGTCGTAATCGACCCCTGGCAAATCGTTGTTCGACCCTTGACGGGGTCGCGACCCACAGGTTGAGAACCACTGGCTTAACCGGCTTGAACAAGCTGTTCCGCTTTTGTGCCATTTTTCGTGACATGTGTGCTTGTGGTCTATCTTCGTCTACATTTTTGTGTTTCATCAGGCATTGGCTGTTCAGTTAGTATGTTTTTCTTTATCTCCTTGTTTTGGAAACGAGAACAATTGTAATTTTTACCAACTGTCTTGCTTCATTCTACAACATTCTTTGTAATTGAATAAACCGCCATCACGTAATCGCCATTCAACCCCTTGTATGCTATGATTGACCCTCGTTAATTGCTAAAATGACCACTCTTTGACTCTCCATATTACATTGTGCTCAAGATTAAACGATCTGGGACTACATGCATCATTAATTAAATGTCAACGGAAGCGCAAAAAGATACGATATTTCAAAGCTGACCTGAACAGGAAGAAGAATTCCATTTATCTCCCTTTCGCCCTTTCCAGCTCATCAATTTAAAAATTCGGCCGTTAATTTTGATAATCTTGTTCAAATCACTATTAAATCGTCAACATGTGTGTAAGCTATCACAGAGATACCTCTGCGTATTGCATTATTCAACGCCCAATCACTAAGGACACCGGAAAAGAGCGCACAGAAATAGTTAATTGTATCAACCTTCAGACTATCGACGTCTTCAACCTGACAGAAATATGGCTATAAACATCCGGCTATGAGCCCAAGTGCGCGGATCTAACACCCATCGGATACTGCATCAATTCGTTCCCTGGCCATACTCACGGAGATGGGATTGCTGTCATCACACAGAGTTTCCATGATAAAATGCCATAAACACAAATAACACTCACACTGGAACAAAGGTCAGTCCATTTTTTTCTGCCTCCTCCTCGCAGAAATAACAAGCTGACTAAATCTCTTTTTGGAGCAGTTTCCGAATCCCCTATAGTATGGAAATTCGATAGGTGGCAACCTGATAATTCTTGGAGATTTCAACTTTTACTTTGACTGTCCTGGAAACCCATACACATCAAAACTACTTAATTCAGTACATGTTTTCAACCTTAAACAGTCAGTTAACCAACCCAACTATAAACATGATCACATTTTAGACTTGATTCTTCATAGACCTCGTGACGATATTCAACGGTCCACCCTTGTATCCTACGAACTTGCATCAGATCACATCTGCATTACATGCCATCTGGACATATCAGTCCCTAACCCTCCACCTTGATTTGCTACTAAGGGAAACCTACGAATGATAAATAGAACCAAACTAATGCTTGACATCCAAGAAAACATAACAACTTACTAACCTCATTCAGCAAAACAACTCGATCACTGCCTGGGTTCAATGCCTGAAATACATGCCCCAGCCACCAAGTGCAGAGTATCAATTCAAAAATGTTCACCGTGGTATGACAGGTGTCATAGATCATCATCCAGTGTCAAACCAATTGTACGCTGATGACACCTAAATACAGAAATCTAGCCACCCAACGGCTACTATCCAACGAGTAGAGAGCCGCATTTCTGATATGCAATCATGGATAACATGTAACATGTTGCAGATGAATGATGATAAAACTGAAGCCATTCTGATCACAACACAAAGACTTTCTCATTCACATCCTTTACCTCAGACAATAAATATCAGCAACACCAACATTAAATTCACAGTCAGTACTCTCACATTGCACCAACATGTCATGAACATATGCAAGGCTGCATATCTTGAATTGAGACGCATCAGTTCCATTCGTAAATATCTTTCAGTTGATGCCACTAAAACACTTGTGTTGTTCATTAGTACTTTCAAGACTGGACTATTGTAACTCAATTCTGTCTGCTTCGTCACAATATTTACTCCAGAAACTTAAAAAAGTTCAAAACACAGTTGCACGGATCATCTTTAGAGTACCTCGATCAGAGTACACCTCACCACTGCTCTGTACCCTTCATTGGCTATCAATTCGATACAGAATCAAACACAAAATTAGTTCTCTGTGCTATGTTTCAATGACAGACTCCAGTCCAACATACCTATCCAGCCTCACCCATGTGTATACAGCTAGAACCTTATGCTCTTCTTCTGATAATCGTATTCTCATTGTTCCCAAGGTCAAAACAAAGTCATATGGACAACGTTCGTTTGCACACCAGGGCCCGGCGACGTGGAACGAATTGCCCATTGAAATTAGACACAAAGACAGTGGTCCCTTTTAAGATTGCTCTTAAGACTCACCTGTTTCGACTGCAGGGATAAACTTAGCGACCTAATCATGTTTTGTATCTTATATGTTTTCAGCATGTTTTTATGTTTTGCAATTTCATTGTTTTTGTCATTTGTTGTTCTATAGTGTAGTCATATCATTATTGATGGTGTAAAGCGCTTAGAGCTTCGTAAGATTAGGCGCTATACAAAGTCCTCATTATTATTATTATTATTATTACATTGTTTAGATTTGAGTACATGTAGGTTTTGTCTACTTGTGCCCGTTCCATTAGGCATAGTGCCGTTAGTGCCCAGATTTCTATATTTTCGTTTATCTTCTTCCGTATTGTATTTAAGTTTTCTCTGTCTTCCTCTTTCCCAAATTATACCCCTAAGGCTTTTACTCTGGTTTTGATTAGTTCGGTAGGTAAACCATAGTGTTTACCCCTCCAGTCTCCTATCAGTAATATTTTTTCTCCATATTTAATTTTGACACCGATGCTTCTCCAAGTTTTTGAAATTCTAGTTGTTTGTAGGAACGTAGGTCTTGTACAAAGCTTGTGCAATCGTCTGCATGTTGTAACAGTTTTACTTCGTCTTTAATATTTCGAATTTTTAAACCTTTGATTTCTTTGTGTAGTTTTATTTACTACTTAGAATTTATATTATTATTATTACGTATAATAGCATTGATAGTGGGCATCCTTGTTTGACCGGTCTTTTAATTTAATTTTTTTTCTGTTCTGGCTCTATTCACCAAATATACTTGAAATTATATCCATGTACAGGATTTTACTCCAGTTTAGGAAATTTCTTCCAAATCCAAAATTTTCTAATGCTTTCAGTAGATAGTTTTGATCTAATCTATCAAAAGCTTTTACCTGGTCAAAGAGTGACATGGTATCCTTTTGCCCAGATATGTTTGTGTTATATTATTGTCCTAATGCTGAGTATGGTGTTTTTTTTTTATGTCCCTTCCCTTTGTCATGTTTGGTTAATGTTAATAATGTGTCCTAATCCTTTTTTTTCAAATCTGTCTGCTAATAATCTACTTAAGATTTTATACTCGATGTTTAAGAGAGAGGTGGGCCTTCAAATTTTAGTTCATTTCTTTCGTCATTCTCTTTGTATATTAGTATAATTATTCCCTCCCTCATACTATTTGTCATGTTTTTATTTCCTAAAAATATATTGTTATCTAACCATTCCAGCACTAGCGACAACAACCCACATAATTTTTTTTTTAGAACTCCGCGGAGAGTCCATCTCTTCCTGGTGATTTTCCTATCACTAAATTATCAATGGCTACTGCCATTTCATTTTGCGAGATGAAATCCTCACATAAGGCAACATGTTCTGGGGGTATCATCTCGCATGGCGTCTCTTGTAAGTAGTCATCATTTATTTCGTCATCAATGTCCTGTGAGTTGTACAGTCGTGAGTAGTAGTCCTTAATGTGATTTAGTATCACATTTTTATCTGTCGTCTATCCATTCCCGTTTTTACTTAACGCTTTTAAGCATCACCCCCACCTCTTCTTAATTCCTCCCTCTTGTATAAACCATCTGCCGTTTTGTATGTCCCTATAAATTTTCCTGCTCTTATTTCCCTCCCTGTTTGCTTCTCTAGTTTTATTTTGTCTAATTTTTCTTACTTTCTTCTGAGTTATTTATGTTTTTTAAGAGAGTCTTTATTGCCTCTTTCATCAATTTTTTTTTCCTACCCTTTGGTTTGCGTACTTAACTGCTTTCTTGTTTGAAAATTCCCCGTTAAATTGTCCCATTATTTAATAGTATCG
The DNA here is from genome assembly GCA_029339505.1 of Unio delphinus. Taxonomy (NCBI): domain Eukaryota; kingdom Metazoa; phylum Mollusca; class Bivalvia; order Unionida; family Unionidae; genus Unio; species Unio delphinus. The sequence goes on along the minus strand of JAQISU010000138.1, from coordinate 4,837,369 downwards.
AGATTCCCTTTTATAGTAAAATTTTGAATGTATTCCTTTCTTTCCCTGGTAAATTCTGTTTCTTCTAATATTTTATTGTTTATCTTCCATATTCTCCTTCCCCATTTTTAATTTTTAATATCCCCTTATTCTATATATACTAATTTATGATCTGAAATTTAAAGTCTACAATACCTGTTTTTTTATAATTATTATTCCCCGATGATGTTCCTAAAAGTTTATTTATTCTACTAGCCTTTATATCCATACGTGAATTCCACCCTCGGCATATTCAGTCTTCTGTATATAGCTAAGAGTTTATGTTTGTCCATTATGTTGTCCGTTTATTCTTTAAATTTTTTGTCATCTGGTGTCAATTGTCCTTTTCTGTCTATATTGTCTCCTAACCAATTGAAATCCCCTCCCGAAATAAGATCTTCCATTGTAAATTGTTCTAAATATTTTGATAGTTGTTCCAAAAATTGTTGTTTCGCGTATTTATTTGCTGGTAGATATATATTAATAAAATGTATCCATCCCAAAATTATTTGAATATACCTCCTTTTGAAAAATTCTCCCTCATATTTTCTTTCCCATTTAACCCCTTTTTTGTTTTTAATTAATGTCGCTACTCCCCCTCTTGTGTCTTTCCCTTTAAAACTATTAGTTATCACTATTACATTAAATTAATCTTCATAAAATGATTTTTAAGTCATCCGTTAGTCCATTGTGTTTCTAGTATGAATAGTATGTTATAGTCAGATATATTTTAAGGTCGAGTATTTATTCCCTATTTAAACCATTAACGTTTATGGACAATAACGGAAGTTTGTTTCTTCCATTTTGTCGTTCTCCAGGTTGTCGCATTGTATATTTAGTGTGATCTTGTCATGCTTATTTGGTACATTTTGTATTACTATGTTATTGTATTTTTTGGGGGCACTGAATCGCCCCTTATTGTGTCACTGCTACTTTTGGACATGTAAAAGTCACTCGTAGTTTCTAACGTATAAAGAATTTCCTTGTCCGATTTATTGTCCGTCTCTTGTTCTGTTGTGACTGTCATTTTTTATCGGTCAGAAGTACTGTCATATTACGTGTCCATCCCATCGCTTGTTTCGTTTGCGTTTTCATTATCTTTATCTATATCCTCTATCTCTCTTCTCTTTCGTTGTGTGGTCTCTTTTCACTTTTATTCTTCTGTACCATTTTCTTTAGTGATCCTGGATTCCCTGTCTTAGTTTCTTCTCCACTCCATTCCTGGCTTCCGCTCGTATAGCCGGATAGATTGCTTGCTTTCTTCTTATTAAGTCTCTTATTTGGCTTCGATGAATTCTACAAGACGTTGCAACATGCAATTGACAGCGTACCAAAAAGGGACATCAAGATCGTAATGGGCGACTTCAATGCACAGGTTGGAACAGACAACACCACATGGAATGGAGTATTGGGACGCTACGGCTATGGATCAATGAACGAAAGAGGTGAACGACTACTCCAATTAGGCAGGCTAAACAAACTGAACATCATGAACACCTGGTTCGAACATAAGCCTTCGGGGAAATGGACTTGGACATCACCCGGTGATCGAACGCGGCAGATGATCGACTATATCATGATTGACCGAAGATGGAGGAGCTGCATCAACAACGCACGCAGTTACCCAAGTGCAATAGTGCCAAACGTGGTGAATGATCACAATCTTGTGATGGCAAACTTTAGAATAAGATTCAATGTTCAAAAAAGGACACATACGAAGAAGGTGGACATTGAAAGGCTGCGTATTCCTGATGTCAAAGAACGATATGAGATAGCGATCGAGAATCGCTTTGAAGCACTCGGCAACATGATCGAAAAGGAAAGCCTAGATGAAGCACTCGAAATTGTTAACCATAGGATAAAGGAGGCAGCTGAAGTAGAGATTGGTTTCAAGAGGTGCAAGAAAGATCCATGGATCAGTGACGAGGTACTCAACCTGGCTGACGAGCGACGGGCAATAAAAGCGAAGATAAATAAGAACCAGAGAAATCCGAAAGTTAAAGATTGGAAACGTCAATACACACAGCTGAAGAATGTCATAGACAATAAGGTTGAGGAATGCCGTGAAGAATGGTTTAACAAACAGTGCCGTGAAACGGAAGAAGCAAACCGCAAGAATGACATGCGATCTCTCTTTCAAAAGGTCAAAACGCTCAAAAAAGGTGTGAAACTGAAGGATAGGCGTGGAAACATTAGAGACAAGGATGGTAACCTACTCACAAAAGATTCAGACATTCTCCAAAGATGGCACGAGTATGGTGAGAGCCTATACAACGCAAAGATAGAAACAGACGAGAGCGTACTCGGACAACTTTGGCCAAACTATAAGAGGGATGACCTTGAACTGAATCTCCTTGAAAGTGAAGTGAGGAAAGCTATTGCAAAGATCAAGCTGCGTAAATCCCCTGGAATTGATGGCATCGAAGGAGAACTGACAAAGGGAGGTGGACAAACGGTTATACGAATTATGCACAAGATCTGCATCAAGATTTGGGATGCTGAAGAATTCCCAACACTTTGGACAAAGTCTCTTGTAGTCACCATTGCGAAGAAAGGGGACACTACCAAATGTGAGAATTACCGAACGATTAGCTTCATTTGCCACGCAAGTAAGATCATATTGGAAATAATCAGGAGCCGAATGAAGAATACAATTGAAGCGCAGATGTCGGAATAGCAAGCCGGTTTCAGACCAGGAAGAGGCACAATTGAACAAATTTTCTCACTGCGATTGATAGCAGAGAAGTACCTCGCGTTGCAGGACAAGGAATTGTACTTGATTTTCATAGACTTCCAGAAAGCCTTTGATCGTGTATGGCACCAAGCTTGTGGAGGGTACTACACCATTATGGCATACATCCAAAGCTGATCAATCTCATTGAAAATTTGTACAAGAGAACGCAAAGCGCTATCCGAGTTGGAAACGATATGACGGAATGGTTTCAGCAATTGATTGGAGTGCGACAAGGCTGCATTTTATCTCCAGATCTATTTAACATCTACCTGGAACATATTATGCGAGAGGCACTCGATGGCCTAGAAGACGTTGGGACACGCATAAGTGGCAGAACAATTAACAACTTACGTTTTGCCGACGACATTGGTCTACTGGCTGAACTGCTCGGACAAGCTCAACTCCTTCTGGACAAAGTCGATGAGATCAGCGCAAGGTATGGACAAAAAATTAGTGAGACCAAGACAGAATGGATGCTAGTGAGTACCAATGACGCGGGAATAGTAAAAAGGAGAATTGAGAATGGACTCTTGCTTAGAGGAAAGAAACTACAGCATGTGGACAGTTTTAAATACCTTGGGACTACCTTGACTGAAGATTGCAGAAACGCGAAGGACATCGAAATACTACAGCCACAGCCTTGACAGTGATGAGCGAGTTGGACAACATCTGGAAAAACAAGTATGTCAAGAGGGAGACGAAAATGAGGCTATACCGTGCTCTTATAGTCCCAATTGCCCTGTACGGGTGCGAAGCTTGGACACAGAAGCGCTGAGGAGAGGAAACTACTTGTTTCGAGATGGTGGCGCTTAGAAAGATTCTAGGAGTTCACATTATGGACAGGATGAGAAATGAAGACATCAGAAAGGCTCTAAATCAGACAGAGACAATCGTGCAAAAAGTGCACGAGAGACAACACCAATGGCTAGGACACGTGATAAGGATGGATAAGAACAGGATAGCGAATATTGTACTGCACGGTAGAGAAGAAGGAAAGGCGAAAGTAGGGCGTCCGAAAACGACATGGATGAAATCAGCACTGGCTAGATACGACGTGGAGAAGCGAGTTATAATGAGGACTGCACAGGAGAGAGAAGAATGGCGTTTGTTGTCAGCACATGCAAGAGCCCACGTCGATCAATTCCGATCGATCTGTCATGTTGCTTTTCACTTCTTCTTTCCACTCTTATGTTTTTTTTTTCCTCTTCTGTGAGCACCTGGAATTTTGTCTCTATGCTTGCTTTTGATGGGAGTCTTTCCCTTTGTTTTATTGTGCTGAGTATTTCTCGCCATTGTTCGGTTTTGCTTTGGCTGTTATTTTCCCCTGTAGGTGATTTCGGTGTCTCCTCTCCTTTATGTTCTTGTTGTTTTTGTTGTTGTTCTTGTTCCTGATTTCCTTCTGATTTACTCCTTATTTGGGGGAGCATATTGTTAATTTGGTCCTCTGTGAGAAGTCGTTCTTCGTTCTGCAGGGAATTTTGTTTTAGTTCTACTTGCGTAAGTTTCTTTATGTGGTCCAAGTGCCTGTTGCGTATTCTTACACTCCCAAGGTCCATGGCCAGTCTGTTTGCACGTTGGGCATTGTCTGTCATATTTGCAGCCCCGGTACAATTATTTTACTCTGAACCCCATGACATCAAAGAATGTCGTTTTTGTTTATAGCCTCTTCCTTTGTCAGTAGTATGATTCTGGCCCCTGATCTGATTGGGGCAACTCCCCAACTGGTGCCATCTTGTGTGATATAACCTTAGCCTTGAGTTTCGATTCCACCTTCTGTATTATCTCTATTATGACTATGTCTATTGGGAATCCTGTAATGTGAACTTCTAAGAGTCTGGGCCCTATTTCTCTTGCGAAAGACGGAGCCTCCACTAACATCGCGGTCACTCTTAACTTCTATCGATCCCACAGTCAGTGTTGGGACGTCGTACTTGGTGGGATATAACATAGATCTGTTTAGTCCTGCATTCTGTATGGCGTGGATTTTGCCTATATCCATCCCCACTGCATGTAGTGTTGCTTGTGCATTTGCGCAGTTTCCAAAATCCAAGATTTGGCAACCTGGGTGATGACATGCTATCAGAACATTGTCCTCTTTGGTAGTCTTAAAATACTTGCTCATCTTTGAGCCCTCCTGTCTTTTTCCACCAGTTTTTCCTTCCATTTCTGTTGAGTATTTCTCGTCTGTCTCACACCACTGTCTACTACTAACAAGAAACTTGTTGTCGGGTCTCACTACACTATTAGATTGGTATTTAAAGTTATACTGACTGTATTTCCTGGCAAAACAAACGCCAGTCAACAAGGATTGTTTTGATGAGTGGATATATCTGCAACACGATACTATCAATACTATATATATATATATATATATATATATATATATATATATATATATATATATATATATATATATATATATATATATATATATATATATATATATATATATATATATATATATATATATATATATATATATAAATGCATACAATTATTTCAGAAATTAGAATAGTCAAAGAATATGAAAAATGTAATGGATAGCCTTGATAATCAAGAGGATCTATCACACGAGAAACAGCCGAAAATAAATGCAAATTGTAACTAGATGTGAGCGATGCTTACTTTATGTATTGAGTAATAATCCAAGGTCAAATCCAAGGTTGATTGTGATTATAGACGCTTAGTTTACTTCTCAACAACAATTATTAGAATTAGGTTTATGTTTGAGCCACATAACCGGCTGAAACTGTACCTGGATCCACTGATGGAAGGTCTACAAAATCATTTCATGGCTAAGAGAATTACACACTTGTAAAAAGGGTTTTCATTTCGGCTTCGATAACCCATTTTGACCCTATCTTTCTCATGTTCTAACTTAATCCTTTCGACGACGAACCCAATTAAATACGCCTAACAAAGATATCAAAGCAATCGAATGTTCCATTAAACCATTTTTGGATTTTGTTTTATTTTCGAAAAGTAAAAGTACACTGTGTACACAATATTAATTATTCAAAATAATTGCTGGATAGTAGGGCTTGACTCTAATTACTAATGTGGCTTATAAAGAAGTGGGTGATAAGAAGAGCCCGTGTTAGCCACCTGAGCATAACTTGATAATAAGTACGTCCATGGTCATGTTGACACTTGGGGACCACCGCTCCGGTGGCCTAGTGGTTAGAGCGTCCACCTCGGAAGCGGGAGGTCGTGGGTTCGACCCCCAGCAGAGTCGCTGACTCGCTTGGCGTTCAGCATTAAGAGGTTAGTGTTAGGACTGGTCGGCCTGGTGTCAGGATAATGTGACTGTGTGTGACATCATGCTACATGCCTGCGGCATAATGCCTCAGTGCTAGACATCACTATAAACTGCCTCACTGCAGACATCGTTGCGATATGACTGATTTTTTTTTTTAAAGCAATGTTAATAATCCCAATCAACCACATCACTTGGGAACTCCGGCTAGCCTTCTTCTCCTTTACCGCGTCCAGACATTGATGTAATTACCTACAGTCCAGTGGTGGCGCCAGTTTCACATTTGACGCACTTTTCCCAATGTTTGCTTTGAATATTAAAGCCAATGACGAGCCGATGTCATCCTACTTAACGATAAAACCCAGACGGATCTTTTCACGGCCACCAACATCTCTCTAATTAAAAGAAACACGAATCAATTAGCCAAAATGTCTATGATTGGTTGTAAGTATATTTGTCTTTCCAACCCCCACCTCCATAAATTTAAAGAATGCTTCCTCATACAAACTTGTCTGTTGGGTTTAATGCTTATATGGTAATAGTATGTTTGCAAACAAACATTTCATTACCTTGTGTAAACCTATGTAAGAACATCAAAAAAATTGTTTTGTTTAGGTTCGCACGATTTTTATTCGGTTTGAAATCTGTGCGAGGGTTCTATTCTGTATGACGCATCTTTCATCTTGACGTCTGTGTTTCAGTCATATAAAGGGATGAATTCACCAATCGGGCCATCATTGAGTCTGCTATCAGTCGTCGAAGACAGTAGTATATCCGATAGTAAAGCCGCCATTGGATATGGAAGGGAGAGGACTACTTGTGGTTTCCACGGATTGTTTCTAGGGACGTCATGGGGGGGGGGGGGGAATCATTTGACCTCTCCCCTGAATTTGCATTTGTTGTAAAATTGCTGTAGTATTATATGAAAATTAACAAGCTGACAAGTTTTGCCCCCCCCCCCCCCGAACAATTGAAATGACGTCACTGGTTGATTTGCATTATTTAAAGAGCACTCTCCACTACTGAGGTTGTTGTTGTTGCTGCTGTAGCACATGATAGGCTATACATGGCGGCTAGTATTAATGGTGGAGGAAGAACCTGGGAAAACCCACAGAAAAGAATAACGGACCCAAGAGAAGTTACTGGCAAGCTTTATCACATACCCACATTTGGCTGAATCTGAGACTCGAACCCATGCAGACAGAGGAGAGATGGCAGTGATTAGAAACGGAGATCGCAGGCACAGGGTGATACTTTTATACTGTGGACTTATTTTAAGACTTTTATTTAAGAAGAAGAAATCCATGGTGGAAGTCTGGAGGGGTGACACCATGAGTTTACCGCACTGGGTGACACTAACCCTAGCGACGCCGCTGGTCGTAACACCGAACCACACCCTTATAATTCACCAGGGACCAGCTGTTCTAAAAATGGCTAACTGTATGGGTTTTTTAATCAGGCTTTTGTAAATCTTTTTCACCACAACCTTTTTAAATTACAAATTTGCCATTTTTGTCGATAAACAGTTTAAAATATTACTCAACTGTTTATGTGCAAATAATATCTAAAAACACGTTATTAAAGGGTGCGTTGACACTGACTATTTTACTTTTGTACTTTAGTATGCTGTTTGAACTAAATTTTAATAAAACCAATGAACCAATTAAGTGAATTTATGGCAATATATCTTATTATGATTAAAATATGTGATTATCACATAATTGGTCGTTAGAGACAACTCGATAAAGTTGAATTTAACTTAAAATATATAACTGGCGTTTCATTTCAGCTCATGATTCCGCTGAAGCTTGGCGCCTCTGTACATGCCTTTTCAAACGTGGCTTTTAACAGACACTGTATGTAAGGACACACAATTAAATAGTACGCCGTGCGTACGAATTTTAAATTAAATTGTCAACCAGACAAGAAAGAATAATGTAAAGATGCAAGCTGATGGAGTCTATTAGCTTCATGGAACGAGTGTTGCACCTTCTGGATCTGGTGTAAGAGTTGAAATGTTACCCCCACACAATGCACTTGAAGGGGGAAATCAGTGCCGGATTAAACCCTGTGGAGGCCCTTAGGCAGTCAAAATCTTGCATCCCCCCAGCTGCAAATTATCTCATATCAATATTAGTTTAATGCGTTGTCACGAGGCCCCTAAAAAGCGTGAGGCCCATAGGCCGGTGCCCACTCTGCTTTATTAGCAATCCGGCACTGTGGGAAATCACCTTTCTGAGAATAGTCAAAGTGGAAAAGATACTCGAGAAGCAATTCCAGAGCTTGTTCAAGTGAATGAAGATCCAGGAAAAATCCAGAAACTTGGGCCATCCAGACTGGATCCCTGTGGATGGAAAGGAAGACTGTGTGAATGAAACCAACGAGCCTAGTTTTAGGAGGAAAGATATAATAATAAAAAAAACTTGTGCCAAAAGATGTACGCCATGTGGTTTTCCTAACAGGGAGATGCGACCACTGCTGAGGGAGGGTAGTATCATAAAACAAACCGTCCTTCTCAGTCTACTCAGATCTCTAGAAAAGAGAGACAATACACATATATGCTAATTCTTTTGTTTTTTTGGTTTTTGTTTATAATGTTGTCTTTTCTCGGGGAAACAAACTTTACATAAAACCTATTACCTCATATCATTTATGTGTGAAAGCGTGTGTGAAATTAGTCCGATAAATCAGGCCCCACATATGTGTACTGATGAAATAAACAAATCGTATGCTTGACTACTTGAAATCAACATTGAATTACACAACCTATGCCTTGTGGCCATTTTTAATTTTGTGCCAGATATTAGTATGATTCCCTGCTTGGTACGCTCCCTTCGTTCCATTGCGCTATACTAAGCAATGTGCAACGCAGCGTGCATACTCAGCATAGAACCAGACTAGCCAGGTATGACAGTTACTAAATCACAGTATTTGTCTAAACGTTCACGGGAGTGTTCCGGAAAGATGTGCATGTAGCAAAATTGTACATGTCAATCAACAGGTGAGATCATACCAAAAGATTATCCATCGGTATCAACACAGATTTGGAGGCCTGATTTATCAGACCAGTGTGAGAGTATATGGTAATGCGTACATAAGTACATAAAGATATTGCCAGTAGAAGTGTGTGTGTGTGTGTGTGTCTGTGTGTGTGTGTGTGACATTGAAAAACATTGAAAAAGCGGTTCATGGATTGTAAGTTTGTGTGTTTGGACACACACACACACACACACACACACACACACACACACACACACATATATATTGTTACGTGTATTTGATTTGGGTCATTTATCTTTTATTTTAATTGTTTGTCAGATTCAAATTTGACATTTTAAGTTTAAGATTCATTCATTGGGAGATATTTTTTTTTAGAAAGTGGGATGATATGTACTTTACAAATAAAGACCAGGTGTTGACCTCACTTCTGAACTGGCTTCAGAGTTGTAAACAAGCTTTTAAAATGATTTGTTGATTCCAAGGACATTATGGAGCTTTTTTATAAACATTCTTCTATTTTTAGTTGGGTCATACGGTGTGTACGAGATTTTTTGAATGTAAATTTGTTCTAAAAGATTCTAGATGATCATGTGACCCCTTTCTTGTTTACGTAAAAACAGGTATATAAATTATGTTTTAGAGCAAACTATTTAGTAGAAGTTGGGCTGTTAGAATACTAAGTTGTGTGTCGTTTTGAGTTATTTTAAATTACCTTGTATTGTAAATTATTTCAATTCGTTTGGATCAAGAGGATTTATTTTGTTATTTATCTGGAAAAAAATTGTGCTCATTGAATTTCATTACCAAGAACTGACTTCATCACGTGACATCGTATTCCATCTTGGATGCTTCACTAAGATTCGAATTGGAATTATTTGGACATTTTATTACTAGGACTTTTGCAATTTCTCTAGTGGATTATATTTTGAATCATTTTTGGATTAATTTTGGAATTGATTCTTAAAACCGCAAATTTTTTTCTTCTGGAAAATATTTGTGCTCAATAAATTGTTAATTAGTTTTTACAAGCTTGTTATTTCTCACTCTTTCTATGTTACTGTTATTGTTACTCATTCTCTTTATTTTAATCAGGGTGATAAACAACAGTCACTTGTCGTCGAACAGGAAAGAGATTCTGAGATCTCCTGTTTGTTTCAAAGGTCCATAAGTGAGACTGAAGCCACTGAAGTTCCTGTCTGTTATTTCATTAAAAATGGAATTCTTATGAGAAAATGGAGACCTCCCGAGGTACCTGCTGGTGATGAGTGGTCGGTGAACTATCAAATAGTAGTTCCAAAACCTTACAGACAGGAAATAATTAATCTGGCCCATGAAACTCCTTTGGCTGGTCATTTAGGGATTAATAAAACTTATCACAAGATCTTGACTCACTTCTATTGGCCAAAAATCAAATGTGATGTTGCCAAATACCGTAGATCTTGTCATACTTGTCAAATGGTAGGTAAACCCAATCAGAAGATATCTAAGGTTCATCTACAACCTATTCCTGCCTTTGACGAACTATTTAGTAGAATTATGGTAGATTGTGTAGGTCCCTTACCCAAGACCAAGTCAGGCAACCAATACCTGTTGACCATTATGCGTGCGTCAACAAGGTTTCCAGGGGCAATTCCGTTAAGGAATATAAAATCTAAAACAATAGTAAAAGCTTTGATAAAGTGTTTTACTCAGTATGGCCTTCCCAAATCTGTTCAGTCTGATCAAGGTTCAAACGTCATGTCTGGAATTTTCCAGCAAGTTATGAATGAATTGGGCATTCAGCAATTCAAGTTAAAAATGAAACTATGGTTTGAAAGAACTACAAGTGAGAGAACTTTTGAGTCCGATAATGGAGTTGTGTCACTTTTGTTCATTCTTCATGTTTTTCTTCAGATTAGATATTACGGCCCTTACAAAGTTAAGAAGAAAATGAATTAGTTAAATTATAGTATTAGTGCTCCTGGGCTCTAAATAAATTATAGGAGTACCAATATATTGAAAGAGATAGCCATGTTAAACATGTAATTAATTTAGTTGTACCTGTCCCAATCAATGAAGGAATATCATCAGATTCTACTGATATTGAAATGATGACTGATATTGAAATGACGAATCTTTGTAATTCAGAAATTATGAAGAATCTAGATCAGAAACTTTCACATTTACAGATGCAAGAAAGAAATGAACTGAAACAATTATTATTTGAATATGAGCACTTATTTCCAGATATTCCTACAAGAACAAACAAAATTTTTCATGACGTTGAAATTGAAAATTCCAAACCTGTTAAATCAATATTTGCTGGAGAATGATTTTATTGAGCCCCCTAAAAGTGATTGAAGTTCACCATATGTGCACTGATTATAGGAAGTTGAACAGTGTGACAAAAACAGATTCATTCCCATTACCAAGAATTGACGATTGTATTGATAAAATCGGGAATGCCAAGTATCTCACCAAATTTGACCTTCTGAAAGGATTTTGGCAGATTCCACTAACGGAAAGAGCAAAGGAATTATCGGCATTTATGACTCCAGATGGACTTTATCAGTATAAAGAAAATACATTTCAACGTCTCATCAATATGATCACCTCTGGTCTAGAAAATTGTGATGCCTATATAGATGACGTCATCATCTACAACGACACCTGGATAGAACATCTAGCAACTATTCGAAAATTCTTTGACAGACTCACTGATGCATGTTTGACAGTTAATTTATCTAAAAGTGAGTTCTGCCGTGCTAGTGTGACTTTCTTAGGACATATTGTGGGACATGGACAAGTTAAACCAAAAGATTTTTAAGGTGGAATTTGTTATTGCAGGACTATAATCTTAACATCCGGCACATTAAGGGAAAAGATAATATAATAGCAGACGCTATATTATAACAATATCTTATATCATATACACTGTGTAATTTATACGAGTTCTTTTAACCTCAGGTGTAAATTGGTTGTGGTAAAAAGAAAGTTTTATCATATAAACCTTTCTTTTTAATGGGGGAAGGTGTTACTTGTATTTGATTTTGGTTTATCTTTTATTTTAATTGTTTGTTTGTCAGATTCAAATTTGACATTTTAAGTTTAAGATTCATTCATTGGGAAATATTTTGTTTAGAAAGTGGGATGACATATACTTTACAAATAATCACCAGGTGTTGACCTCATTTCTGACCTGGCTTCAGAGTTGTAAACAAGCTTTTAAAATGATTGGTTGATTCCAAGGACATAATGGAGCTTTGTTATAAACATCTTTCTATTTTAGTTGGGTCATACGATGTGTACGAGATTTTTTGAACGTAAATTTGTTCTAAAAGATTCTAGAAGATCATGTGACCCCTTTCTTGTTTACGAAAAATCAGGTATATAAATTATGTTTTGGAGCGAACTATTTAGTAGAAGTTGGGCAGTTAGAATACTAATTTGTGTGTCGTTTTGAGTCATTTTAAATGACCGTGTATTGGACATTATTTCAATTCGTTTGGATCAAGAGGATTTATTTTGTTATTTATCTGGAAAATAATTATGCTCATTGAATTTCATTACCAAGAACTGACTTCATCACGTGACATCGTCTTCCATCTTAGATGCTTCACTAAGATTCGAACTTGGAATTATTTTGACATTTTATTACTAGGACTTTTGCAATTTCTCTAGTGGATTATATTTTGAATTATTTTTGGATTAATTTTGGAATTGTTTCTTAAAACCGTAAGTTTATTTTTTCTTTTCTGGAAAATATTTGTGCTCAATAAATTGTTTATTAAGCTTTTACAAGCTTGTTATTTTCACTCTTTCTATGTTACTGTTTATTGGAGCCTAATCATGTAACAATATATATATATATATATATATATATATATATATATATATATATATATATATATATATATATATATATATATATATATATATATATATATATATAATCATCATCATCATCATCATCATCATCATTATCATCAATCCTCTCTGCGCCGTCTTGTGCTTGAGGAGGCGGCAAGGATGCACCATTTTGGTCTCTCGGCTGCTGTTGCAGGGCCGGTCTGCAGGGTGAGGCCTCTGGTGTTAAGTTCTCGCTCCACGTTCAGCGCCATGTATTTTTGGGTCTTCCACGATTCCTTTTTCCCTGTGAGGTCCATCTCAGTGCGATCCTTGGTAGTGAGTCAGGGAGCATTCTGCAGACGTGGCCGAGCCATCTCCATCGACGAGTTGCAATGATCTCAGCGATGGTGCTTGCGCCCGCTTTGTGCCGGAATCCCTCGTTCAAGATTATGTTTGGCCAAAAGATCCCCAAGATCCGTCGCAGGCACTTGGTTTGGACGACTTCGAGCTTGCGTTCTATGTTAGCAGTGGTCTTCCAACACTCTGACCCGTACAAAATGACGCTCAAAACGTTGCTCTTGAACATACAGATCTTCGTGTGGACGCTGAGGTTTGTTGTCCTCCAAATGGGCTTCAGTATTGCGAAGACCTGGTTGATCTTGTTGACTTTTGTGGTGGCTTCCCTTGTGCAATCTCCATTCGTGGCGACCTTTCTGCACAGGTACGTGAAATCGTCTACTACTTGCTGAGGCTTGTCGTTGATGGTGATTGGGTTGCCCACTCTAGTGTTCTTCCTCAAGACCTTTGTCTTCCCTATGTTGACTCGAAGACCTATAGTGCTTGCTGTCTGTACCAACTGTTGTGTCTTTTGTTGGATATCCTGGTGTCTGCTTGTTAGCAACCCTATGTCGTCGGCATAGTCCAGGTCATCTAGCATTGAAGTCAACGTCCACTGTAGTCCTTGTCTCTTGCCCTCTGTGGTGCGTCCGATGATCCAGTCAATGGCTAGTGAGAAGAGGATCTGATAGAGAATGCATGCTTGCTTCACTCCGGTTTCCACGTTGAATGGTTCAGTGAGTAGGTTGTTGTGGATGACTCTGCACTCAACGTTCTCGTACAGGGGCCTGATGGCCTTGACAGGTTTCTGGGGGATGCCGTAATGTCGTAGAATCTTCCACATCGAGGCTCGGTGCAGACTGTCGAAGGCCTTCTCAAAGTCCACAAAGACCACATAAAGGGATCCATTCCACTCATGGGACTCCTCTATGATCTGCCTCAGGATGAAAATATGGTCGATGCAGGATTTGCCCTTCCTAAAGTCAGCCTGTTCCTGGCGTAGGATGACGTCCACAGCATTTGTGATGCGTTGGAGAATGATGCGGATGAAGATCTTACTGGAGAGGGATAGAAATGTGATTCCTCGCCAGTTGTTGCAGTACCCCAGATCTCCTTTCTTGGGAAGTTTGACGATGATTCCGGTTTTCCAGTCATTCGGTGTTTCTTCACTATCCCAGATCTTTTGGAGAATCTTGCAAAGAAGATGCGGAGTCTCTGTGTCTTCTGCCTTCAGCATCTCGGGACATACTCCATCATCGCCAGATGCCTTCCCATTTTTCAGCTTGTGGATGGTCTACGTGACCTCCTCAATAGTGCTGTCGTCGCAGTTGATGTCGAGGTCCTCTGCTTCAGGAATGTCCGCGAGTACTGGTGGATCTGGGCGATTCAGGACAGACTCAAAGTATTGCTTCCATCTCTTCAGCTTCTTCTCCTCTACTGTGACATGTGTACCATTTTCATCTCTCACTGGAAGGTCGTGGTGCTGACTGTAGTCGCCTTTCAGCTTCTTTGTGTTCTGGTACACAGTTTTCATGTCTTTCTGCTCTGCTTCTGCCTCCGCCTCCTTGCCAGCCTATCTGTGTATTCTCCTCTGCCCCTCATTACTGATTTCTTCATCTCCTTGTCTTTTCCTCTATACTCCTTCGAAATTCTCTCTTTCAGTCTTGGTGATTTGGAATCAAAAAGTCTCTTCTTAATCTGTCGTCTCTCTTCAGTGTGAGTCCATGTCCCTTCTGATATCCACTCTGTCTTCATACTATTCCTAAAGCCTAAAGGTTCTTCTCCTGCTTCCTTCATTGCTCTGTGGAAATTGTCGATGGTCAGCGCTGTCTCATCTTCTAGAGCACTAAACCTGTTCCTTAGGGCCAGCCTGAAATCTTCTTCACTTTTGGATTTTTCAGATTGGCCACATCATCGAAGCGTTTGTTCCTGGAGACCCTATCCTAACTTTCCTAAGCTTCAAAGTCACCTTGGCCACCAGAAGAAAATGGTCGCTGCCGATGTCTGCGTTCCGCATCACTCGCACATCCTACAAAGAGTGTTTCCATCGATCGTTGATGACAATGTGGTCGATCTGGTTCTGAGTTCTGCCGTCTGGTGACGTCCATGTGAGCTTATGGATGTCCTTGTGCTCGAACAGAGTCCATCTTATGACCAAGTCATTCTCTTCACAGAAGTTGACCAGTATTTCCTCGTTGTCGGTCATCACGCCTACTCCATGGTTCCCCATGGTCTTCTCTCTGTCTGTATTGTTGCAGCCGACCCTAGTGTTGAAGCCGCCAAGCAACATCATCACGTCATGTCGAGGGACGTCCTCTAAAACGGCTTGAAGAGCGTCGTAGAAGGTGTCTTTGTCCTTATCTTTCGCGTCGTCTATTGGTGCATAAGCCACAACAACAGACAGCTTGGCGTACTTGGAGTTCATCCTGACGTACAACAGGCACTCATTTACTGGTTTCCACTGTAGACCGATATTGTCCTTGTTCTTGCTGATAGTAATGGCGACTCCCTCGCGGTGGTCATTGTCCTTCCTTCCGGACCAGATTATGACTTCTCTGGAGTTCAACATCTGCTTGCCAGCACCAATCCATCGTGCTTCTGTTACACCCATGAGGGTCAGGTTGTAGTGATTCAACTTGCGCACTTCTTGTGCCAATTTTCCTGTCTGGTTTGAGCGTTCGCACTTTCCAGCATCCAGCTCTGATCCATGTTTTTGGCGACAGGAGTTCCGCTATCTGGGTGGGGACGTCTTTGCGGTTTTGTTCCCCAACCGTCATAAAGCTAGTTGCGTTGATTCTATTCAAAACGCTTAGTCAATGTTAGATTTAGTTTCACACTGCTTACGTACGGAACTACGCAACTAACTCTCACGGCTATCACTGACTGACCCCCCCCCCCCTTTAAAAAAAATATATTGCTGGTGGCCATGCTGTGAGGCCCTCAGCTGCAGCTTGTTTAGCTTATACCTAAATGCTGCACTGATCATAATGATCCAGAATGCTAAACCTATAATGTAAACTACTGCTGTCAAATAATGTCAATGAAAAACCGATCAAGTTGCTAGAAGCGAAAACTAGTGTAAATGTATCTGACAATGATGCCCTTAAACATTTTTTTGTTTGTTAGTGTACATCTTATGTTACATGCATGGGCTCCCGTTTGGGAAGTCACCCTCCCACTCCCTTGTTTTCTAAAAAAATACAGTGTGCAGAATATCAATAGATGCCTTTGATTTGGAGTTTTCCAGACGCCCTCGAATTATGCCCCCATCCCCACAATACAATTTTTTGCCGACCATGTGCGCCCGCAGATAGGTGCGGGTGACAGCCAGGGGTGTAAAGCGTTGGAACGGTGTTCCCTTATGTTTTTGCTCGTTCTTTACTATTCTTTTTCTCTTGCATTCGACATTGAACCCCACCCCCGCGTCTGAATAACATGTGTTCCCTCACTTCTCTATTGCGTTCTCTCGCGGCTTTATTTAGTACTACACCACTGGTGTGTGTGTGTGTGTGTGTGTGTGTGTTCACTTCATGGTTACATGAAACTGTTCACTCATACATACGAGTGTGAAAATTGGTAGCTATGCAGAGCAGTACTAATGTTAAAATATAGCAAAATAAATAAATATTGGTAAAACTGATAGTTCCGCTATTTTCAGAAGCCCCCACATAATGCACAATATTGAAGGGATATATATATATATATATATATATATATATATATATATATATATATATATATATATATATATATATATATATATATATATATATATATATATTAATAAACAGACCATTTTTCTTATTCATTTATTGGATATTTTAGATTTTCCATCTTTATTTTGATCCCGCAAACCGTTAAGTTATTGTGTATTTTTTTTTATATTCCATTGGAACGGAGGTACCATTTAGTTTGGGCAATTAAAGTATGTTGCATTATATCTGTACTTGTACATCAAATAGATTACCAAATCCAATGGGGTGATCACGGTAAACCCTGCGGCCTCTATTTCACTCACACATGCGCACTGGCGTTGGAACAGTGTTAATGGCGACATGTGCTCGATTGGACTGTGTTGATCTTTTTAGCCAGTGGATGTTTCTTCTTCTCTCCTCCTACAGTTTACCAGGCAGTTTTTACATTATTTTATTTCTAACTCAGTAAGTGTTACATAAGGCGTCTCCTTAAGAATTGTGTAAGATAATACAGACAAAGGAAATTGTTCTTGACGCAACGTGGCTAGGACAAACCATCAACATACTGGAGGTGTTGCAATCATTTCCAAGCTTTGATGTTGCTAGTGCAGTAACATAGATGACAAAAGTAGTTTTCATTTAAAGTTTTAGACCAGATGCCAGCATTAAATCCGCACTTGTGATAATACAAGTGTGTAGGCAAGTGAACATCTGGCCTCGTGTTTTAGGAAAACTGATGCAGACTTGTTTATCAAGAACTGCATTTCGTTATTGTATATACTATAAGTATGATTTGTTCTAAACTTTGATGCCAATTATTAGGCAGTAAGTTTTGTCAGCTGTGCATTTGGTCATGGCAACAGCTGTGACGAGTTCAGGTATCCCAGATGCAACAAGGACCATGAGTGAAGTGCAGCTCGTTGATAGTCCTTCCCCAGAACAATCCACATCTCCAACAGAGAATGACGACAATCTACTGAATGAACCGGAAACAAATTCCAAAGTTTCACCAACAAAAGATATTAAGGAAAAGGTCAAAATCTTTGACAATAAAAACTTTGTTGAGGCACCTATCCCAAAGACAAACCCATGGAACAAGGGGAAGCCAGTACCTGAGAGAACCCCAAGTTTGGAAAAAGGTAAAATACCCAGAACAAGAAGGTTCCAGTTATTATGTTTATTTGAGTTGTTCTCTTTAAGGGCAAGTTATTTGATGGTTAGAATATAGCTTAGTGGCTGGTCTTCTAATAATCAGAATAATGCTATTAATGGTTTATTTATAGAGGGTGACTCATTACTCGAAGACTTTTCCTTGAAGCCCTCTTAAGGAGAGTATAACAATGCCTTTTATATGAAGATAGCAATAATTACTGATTATTGTAACATGTTTAATATCAAAATACTAAAATTAATTATCAGAAACACGTACATGCTCATGAAATCTCTTCTTAAATACGTTTATATTTTCAGCAGATTGTACATGTAGTGGAAGCTTATTCCACACCTGAGAGGACTACTGAATTGAGGCTTTGTATGGTAAATAGAGGTTGCTCAGAAATATGAAATATACATGGATATATTCAACATTGTTGGCAGCTTAAGACCTACTTTGTTTGTGATTATTACCGCCTCTTAATGTATGGACATAAAACTTGAAAAATTGTCAATGCTTCACAATAATACTAACTTTTCCTTCCACTGGCCACTTAGTACTATAAACAAGTATCTGTATGTTTATTATGTTGGGCTCCAATGCTTTTACATTTAAAAAAAATTCCAAATTTATCTCAACATATGCCGTAAAAGCAAACCACTGTTATGGAACCAAAGTGGCCACAGAAAACTGGAAGCCAGAAACGGTTATGCCCCTTGACAGTCCTATATCAATCCACAGAACTGTACCCGAGTATTGGAGGCTCTTTTTATATTGCTCTGTTCTTGGTTTTGGTGCTGTTTTCATGTGATATTGATCTCAACTGGTATTGTGTTGAAAAAAGGCGTGAATATACTCTGGTTCAGTTTCAGGTATACATTTATCATAATTCTTAGAAACACTTAATTTTGATCTGGGATGCAGAAAATTACCCATGCAGGAGTCCTCAGTTCGCATGTAAATGGCTGGATGGTAAATTCAGAGGCTTGCCAGTCCTATTTCAACAACCTAAGTTGGAGAATATGTTGATTATATTGTCATTTTAGCTGTTCTGATATTTACAATGACAAGACTTCAGTGGTTTAAATACCCACTGATGTGCCTACTGTATTTATAAGAGTACATCAAAAGAACATGGTGCAATAGCTGTGTAGCAAGTTCAAATATTTCAGCTAGCAGCTTGGGTGAGAAAATGTGCTTGGACAAAACATTGTTTGCAAATTTGGACAAGTATTTTGGGGTTAAATGGCTAACTGAAAAAGATTTTAATGAGATTTAGAAGAGTGCTGAAGTTGCTAGAACTTGTAGTTTGCATAAAATAGTACCCAAGTGTAAGAAAGGGTGTGATGCCTTGCTTAGTGTTTGGAATAAGTACTTGAGTTGACAAAATTCAGTCTCACCCCGAATGACTTAAAAAAGTTGCACAGCTGTCAGTCTATTCTACGTATCCAAGGTCACCAATATTGGTGCAAAACCAGTTGAATTCAATTGAGAATCAAATTCTGCAATGCTTACCAATTGAAAATCAGCAGTTGTCACCAGAATATATTATATTCAAAATAATACTAAGTTTGGACGAATGGGATATCTCCCCGATATTTTCACGACTCCATATATGGCAACCAAAAGTTCTTCTAAAGTTCAAAGTTAAACATTTTCTAGGAGGTTATGCCAGTTTAATAAGTGTCAGGTCACAGAGTTATTTTTTTACAGGCATATGTCTTGTGACACGGAAAAAGTATTTTTTGTGTTCCACAATTTACAGCCATTACAGTAGTCAACAAAAGACATAAAACTTAAGTTTAGACATTATCTTCCCCACCCCCCCTTCTTCTTGGTCTTTTTTTCCCCCAAATTATTTGGCATATATGTTCTTTTTGACATTTTTTGGTCCTCTTAGATTTGGGAGACACATTGCACACAGCTCACTGGATTATATGTTCATGACTTTTGCATTAATACCATGACCTTCGTGGATTGCTTGCATTTTTGAGTGAGAAGAAACCTACTACTGATTTGGTATTTAAAAGATAATAGGGCAAGATCGAAATGTCCTTTGTACATTAATACCAGCTCTACATCACAGACTTGGACCATACTTTATGGATGTTTTGTTTTCTTTAGGAAGAAGCCTATTTGCGGATCAAAGGTCACTGGGTCAGAAAAAGGGTTAGCACAAACAATTTTCTTAAACTTTCCCAAAACTGATTGATGTGTCAAATTGAGCAGTTTTAGCCAATTACTTAAAAAGCCTGGTGTATTATGTATGCTAATCATTATTAGATGTATAATGTTATATTAAAAAATAATCTACCTACCTACACTAATTTAAACTGGTAGGTAACACATTTAAATCACCATCAGCTTTATGTGTGTGCGTTATTATGATTTTTAATGTAGTTTTAACAATATTTCAGTCATATTGTTATGATGTCTGCAGTATGGCAGTTTGTAGTGATGTTTAGCAAGTAGGCATCATGCCGCAAACATGTAGCATGATGTCCCACCCAGTCACATTATCCTGATACCAGGTCAACCAGCTGGTAGTACCATTTTTGGTAGTTTTTTATATTACTCTGCCAGGGTTCAAACCCATGACCGCCCGCTTCTGAGGTGGATGCTCTAACCACAAGGCCACTATAGCGATCTGGCGTGTTGTTTTGTAAATATGTTGGAGGATGTGCCATTGGTATATCAAATTACATGTATTTGGTTTGGCATGGATTTGTTTGTGTTTTGATATATTGCCTAATAGCTTGGGCATCATGGTTCATTGTGCACTTTTGTTTTGCGAGAAGAGCACTTTCAGACCTCTTGTTTTTTTATCTTGATGTACCTTTTTTGATTCCCATTTCCAGATCTCCAATCATTCTGTTGTGAGCCTAAGTACTATCTCGAAACAAGTTTGTACTCGCCCCAAATTTTGTACTCGCCACAAGGTTGTACTCGCCCCAGCTATTAAAACTATATGCTGGCTTCCTCACCCATTGCCGTGGATCAGTGTCGTCTTTTTTTTTTTTTACCTGTATGCTATATTTGTTGTAATGAAAAAAGACATTTATGACTGGCGTTTATGTAGATCAAATTGAATTGTTCATTATAAAACAAAAAAGATAAATTATTTTAGGAAAATTTGAAAAATGTGGGTGCCATTTTTCAGCACACAATAGATACATGATGGTTACTATAACTAGTGGTAGAAGAAGCAGACCCCATTTATTTTTTGATCATTTACTACCATCACCAGGTTCATTTTTCTTACCACCAGATGTGTTTACAAAGTTATTTTTGAAGTTACATGTACACAATTGTGGTGGAGTCCTTGCCTTGTAGCTGCAATGGTGCGGGTTTTAATCCATCCATTGAAACAGCCTGGGTGTCCTTGGGCAATTTTCTTTATTTCCAAATGCCTCTACTAATTAAACTTGTCGAGTTCATA
Source organism: Unio delphinus (assembly GCA_029339505.1). NCBI lineage: Eukaryota > Metazoa > Mollusca > Bivalvia > Unionida > Unionidae > Unio > Unio delphinus. The sequence goes on along the minus strand of JAQISU010000138.1, from coordinate 4,815,910 downwards.
AAAAGCAAACCAACAAAAAAATAATCATTGCCTTTTGTGTCAAAGAATTTAAATAGGTTTATAAGGCATGCAAGAACTAATATTAATGTGAAGTTTACTTATACATATGATTCAAATATTGTAAGAAACGTTTATTGGTATTTCTCTCCCCACCTCCCAATAATTATCAGTTTTTTTAATTTTTGTTGGCATTTGTCTTTCTTGTACACAAAATTGCATTGTTACATTAGCTTGAGAAAGTTAGATGGACTGTTGTGTGTAAGGCTAGTGATGCTGTGCATATAAGGAGGTTTTTAATCCATCTACTACCACTCCAAGCTCCTGAAATGGGCCATATGTGGGTAGTGTCAACATTAGTTTCCTTGTTTACAGCCTTGTAAATATTTATGCAAATTATCATTTCATTCAGATATTAGGATCAAGATTGGACCATGACTTGTTGAGATTAAATGCACTTGGCAAGCTTTTGCATGATTGTGATGATTTCTGGTCAAGAAAAAGGTAAAATTACGGTTCCGATCTAGTAATACATACAACAACTATGGCCAACATGATCTTCTAACCAATTAGGATATTAAAGCGGAAAAAAACTGGGACTGCTAACTTAAAAAGGGATCATCATGTGGCCCAAATTAATATTACGATCTTGAGATGGAATATTCTATTCAAAGAAATTTTTTGGAAAAATCATAGTATAGCATGGGAGACATTGCTCTAAACCGTTTCGGTTTGAATGATTTCAAACCCAAAAAAATGGATGGCTGGAAAGAAGGAAAATGCGCAACGGAATTCAACTGATAGTCAAACTAATCAGTGCACATAAGGTTAGGGCTATTGCTTCATCTTTGGGGTTTCTGAAATCATTCTTCTCTGGATGATGTCATAGTTTATGGTTTCAGTCCAGCATATCTTTTGCTTAATCTTCATTCTATCGCCACATGATCGAAGCATCTTTTATATTTGGCTTGATTTTGTCAGCCATGCCCAATCAAGTAGCTGACAAATAATGGTTTGCTTACTCAGGCTGATGGTCATGAGGCCTCATCATCCATCCACTGAAAATGTGGTAACATACTAAAGTAACAGTTACCGTTTTACTGCTATAGAATGTAGTTTTTGTGATTGTGATAACTTATTTTAATGTAGTGCTTGTTTATGACCATTACAGTGGTCTACTTACTTACCTTAACTCATTTGGCCCCAGATGCTTTTGTCATTATTGTCTGAAATTGGGATAGGAAACATTTTGGAGGTTAATTCTAAATGTATCCAATACATCTGCTTTTAAGAGTTTACATGGATGGCTAGTTATGCTAGAATTGTTGTTTTTCATTACTGTTTGAATCGTGCATGTGCAGAAGGGTAAAATTAAAATTTTTGTTCTTGCTTATTTGAGACATTTTCTTTTCCCGGCAACTTCTTCCCCAAATTTATCTTACATTTTGTAAAGGTTCATCTGTGTGCAGTTCAGACTGGTCTGCCTTAGATCGTGGGCCAAAAAAAAAAATCTAAAATCTGGACACAAAATTCAAACCCATCAACTGGTGTTTTTTTTTGTGGAAAAATATGGGTCTCAAAATCTAAATTCTTCTCTCCATTTTGTAATGTAAGTATTTTGTTATATTTTAAATGACTTTGATGCTACATAGCTAGGAAGTAGCCTTTGGCTTCATCTAGCCTAACAGTATGTTGCCTTTCTAGAGGAGGGTCACATAGATATAAGTATAATATATTATACTATGAAGGTCATTGAACTCTTTTTTTGGGGGGGGGGTAAAAATGTTTAATACAACTGATACTAATGTCATTTTAGAAAAAGTAATCATGAACCATGGTACACCACCTAGCAATAACATTTGGACTGTAACTATCCCTGAGACCATCTACCGTATTTTGGCGCATATAATGCGTCTCTGTGGATAACGTGTAGAGCTGTACCGATTAATCGACCGTACGCGTAATCGGGCCGATTATTAGCACAATCGGTATAATCGGGTATCGGCAAAAATAATCGGTGCCGATGCAAATAATTTTTTTAAATAACCAATTTTTCCTGATAAAAGTTGTATATACAGTCGCTTTTTGACTGACTTTAACTTAATCCTTTGTAACACTAGAGCTCGGGATAAATGCAGTATGCAAACAAGTTGCTCATTAACTAACACTACTGTATAGTTGAATAACCATATATCGAGATAAACACATCGAACCATCAATTAATCTTTTGTAACAAAGAGATTGCTCTAATAAAGTATTTAAAAAGAATTTATCTTGCTGCCAGTTGTGCGAAATTTTCAACTCCAGCGTCCGGTAACATTTGTAAACTGCAGTAAACCAGACTAAAGTACATGTCGCTAACCGCCATTGTAGTGCCAAAGTCATGTGAATAGCCAGTAAGATTAACATCAAAGGGAGTAATGATGGATATATACGCAGTCAATTTTGAGGTTTGTGTTTTTTCTTTATCTTTATGAAAACTCACAAAACACCGATAGTCCTTATGTCCCAGTGTGAAATTGTTTGAAAGGGCTTCAGTGTAGGTTTGAGTACGCCGTCTGTCTTTCAGTTAATCCGTAATGCCTGGAGGGTGAACGAACTCATTGTCTTTAATACTAGTAAGTGAGAATCATTTACAGATTTTTTAAAATTATTTTTTATTTCTTTTGTTAGTGTTTCACCAAGCCACCATCTGGCAGAAGGGGCGGTCTCTCATAAGTCATAACAGGTTTTACTGTACCTTTGAAGCACCGACATATACTAAACAAATAAAACAATTCTATATCAATATGTTACAATTATCTGATGTTGCCGCAGCAATAACGAGTATTTGTTGTCGTCAAAGCAAGCCGACGACCTTTGCTCATAGAAAGTCGGCAATAAACTCAAAAGCATTGCCTCAATTTACATAGTGATTAGAACATATTTATTGTGCCGCAAAACTTTCCTGTTTGCCATAAAAAAAATTCAAATAATCGGTCTCATAATCGGTATCGGCAATTTTGATAATCGGCTATACGCGGTATCGGCATAATCGGCAAAAAGTGACATCGGTACAGCTCTAATAACGTGTGGATATTCCGCCTTTGTATATATAAAAAAATATCTTGGGTTGCATGCCCATGCATATACTGTGTGATTACCAACACAGGCCTGTCGAAGCACAGGACTGCCAGAGGTGCCTCATCTAATACGCGTTATGAGGCTGTTAATTGTCTCTAGCTCACCAGCCAGCTATTTAACGCCGGCGCCTTTATCCCTTTCTGCTCGTAATAAATACAAGTATTATCTGTACAGTCGTAATTGCCACCTCATAATATTTTTTGCGTAAACAGAGGCAAAATAGCAACTGCTATAAAACTATTTACTCATTTCAGCTAATTTCCGGCTGGAATGTACGCATGCCGGTATAGGGATGTTAACCCTTAAAGTGCTGCATTGTTTTGCAGTACAAGGTCCCTCGGTGCTGAATTGTTTCAGGGGAGACAAGAAGAAAACTGTACAGTATTTAAATTGCATGTATTTCATTAACTATGCACAATTAATAGACAAACCCTATATGAAAAATGATGGTACATGTCTAAACTTTAAGATTAGCGTCAGGACACGTGTAAGTTTAACATTATTGCATGTACAGGTGTAAATACAGGTTGCTTGACATTAAATGTCAAGATGGTGAATAATGAACCTATGGACTATTGAAGACTTTTTCTTAGATAACTAGTTATTGCACCTAATAGTAGATCAAACAAATCGTAATGCTTCAATTAAAACAGTGTGTTTGGTACATATGTCTGATCTCGATTCCTAATGGGCTACTGATGATGTGACATCAACCGCATACTTCAGCTATTCCAAGCAATTTACACCTGTCCGACAATGAGAACAATTAAGGTGACTCTTTACACAAAATCAGCCCAATGATTGGGAAAAAAATGAAGCCTTTGTTGAGGTTTAATCACCAGATATGAACCTCAGTTTGATGATATTAGAATAAATAACAGGTGAAAGTTTTTCATGAACATTAATTACTGACTGGGGGGTTTAAACTTACCTATAACATTCATGGAGTGGATTTTTGCAAAATTGTCGCCCTTCCTTTACCCGTGATTTTCACAATTTATATATAACATTGTTACAGATATAATATGTGCATGGTTGGACTACTAAAGAATATAACATTTCTTAGATATACAGTCGACTCCGGTTAACTGCACACCCTGTGCAGTTAACTGGCGTGTTCAGTTAACTGAAGAACGGTACAGTACAACTTTAAATCAGCACGTCACGAATATATGTGAAGAATAAATTTAAACAATGATTAGAATCCACTCTTTCAACTTTTACTTAAATGTTAAGCTTGTTTTTCTTTTTCCGAACACAATTTCACTGATTCAACCAATGAATCAAGGAATTGTAATGAATTTCAAGAAATTCTATAGATCGCTTGTTATTTGAAAACTGCTGTCAGACATTGATGGGTCATCTCCCACAGAAAAAGGGTTTAGCTCCAAAGTCGTCTGCATACTGTTTTTCGCCGTGTGGTCCTTTAAATTGAATTCCGTTGCGCATTTTCCTTCTTTCCAACAAATCATTCAAACTGAAACGGTTTAGAGCAATGTCTCCCATGCTCTACTATGATTTTTCCCACGCTATTGCTCCCTAGTGTGCGCGAATATACATGTATATACCACCTAAGATGTCCTTTACATGTCAACCATTTACAAAGTCGCATTTACCGGCTTAATTGTCGACTTATTTGAAGCGCTACAGCAGTGGACTGGCAATAACTGATCATGAATATACATTGTGCAGTTAACTGGTGTAAAATTGTATTGAATGTGTCACGGGCAGAAATTTATCGTGCTATTATCCAGAGTGTGCATTTTAGCAAAGTTTGTTCCCACTGAAAAGTACTGGGAAAAAACGGGACCGGCGTGACTACGTGCAGTTAACTGATGTGCAGTTAAGTGGAGTCGACTATATTTGAACTTCTCCAACATAAACAAACAAAAATACTGATGAAATACAATTGTAATTTGTCATTTTACCTGTATTTACACCTGTACCTGCAAATATGTTAAACCTACACGTGTGTTGATGCTAATCTTAAAGTATAGACATGCACCATCATTTTTTATATACGGTTTGTCTATCAATAGTGTATATTTAATGAAATACATGCAATTTAAAGACTGCAGTTTTCTTCTTTTCTTCCCTGAAACAATTCAGCACTGAGGGACCTTTTACTGCAAAACAATGCAGCACTTTAAGGGTTAATTGTCACCGGTTTATTAGGGTGGTTGCTTTAAATTCATCAATTTACTTTTGGCTGTAAATAAAAAACTAGAATAATGCGCTTGTACATATACTGCATGGGGTTTGCGCTGATTGTAAAAATGCTTATAGTGCATGCGTTATATGCGCGAAAATATGGTATATTGTGAAAATGGGTCTTTACATTGATTTATTGATTATAGTATTATCACCTGCAATGAGAGACCACGTGTCGTAAGAAACCATTATTTTGGGGCAGAAGGGATAGTTTGAAGACTGGTTCTACTAACCCTCAGGAACCAACATCTTGTATAAGGAAATGGTAATAACTTCTCTAATAATGTTTCTTTAATATAAATTTCTTTCTGTTTTTGAATTCAGTCATTGTAAATATAGACACATTTTCCCACCCAAGCTGCTTGTCCAAATTTTTTTAACCATTGAATTCTGACATTGTAAATATCAGTACAGCTAAAATGATCAAGTAATTAACATTCTCCAACTCAGTAGGTTGTTGAAAAGGGACTGGCAAGCCTTTGAGCCCAGCTATTTGCATGCATATGGACTACTCCTGAATAGGTGATTTTCTGTTTCCCAGATTTAAAAAATTGCATCCAAATACACGCATATCCAGGACCTCTGTTGTGGTCCCATATATTGTTTGTCTTTAGAGTAAATCCATATTGCCTGTGGGTGAATTTGTCAGTAAATATTAAACAAGCAAGAGAGAATCATTTGTGGGATTGGATTGATAGAGTTCAAGACTTCTGACGTTTGTTGTTTTTTCTCCTGATATTAAGCTGCTGTCTATTCAAGTAAGTGTGACCGGGTTACACACTTTGTTTATAATCCCTGTATGTCTTCTTTGAATAAAGACATTAACTTTGGTATCTGAGTAAATGTTATGTTTCTGGATGAGATGGTTGTTTCTTTTTATTTAATTACCTGTTGGACATGCAATGCACATATATAGATTTTTCATATTTTCCCAAAGTCCAGTCAAAATTGTCTCAACCCTTAATAATTTTTCATACAAGGTTTGTGTATCTATTGTGTATATTTATTGAAATACATGCATTTTAATAACTGCCGTTTTCTTTTGTGTCTCAAACAATTCATCACTGAGGGATCTTGTACCGCAAAACAATATAGCACTTTAAGGGTTAAAATAATGTGCAAGAATGTGAGAATCTCACCTAAATTGAATGAGTCACAATTAAAATAGTTGTCTTGAGCAAGGTTCCCTCTAGTATATGCTGCGCGTGCAAAGCTGCTCAGACATCCCCATGCAGTTGAATTGTCAATCCAACATTAAAGTTTGCTCGTCTCTGTAATGCTTGCACAATGAAGCGAGCGTTGCGTGCACATCTACCATTCGCTGGAATGTTGGTCTTGAGAGACCACTTTTTGTCGGAAGACTGGACGGTCTCTCATAACGGGTTTTAGTGTACAGTAGTCCCCCTCTTGAATGCCCCCCCCCCGACCAGCGGCCACCCGCTTCTTACAGCCAGAATTCCTTGGCACTGACGAGTTTATATTAAAAAATACCCCTCAAGATCAGCCACCCCTCTAACGCGGCCAGCATTTTAGTACAAAAAATGTAAAATGTCCCCCTCATGAATGGCCACTTTTGTTTCTTCAGATGTTCCAGAACCAATAAAGCAATTTTGATTATCTCTATTATACACACATCTCTGAGTGTCAAGTCTCCGTTAAAAGTGTCGACTTAAGATTTATAGTATATCATTATTTATAAAAGTCTATGTTTACAGGAAATGGGCTAAATAATGTTATGAGTTTTGGGTTTAACACCTATGTCGAGTTTTTCTCTTTGATGATTATAACCAGACATAATAACAGGGTCAGCATAGGCTAAAAATAGATTTTGTACATTGGCACACACAGAGAACCTTAGAAAACAACAGGGTACCAGATAAAGACGGGAAAAATCACTTGACAACACATTATGGCTACCTTTTCGTACACTCGACACAAGCTTTGTCTGCATAATTAAATTGCATACAGTCTGCAATAACCGAATAAATCATTACCAAACATTAACATGTCATTACGTTAATGGATATATTATTTTAGAAGAAAGTCTGTTCTTCTACTCTACAACATCAGGGGAAGGGGGGGTACTTGCCGAAAAATTTTATGTAGAAAAAAAGACTCAAAAAACAAGTTATGTTGAAATACTTTGAATAAACAAAGTCATAACCAATAAGATGGTTATTCAGCAACAGTAGGAAAATGGAGCAAATGGAAAGATAATTATGTATGTACCAAGATGTAAACGACGTTTTTGAATGTACATGTATTTGCAATGTGTATGACAACAATACCTGCTTGCATATCACACTTACGTCAAGAAAGAAAAAATAGTAACATATATTCAGTTGAAATAAATTTGTTATTATAACAAAAAGAATTTTTTAATGATTAATGTTTCATTTAGACGAAGATATTTAATGTTTTGAAGTATGTAGCTTTCTTACTACGTACATTACATGTACATGTGCTTCTCATAATAAATTTAGACCCCCTTTGGAACGGCCACCCGTCTTATAAGGCCACTTTCCCGGTGCAGCAGAGGTGGCTGTATAAGAGGGGGACTACTGTGCTACAGTCTCACTGTCTGTGGGTTTGAATCTCTGGCTCTACTAATGTAAGTGTGTGAAGACACTTGCAAGTTCCTTCCCACGAGTTGGTGGTTCTTCAATGGGTTTTAAAATGTTCTTCCTCCACCATTTATATTGGCTGATATGTATACATACATGCCAACCATTACATTACACTAATTTAAGCTCTATGCGTAAATGTATATGGATTACTCTTTTTCGGTATATCCACCTTATCCCCCCCCCCAAATCAATTTTTTTTTTCTTTTCTTGTTTTTATTAACATTCCATTAATCACACAGACCATATTTTTTGAAAAGATGGCTTCTATGTAACTACAATATACAAGTACGCGTCCACTTTCCTAAGGTGGAAGAAGAAAAACTATTTTGCCAAGAAAATAGGGGACCAAAAGCAAGACATAAAATGGTATCAAAGAGATAAGGGCATATCTTGAATATTCATCATCATTTATGTGTGGATAAGGACTGTTTTGAGAGGTACCACTCTCAACTTTGTAATTAAAATGTGGATTTTATTTTTGTACAATTATATAAATTCTTTGGAATTTTAAGTTTAAAATGGGCACACTGTTCTGTTGATAGAATGTATCACATGTGTATATGAATACAGTTCTACAATATAATTGGTTAATTCATAATTGAGGTTACCATGCCTTCTTTATCTGCCATATTTGATTTTGCAAACAGTTAACGCTGTCACTATCTCGTCTTCGTAATATTCAACTTCTAATCGTGTTGAATAGGAAGGCAGAATATTCAGAATTTTCACCAGGTAAAATAGAAGGAAACAACTGGAAGGACATTTGTGCCGTCTTGTATAGAGTTGTGAAATCATATAGTAAAGGAGAAAACTTTGCAAATTGTATAATGTGATTTCGCTATTGGTTATGGAGGCGCCCATGAAAAAGAAGAGCACGAAAAAGCTAATAAACATCAGCTTCTTGCTTCATCACACACAGCTCAGCCAGAACTTACAACATATATAAATGCCAGAGAGAACCTTAATGTCCATTGATCGAAACTTGATTTATTAAATTTATTTTAGAAATAAACCTTCCTTTTTCAGTTACTAGTGTTGCTGCCAATTTGTTTTGCATACGTTTTTCCAGATATTAGAATCGCAAAGGATAACTCTCAGTGTATCCCCTAGGGGTGCAAGGCTGAGAGTCAAAAGTCTCCTTGGTGTAAAAACTGGAGGTCAGACTGAGTAAAAAACAAATGTTGGTATCAAAACTGAGGGTCAGTTTAAAAATTTGGGGGTCACTGAAGCGCAAATGAGGGTAAAGGGAAACACTGACTCTTGAATGAAAACAGTTCAATAAGAAAATTTCAGAATTGATATAATGAATGAAAGCTGGTACATTGGAATCATTGATTGAAAAAGAAACAAGGTGTGAAAAGGGCTCCTTATAAACAGGCTGAGTTTGAGTATGTTGCTCTTTTGCACCTTCTGAATGGGCACATGAATGGAACCTGGTGCAACTCAGAAGGTACAAGTGTGCAACACTGCATCAGGGATATTAAATAATCATGTAAGGCACTGTCCTACTTTACAGATGGTTGTATATGTTGTCAATAGTTACATATGCATTGACGTTTTAAAAATCAGTATTTTTGTCACAAGTAGTCAGTATTTTTGTACTCGGGGAGTGGGGGTGGCAACTATGCATATGTAAATATTGTATTTATTTTGTGGGATTTAAAACAGTTTACATGACTGGGATTTCTTGTTTGATGGGATGTAGAGTATTTAAAGTGGAAATAATATGAATAACAGACACTACAAGGTTAGCTGTTTTTTTATTTCACTGAAATCCATTTAAAACTACTCAAATAGTGAATAATAATGTAACCATGTTTTTTTGTCTGTGTTTTTTTTTTATTAGCCTCAATGGTCTCGGTAACTGATAGTGATATGATAGCACTCAGCAGCAGTGAAACTGCACAATAGCTTTAGTAGTTAAAGGGTTAAATCCACCACATCTTTAGCCTTCCAAGATAGCAGTATTTTTAATACTTTGATTGCTTTCACATTTCTTTACTTCCAGCAAGTAACAACTGTTATAGGGCAACTCATTCCTGCCAAATGTGTATAATGTTTAAACACATCTTAAAACATTAAAGGGGAATACTAATAGTTTACAATTTAAGCAGCCAAATGATACATGGACAGCATATTCTGATACTGAATCTCTGGAACATGCTCATTAGAGTTGTCTCCCTTGTTACATTGCCTGTGGGAGTGTTCTTCAAATGTCTTCCTGTTAATGTGTTGTTGTCATGATGGACTGACTGACTGACTGCCTAATGCACCATATGGACAAGAAAGTTTACATCACTTCTCACTAGCTGTCATTCCAGGTAACATCAAGTGTGCATTCTGGGACAGGTTAGGTTAATTTCATTGATTAACATTAGTTATTGCATTAGCTAGCTATATTTAAGTGAAATTTTGGCACATTTTTAAAGGAGCATATTCATAAGCTGAAGATATATGTACCTGAAAATACAGTAATCTAGAACAAAAATTGTCATGACAGTTTGACATATTACAGGCCTCTTGTCTGAAAAGGAGTTTAATCCCTACTTTTGAGATGGATGGACTAGTGTATGGATAACCAGCTGTATAGATAATTTGGGTGTGATTTTACCATATGCATAGTTTCATTATTGGATTGATATAATTTGTCAGGTTTTGACATGTATTTTGTACATATTTAAGTTGATTGATGAATCTGTCAAGAAGGAATCAAATGAAATGCAGTCTAATTTTGTCTTGTTCTCTTATTTCCCATGGTTTTTTTTATTCTGCAAGAGTTGAATGTTGCCCTTGCTTCTGTGTCATTCAGTTGATCTGTCTGTCTTGTTTTCTCTGATGTTTTGAGAATAAGCATGTCATTTTTTTCCTTACCTTGTTCAACAGATTTTTAACTTAAAAACTGTATAGGATAAGCAAGTTTATTCGAGTATCTGTTATATTACATGTTGAGCTTATGTAATGTGAGAGGACAGGTAATGTATTCCTGATACATGTATGTGAACAATCTGCTTAATGCACCATATGGAAGAGAAAGTAGACATGATTTTGACTGGCTATCATTCCAGAGCACACCAGCTTAACATCTTGTACAGGGTAAATTAATATTTATTGTTAAACTTCTTAATGGATTTTATTAAAATTTTGTGGGCAAGGCAAGTGTTTGGTATAGAATTGCAGAAAAATCTGGCATTCATTTTTGGGTAATTTATTTGGATTATTGTCCAGTTTTTGTTAGACAAGATTTTCACATTTACCTCCAAGTCGTTTTATAGAAATATGTTTAAAGAGTCTGCCCCAAGTGCTGGGATATGCATGATGGTTGTCAGAAAAGATGATAGAAATATGACCAGAGAAAAACTGTTATCAATGAATTAAAACTTGTACAAGCTGAAGTCAAATATCGGAAACTTATATATAGATCCATGTGGGTTAAGTCAGTGTTCCATGTTTTTATTATGTATTTGGGTTGGGTGCTTTGTTAAAATCAATTTATGATCTTTTGTATAGAGTCTACTTTTCTGTCATATTAAACTTCTTTGTGTTATTTAGGTTGGTGTAGTGAGAGCTAAGGGGGATAAGACGAGAAATGCAGTTTAAAAATTGCATGGTTAATACAATTTCTCATTTGTGCTTGTAAAGAAGTGGATTATGAAAATTTTGTATATTAAATTGAGTAGTGTTTTAACAATTGGTGACAAATTAATTTTTTTCTGATTTTGCTATGGGTTTTACTTTTTTTTCAGGATCTTTGTTTGAAGTTTTAACTTGACTATACATGTATACTTTTACACTACCTCTCCTACTCATTTCTTAACTGGTATATAGCAAGGGTAGATAATTACAGTGTATATCTTTTAGAAGTTTTACAGCCATAATCATAACATATATGAGATCCAATTTAGAAGAATTGTTGGTTCTGCAGCCTGTGTCATGGTCAGAAAGAGTTTTCTTTGGTAAATCAGTATATTAATCTTGGAGACAGTTACATTGTAGTACAAAGTTGACATATGCAATTTGGGGTGGGTGGATGTGGGCAAAGGGTTTATTTCTACGATTTGAACAATCTTGTTCACTTCTTTTTCCACTTCCATTTTTTTAGGAATTAATTCAGGGACATAGATTTAAGTTACCCAATTCTAATGTACATCATTGTGCTAAAATGCCATTATTCACTAATACCCAATTTACATGGTTTCAAAATCATGCTGAATCTTCTAATACTTCTGAATGTTTTATTTACTCAAGGTTCAAACCTTTTTTCTTTTCTAAAAATGGACACTGACCCGAGTCCCAATTTTCTTTGGAAGAAAAATCGCACACTAAACATGGCTGCTTTGTATTCTTTTGGATTTTGTATTCTTTTGGATTTTGTATTCTTTTGGATTCACTTTTACCTTTTGATTCCACATTGTTCTTGCACAACAATGCAGCACTACAAGGGTTACTACACACTCATGGGATCATATCTACCTGGAAGTTATTAATAAACATTTCACTAATATTACATGTATTAAGTATAATAACATGTCATATGAACTTTTTACATGTAGGATACACATGTGACTAGTAGTGTAGTCTCTTTATGTTGGAATGAGGGCCAAACTTGACTTGTGCACTATGACCTTGACTTTAATGTTTCATAAACTGTCATAGATAAAGTATGAGAGATGACAGGTGTTGTAAGCCACGAACATCATGTTAATCCTCTTACTTCTCTTCCAGTGTAGTCATGTCTACAGTGACATTTTGAAAATGGGTCATATAAATATGGCATTGGGTTTAATTTAGGTTTTGAGGCTACTTTGTCATTTTTCATTACAAAAAAACATGCCAATGGTTCTATTACTGTTGAAAAAAAAGTTGGTAACTAAAAGCACAAAAAAAAAATGCGTAAAGATGTCACACTACCATGTTAGTGATAGTAAGAATCTCTCCAATTTTGTATTGCTGGATTGTGGGCATACATTTGTCTTTTTTTGAATTGCTTTGTCAACTTGTTTCCATTTTCTGTCTAGATCTTTAATTAATGATTGCTTGAATATTTCCCTTAATTTCAGACATGCAGTGATTTCAAAAATGCAGATAAAATATTTTTCTCTTTACACATAGGAGTGCCTAGTATCAAGTTGTGTTCTAAACCCAACCCGTATTTCATTTTAATTAAGTCTTTTAGCAATGTAGTCTGCATATCGCCCTTGCCACAGTACTGAAAGTAGTTAATGACATTTTCTCTCACCGTTCTGGTGGCCTAGTGGTTAGAAAGCTTGTCACGGAAGTGGGAGGTCGTGTGGTTCGATCCCAGGCCAAGTCATACCAAAGACTTACAAAAATGGTACTAAGAGCTGCCTCGTTTTGTCACAAACACAATGCAAGTCTGTATTGGGATGGCTTGATCTATTGTTGCACACATGTTGCATAATTTATCAGGATATTCCAGCAGTAGAACATGAGACTCATTGTACTGTCTACTGACAGATGATCGTGTTTGTTGAAAAGAAGTTGTGAAAGGTACATCAGACTTTAATTGCTCATAAATATTATGATATATTTTCATGTGCCACTAGTGCCCAGAGATTTGACAAATGAGGGTATGTGAAAAAGCTTGCCAGTAGCTTCTCATGGGTCGGTGGTTCTTTCCCAGGTTTTCCTGGGTTCTTCTTCCATCATTATTACTGGCCACCATGTATAGCCTCTGAAAAATGGCGTTACGTCATACAGAGCAACAATGTGCAACTTTGACATAAAACGTGTTCATTATTAGTTTCCTCTCGTATTTCCAAGAACATTACATTCCAGACAGATTAATATTATTTTAAATACTTGTATATTCTGATGGCGCTTTTATTCATTATGTACATGTATATTGATTATTATCCAGATGATAAAAGAATTATCAATTAACATATTAATCCCTGGAGGTTTTTGCAGTTTTTGCATGAAATGCGAGTAGGAAATGCATTTTGCGAGCTATTTCTGAATACATTGATTTCCAAACAATTTTCCATTATCTCATTGCTTAGTTGTGCTTTAAAAAGAAGTTTCCATTGGTTAGTTTGCTTGCACAGTAACAGAATGTCAAAAGTTCTTTTTTTCCTTAATGGACCCATAATTTTCATATGGAGAAGACTATTTATGTCCACCTTATACTGCTTTTTCTACAGGTTCACCTCTCACCATGTTCATAAAGTCTAAAATCTGCAAACAAAATCGGATTCCGACATGGGCGAATTTTGGGTGGATAAAAAAACGGGTCCAAAATGTAGGTTTTTTCCTCTGTTTTTTGTAGTGCGACTAAAGTGTCCACTGTCCAGGTGACCAGGTGACTTGGTATCATTGTAGAGCTAAATCTGTCTACCTATTTATAATACCACCCACTTGACTATCATGCATGACCTCGATGCTACAGACCTTGGCAGTAGGCTACCACCTCCTGCCCCGTAAATGTGGCGCAAAGGGTAAATGTGTTAGATATTAAAGTTGTCCATCCTGTATGTGAGTTCCAAGTTAAAGACGGCAATGCTCTAACAAACATTATTTGGCAAGTAAAAATAAAAGTTATCTTCCAGCTGTGATTTATAGAAGATGTTATACTAGAACTTTGAACCATAACATTGAAGCATTTAAAATTTGAGGTACTTGTTTAACATTATTGTATCTATATATCAGTGACGTAGTGCAATGCAAGTAGGTATTATTGAATCATTTCTTCTCAGGCTGTTTAATACTTCCTGATAAATGCAAAGATCCATCTAATGCTATTGTTTCTGCAGACGAATTTGTGTTATTTACATGGTTTGGATATATTATGTGCAGTTCTTGTTAATTGCCTAATATAATTTTATGAATATCAGCTTGGTCCATAACTATGACAAGAGTTTCCTTTTTAAAAACATCAAACAACAAAGTCACTGTAAAGCAAAAATGTTGATTTCTGCACAATGACAGTCTTCTTTATTTCAGACATGAATAAATTTTTGAGGATGTCTTGCACTTTGATAAGTGAATAAGCCTATTGAGTGTTCAAGGTCACTGTGACTGAAAGAAGAAAAATGTTTTTTGCAGAGGATGGTCAGTTATTGACCATGTACCTTTATCTGGCTCATGGAAGACTTAATGATTGGGCAAGACAAGCTTATGTTGATTTTGATGTCAAAGGTTAAAAAGGTCATATGTCACTAACAAGATTTTAAAAAATGATGTGCTTGCACTCAATTTAAGATATTTTAAAGGCCTGTTAATTTTGAAGTCAATGTCATGGTCATTGAGGCTTGACAAATTAAATTTTGGGGGACATTGGACATTATTACTAAAAGAAATTTATTTTTGTTTCATGCATAAAATAGTACATTTTACAAATGAAAACTGCAAGATTCACTAGGCTAGGTGTCGTCCAAGTTGTTAGGACTTGGTAAATATGTTTTTATCGTCAAAATCTTGGTTGACTTCGATTATGAACAGGGTCCTATCCGAATTTTGTCATTAGCAATGAAACTTTTTATCAGGATATGGTAAAATAGGTCAGATGAACATGATATAAAGTTTAGGAGGTACTTTACATGGTCATATTGTTACTTCGTACACCTGCTTAGTGAAATGGTCAACTTTGAAGTTTCAGAATCGAATGAATTACATTATGATCATTTGTGTGTCTCTTTTTTTCAGCTACTATATTTCACCCCAGATGCTGCAAGTAGAATTATGTTTAATTTGTAAAACTTTGTTATCTTGGGAATTTTTTTATTATTATTGTTTTCTTCTTGAGGGCATTTCATTTTATAGAGTATCCTTGTTTGCTTTTAAGCAGGATGTGTCATTGGGAAGAGATACCGGTAAGTGCTTCAGGAACTTTGCTCAAGTTATGCTAAGTAAAATGTAATATTTAGAACATAATAAAGCTAGATGAATCTATGTTTGAGAGGTAATTATTCAGTTTTATTATTCTTGCGGCAAGTAACCATAGTAACAAGTTGTCATATATATGGAATTTATGGATCTTGAAGGTAAGTCAGTGAATTCTTATAATATCGTCTTATTTATTTTTTTAAAAATATATTGAAAATTTCAAGTGAAATATTTATATTTTCTGGAAAAGAATATCTGGAAATCTGAATCCTTCATTTTAAGTGTCTTGTTTCTCTTCCCCCCCCCCATTAAAATTGATATTAAGTAGGGAGTTCATATTGTCAAGATTTTGGGTGGGTTCAGTAGTTAGCAAGGTCTAATTGGTTGAGTTACCTCCTTGGGAAGCCCAATCAGATCCAGTTTTTAGATTTTGAATATGTTTAAATCTTTTTAAACAATAATGATGTATACCTATTGACAAGATTTTGTATTTGATTGACTGAGCTTATTATCAGTCTTGAAGACATTTCTGATGCAATTTTTTGCAGACTTGAAATGTGGGCTAGTACTAATTACTAGTTGTACTAATTAGGTGATGCTCATTCTAATAGGCTGTTTTAATGATCCAATTTTAATATGCCCGCCATTAGTCTAGTGTATTAGTTTGTGATGGTCGAAAATGTCCAAATAATAATGAGGTAATCATGTATCTTGAGCTGAGTTCATTGTAACTATGGAGACTGAATTCCTGCACGAGTTTGCTCCATCTTGGTAATTAAGTTTACATTGTCAATTTCATTGTCGGATGTTTTAATAGTGAGGTCTGCCTTGCATCTGATTGGCTGAGTTTGTTATCTGTTTAGACCTAGAGGCTGCATCTGATTGGCTGAGTTTGTTAACTATCTAGACCTAGAGGCTGCATCTGATTGACTGAGTTTGTTATCTGTTTAGACCTAGAGGCTGCATCTGATTGGCTGAGTTTGTTATCTGTTTAGACCTAGAGTCTGCATCTGATTGGCTGAGTTTGTTATCTATCTAGACCTAGAGGCTGAATCTGATTGGCTGAGTTTGTTATCTGTTTAGACCTAGAGGCTGCATCTGATTGGCTGAGTTTGTTATCTATCTAGACCTAGAGGCTAGCTCTAATAATGTTTGTATGGACTTGGTAAATGGGCTTTTATCATCAACATCTTTGATGACTTCGATTATTAACAAGAGCCTGTCTGATTAAATTCTTGTTGTATCTTGAGAATTTTTTTTTTTTTTATCATCAGGATATGGTAAAATATGTCAACTGGATATGATATTAACGTTGGGAGATAGGTTACATTCATTGTGTTCTTCATACACGTGCTTAGTGAAGTGATCAACTGTGAAGTTGTATTAGGACTATTTTCTCTTGTTTTAAGTTACTATATCATTGTAATTTTTTATTGTTTTTTCTTGAGGACATTTTGTTTTATAGAGCAATCTAGTTTGCTTAAAAGCAGAATGTCAACATTGAAAGAGGTAACTACTTCAGGCTGCTAAAGTTGTGCTATTTAAAAGCTATATTTAGGACACGTGAATGATGGATACTTAAAATAATCATTTGTTTCATTGTTATTATGACATATAACCAAAGTAACCTGTTAAATTTATAAATTACAAGTATGTGATTACATTTACTGGAAAATAATCATTGAAAATCAGGATTTTGAACACAATAACCCCTGAGCCAAAACAGCTAGACAGTCCCTGACAGCATACTTACAGAGATTGCCTAGAGCAGTATTAGCCTTCCCAGTGCCTGTATCCCTGAGACTTGCTGAGAATACTTGGCTTGCAGAATTTTTTTCAGAGAACTACGAGTAATAAATGTTATTTTTTATATATTTACGTTCCTTTAATTAAGCTAAAATTTGGCACAGCAGTTCTCAATAAAATTACGAACAACATTGGTATAAAAATTTCGAACTACATGCAGAAATAAAACTGACAAATAAAGATAAAATGATTTTCGTACCAATTTATTTATTTAACTCATTGCTCGGGATACAGGCATAGTAAAATACTGCCACTCTTAACTCATTGCCCGGGATACAAGCTAGGTAGACTCGACCCCGTTATCGAGGCACACAGGAGATGAGGGAGGTAAAGTGTGACGAGTTATCGAGGCGGCAGGGGTTAATATGTTAAGTTTTAAATATGTTGTTTTTTTCCTGCTTGAAATTGAAAACTACTTTTCATGATTACATTTGTTTTGCTCACCTGGTGGAATTTCTCATGAAGGTATTGCAGAGATGTACATGCGGTATTTTGCTGGTTGTGTAGGACAAAAAGCATACCCTTATTAACTGTCAGCTTCGACTAGATTTGTCATACCCTTCCAGTGTCCACTCACTATGTAACAAATCTTAAGGAGTGTACCATATGAGAAAATCTTGCACTTTTTAAGAGGATGCGGATCCCATGAAAAATTTGACCTACATGCATTTTGCCAGTGCATATTTTGGATAGCACACTCAGTATGGTAGATGTAGAGAGCATCAAATTATGTCTCCTACAAATAGCAGTAGCTCATTGTTGATGGTGGATGTCCACTTTATGCAGTGAAACTCAGTTGGGGATTTGGTTGCAGGTGTAGTAGGTTTTATGGCATCCCTCACCGATTGTTTGGCAATTTCCTTACTTGTTGAACCTGACCATGACAGGTGTCTCTGTACAAATACATAGATCCGACCTGTCAGTCAAATCCACAGATGTTGACCAATCAGATAAGAGTGTCCGGTGCTACGGTAACATCTGCCATGTTTTACCCACAAACAAACGTGTGGTGAGAATACAGCTGCATTACCGACTTTCATGATTTTTTTTTGTATATATTTACAAAATAGTGCTTCTATGTGCATGAGGATCATGCAATGCAGATGAGAGATATCCGAGAAGGATATAGTCGTTTTATACAGAAACAGTGGTGAAGTTAAGTAGTTTGAAACCCTGTAGTGACTTAATTAGCCCTACTACATTTATTTATTAGGTTTCCAAACAACATGTGATAAAGTTACAATTTTGATAACTGCAATTAGTAAATCCTCCCATTGACATAAATACAAATACAAAATGTCAGATACTGTTGTTTTTTTTATTGTTTGTCTTTAATGCTGTCTTTGATTCCAGCGTATGTGAGCTTACCTCATCCAAATATATCCATTTACATTTGACATTTGTTTTTCCCGAGTGTACTTCTTGAAGTGTGTATATAATGAATTTCTAAAGGAATATGGATGTATGAGGATCCAGATAAAGTGAATGCTCGCTATTTAATGTATGTTAAATCAAATTGTAAAAAAAATAAGCCACATTACTTAAATAGCTGGTACCGATAGGCTGCATGACCTTCATGATTTGTACTATAACAGTTGCCATTACTTCAGGGTATTAAATTCCTCCGTAATTTCGATGTGCAGACGGTGCGTTGGCTGGTTATCTTCAGAGATGGACAGCATCTCACTTTATGCGAATCTTATTTTTAAACTCCAAACCTTTGATATTGGGCATTTAAGTGAAATGTTATCGGGAATAAGCGAGAGAGAATCTGACATGGTGTCTGTATTCTTTGACAAGTCAGCCATTTTAATGGGAAGCTTGGGGTTCATAGTAACTGTCTCTAAGGGGGCGGAGCTTAACTAGTCATTTTGGATCTATCCATTATACAATACTAACATTGCCTGTGGATACAAACAAAGATGGAAACTACTAAATTTTAGATTTCTCAGATGTCCTCCCACCTGTCTGGCATCAAGGTATCATGTCAATATTCTTTCTCAATAAATGAGGTTTTGATTAATTTGCTCATTGATCACTGATGTCTGTGTAGTTTCCATATAGTTTACCTTTTATTCCATATTGTTTCAGTATGCACAAAAAAGGTCCAAATTTATCAAAAAGACTCGCATGGTGTTGACTCTTTAACTTCTAATGCTACTGTAGTGGCTCACTGCTATGCCTAGCTGCTGGGGTCACTACTGCAGCTGATTTGTGGGCTGACTACCAGAGCCAAATGCTGCTGCAGCCAAATGATAACTTTTTAGCTGATGTTGGATTGTGTTATTTTCTCTCTAATAAACTGATTATAGGCTACAATCATGCATATATTCAAGCTTTAACTACCTTATATCTGTTTGATTATTTTATCCTGCTGAAATCCAGGAATATAACACAAAACACTGCTTGTAAACACTAAAATTAACACAAAACACTGCTTGAAAACACTAACATTTATCCAGGAATATAACACAAAACACTGTTTTTAAACACTAACATTTATCCAAAAATATAACACAAAACACTGCTTGAAAACACTAACATTTATCCAGGAATATAACACAAAACACTGCTTGTAAACACTAACATTTATCTGGGAGTCTTTTATACTAAGTTATTTATCAAATATATACATTTAATTACAAACACTTTTACCTAGTCACTATGTTCTACTATTTCTTAAGTAATTCCTCGTGATATCTATTTAAAGAAAAAATCTATTTCTTTTTTCCCCTCATCTAAAACGAAAGTTGAGCCGACGCTTTCTGTAAACCCTGTTACTTTTGGCGCACGTGGTTCTCTTGTCCACACTTTGTCGTCTTCATCATCAGTTTCTGTCTCAATTTCTGACAGACTTGATAAAGAAGATATATCAATATCACTACCAATACTTCTTAATTCATGGTGGTCAATATCATCCTCAGAAAAACCGGAAAAGTCTGAATCTGAATCGCTATCGTAAGAGAACGCCATGGTTTCTACTGTCAACTACAGATGCATGTATTAACAAACACGTGGTACAAATTTGAAAAAAGGAACCGGATTTGGTATGAACAATCATTTGTTAACTCCAATTTGATTGGTTGAATTGACTTTTACTTCCATATATTGACCAATATGACCGGTTGTAACAATGACATGCAGAGCGGATCTATCTGTCACTAGGGTATAGGAAGCATATAAGGCAAGCGGATATATCCGTCACCGGGAGTAATAATGCTCTGTTTACAAGCGGATCCATCAGTCACTGGTGAGGCTAGGCATATTTAGGCAGCGGATATACACGTCAGTTGTAGTGAAAGAGTTAATGTAGGGTCTTTACCATTTATTGCATTTATAATTTCTAGGGTTCAGCTAATGTAGGTATGTGGGGAAAGCTTGCCAATAGCTTCTCGTGGGTCAGTGTTTCTTTCTGGGATTTTCCCGGGTTCTTCCACCATTTATTTTGGTTGCCATGTATAGCCCATCTTGTGTTTAAAAATGTCATTAAATCTTTTACACAACAACATTCGTCCTTTAGAGAAGATTTGAACAGCATGCTTAAATTTATCAAACATCAGAGAAGATGTTCTTCTGTAGCTTAATTTATAGGATCAGAAAATGACTGATTATTTTAGAGTATGAGTTTTTAAAATGAGGCTTTTGTCTACACTGTATTGAAGATGTTATTTTGAGTGCCTGTTCATGTCAACAATAAAGTGATGTTATTTTATTACATTTATTTTGTGAATCTATCATCCAGCACCATCAAGGAATGACATTTTTCTTTGAAGTGAGCTGATGCGCTTTTTAACAAAAGTCATTCTAGAAGCTATCATATTGGTTTTCTTAACTTATTATTTCTGATTTAGTTCTCTCGTCCAATTTGGTCATTAACATAAATGAACTAAAAGTGTCAGAAATGTAATAGATTGGGAGTTTTAAAAAATGTATATGACTGCATTTGTAGCACTTTGGGACATGCAAAACATCAAACATCTGGCCTGTTATATACAATAATTTAATCTGTGTATGCACACATTAATGATTAAAAACAGTTATTACAGCTTGGTATTGGTAATGCTCAGTTTTCCACTAAAATTTCAATGATACTAAAGAAAACATCAAACACAGCTGACCTGTGCAGTTTTATGACACACATGACTGGCAATGCTTGAATACCATTGTAATCAGGTGTGAACTGGCTCCAGGTCTCTACTGAAGCAATAACCTTTCAGTACACAGTACAGATCTAGAAAGAAACTTTGATTGATTATATTTTATGGCATATAAGCACTGTTATGCTATCTACAGCCAATCAAAAGGTTATATGTAGTGATAAAAAGTTTCTTATGACCAGCAATAAAAACAATGAAACCGTTGAAGCAGAACAAGATGGTTAACTTCCCAATCAATGGGGAATGTAAATGGTGCATGTTAATGAAGATTTAGATGAAAAGGTATTGAATATAAAGGACGGTACATGCATTACATACAAATGTTCAAGGTGATAGTATAAAGATTATAGTTTAGAATAAAAAGTTATTTCATGTCATGCACATTGTAAATGTAATACTGATAGTATATGGTTTATTGCAAGAAACACTCTGGTTGGTCTTTGCTTTTTAGCATGTAGGAGTGGGTTATATAAGTAAAGCTGTACCGATGTCAATTTTTGCCGATTATGCCGATACCACGTATAGCCAATTATTAAAATTGTCAATACTGATTATGAAACTGATTATTTCATTATTACAGTATATACTCGCGTATAAGCTGAATACTTTAGGAAAATATAAAGTCCTGACAAAAGGGTGTGTGTGGCTTATTCACGGGCCAATGTCTAAACTTTACCGTTTTGGGGTCTTTTTGTTGACCACTGTAACGGCTGTAAATTTTGGGACGTGAAATAATAATTTTTTCCATGTCCTAAGACATAGGCATGTTTAAAAGAAAAGTAACTTTTTGTGACCCGACAATTATTAAACTGTTTTAAAGTACTGTAATTGATTTTGTTATTATTTTACATGTGCATATTTTCTGATTTCTCCAACACGAAATTAAATAAAGGTAAATACAGACTTCATAATTCATGGGCCGGTTGAGTTTACCAGGGAGACCATGTACTGTAATGTATAGTACTTGCACAGACCTAAAGTCAGGAGATTTTTCGTGGCATTTTTAAAGCTTGGTTTTCACTAAATATTGATCCATCTTCCTGGTCCAATATGCATGAAATTCGCAAAAAGACATCATTTCTTCCTGTGACATGCCCAGTTTTCCCCAGGATGTGCCCTATTTTCATATTCTGATCAGCTGTGGTCAAATTGCAAAATAGCTAAAGATTAGTCTTAAATAAACAAGCAAGAAAGCCAGTGCGACTAATTAAAAGTTAATCCATATCAAACATGATTGGCCCTCCTTCATAATTCACTGAAACCACATTTTACACTATTGTGTGTTACTCAATCACCAACAATTGATTGGCAAATAAAGGATTCCCAATTTTGTTGAACACAAGGTATCAAAATAGCCAGCCTCAAGGAACCGTACATGTGGCAACAAATATTTTCCCCTCCTTGTATATCCGACTGTATTCCCTTATTGTCATCTTGTAAAGCATTTACCGGTAGTATTGTTTATTATAAAACATGTATTCTGAATTAGTTTTTTTGAGAATACATTTGCTTCATGTATTTCTGATTCAGTTATTTTGGTATTGTATGTTTTGATCATTAAAATCTTGGTTTTATAATGAGCAAGATACTTTTATATTGATGAGGTTGTTTTTAATTTGATTGAGCTTGTTACCACAGGAAGCCATTTTTATGATCAAGCTTATATTATCCAGATTGTGGATGATTTTGATGATTAGCAAAATCTGTACATATTAATTTAGTAATACAGTATTGCAATAACATAGGCAGACCTTGATACCACTCCTGGGGTCATATTTCTAATTTGTTTGCTCAAAAGTGGGAGGCCCCAAGTGCCACGGTGATTTAAAGCACCTACTGTTACGGATCATCCCAGCTAACCTCTGTCAGTGTGGGTTCGCATCTCTTATTTGCCAATGTGAGAAAGCTTTCCAGTAGTTTTTTATGGGTTGGTGGTTCTTTCTGGGGGTTATTCCACCATTTATACTGGCTGCCATCTATTGCCAGCCCATCTTGTGTTGAAACATGGCGTTAAACCCAATGATAACAACTCTGAAGTTTTATAGCTGTATATATCAACAAGATCTTCATCATCATCAGTCTCTTGACATCTGACCAGTTTTCTCTGCTTGTCTAAATCATGTGGCAGTGCCTGTGTCTTCGCAAAACTTTTCCTGGTCCGTTCTGTGATGTTATCGGTCCACTTTTTTCTGCCACCCTGGATGCTGCACTGAAGTTCTGTTGTGGCAAGACTGTTGGGTCTAGTGACATGACCATACCATTTCAGCTTTCTCTTTATGATAGTGGTGAGAAGGTCTTCATATTAGCGTACTTTGTGCCAGATGGTGTTACAAGTTTGGTGATGAGTGAGTTACATGTATTAATTTGATGATTTACATCTTGGCTGAGAATGTTACCACTCTGGAGTCTGCATCTCTAATATGAAATTTGTATTAAAAAAATTAATAAGCTTATATCATCAAGATATGGAAAAGTTCATTATTGGTTAAGATTAGGGTTGTTAAACAAAAATCAGAAATCCGATTATCGGTTTTGAAAACGATTATCGGTTTTTGTTTTTACAAAAACGATAATCGAATTCAATATTTTTTTACCATTTTTGTAGTGAAAATTTTAAAAAATGCCAGAAAAAAATTCATTCATGCATTTGTTTAGTGTTTACATTTTAATACAATATGGCAGACAGATAAGAATTAAGAAGGTGTGTTTGTTTAAAATTTATGAGCGCTCCATGCAGCGTGTTTGTAAATGAATACATTTATTGTTGAAGGATGTCAATAGTTAGTCGATTAGTCGACCGACTGGTTGCTAAGTTCTTTGATGTCCGAAATTGACAACAATAGACTGTTAATAGCTAGTCTCTATTGTTGAGGACTGGTCTCTGCTGGTTGTGTCTTTTCAAGTTTACAAATTTGGCTGGTAGTATAAATAAATCTGATGTATGGGAAAACTTTGAAAAAATTTCATCAAGCATGGCTCGCTGTAAACTATGTTCACAACAAATAAGTCGGAGCGGTGGTACTACTTACTGGAATGCATGCACATTTGCGTAGCAAACATCCCGGAATTGCGGCTCCTTCAAATGTTCAGCCGCGATTAACAACATTTATTGGAACACAAAGTAACTGTCCTGATAGTCATCAAGAAAAAGTTACTGCTGCTGTAGCTAAGTTTGTCATTGAAAACATGCTACCAATTTCGATTGTTGAATCCAATTCCTTCCGTGATTTGATGGCTTTGGTGGAGCCACAATATCGTCCTCCATGCCGTCAGACGATGCGCATCTATACGTTATGGTATGTAATGAATATCTTTTATTCGCAAGAGGCATTTACTAGCTTGCATTATAAGAATATATTTCTTGTAATTTCAATGTAGGACAAAAACTGATAATCGGTTTAAAATCGGATTTCTACAAACGATAATCGATTTTGGAAAAAAAACGATATTAACATCCCTAGTTAGGATACATGCATATTAATGAAGTGATCTTTCATTTGATTGGCTAAGGTTGTGACCACTCTTGAAGCCATATTTTTTAAAGTCTGATTTTGATACGACTTCAGTAGTGAGCAAGCATATTGGCTGACCCTGTTACCACTCCAGTTGCTACATTCTAAGTTTTATCAGATTTTGAATATATAAATAAGCTTATTTAATAAAGACCTTGAAGGATTTTTCATAATGTATTTTATACACTGACAAAAAAAGAAGAAATAAACTAAATGATGTAGTACGACTGATCTTTAATAAACCGTCCGAATTCTGCGCATTAGCCATGATGATTAATTTGACATCGACCACATTTCTTGAGTAGGCATCAATAATCTTTTTTTTTTATTGAGTTCAATTATCATTTGTTAATGGTTAGCAAATCTCCATGAAAAATCAGATTAAATTGTTCAGTTATGAATGGCTTGGTTGAACCGAAGGGATAAATGTATGTCATATCCATCTTTGGCACATGGAAATTACCGATTGTGGACAGAGATTGAAGAGTAAATATTTTCATTTAAACAATGGAATTTTCAGTCTATTAACCCTTTCGCTACCACTGCCGCATCGAAGCGTCTACTGTAAATAGCTCTCGAATACCCGTGACGCATATCTGCAGTGCCGAAAAACCTAGCTTACAAGCCAATGTCGCACAGATGCGTAAAGTTCACCAGTAATCACAGTACCAGCGACGCTCATGTGCGCAGAATACGTACGTGTTAACTAAATGTTGATTGGTTGAAAGTACGAAAGTTTACACATTTTTGATTATCATAACCAATGAGAGGATTGTTTACTCGACATTTTGATACAAGTTTGAATGTTGAGAGGTTAAATTTAGACACACTAAAATGAATTTTCCGCGGTTTACGAAACACGTGTTTTCGAGATGAACAAAGATGGATTCCGATTCAGATATGAGTAACTTTAACGGGTCCAGTGCAAGTGATATCGAAAAGTTTAATGGATCATAATTAGAAAATGGATCAGATATTGATTTCAACATCAGATACAAACGATTTTTAATCGGATGACAAGGCGGACGTAGTTTCAATTGTACAATGGAGTGACGACCTCACCGTATTCGAAATCAATGATTTTGATTCTTACGTTGGTTCAACAGACAACAATCAAGCTTGGACCAGTGAATGAAAGATTTTTTTACTCAGATTAATTCCTGAATATCTGGTAGAAAATCTTGTGAAAGAAAGAAACAATGTTGTTAAGAAAATAGGGGACCAAAAGCAAGACATGAAATGGTATGAAATCAGCATCACATGGGGGCATTAGTCCTACATGTAAGACATAGAACATGGTAATTTTGCTATACATATATTATAATATACTTGATAACATCGTCATTTATGTGTGGATAATTACTGTTTTGAGAGGTGCCAATTGCAACATTTTAATTAGAGTGGATTTCATTCATGTTTTTATATGTACATATGAAAATATTGGATTTATTTTATGGAATTCAAAACAGTTTATGTGACTGGGATTTCTTATATGATGGGATATAGGAGTATATATAAAGTAGAAATATATGAATAACAGACACTATACAAGGTAAGCTGTTTTTTATTTCACTTAAATCTAGTAAAAACTATTGAAATAATGAATATAAATGTAACCATGTTTTTATTGTCAATTTCTGTAGTCAGCCTTGATGATGCTCTAGTATTCAGCCTAGCAAACAGCCTCAGTAGTCTGAGTAACTGATATGATAGCACAGAGCAGTAGTGAAACTACAAAACAGCTGTAGTAGCTAAAGGGTTAAAACATTTGTATGGTGTACATATATGAGAAATGCATTTATATTATGACTATAATGATATTGGACTTTTTGTAAAATATAGGTGGCCGGTGACCTTTAAGCTAAAATTTTGCACAGCAGTTCTCAATAATATTAAGAACAAAAATGGTATAAAAGTTTTGAACTACATGCAGAAATAAAACTGACAAATAAAGATAAAATGATTTTTCTCTTGCCATGAATAATCCATAAAAATCCATGATGAATTCACAGTGAATAAATAAACTGTTAACTAGTGATGGGAATCGGTCAGAAATTCATAATCGATAATCGGTTCCTCTTAACCAACTGATCATCGATTATAATCAGTTACTAAGAGCAAATTTTAATTTTTGTTAAACAGTTATATCTTTGATCAAGAGATCAGTATGTTTATAAATGTACAGGAGTAATCCCTTTTAATGACATGTATACTTTAACCTGACAATAATATTACATTATGTGTTAATTTTGTTCTACAACTTTGTTAAATGAATGCAACTTTTTATGGCTGATCAGTCATATGTAACTGAAATACTGCTACAATCCTCCAAAATTCGTTTTGTTCACATGTGATGTATCTACAATTTAAAGTATAGAAGGACATGTTTTTCTTGTTTGGCATTTTTTATAAATACTACAAACGTTGTTGCAATTTGACTAAAACAAATCAACAAAATGTGTTTAAATGTATTAGGTCAGCAGTTTAACAACTTGACCATGTAATAATGACTATATGTTCCTAATTATGAATCATAAGATTTCATAGTTGTAGTTGTAAAGGGAATTAATAAATTTCAGGTCAACTTTAGTGGCTGGGAGTTTTACTAACCTTTGTGCTTTGCATACACCTAAAAGTAGTCTCCCTTTACACACAATCGATTATGGAGTTCACAATAGATTATCTGCTCAACCAACTGATGATCGATTATAATCGATAATCGGAACAACACTACTATTAACACGTGAAATTCACTCCATTTGATGTACATACAAATTCCACTGGTCATATCTTTTGAAAACCAAACTTTGTGTGAATACTTCTTCAGTCTGTCAAGTAAAAGTCTACTTCCAGCGGCTTATTCTCGTAATTTTCTTCATTTTCTAATCTAAATATTTCCACTGATTTTGCCGCTATCGAAGTCGATTTGTTTCCACTTTCTTCAGCAATGTACACTCTATCTATATAAGCTAACATTTTATTGGTTAAACTGCCTGCATAATTAGGAAATGGCTTTAAATCGACCAATGGTTTGCGCCAATTATACTAGTCACTCGGGATACAGGCATAGTAAAATGCTGCCACTCAAATTCGGTGCTCGGGATACAAGCTATGCAAACTCGTCCCCGTTATCGAGGCACTCGGGAGATGAGGGAGGTAAAGTGCGATGAGTTGTTGAGGCGGCAAGGGTTAATGTGGTAAGATCTTGGAGTAGTTTTGAGCAAGATTGATATATATTAATGACTTGTGTTTTTCAACATGGCATATATTTTATCAAGTTTGTAAATAGGTTTTAAAATGAGATTATATTATTCTGGTCGACTGGTTTAATAATAAATGAGATCTTTGCATATTAATACAATGCCATGCAACAGATAGGTTTGACCAGTCTCTTACCTCTCTAGACATAGACTATATTTCTCCTCCAGTTTCTGCCGTACTTAATAAATGGGTCTATATCATAATAATCTTAGATTGATTATGAGCAAGAGATTGCATTTTAATTACACCTGGCTGTTTTGGAAGAATTTGTATCAGGCTGTAGGCCCAGTCAACATATAAAGTTTGGGGGCTTATTTATGAAAGTGTTAACACTTTAACCCCTGGAGGTTTTTGCTGTTTTCGCATGAAATGGGAGTAGTGAACACATCTTGGGAACTATTTCTGAATACATCCTAATACATCGACTTAAAAGCAATTTTAGATTATTACACTAGATTAGTAGTTGTGCTAAAAAAAATGTTTTCTATTGGTTAGTTTGCTGGCACATGAGCAGAAAGTTGTTCTTTTCGGGTGTTTTTTGTTTAACGGACCGATAATTTTTGCATGAAGAGGACTCTATTCAAAATGTCCACCTTATCCTACTTTTTGCACAGGTTCACCTGTCTGTGTGCACTTCAGACTGTCTGCCTTAGATCTGAGGCCATAAAGTCTAAAATTGACACAAAATCAGATTGGGTGGAAGAAAAAAAAACTGATCCAAAAATTTAAGGTATTCCCTCTGTATTTTGTAGTGCAAATAATGTCCAGATTATTTGGTATCTTTGTAGAGCTAAATCTGTCTACCTTTCTATAATACTACCCACGTTAGTGTATCATGCATGACCTCGATGCTACAGACCTTGGAAGTAGACTACTACCTCATGCCTCGTAAACTCAGCACTAGGGGTTAATGTGTTAATAAAGTGGTCCTCTGCAAGTCAGATGAGCAAGATCAGGCAACTTGGGCCTCTTGTTAAGGGTTTAGTATATCTTGCATGATTAACTATTCTTGAACATTCATAACATACCTAACCACTTTTGCAGGTAAAAAAATGATGATTTCTCCTAATCATTAATCAAAATTCATCATGTATTTGTTTTGTCAGCTCAGGAAGTACATATTAACATTTAATATTTATTGCTTACAGCCATTAAGCAGGTCTGAATTTAGCTGAGCTTTATGAAGATTTCCGGATTAATTTTTCTGTGTGAGATTCATGTATGATTGATCGTTGATGAGTGACATGGTTTTATAAAAAGCATCCAAATTACCATATTTGTTCTAACATGTAACTATAAATCTGGACAGCTCTGGCCTAGATCTGCTATTTCAAAATGTACCAACGAATCTGGATCTACAGTAATAAGTCTGCTTTGTAAATTCAAATAAACATTGATGTTCATGATGTGATGTAGATGTCGTCAATTATAGGACTCAAATTTAAAATTTAATTTCTCCCTCCATTGATATTATTGGGGATGTGGTGGGATTTAAGTTTTAAAAAATATTGGGTTTGCAGATATTTTCATCATCTTAACAAATTGGGTTGGATTTTATATAAAACATGTGCTGGTCTGAATCGTGCAGTTGCATGGCCCAGAATAGACCCAGCATTACCATTAATATGATATTGTAGGTAATATAAATTCAGAAAGTCGTTGTTTTGTACATGCTAAAATAAGCATATGATAATGTCAGATTGTGTTTTGCTGAACCTGTCAGGCATTGTATTATTCTGAAATGCTCAGTGATTAATTACACCCATGATGGGTTATGAATTGCTAGGTACATGTACTTTACAAATTGCTAGACAGATAATGTCAAACTCTTAAAACAATAAGAATTGCATGTTTGCTTGTTGAGTTCTGTAAAAACATCTTTTTCAGCGATAGCTCTGCAAAAGTCTAATTGCAGTACATAGCTCGCTCATTATTGGATGCACAAATGACTCTTATATCCACTTGTACTGTTGGGGTAGGTGTGAATATTTTTCATATTAAAAAATAAGTGAAAAAAATAGGCCCCTATTCGCTGAATGAGACTAAAATTAGTGGTTAGTGCAAGTGTACATTAAAATGAAATTCAAAGCATTTAATAAGAAATTGTATATTTAGTTTTTTGCTCATAGATCAGGAAAGCTTAGATGGCTGTCCATCATATGTCCACATTTTTTATTGCCTCTTCTCCTAAGCCAATTAGTGGATTGCCATGTAACTTTAAATTTGTGTCCATCCCATGGTGATGTTGGTCTTAAATGAAAATGGTGCTGCTTTGCCACAGTAGAGTAGCCATCTTGAAAATATTATTTTTACTCATCCTGACTGTATGACCAGATTGCCATGGGCTTTTCACTAAATGACTTGTGATGATATTTAGTTGGTCCTAAATGAAAATAGCACCAGTCTGAAGTCCTGTATAGGTGCCATGGTACCCATGTTGAAATTATTGTTTTAGCTATTAATCTTGAATGGAAGGTTATACTGACACGGGGCCCCGAGTGACCGAGTGGTCTAAAGCGCTTTCCGTTATTGATCACTGCCATCTCACCTCTGTCTGCGTGGGTTCGAGTCTAAGATTAGGCTGATGTAGTTATGTGTAAAAGCTTGGCAGTAGCTTCTTGTGGGTCGCTGATTCTTTCCCGGGCTCTTCCTCCACCAACAATATTGGTCGCCATGTATAGCCTATCGTGTGCTGAAAAATGGGGTTAAACCCTATAACAATAACATATTGACATGGGGTTTTCACCACAAAATATTTTGTAGTATCAAATTTTTCTAGATAAAATCAGTGCCCCACCACCACTACCCACATCCAGTATGGCCACCACAGTGTCCATCATGAAAATCTTGTAATAATTAACCTTCTCAAGAGATGGGCATATCAGTATACAGGGTTCGTACGGTCTTTGAAGGTCTTTGAGAGTTTGGGAAAAATGAGGTAGCATTTTCAAGGCCTTGAAAGTTTGGGAAAATCGAGCATATTACCCTGAGGTCTTTAAAAGTCTTTGAAAATTGAAATAAACCCCTCAAAAATTAATTTCTTTCCAAAATCACAAATAAAAATATCCGAGATTATTAGATTCAGATGTAATCCAGTTATCCTGGTTTCTTTCTTTTGATGACCCGTTCAGTTTATTGCCGCCGCATTAACAAAAGAGGCTTTGTTTTGTTTGGCCATCCAAAGTATGCCTCGGCGGCGACTTCAATCACGCATGCACTCTTCATCAAAGCCATACGGTGCCGCTACACACTTCATCAAAGGAAGTCGCCAATAAAATTGCCCATGGTCGTTAGCAGCTGGTTTTCCTGGCTTCTTTCGTTTGACGAATAGTTGAATTTGACTGGACGAGTCCATCAGTTTTAGCCAATCAAAATGTTAATTACACTAATTCTACGTAGAAAGTTCGCGAAAGTTACACGCTCGAGAATTCAAAATTTCTTCATTCGATTTACATCTTCTGCAAGTTCAGTGTTTAAAAATGCCAGGTCTTTGCTCTTTCAACGATATCTGGCTTGAACAAGAGAAGTACAAGGAATGGCTGCAAAAGGATAAGTTATGCAAACGAAAGGCGTTTTGTACATTGTGTAAAAAGACGATCAACTTGGCTTAAATGGGAGAAGGAGCCCTTACAAGTCATGCCAAAGGTAAGTTGCAAATTAGTAACTACATGTTCATTTGGTGGAACAAAGATGCAGAAGTATAAGCAATTGGTATTTTTGGGAAAATAATGGTAATTCATTACTCGTCGGGTATAAAATAAGATCGTTTAGTTTGATGATTTGGTAGATATAGCAAAAGAGGGCCTGTTTAAATGTACTTCTACGGTCGGTTTATTTAACACATTTGAGGAAAAAATTCATTTTCGAAAATTTTGTTCTACATAACAATATTACTTGATTTAATACAGAAACATGCATTGTACTAAATTAAATTCACGGATAAACAGTTTCAAAGTGCGCATGCGTACACTATATTAGAGTTAAACAAGAGTTATTGTTCTTGAATTGTTTATCACAAAAAATGGGGGAAAACCCGCCTAACCTAATTTTAAAGTCAGAGAATTAGGTGCCCACACATCACAGCCTTTTTTAATAAAAAAAAAACAATATTTTATTTCACTTTTTCAGAAGCCATTTTTAAATGGTAATTTGTGTCTAAATAGCTTTTCTTACTAGCATGTAAAACCGATTTAAAAATTACTTTCATGCATCATGAAGTTGTATGTTTTCATTTAGATTCATTAAAATTCTTGCAGTGATAATTACTTTTGTTTCGTTTCTAGGATGTAAGCACCAACAAAATACAATATCTGCAAAACAAGTCGCACCAGTAAGTGCATACTTTTCACAGCCAGTAGCAGATGGTGTGACAAGTACAAAGCAGCCTACCAAAGCAGCTCTAGCAACTTCTACTTTAGCAATGAAATGATGACATATGCCTCCTCTGCAAGACATAAGTACCATGCCTATCTGGATAAGAAGAAAGCAGAGGAGAAGGATGAGAAGAAAAACCCAAAAGGAAAGAAACGGGAGTTGGCCTTGGATGAAGTGGAAGAACTTAAAGCCAAAAAGCTGCGTCTTGAAGCTGACATTGCCAGCCTACATGCTTCCTCTGTACAGAAAGCAGAAGAGGCAGAGTTAAAAGGACTCATTGTGCTTGTCACAGAGTCAAATGCTCTTAGGAGAAGAGCAGAGGAAAAGATGACAGTGGTGGCATCTCTTTCCAAAATGATTGAAGAGAAAAAAAAGCAAATAAAATAATGCATTTAAAGCAGTGCTGATGTCTTTAAGAGAACAATTTATGTTGTATTAAATCTGACACATATGTTACTTATTTCTGGAGAAAAAAACAATGAATGTTAACCTATCTTCTCGATCATTATAATGTAATTTTAGGAAATTAATTATAGTTTGACTTTAATCAGTAAACAATATTGTGGTATTTGGCATTCGTTGTTTTCTCATATGACCTGTATACACAATGTTAGCAAAAATAGGTCTTGGAAATCTCTGTTTGTGGTCTTTGAAAGTTTGGGAAAAGTCTTTGAATTTATCATTCATATTTGAGTACGAACCCTCTTGAAAATATTATTTTTACTCATCCTGACTGTATGACCAGATTGCCATGGGCTTTTCACTAAATGACTTGTGATGATATTTAGTTGGTCCTAAATGAAAATAGCACCAGTCTGAAGTCCTGTATAGGTGCCATGGTACCCATGTTGAAATTATTGTTTTAGCTATTAATCTTGAATGGAAGGTTATACTGACACGGGGCCCCGAGTGACCGAGTGGTCTAAAGCGCTTTCCGTTATTGATCACTGCCATCTCACCTCTGTCTGCGTGGGTTCGAGTCTAAGATTAGGCTGATGTAGTTATGTGTAAAAGCTTGGCAGTAGCTTCTTGTGGGTCGCTGATTCTTTCCCGGGCTCTTCCTCCACCAACAATATTGGTCGCCATGTATAGCCTATCGTGTGCTGAAAAATGGGGTTAAACCCTATAACAATAACATATTGACATGGGGTTTTCACCACAAAATATTTTGTAGTATCAAATTTTTCTAGATAAAATCAGTGCCCCACCACCACTACCCACATCCAGTATGGCCACCACAGTGTCCATCATGAAAATCTTGTAATAATTAACCTTCTCAAGAGATGGGCATATCAGTATAGTTTTCACTAAAAGGCTTTTTATGTTATATATGGTTGGTTCTAAATGAAAATGGTGTCTGATATGGCCACCACAACAACCACCTTGAAAAACTTGCCAGTGTTACTCCTGAGTGGATGGCCTTATAAAAAATATTAAATGGTGCTAATAGGATATCCAGTATGAAATCACATGACAGTCATCTTTGAACATCTTGCCGGTGCTACTCCCTTGAATGAAGTCATTTTGATATAGCACTTTTCACCTAAAATACTCGTTGAGTTAAGGTGCCACTTGCACATCTAATATAGCCATCACATTGACCATCTTGTAGTTGCTATCCCTCTTGAATGGATGAGCCTATCATCCTGGGATTTTTTTTTTTACTGAAAGACTTGTTATGATTTACAGTTGGCTCTTAATGAACATGGTTTCATTATGAGAAGATATATTTACCATAGTATCTATCACAGATGGTTTCAACAGCCAGCAGTCAGATGGAAGACAAATTCTATCTTGAATACCTGCAAGTCCATCAGGGGACTCTTGATTGTTTTGAAAAAGAAATTCTGAGTGATCTGTTAATAATGTGATGAAATATATTGAGCAGTTAAAATGTGAATTATGCCTTCTGATGGCAATAATTAAATAATTCAATACTTATTAAATAAGCCTTCTCAGGTGATTAAGTTGTATCTTTTAATTACACTGCAGCTAATTAATGAAGTCTTGCACAGGGTATCATGCCGTGAAATCAGCCACCGGACAATATCATGGGTGTGGAACTGATTTATTGGCTTGGTTTTTATACAGCACTTGCCATCCACCTCTGCAGACAGGGGATTGCTTCTTTATCAGGCCAGAAAAAACAATGTTTCCAGTCAGCTGATTGTCCATCTTTTGTGTCAACCCTGCACACTCCACATACTTAAAAAGAAAAAAAAAATAATTAAAAAAATTTACAAGATTTATGCATCTCATTGAGCTGGTTTGCCAGTACTTACATCACTTTATACATTAAAATTCCAATCATTATAGTATATGTTTAGGATATTTTTTTTTAAAAATGTTGAAAAATTGATTTCTGCATCTAATTGAACCAGTTTTTGCCCGGTCCTTGAAGCACTTAGTACATTATATGTACTTAACGTTTATATATATATATATATATACATACATACATACATACATACATACATACATACATATATACAAGAGTGGCCATGTGGTCTCTAGTGCTGTCCAATATGGATCACTGCCATCTCACCCCTGTTTGTGTGGGTACAAGTCTCGGATTCAGCCAATGTGGGTATGTGAGAAAGCTTGCAAGTAGCATCTCGTGGGTCGCTGTTTCTTTCTGGGGTTTTCCCTGAGTTCTTCCTCTACCATTAATACTGGCTGCCATGTATAGCCTATGTTGTGCTGAAAAATGGCGCTAAACCCAACAATACAACACACACACACACACACACACACACACACAAGAAATGCACACGTATGCACACACAGTAAAGCTCCTCAAAACTGAATACTCAAGATACCAGAATCCCCTCAAGGCTGAACCTTTTTTGGTCACCAAAATTTTCCTCAATTAATATCATCCTTTTTTCTCCAGTAAAGCAGAATTTCTCAACTCTTGTTTTTTTTCCCCCAAATTTCATATTAATGCTGTAATATGCCTCATAAATCCGAAACTAATTTGAAACTTGGAAATATATTTTAGCTGTTAAATTGCTGGATGCTGGAACAGATTAAGTACAACGCTGTAGCATTCTGGTCTACAGGTTCAAGACTATCACCCGGAACCTGCGGCAACACAGGTTAGGGCTGATTATGCTAATCTAAAGTCATTCCACCACAAACTTTTAAACATTTAAGGCTAATTTCATGTATACATAACTAAATGTTTTTTTTAGGTAAAATTGTACATCTGCATTGTCTAGGGGCTAAGATTAGCTTTGCAGATATTGTTAGGTGAACTTGGTACTCTGTTAGATTTCAAAGCCTGGTCAGAGACAAAACCTTGTACAGTCAAGAAGTGCTTTGAAGTTGCAGGCTTCCCTATTTATGCAGACAATGATAATGTCACTTGAGGTGATGATGATATTCCATTGGCTCAATGCTCATGAATTACTACTGGGTGCTTAAAATGTTCACAATGATGTTCCTCAAAAATTCCAGTGACTAGGAGAGTGAACTTGTTTTGTAGTTTTGTGAAAACAGTCAGGCCAGTGATGAAATCTGTGAATATGACAAAGGTTATGTTCTGAGCCATCTGGCAGTGATATTACATACCTGAAATTTTATAGTTTATAAAGAGATTAACATTTTTAGTGATTACAGAGGATGACTTGTTTTTTATGGTACAAGAAATGTAAAGTTTGTGAATTTTTGTAACTGCATATTTTGTGTGTGTATGTGTATACATATACATTCAAATTTACTTGCCAGTTATGAAACTGGTATGTCTGGGAATTTGTAAATTATGTATACAAAGTCAACATATACATGTAGGAAGTTTTATTTTGGACTGAAGGGGTTTATCATATGTCAGATTTTTTTGGTATTAATTAAGCCATTTCTTTGGTACTTAAATTCATGTACGGGTACATTTATTTCAGTTTTTGGATTGACCTCAAAGCCCCAAATAATGAATACAAAAGATCAAAAGTATGCAGATAAACATAAGTCATGTCAGTGTTTAAAACAATACCACAAATCCATGAACAGTTGAGATCACTCATTTGGACTAAACATCAAAGGGAGGAGCAGCAGTCAAAAACCCTAAACTAGTTGGATATTAGGCACATGTGTATGATCTTTCAAAACCACTATCCATAAAGTTGCATGTCAAATTGTTTCTGATGACCATGATGTTATCACAAAGGCATAAGAGTATTAAAATTCAACTTGGGTCAGTTTGGATGTCACCATGCCACTGCATGAAACAAACCTGACCAGCTTTCCCTTGGCTATTGCAATGAATTACCTGACTGACATTTGTGTGTAGTGCTGTCAGACTTGATTGATGTGTGGTTAGATGTCATTCTAAAATTGAGCTTTTATATTCGTACTATTTAGTGTATATGCCTAGTGTTTCATTAGTACTTGTGCTTCAAATAATAGTTAGATAAGCATTAAATCTAATTTTCATATACTAGTATTATTTATTATTCTTCCTTTCATTTTCAGTATTATTGGTTTTCAGAAAACCTTAATCCTTTTTCTATATCCTTTAACTGCTCTGGTGGCCTAGTGATTAGAGCGTCTGACGCTGAAGGGGGAGGTCATGGGGCCGATCCCCAGCTGAGTCATACCAAAAACTTGGCTGCCAAGCATGGCGCTCAGCATTAAGAGGTTAGTGTTGGGACTGGTCTACCTGGTTCAGGATAATGTGACTGGGTGGGACATTATGCTACATGTCTGCGGCATGATGCCCCAATGCTAGACATCACTATAAACTGCCTCACTACAGACATCGTAGCAGTGTAAGGTGCTGCCGGTTATCAAAGTGTTATTATTACAATATCGCACAAGCCCTGGTCAGAGGTATTGCGCAACTTGGAAAAACAACACTCGAACCGCCTCCCTCTAATTATCGTTATCGCGAAGATGATCTCTACGGTGTAATTTGCCCGGTTAATGGATATGGTAATCTGAGATGGTACTTTGAACAAGACAACACACGAGCCCCCGTAAAGATAAAATATGAATTTAATTAAAATACAATTAAGAAAAGAATGACACTGTGAATTACAATTTCTTTCTTTCTGAATACACTTAGTTCAGAAATACATAAACTGAAGCTTTAAAACAATGGATACATTCATAAAAATCCAAACACTAATAAAAATAAATAAATGAAGTTAGCCGTTAATACTGAGAGTAAATTTCATCATGGAATCAAATGTTCATTTAACATTGGACTGATGGGTGATTCAAAATGACCTTGTTCGTCGACTGGTTCTTTTTTTCTCTTCTGCGTTCGTCTTGACTTGCTTGCGTTTTGGTTGTAAGCAGGATTACACAACTCTGTCTTCCAACTTCTTTTTTCGTCTCTGAATTTTGACTTCCTCGCTATTTCTTCAAACAAACTATTTTCCTTGTAAAAGAAAAGGGTAAAACGCCCTAAGTATCTCGTTACTTTAAGAGTTGAGATTGTAAGTCCGTCTTCAGGTTCGAACAATCAGATCTTACTATCAGTGTTATCATTTATGCGGCTAACAAATACTATATACAAGTCTTCAGATCAATAGAGCTATACTGCTAATTATCAACATCAGAATTAGGGAAAGTCATATATTCCCGTAAATCATTACGTAAAGTGAGGTAATATATCATAACACACAATCCATATTTCACTAATATGATAAATTCAAATTAATGTAACACTTTCCAATCATAAATGTACACGGTGGGTTTTCTACACCACCCATATACCTACCTAAGTATATAAGGTAAAAAATGCTAATTCAGAATTCAAAAATACATTATTAAATCACTCTAAAACCGACTATCCATACAAAAATATGAAGACATAATGCATCTGTAATGAAGAAACATATCAAAGTACGTTATAAAATCAATGTAATACCGAACTATTTGTATCATAGTATTGATACATTATGCATCTATGATAAAGAAAAACAGCATATACATTACATCATGATAAAGGTGAATTTGAGTTAAATACCTTGTGTTTTTGGCGTGCTTCTGCCGTTTGATTTCCGGCGGACTTTCCTGAGCTTATTGTTACGAAGGCACTGCTGTAAAAATACCTTCGGAGTCCTGGTAATTACTTCTACCTTTGGTTTCTCGCTTGCAGAGAAATTTTCAGACTAATTCAAACTCATTAACTCAGAGAATATATTCCCCAATTCTAGGTTTCGACCCAACCCTCTCCTTCTACATTTGACCAATCAGAATAAATGCTATTCCTACGGACCTTTTGGAACCCGTCTATCAAGATGCCAAAAATGCCACTTAGGGTCGAAATATCACCTTATCATTTGTCTCAATCATTTTTGACAGCTCTGCGTGAGGAATCACCTAGTTTAACCCTTTCGCTACGACTGCCGCACCTAAGCGTCTACTGTAAATAGCTCTCGAATACCCGTGACGCATATCAGCAGTGCCGAAAAACCTAGCTTACAAGCCAATGTCGCACAGATGCGTAAAGTTCAGCAGTAATCAAAGTACCAGCGACGCTCATGTGCGCAGAATACGTACGTGTTAACTAAACGTTGATTGGTTGAAAGTACGAAAGTTTACACATTTTTGATTATCATAACCAATGAGAGGATTGTTTACTCGACATTTTGATACAAGTTTGAATGCTGAGAGGTTAAATTTAGACACACTAAAATGAATTTTCCGCGGTTTATGAAACACGTGTTTTCGAGATGAACAAAGATGGATTCCGATTCATATATGAGCAACTTTAACGGGTCCAGTGCAGGTGATATCGAAAAGTTTAATGGATCATAATTAGAAAATGGATCAGATATTGATTTCAACATCAGATTCAAACGACTTTTAATCGGATGACAATGCGGACGTAGTTTTAATTGTACAATGGAGTGACGACCTCGCCGTATTCGAAATCAATGTTTTTGATTCATACGTTGGTTCAACAGACAACAATCAAGCTTGGACCAGTGAATGAAAGATTTTTTACTCAGATTAATTCCTGAATATCTGGTAGAAAATCTTGTGAAAGAAAGAAACAATGTTGTTAAGAAAATAGGGGACCAAAAGCAAGACATGAAATGGTATGAAATCAGCATCACACGTGGGCATTAGTCCTACATGTAAGACATAGAACATGGTAATTTTGCTATACATATATTATAATTTACTTGATAACATCGTCATTTATGTGTGGATAATTACTGTTTTGAGAGGTACCAATTGCAACATTTTAATTAGAGTGGATTTCATTCATGTTTTTATATGTACATATGAAAATATTGGATTTATTTTATGGAATTCAAAACAGTTTATGTGACTGGGATTTCTTATATGATGGGATATAGGAGTATATATAAAGTAGAAATATATGAATAACAAACACTATACAAGATAAGCTGTTTTTTATTTCACTTAAATCTAGTAAAAACTATTGAAATAATGAATATAAATGTAACCATGTTTTTATTGTCAATTTCTGTAGTCAGCCTTGATGATGCTCTAGTATTCAGCCTAGCGAACAGCCTCAGTATTCTGAGTAACTGATATGATAGCACAGAGCAGTAGTGAAACTACAAAACAGCTGTAGTAGCTAAAGGGTTAAGCGTGTCGGACACCCAGTCCGTTTTCACTCTAAATATTGTAACAGTCTGACCGAGGTAAACTAACATTCTTTCCGTTCAAAACTCTACTCCAAGACAGTTGATTGTCGGCTAGGCTACAAATTAATTACTGGATTTCACTGACGAAAAATTTGGCACTTGACAAGCAATATGACTGAAAAATTGTTAAATCTACTTTAAAAATCCTAATTAAAAAAAAAAAAAAACCTATATCCTTAAAGTGACATAATGTTGATTTAAGACCGTGAGTGGAAATAACACTACCAGAGACTGAACAGATAAGTTGTGCATCAAAATATGCATTATGAGTCATTCTTCTTAAAGAGGTAAAGTTAAGACATGTAAAAACTAATATTTTTTTTACCAGATGACAGAAATGATGTCGACAGCTTTGCTCATATCGACAAATAAACACAGTAAGAAACCGAGGGGTACACAGGATGGCTTATTTATCATATTTGGCCCAATCAATTTTTTTAAATACCTTGTTGAGGGCAAAATACATTATATGCTACAGTATATATATTTTTGCATGTGAAAATACAAACTCGGATTATTAGTATTGACTTGTATGCATCTTCCACGAGCTCACGTGCATCACTTTTTAATGTTACCCATCCATGTGACTTTTTTTTGTTTGTTTTTGTTTGCACATGATAACTTAAGTTTGCCACCATCTTCCATTTACATACATGCCAACCATTATGTTTTTGGCGTAATTATTATGCTTTTTTTTCTCACTAAATTATGCCTTATGCATAACCGTGTATGGATTACGTTTTTTCGGTATATCCACCTTCCCAAAAACTAAATTATTTGTTTTCTCATTTTTATTAACATTCAATTAATCCCACAGACCATATTTTAGAAAAGATGGCTTCTACGCAACTACAGTATAAAACTATGCATGTCTGTGGACTTTCCTAACCGTATCATGTTCTATTTATAGAAACTTTTGACTTTGTATTCTGTTTTTAGCAGCAGTATGGCTTAGTGAAGAGAGAACAGACTGGTTTTCTAATTTAAATCTTTATGCACAGATTTTTTAGTTCTGATTCATATTTGGTGGAGAACCAGTCTAAAGATATTTGGCACTCAAAAATATATTTTATTTTAGTCGATGAGTATATGAGAGCAAAAATATCTCCTTTAAAATAATTTCACATAAATTAAAAAAACGCAAAAAATAAATGAAACAAAAATTAGGTGAATCGTCCAAATATCAAGACATGAGGAGCATCACATGACGTCAATTACAGGCAGGGTGGAAAGAATTTTAATATTTGGCATTCAAAGTCGTGAGATAGATTCCAGTCTATGTGTATGTGTAAAGCTAAAAATTACTACATATGAAAACTTGAAGCAATAAAGGATCTTTAAAGACGAGAGGGGCAAATAAATCATTGTTCATTCAAATTTTAGCATTTTATATGTGGATTACGCTTTTTCTGCCTGGATTCTGCTTTTTGACTACTTGGATTTCCCCTTTTCCTCGTCAGGAGATGGCATGTATGCATTTAGTTGAACGTACCTTGCATTTGTCACTTTTTGTGTAGGGAACAAAACCTATTTCTGGTTTAATGTCCAGGGTCAGGGTCATGGAGATACTGCAAGAAGAAAAATGTTTTGCACAAAATAAGTTTCATGTTTGGGCATATGTACATAACACATGGTCAGTCCCCTATAGTGTATTGTACTTGTGCAAATCGTACTGTGTGTTCCTAGAAAAACCCATAAGAACAGATTTTGATTTATTTATCTTGTTTTTTTTGCCATAAATAATTCATGCAGGTGACATTTGAGCCACAATTCCAGTCCATTGATATTTATTTTGCCAGTAGTTTATTGATGCACTGAAGTTCTGCAATTTATCCAACAAAGGAATGTAATCCATATTAAAAATTCATTTCATAATTGCCTTGAAACAAACCCTCATGTACCCCTCCAAAATGAAATGGAAAAAAAGCATGTTGGTATTGGTGACTGCAGTTTCCCAATTAATATGGAATAGGATAGTGATACCATTAATTTCCATGAAACTGAATGTACCTAACAAAGAAAAAGATGATGTCAAGGCATTGATCTGGCATGGTCTTAGTGAACTTGACATACTCAACATCGACCTATAGATGAGAAATAAGGTACTATTCTGCCTTGCACAAAGTCAAATTAATGAACTTTTTTTCTATTTGCAGAGACAAAGGCAGAAAGCAGTGCAACAGTTTTGAAAGCCAATGTGTCAAGTCCACCTCCGAAAGAAAAGGTTTGTGGCTCCCCTCC
Organism: Unio delphinus; assembly: GCA_029339505.1. Taxonomy (NCBI): domain Eukaryota; kingdom Metazoa; phylum Mollusca; class Bivalvia; order Unionida; family Unionidae; genus Unio; species Unio delphinus. Next base: position 4,773,131 of record JAQISU010000138.1, on the reverse strand, counting down.
CCCCCGTTTCATGTTTAAAGCTTTAGCATTAATAGTAAATTGAGAAAATTAACCTCATGATCTGAGTACAAGTCGCACAGTATGTATGCACATATATTTTGTATTAGGTATTGTAAGTCTGATGATTTGAGTACCAGCCACATAATATACATCTGTATGTTGTATTAGGTATTTCAAGTCTCATGATTACTCGAACCAGTCAGACAATGTGCACATATATTTTGTATTAAGTATTTCAAGTTTGACCATAAAAAATGCTTCAGGTGGAAGACTCGAACAGTAAGAAGGCAAAGTTTCTTTGATTGAGATTAGACTGTAGGTTGTGTTGTTGACATGCTTGTGGACTGGTACACAAATCCAGAGGCAAGAATAAAAATAACACAGACTGGTACTCTGTTCTGTACATGATGTCTACACAACAGAATGGCATACACTTCAATTAACATTCAGTAGAACAGACTTTTGCAGATACCTCTGTTGACATTTTAATCTTTTTGAACTTGTAACCTTGAGATTCAGATGAATACTTTTTCCATTTCTTGGAAAACTGGGAGGTATGTTTGACATTGGACACATTTAACTATTATGTCCAATGGTGAATATTACATGTTCCAAACCTCTGACTACCACTATTTTCAAGACCTGTCATTTAGATAAGATGCACTGCTATGTTTGACCATAAATAAATGGGCCTGTATCGTTTATTTGCATACAAGTTGAAGGTTTCTAGCCAACAATAAGTTTTATGCTGTTTATTTAATGAATATACCTGGATTTTAAATAATGAGGTCAAGATCTGAATGTTTCAGAAAGAAAAAAACAGACCAATATTGCATATCAGCATAAATACTACACAAAGAAAATGTTGAGAAGACTTGTACATGAAAAAATGCAATTTATACTGTCTGAAACAAAGAAATGTAGCTCTCGTAATCATGCATGACAGAAACCTGATAATCGCTAGCTAAATGATTTAACACACCTATGGTACAAGTTACATTTTGAGTTTCTTTTTGGCATATTCTTGTGAGGGGCCCTGAATGGCAGAGTGGTCTAAAGTGCTCTCCTTTATATGGATCACTGCCATCTCACCTCTGTCTGTGTGGGTTGGAGTCTCAGATTCGGCCAATGTGGGTATGTGAGAAAGCATGCCATTAGCCTCTTGTGGGTCAGGAGTTCTTTCCGGGTTTCTCCTCCACCATTAATACTGGCTGCCATGTATATCATATTTTGTGCTGATAAATGGTGTTAAACCCCACAACAACAGCAACATTTTCTTATGAGACTATTTAGTCAAATTAACTAGGATGATTTAGAAAATTGTTTAAGTCAGATACGTCCTTGGGAAATTGAAGAAAAGTTACTACACAAATTGAAACCATTGACCATCAGTGGGGAAGGATATGTAACAGAAATGGAATATTCATGGTAGGTAATAAAATATTGAAACTTGGTTGTTTGTACACTTCAGTACTAATCATGCACATGCAGACAGCAGTGGTAATTCGTTCTTATTGTCACATCAGCAGGTCATCATTATTTCCATCATAGAAATTGTATTAGTGATTTTGTAAATTATTGCCATTGCAATATATTTTAATTTTAAAACTAAACCCAAACACAAAAATAGCTTGAACCTAAGGCAGTTCAAGTAGAAGAGCCTGAACTTTGATCTATACGCTGCTGTTGGCACATTGAGATTGTTCTCACACATGAAAGAAACACCATGGACATAAATTAATCTCTTTATTTCTTTTTTGTTTAAAGGTTGGAATGGATTCTTTTATGTTGTAATGTTTCAATGTATAAAAGGGCTAGTGTAGTTGATGGCTGGTAGACGTACAAAATCACGAATATGTATGTGGTTGTCACTTGCACAGCAACTGCATCATCTTGGCTTTGGTATGATTTTTGTTTTCGTGATACTTAAGCATGTACCATTTCCACATAGAACATGGTGTCACTAAGAAGAAGTTGACAAAAATGTGTTCTACCTGACATTACGCAGTAGGTTGATTGACTCGTAATGGTAGCAACCCATTCATTAACCCCATTATTTTCATCTAACTTTTTTTTAAAACAAGATCTATGTAGTAAAACTTTTTTTTTAAAGAAACATTTTATTCAAACTATGTTTTTTTTTTTACCACTGCAAAGTTCTCTAGGTATTCTTATAAAAGCAAAAATCTGTACATGTCCAGGAAGTAAGTAATACGGAGCTGCCAGGAACCACAAATGCAGGAATCTTGGAAAATTTGTTAAATATATAAAAATGTACATGGCACGATATACACTTTTTATTTTTCTATTAATACAAAAAAGCTTGCCTTGACACAATTTAAGCCACTAGAGGTATTGTATTACTTGTGACATCAGTCTCTTGTCAGGTAGGCAGTAGCATACATAATTGGGTTCTTCAGTTTGACATGAATTCTTGCTAAACTAAATTTGAATTGCATGTTGGACCCTGGAACAAGCATTCTATCATAGTTTGAACCTTTCATCGAGAATGTTCTTCAAATAATAATACAGGCTATATAAAACACCAAATTGGCTGCTTCCCATTTTGGTTCATCTTCATTTTGGCAAATAATGGCTGATGCTAGTGACTGTATTAATGATTTTTAAAGTTATGAACTATATCAGATTATTGATTTAGGTGGACAGTTTTAATTAAGTTATTCATTCCTTTCAGTCAAAGCTTCGTCCCCCACAGCGGTCTCCCTGAAAACAGCCTCATTAGTTCTCATAGACCTTCTCACGTTGTTAGGTCTGGAACATTGTATTGTTTTGTCTGGAAAAGGTTGGAACCTATTTTAAATTTGTGGTAGACCTTTGCTGAAAAACTACAGCAATGGAAGATAAAATAAAATTTATTACATTTGGGACATCACATAGTCTAGATAAGTTTACAAATGCCAAACTATTCTTAAAATGATTATCAGTTTAAATAATGTCAAGATGATTAGCTCTTTAGACAATAGTTACAAATTTGGATGACCGAACTGATAATATTGGTAAAGCACTGTCACCTAAAAATAGAACTTGAATAAAGAAATATTTGCCTGCAGAAATCTTTTATTCAGTATTACAATTCATATTTCTTCCAGTTTTGATTATTGTTCCTTGTTGTAGGGAAACTTGGCCAGATCTTCACTTCATTGGGTTTGGTAACTTCAGAATTGGGTAGCTTGTGCTGTTTTAGATTGTGCTGATTATTCTAGAACTTATGCAAAGTGAAAATCAATCCTTCACATACTGTAAGCCATTTTATTTCCATAACATGAAAGACCAGAAAAACATTTTGTCTGATAGGTTTAATCTTACCTAGAAGAGCTGTTGGTCTCAAAGACTATTTGTCCTTCCGAGTTTTGCTTCTGAAGAAATAGGATTTTGAAAAAATAGCATGTGATTTCTGATTGTTCAAACATTGTGCAGGTTTGACTGGAAGAATCAATAAAATTTACTGGAGATATGTCCCCTAATTGTAGATCAGATTTACTTTGCATTCTGCAACTTAACTTATTTATGCTTGGCAGGATTGAATGAAATTTGTTATGCAACTTTATATTGATTACCCCTTGAACATGTTTTTTTTCCTTCAAGTGTTCAGTATTATTTTCAAGAATAGTTGTCTTTCTTGGCTTTCCACATCATGACTTGACTAAAGAATAGTGCATTTCTACAAAAGTTACTATGCACTTTTTTCTTAAGACTTTTAATGAGTTGGATTTCCAATTTTCTCTATCATCATTGTGAAGAGTTATGGCTCCTGAATTCCCATTTTCTCACAATTTGTATTTTGGAATAGAAGTTTTTGTGTTTAAGATCCAGCTGTGCAAATTATTATTATGGGGTGTGATGCAGCAGTTGCTAGTAATGCAAATTTTAATTAACTACTATAACTAGTACTGTATATACTCAACAAGTCCAACTGCGAACTGCACATACCCAGATCTGCCACTGCATTATGCTTCAGAAGATAGGATTTGTTGGTTTTTTTTTTATTCTTGTAAGCAAAATGATTTCTTGAAGAAGGTATTCAAAAGTTGATAAGGTGCCACATAATGTAGGCACATGTGCTTTCTGATTTCTGGATACACATTGTGTATATTTTCATTAATGTGTTTACAGTGGATTTAGTGGTATCAGTATCAATAATTTGAATCTCCTGTTTTGGAGAATTTTTGTTGATACAGATGTTTTCAATAATGTTACAATTTATTAGTTTTTTTGTACTGAATCCTAGCCATGAATTCACTATTCAGACTTGATGCAGACTGTTTAAAGATCCATGCGACATAATAGGTAGTTAAGTTTTGCAATACAATGCTGCCTGAAAGACTATTCCATTTTGGTGCTGTACAAACTGAATGTTTAATTATTTCTAGAATAATGCATTGTGTACATGTTGGGATTCTTTAACTAATAATGACATTTTTGAAAATCTACATGGGATCAGGGTCACTCGTAACATATAAGAGTTCTAGCTTATCATGGTCGAGTGGTCAGTAAGTGATCCAGATAGATAATAATAATAATAATAATAATAATAATAATAATGCTTTATTTATAGAGGGTGACTCATTAGCCAAGGACTATTCTCCCTTGAGGCCCTCTTAATGAAAGTATAACAAATGCACATTGTGTGAAGAAGCAATAATTAGAGCTTAAATTAGCATGTTTCGTATTAAAATACTAAATTCCATTATCTGTTAGAAACACATGCATGCTCCTGATATCTCTTCTTAAATACTCTAATATTTTCAGCCGATTTTACATGTAGTGGAAGCTTATTCCACAGAACTGTACCAGAGTATTGAAAACTCTTTTTGAATTGCTCTGTTCTTGGTTTTGGTACTAGAAGGTTTCCATGTGAGATTGATCTCAACTGGTATTGTGTTGAAAAAGGCCTGAATAAGTCCTGAAGATACTCTGGTGCAGTTCCATGTAGACATTTATATAAAAGAACTGCCTTGTGAAAATCTATCCTGTCATATATTGTGAACCATTTGAGTTCTGTAAATAATGCTTTTGAGGGATGGTCAACAGATGTATCTAAAATTACACGTGCTGCTCGTTTCTGGAGTTTATAAATCCTGTCAAGCTCAGATTTAGCACAGTTTCCCCATACATTAGAACAGTAATCCATTGTTGGAAGAATATACGTCTTGTAGTATAGATTGCGAGTTTCCATAGGTAAATATTTCTTGATTCTACTGAGAAGGGCAATTTTGGATGACAGTGTTTTACAAAGCTTATCAATATGGTCATTCCATAATAAATTATTATCTATGGACACACCTACAAGCCTTTCATGATTGACATTTTCTAATGGCTGATTATTTATTGCAAGAGATAGTTTTGGGTTCCCTGACTTGTGTAGCTTTTGTGTCGTCCCCAGAATCATACATTTTGTTTTACCTTCATTAATTACCATCCTATTTTGTTGTGCCCAGTTTTGGACTCTAATAAGATCTGAGTTTAATCTTGTTTGGATAACTTCAGTATCAGAACTAGATGTATACAAGGTTGCATCATCTGCAAACAATTCTGTATTGGTGGATTCGTTATTAAATAGATCTTTCTGTCTAATGTTTTGAAAATGATGCAGCAATTTAATTTTAAATTAAATTAATAAAAAGTAAGTACATGTATAATAAGATCATTATTCATTTTAGGTTTTACGATTGTGCTATTGACCCTATTCATTGTCGGTGCAAAAAAATGTTTACTCTATGGTGCCTATATGTTGCATAAAAAAAAAAAAGATTTTAGAAAATAAAATTTAAAATTTGTTTCTGTTCATTGTAGAGGGATTGAATTCAGGCATCCCATGTTGGCTTGCTGAATAAAGTGCACTCTTGTCCAAATAAAGGCAAGACGGTCTATTTCATTGGCTGACTTAAATCTCTTATTAATTTTGATTGGCTTAGACGCAAATTAATAGCACAAAGTTGATGAATTTGGATGGAAAACCAAAAGAAGAGAAGATAAAATCATAAGCAATCCACTGCTACATTTATTGACCAATTAAGCAGCATATAGGGAATAAAAATGTACATGCATAATGGCAATGAGGAATTCAAGTTCCAGCATGGAAAATGTGGGGGAGGGGATACTGGTAATGAAACTTATGTTTTGAATAAATGGCAAATGAGTTTGGATATTTAAGACCCTTGGTAGGGACCATTGGGTCTCATTTTTTTCGTTCCTATAATAAACAGTGGTTGCTGCATGCAGCATCAGGTACAGTTGAATATGTGACCTGTTGTGATTAAAGATTTAATCATGTAATATACAATTTATAATGAACCAGTCCATAATCATTTTCATATTAAGACTAGCTGCCTGTTGGCTGTGTCCATTTGAATGAAATAATTTATAATATAATGTACTTTTCTATTAACATGCTCTAAAATACAAGAGTATATTGATGCGTCAATGCCTTTTAATATTCATGTTCAAGATCATCAACTTGTGTACAGCAGGTATGTATCATGTCACTCAAGGTATTTTGCCATTTCCTTTAATAATGACATGATTATTGATTGTCATGTCTTTAAATGTTATTTTGCCATCTTCTTTGATAACAAGATTACTAATTGTATTGTTATTTTGCCATCTCTGATGACAGATGATTACTAATTGTCATTAAATGTGTTATTTTGCCATCTTATTTGATGATGATATGATTACAAATTGTCCATTGCAGAATTCTGGTTCCTTGAGTGATGAGAACTGGCCAGCTTTAAGTGAGGTGATAGAGGTAATTTACAGACACACCATAAAAACATGATTACTGCAGTGTAGTATACACCCATGTAATAACAGCATATAATCGTATCTTCCATTGCAGTATGGAACAGTTGAATTAGCCATATTTTTTCACACCCAACATGTACTCACCTAAAACTTCTTGTTGGCATGTTTTTCCTAACAAAAATTGCATAATTTTAACTAGATTTATTTCTGTTTGTTATCACTTCTACAATTCTGGCAATAATGAAAACAAATAGAAATTTAAATTATGATAAAAACTCTATATATACAACAAGGACTGTTTTCGCTGTTAGCAACACTGAATTTATCATGGCATACTCCAATTTTATGGTCAAATTGAAAATTTTATATAGTACACTTTATAATTTTTGTCACTCTTTATCATGCATATTCATAAGAACTTTCAAATTATGATTACATTAAAAATGTAAAGCACACAATAATGACTGTCAGACCTTATCATGATAGACTTTGTATCCCTGGTAACACTTAAAAGTTGCCCAGGCAGATGTTATCTTGAAAATGAAAATGTTTCTAGTGCAGAATCCTATTTCCCCCCCCCCCCCCCCCCCATCCTCTAGTAAATGAAGTGCAAACTTGAGGCTTGTGCTGCAACACAAGATTCTATCTGTTTAGTCTTGCCAGGACCTGACATAATTCCACTCTGGTCAGAAATTTAACTTATTCTGTTTGTTTCATTTTATTGGGGCCTGTCACTTTTGATCTACAACATTTTCTGATTGAGATACTAGAATTTCTGTTGCTCTGTAATTTTTTTTAATCAAAGCATATCCAATATTTATTTGCACTTTGGCATTGGAGAAACTAAATGCTAAGTTAAATATTTATTTTCGCCGATTGTAAAGATATATCCATATATTTTTAGCATAAATGAAGTCCTGAATTTTCCAGCATCATTTATATTACTAGAGTCCACAAGTCTTGAAACAAGAGAATAAGAACAATTGCTATTTTTAACTTCTTGTATGTTGAGAAATTATTGTTGATTTGTCAGTTGTCAGTTGAGAAAGGTGAGACACATTCATATATGCCATTGTCGTTTGTTCCTGCCAACAAGATCAGGAATGTAGTTTAGGTCTGTTGCATTCTCGCGCATGTCATTAGAGGCAACTAATGGGGGCCACCATTTTGTTCTGGAATACATTCAACAAAAATGTTTTACTAAGAAGGTCTTTAGTATTTGATTTTAAGAACATGGTTTATATTTTTTAAAAGTTGAATTTGTGTATCAAGGATTTTGACTCTTGCTTCATTTTTTAAGTTACATGGGGTTATGTAACAAAAATCATTTTGCTATGGTAATTTTTTGCTCTACTTGTCACAGATCAGAAGAGCTTATGGGATGGTTCCTTTTGTCTGTCATATATCCATCTATTACCTCATGTTTGCTATTACTCTTCTCCTAAATTATTTGGAAGATTGACATGAAAGCTATATATACATTTTGATCTTTAGGGCTAGTTCGGGCATTGGCAACTTCCTCCAGGGTACAGGCCAGATAAATGATAAAGCCACATTGTGTATTTTTAATTATTAGATAAAACCAGGTTACAGGTCAGATCTAGCCTAACCGTAGTTGGTCCTAAATGAAAATCATAATTTGCAGACATCCAGTATGGGTACCAGTGTGTCTTGAAATCAAGCTTTGGGGTGCTGTTACGATACTATGTACTTTTGAGACAGTAACAGGTACTGAATTGTACTTTTGGAAATTGTACATAAAATCAAATGATGTGTGTACCTTTAATGATTGTTCCAATATGCTCAAAAAATCAGCCTTAATTAGTGTAGCAGGTTTTGAAAATGGAGAATGAATTTAACCAGAGTAGGCAATACGAGACCAGCTTCGTAAAATGCAATTAACCCTTTAGCTACGACTGCCGCATCTAAGCGTCTACTGTAAATAGCTCTCGAATACCAGTGACGCATATCTGCAGTGCCGAAAAACCTAGCTTACAACCCCACAGATGCGTAAAGTTCAGCAGTACTCGAAGAACCAGCGACGCTCATGTGCGCAGAATAATTGCGTGTTAACTAAACGTTGATTGGTTGAAAGTACGAAAGTTTACACATTTTTGATTATCATAACCAATGAGAGGATTGTTTACTCGACATTTTGGTACAAGTTTGAATGCTGAGAGGCTAAATTTAGACACACTAAAATGAATTTTCCGCGGTTTACGAAACGTGTTTTCGAGATGAACAAAGATGGATTCCGATTCAGATATGAGCAACCTTAACGGGTCCAGTGCAAGTGATATCGAAAAGTTTAATGGATCTTAATTAGAAAATGGATCAGATATTGATTTCAACATCAGATACAAACGATTTTAAATCGGATGACAAGGTGGACGTAGTTTCAATTGTACAATGGAGTGACGACCTCGACGTATTCAAAATCAATGTTTTTGATTCTTACGTTGGTTCAACAGACAACAATCAAGCTTGGACCAGTGAATGAAAGATTTTTTACTCAGATTAATTCCTGAATATCTGGTAGAAAATCTTGTGAAAGAAAGAAACAATGTTGTTAAGAAAATAGGGGACCAAAAGCAAGACATGAAATGGTATGAAATCAGCATCACATATGTGGGCATTAGTCCTACATGTAAGACAGAACATGGTAATTTTGCTATACATATATTATAATATACTTGATAACATCGTCATTTATGTGTGGATAATTACTGTTTTGAGAGGTACCAATTGCAACATTTTAATTAGAGTGGATTTCATTCATGTTTTTATATGTACCGGTACATATGAAAATATTGGATTTATTTTATGGAATTCAAAACAGTTTATGTGACTGGGATTTCTTATATGATGGGATATAGGAGTATATATAAAGTAGAAATATATGAATAACAGACACTATACAAGATACCGTATTTACCGTATGTTTTCGGCCACTGTATGTTTTCGGACACCGTTTTTTTCGGGGAAAAATCATATTTAAATGCCTTGTAAGTTTTCAGACGTTGCCCCGCTATAATTGTTTCTACAATTTATGTTTTCGGACACAATCTTGGATGATCTGCTTCGTCGTTTTAATGTAAAATTTACAGCGTGTTTGCCGTTAATTTAACTGATACAAAGTTCGCTTCATTTGGTCGCCAATTACTTAATGCGATCATGAACGTCCATGAACTAATATAATTTAAAATTATTAATTACATGTAATTCGGGATAGTGACAAATTCGGGATAGTGACAACACCTGCTGCATTAGTCGGACGTGTTACACGAGCTCTAAAGTGTATTTCAACAACGGATTGTCTTGTTAAATCAAGATGTTCCAACGAAAAGTAACAGATCGGATATAGATTTCTCAAATCATATTGTGATATTTGCAGACCGGTATCGACATTTTGATCGCGTCACATATATGACAACATACGATGATACACGCGTGCTATTTTATTTTGATCAGACTCATCATCTAGAGCAGCTTTCTTCGTAGGCGGTTGTTTTTGTGATGCTTCCTCAGAATCATTAATTCAAAGTCACTTCTGTGGACGGCCTACTGGTCTCTTTGGAGACGATTTTGGCAAGGGCGATTCCCTCCAAGAACTTGGTGCATAACGTATGATAAACTTATTCATCAAATTTATTACAGTACTAACAATATTATGTTTCACAACGATAGCTATCCAGTATACTAACTTTTGTATGTGGTGGGTATTTTATTTATACTTTTTAACTTAATAGTTTGATTCAGCTAACAAAAATATGATTGGTTGTCAGTATAGACATTGTTACACAATAAACCACTTCATACAGGTGTGACAGTTATGGCTTTGATTAGAAACCATGACCCCTGCTTTATATCATTAAACAATACATCAGAGTAGGTATGGATTAGTAAAATTCATTGGCATTGTCCAACAAAACAAACCCCTTATCCCTGAGGCATTATATACAAAGGTTTAAACATAGTTATTGTTCTACAGGTAATAAACCTCTTGGTAGACGATATATTTGATTGTGGGTGCTAAATGTTAGGTACATCGTGTGCTCTTTTAATAAAATCCAGATGGCTGCCTTTTATTTCCGAACACATCTGTCAAAGAAATCCCACCAGTTATATTATTAACAATTAACACCCAGACACTTTGAAATCTCTGACATGCATCACTACAATCTTCGAGCAGTAGATCGTTTCCAGCCGGCAAGCTTTGCTCATTTTAATCTACCCTCGGCTAGGTGGGAAAAAAAAGAAGAGAGAACCACAACAAATGCATCACCTTTATTTAAAACAAATATCAACATATTAATCACGCCGACTCGTATATTGCAAATTGCTTTTTATTTTTACCCTTCGTAGGCGTACATACAACAACTCACCCCATTTGGAGCCTCTCACCCTTGGTGCTCTAAGAATAGCCATCATACATGTACCGGTGTTTCGACTCGCGATACTAAAATGTTTCTGCCCAAAATATCTTAAGAATTATAACTCCAAAATCTTTTTATTTAGTTTGTATTAATATCTTAATTACACAGAAATAAAGCTTGAGTGCGTTTGTAATGTAGATTTTAATGATCATTAGCAGAAGGTTAAACTGGATTGCAAGATTACTATGTTAATATGGCGGTTCTTTCGGAAAATACGTACACAATCGTGGCTCTAATACATGTATGGCTTTGTTTTCTGGTGGATGGACATGTATCAAATTGACAAAATAGGCAAGTAATGCCAATTTTTCATTAATTATCCTTTCCGTGGTGTTAGACAAAATACTTGTTTTACTTTATGGCAGCACGTTGTCATGTGAGCTATCGGTAACTTCGTTACGGACGGGTAAGGGGGGGGGGGGGCGGCATAATTCTATCTTCACTTGTATGTTTTCGGACACCTAATCAAAGAATTTAATATGTATTCGGACAACAAAAAAAGTAATTATTTGTTGCAGTCCGAAAACATACGGTAAATACGGTAAGCTGTTTTTTATTTCACTTAAATCTAGTATAAACTATTGAAATAATGAATATAAATGTAACCACGTTTTTATTGTCAATTTCTATAGTCAGCCTTGATGATGCTCTAGTATTCAGCCTAGCAAACAGCCTCAGTAGTCTGAGTAACTGATATGATAGCACAGAGCAGTAGTGAAACTACAAAACAGCTGTAGTAGCTAAAGGGTTAATGAATTATAAAATTTATATTAAGCATATAAAAAAGTTATTGATATTTTTCAATTTACCTTTGAAGTCCGATAACTGAAAATGACCATGTTGAGCTGGTGTATATATATATATATATATATATATATATATATATATATATATATATATATATATATATATATATATATATAAAATTATTATTATTATTATTATTATTATTATTATTATTATTATTATTATTATTATTATTATAAGTGCGCAGCTGAAGTACAGCCAAACTGTATACTGTATAATCCAAATTGCATCCATTAATCATAACCAAACAAAATGTTATTAAATATTCTTTTAAAAATGCCTATGAAATCCAAAGTCTCTTTTTTTTATAATCTAGTATAACCAGTGAAAAAATCAGGGATTTTCTATTTCTTAAAAAAAGCTAACCTAATGTAAATTATGAAAATATAGAGCACCACTTATTCTTCTAGAAGGCTGGTCATATCAGTATTGTACTTTGACCAAAAGTCTTACTGCTATGGGGACCTAGTGATTAGAGTGTCTACTTTGAATGGCAGAGGTTGCAGGTTCGAATCCTGTCCATGTTATACCAAAGACATAAAAATGGTCCTAATAGCTGCTTTTGCTCAGCATTAAGAGGTTAGCGTTAGGAATGGTTGGCCTGGTGTGAGGATATTGTGACTGGTGGCACATCAAGCTATATGTCTGTGGCATGATGCCGCAGTACTAAAAATCACCAAAAGACTTCTTTCATAGTCTGATGGCCACTATGACAGTCGTCTTGAATTGTAACTCCATCTTGCTACTCCTTGTGAATGATGGTCAGATCAACATGGGGTTTTCACGGAGAGACTTCCTATGATGTCTTACTGGTCTTGATTGAAAATGGTGTTCTTAAATCCAATATGGTCACCACAGTGGCCATCCTGAAATTTGTATTGCTGCTTTTTTATGTTGATGTTAATATCAACACTAAAGGACTCCTTATGATATTTAGCTGGTCTTGAATGAAAATTGTGATAATATGACAGACATCCAGTATGACAGCCATTTTGAAAATCTTATTTCTACTCCTCCTATATGAACAATATTCACTAAAAGACTTTATGATGTCTAGTGGTCATCAGTGAAACTGGTGCCAATCTGATGTTGAATATGGCCACCATGACAGCCATCTTGAAAATATTGTTAATATTACTCCAAAATGCAAGTCATGTCACCATGGGGTTTTCACATAAAGACCTGTTAAGATTTGTAGCTGGTCATAAATATAAATGGCAGTTATTTTAAAAATCTTTGTATCAAAACTCTACTTAACCAAGAGTCCTGTTGCCATTGGGTTTTCAGCAGAAAATTTTTCATGTCCAGTTGTTTTTAACTCGTTACCTTCTGCTAACACATATATGCAGTGCTATAAATAGCCTTGCATCCCCAGAGACATGTATTCAAGTTGTTAATAATACTCTCTCTCCGTGTCCCTGTTGGCTCGTACATGCATTTCTGGGCCAAGGTTTTGGAAACTCTAGAGTTATAAAAACATTTTGTATTAAAGCTTTGCATTGGATGAAATAGCAAACATCAGTCTAACAATATTTAGCCAATGAAAGTAGTCCTTTCATAAAATAATGAAAGTGTTCTATTAGTAGTTATGCAGCCTGTAAATGGGAATTTCCACTGAACATGAGGTCCACTGTGGCATTGTATGATTGAAACAAAATGGGAAAATTAATTTATTCAGATGATTTCAACTAAAGTTTTGAAGGATTTGAAAGTGGTCATATTGCAAATTACGTTGACTTTTACGATTATATTCAAGACAAAGGATCAGACATTAGTGCAAGTCCTTTTTTGACACATTTTAGATTTGTCTGAATCGGAAGATAAAACACAGGGCAATCTTGTATCATTGGAATACGTGGGACCAGTACATTTTGACAATTTTACAACAGATTAAGGACCAACATTTCACTTTCATTTTACAATCTTTTCCAAAAGAATATTCGTCATTGGTAACTGAAAAAACATGTAGTGAAAAGTCGGATCTGTAGAAATGCAGGCATTTTGTGAACTACATGTCGTTTTTATTATAATGCAATGTCCAGAGTACTTTAGCTAGTATTTAAAATTGTTATCCTCATTAAATTACATAGTTTGCATTGGACAAGATTGACATATCAAATGTATACATAATGAGTTCTAGCTCCAGTAGCTCTCACTCAGGTAGCCATTACGATACTCTGGGGTTTAGCCTACAATCATTTGCTAGAAGACAGACAGCTTAGCTGGCTTCTGTGGGAGAAAATGATAATGTTTCTAATCTGTATTGCTGCCACAGCACCCTATTGTATTAAAAAAGATATGGTGCTTCTCCCTAAAAACTTAAGTCTAGATTGACCTCTGTTTATGGGACACTTTCTTTTGTAGCAGACTGCTAGAAAGCCCACTCAGATGAAGCCACCTGTAGCTGGTACTGTAAACTCTACTAGTAACAACACAGGTTCCTCCTCCCCACCAGCCTCCCTTAGTGACTCAGGTGGAGATGATTCTTCGAAGGAAAACAAGGAGAATACCTCTAACTCTGAAGATCCACAAAAGACACCAAAGAAGAAAGGTAAGAGAAGGCGTTAGATCTCTTGTTTATAAAACTCATTTAATTGCATTTTTAGGCACAAATATCTGGCACGGTACTGTTAGTTTTAGCTGACCTGTATGTAATGTCATTGTTGGTTTGTGATATGTGTCTGTCTATAATTGTCTAGTCTCTGTCGGACATTGTCCAGCAACTGTCATGTTATCCATGTACATTGCTGTTTTCAAATTCTCAAAAATGTTGGGACCTTTTGCAGTCAAACTTGTTTAAATGTTATGCAGGTCATGTTCTACCAGCTTTTCTTTCTTGATGGCTCCCCATGCAACTAGCAACTAAAATAGAACATACGTTTTTAGCTTGTCTAAATTTTCATTGCTAATTTTGATTAGATCCTTTAGGATGTATTGGAAGACTTGCAGTTTTAAATTGTTTCTAGAGTACCTGCTGTAGCAACTGTGACTTCCATAACCAGTTTAAAAAACTTTTGTTTCTGTTTTTCTGGAATAGTTGAGCAGTTTTAAATAACTTGTTATGAATGTTAATGTTATCAAAGTTTGTCAGGATTGTTTCCTGAGTAGTGTTTTGTAGCTTCCATAGCAAATATATGAATAATCTTTTTCAAAGTCTTTGCCAGACATTTTAAGCTAGTTTCAATTGAAATTGGTAAGGCTGTTTCTCGTAGTACGCGTTTTCAAAATTTTATATTTGATGACTCCTTAAAAAACAAGGGGAATAAACTATTTTCAGTACCTTTAGAATGGTTGAGTCAAATCATAGGAAACTTAGAGCCATTTATGTCAAGCTTAGGAATTTTCTGTCCAAATTGTGTTTGGGTGGCTCCCATAGCAACAGCATGACTTCTTTAGCAAACATATGGAAAGCAGTTGTGACTTTGTCTCTAGAATGGCTGATGCAACCTTGATCTGTAACTACTCTTTACTGTGTTTGCTTTGGCTCTGTACCAGTTGTGTGGTTTACATAGCAACTACAGTGGAACCTCGATAATCCAGACACCTTCAATCCCAGTGAACATGTCTGGATTAACGAGTTTTCAGGTAAATGAATCAGATTCATCTTTATTTTACGATGTCATCAAACAGTACACAATTTGTTAATTGTACATATACTGTATGTTCAGTTATGGTTGAAATAAATTAATACATGTATTGACATGTGTATATAAAATTTTGATTGTTACACGAATTGGTAAACACAAAATGACTTGAACTTGATTTATTAACACCTTAAACCCTGGAGGTTTTTGCTGTTTTTGCATGAAATTTGAAGGAATTTTCCATTAGCCTAATTCCTACTTGTTGTTAAGAGCAATGTTTTGCATTGGTACTATAGCATGAGCAGAAGGTAAAAAATTTAAGAGTTCTTCTCTTTTTTTGTGCTTAATAGACCCATCAATTTCGTATGGAAACCACTCTTTATTAAAAATCCCCACCTAATCGTACTTTTTGCACTGGTTCACCTGTCTTGTGCACTTCAGACTGGTCTGCCTTTTGAGGCCAAAAAGTAAAAAATCTAGACACAAAATCAGTATCCGACCACAAGCCAATTTTGGGCACACACAAAAAAAAAACCAGATCCGAAAAATTAGGTTTTTTTCCTCTATGATTTGTGGTGCAACTAAAACATCCAGATTATTTTGTATCATTGTAGAGCTAAATCTGTCTACCTTTCTATAATACCACACACTTTATTATATCATACTTGACCTTGACACCACTACTCCCTCCAACCCTGTAAATGCGGTGCCAGGGGTTAATGTGTTAACCATTTATTATGTCAAAAGTGTGGACGATTTAATCCCAGTGTGTTTATTTATTAACATACCCATCAGTAGGGGCGAAACAATTCATTGATTGGTAACTGGTAATGTGATGCAACCTTTGCTGTTTCAATACACATACCATAATACAGGTGGAAAATCAATACAATGTAATACCTACTGTCAGCAAGTTATTTTTAACTTGATCAGTCAAGAAGTAATAGTCAATTGCTGTGTTTTCTCAATAGGAAATTTATTGGAATAGATGCTGCAGGTGCAGGATATTTTGTTGTAAAAGCAAAAAAAAAGACTTGAAAACACTAAACTTTCCTTCTACAAAATTAACACAGTGACATGGATTGTAAATATTATACAAACCCACCAATACCATGCTAATTATTTTATTCTAGCAGCTTTTTCAGCATAAAGTAGACATTCCTAATGTGTTCCACAGGAAGATCAAGTATCTCACTCATTTTTTTAGCATTTGTATGTGAAAATCAAAATTTTGTTCAGTGTGACTCCAAGCAATAATGAAAAAAAAACAAACGTTCTACTTTTGTGCATACCAGCTAAGCCATTTTCTATTGACTTTAGTACAAAGTGTTTCTTGGGATAAGTTCTGTCAAAATTTTTTCTTTCTTGGCTCCCTGTTACTATTTCAATGATTCTCTATTTGGGATGCCAAGTCCCAAATCCAGGTAAAGAATTCCCCAATTAGTAGAACTCTGTTAGTAATTGGAATACCAGAATTGAAAAGATTATGATTCCAGTCTCATTCATCAGTCATTACCAGCATACAGAATGGTTTCCTTTTTTATTTTGGACATTATTAGAATGTACACGTGATGAGTTGCTCATCAGAATTCACCATCATTGTCATTTTAAAATTTCTTTTTGGCTAATTTTGTACTATTTTGTGTAGATTGAAAGAGTTTTGTCCACAGTCCTTGCATTATTTGAGTGTTTTTGCAAATTTCAAAGGGTTGTAGCTTGGCAGGGGGTACTTTTGTTTGTTTATCCCCTTAGCAGCAGGTATTTGGGTAAATGTTGCATACCATTTTTTGGATCTTGCTTATCTTGTCTTTTATGTGTGCATATTTTTATTTTCACAGCTTATGTCGTAGGGTTAAGGGGCACTAATAAAGTTCCATTGGGTACTTATCCCATCTGATTATCATGAACAATTTGTGCATGCATAGAAATGTTTGCATACATGCCAACCATTACGCTTTTGGCGTAATCATTACGCTTTTTGTCACTAAATTACGCGTTACGCTTAAACGTATATGGATTACGCTTTTTCAGTATATCAACCTCCCCAAAAAAATCAATTATTTGTTTTCTCGTTATTATTAAAGTTCCATTAATCCCACAGACCGTATTTTAGAAAAGACGGCTTTATGTAACTACAATATAAGAGTACGCTAGACCGTGGACTTTCGTAATAGTATCATGTTCTATTTATAGCTAACCTGGTTCTACTGTTGACCTCGATTCTATTTATATTTATTTATATGCATAGTGAGGAGAAAGCAGACTGGTTTTCCAAATTTAATATTTACTCGCATATTCCATATTCTAATTCATATTTCTTGCAGCACCAGTCTAAATATATTTTAGTGCTTAAAAAGTATATTTTATTTTACTCTATGCATTTATGTGAGCAAAAATATCCCCTTTCAAAAATTTCCCAGATAAATTAGAAAAAGGCAACCGAAACCCCCCGAAACAAAATATAACAGAATCCTCTAAATATTAAGAACAAAAAAAAGAAGTACAGCATCACGTGACATCTATTTCCGGCCGCGTCGAAATTTTTTAAAAATTTAGCGCTAAACGTCTTAACAAGGTTTCTAGTCGATGTGTGTAAAGCTAAAGGTGCTACATATGAAAACTTGAAACAGTAAAGGATGAGCAGGGCAAATAATCGTTGTTTATTGAAATTTTAGCATGTTATATGTGGATTACGCTTTTTCCGCCTGGATTCCGCTTTTTGACCACTTGGATTACTCCAATACCTCGTCAGGGGTTGGCATGTATGTGTTTGTCGCATTTGTTGTTTATTGACAGATTTGTGGGTGAAAAACCAGGATCAATTTCTCTGTTTTAGAATTCGCAAAAAGGTCAAGACACTTTAATGCTTAGTCCTTTTTCATCAGTGCTGGTGAAACCTTGATTCCTCTCAAGAAAGTAAAGCAAGTTATGTCATCACAGCAG
The DNA here is from genome assembly GCA_029339505.1 of Unio delphinus. Taxonomy (NCBI): domain Eukaryota; kingdom Metazoa; phylum Mollusca; class Bivalvia; order Unionida; family Unionidae; genus Unio; species Unio delphinus. The sequence continues at coordinate 4,754,596 of JAQISU010000138.1, read as the reverse complement.
AGACAAGCAATGCCCACTCAAAGAAGGTATTGGGAAGAGCAGCAGTCTTACTTTGATAGATTTGTGGTTTGTTCAGCTGTCAGATCTTACCAGGCAGTGGCGTGTGCTTTGAATATTGGTAACTGGGCCATGCTCATTAGGCACCCAGGCGCTGGGGTTTGATACCAGTCAGAAGATAGGGATTGGGTCAGTATCCCCCCAACCGATCTCTGTGCAACTGTTGATTGTGAGGGGAGTTGGGTATGGAATTTGGTCTCCTCTCGCCTCCTTACCCACTTATGGCCAGATTTTCTCCATGAACATGTGACCTGTTAGGTTGTATGAGTTATGAATCTTAATGGAAGGAAAGGACCTAGTGCAACAAGCTTTTCTGGGAATGCATTTTATGTTCACCAGAATGGAAAAGGCGTCATCCTGAACCCACTACCAAGTGAAACAGGACAGTTCTTGCCAGTTTGTCTCGCCAGAGAGGGAAATGTTGAATTTGGCATTCATTATCCTATAACTGCATTTGGCGGTATGAGACAAGCCCTACCAAGTTTAATCTAGGCATAGACTTCTTGCTGTCAGTGTAAGACTTCACATCTTCACATACATGGGGGAAGAATATCCTCACGAATCAAGGAAGAGTTAATGTTCCATTAGAAAGGACCACTCAGATTCTTACCTGTAGAGCAAGTCTTGTGGCCAAGATTTTAATGTCAGCTAACCTGTCTCTCTCATCAGGAATGAGGCTGCATTTCAAGTTACGCTATTGAGACTTTAAGCAAACTGGAGACTGCAGAGATTTAGGGTTGATGCTCACACTAGAGCAAGAGATGGTAGTCCTCAAAGACTTTGGTCTCAGGACAACCTAGAAATGCATGTAGTAGTCATGTCATGCCCAAAAGGTGTTGTTGTGTCATGTTTGTTCCAGACAACTTGTCAGTTGAAGCATATCTCGGTCATCAGGGCGGTACTTCTTTGCATGGAAGTTGGAAACTTCCTCCAATGATTAATCTCCTCAGAAATAACACTTTGAGTCAGCTATTTTTTGAGCAAAGGAATATCCATATGTCCGTATGGGACTGTTGTCCAAGTGGTTTGGTCTTGGCACCAGTCTTTAGCATAAGCACATTTTAATCTGTGGCAGATACTATTAGTGGACTTGTTGCCTACAAGGCAGAACAAGCTCCTTTTTATGTCACTTGTCAGAGGGTGGAATCTTTGTCTGAATTGGTGTCGTCTTTGTGCTTTCTGGAAATAGAAACTGCCTGTCATATGTTTAATCATTACGCAGCAACCTGTTCACAGTTAAATTCAAAAGAAATTCTATGTCAGAGTAGAGGTTCCTTTGTTTTGCATTCAGTGATGTCATGACCGGAAATCTGAGAGTAATAAATTATCCCAGTAAAATTTTCAAAGAGACCAATGCTGTATTCAATCGAGACCAAGAGATTCAAATCTAGGGCGTTTGTTTGGACTAAGTCCATTTTTCCGATTAGTGCAAGTTTCGACATTGGCAAGAGTAGATCACAGAGAAGTTGGGAGACACTGGACTGCACTCCAAGTGCCAAAGTTGTGTGCTTGTTTAAAGGTGGGAAAAGAATTCTTGGGAAATTCTGAGTTTGCATTGCAAAATAAGGCTATTTGTGGAAGCTTTATAGGTGGGAGTGAGAGGCAACACCCAAAGATTAGAGAAATGGAAGGCACTTTGAGAACACATGGGAGGTGTATGGTTATGTAAGAAGTTTGGGTGGAGGTATGGTGCTGGAAGAAAGTGTGGAAGAATGTTCTGGAAGTGCAAGGAGAGCATGGAGTCGAGGTTACCAGAAGTACCAAAAGATAGAAATGAGCAGTGGACAGACAAGTAACAGAATGAACACTGAAGTTAACTACTCTCTCTTAACACATTAACCCCTAGCGACGACTTTACGGGGTATGAGGTAGTAGCCTACTTCCATGGTCTGTAGCGTCAAGGTCATACATGATACACTAAAGTGGATGGTATCATTGAAAAGTAGACAGATGTAGCTTTACAATGATAGCAAGTAATCTGGACATTTTAATTGCATTACAAAATACAGAGGGAAAAACTGAAGTTTTTGGACCCGTTTTTTTTTTTCATCCAAAAATCGCCCATGGTCGGATTCCGAATTTGTGTCCAGATTTTAGACTTTATGACCTCAGATCTACGGAAGACCAGTCTGAGACGCACACAGACAGGTGAACCTGTGCAAAAAGTAGGATAAGGTGGACATTTTGAATAAAGAGTCTTCTACATACGAAAATTATGGGTCCGTTAAGCAAAAAAAAAAAAAAAAAAAAGGAGTCTGATTTTTGCCCTTCTGCTCATGCGCCAGCAAACTAACCAATGAAAAACATTTCCTGTATCATTAGCAACCATTTGTCTAACGGATTATTGATTGGAAATCGATGTATTACGATGTATTCCGAAATAGTCCCCAAAATGTGTTTCCTGCTCGCATTTCATGCGAAAACAGCAAAAACCTCCAGGGGTTAATGTGTTAAACAGTCACTTTTCATGATACCACAAAATTTTAATATTCCTCACGTATTTAATCACTTGTGTGTCAATACTGAACATGAATTACAAATTTTGCCATTCCGAGACAATTTTCTATTTTTTTTTGAAAATTCTTGTTAACACATTAACCCCTAGCGACGACTTTACGGGGTATGAGGTAGTAGCCTACTTCCATGGTCTGTAGCGTCAAGGTCATACATGATACACTAAAGTGGGTGGTATCATTGAAAAGTAGACAGATGTAGCTTTACAATGATTTAGCTTTACAATGATAGCAAGTAATCTGGACATTTTAATTGCATTACAAAATACAGAGGGAAAAACCGAAGTTTTTGGACCCGTTTTTTTTTTCATCCAAAAATCGCCCATGGTCGGATTCCGAATTTGTGTCCAGATTTTAGACTTTATGACCTCAGATCTACGAAAGACCAGTCTGAGACGCACACAGACAGGTGAACCTGTGCAAAAAGTAGGATAAGGTGGACATTTTGAATAAAGAGTCTTCTACATACGAAAATTATGGGTCCGTTAAGCAAAAAAAAAAAAGGAGTCCGATTTTTGCCCTTCTGCTCATGCGCCAGCAAACTAACCAATGAAAAACATTTCCTGTATCATTAGCAACCATTTGTCTAACGGATTATTGATTGGAAATCGATGTATTACGATGTATTCCGAAATAGTCCCCAAAATGTGTTTCCTACTCGCATTTCATGCGAAAACAGCAAAAACCTCCAGGGGTTAATGTGTTAAGATTGTAATTTCACACGAGGATATAAATCGGCAACTGTGAATTGTATTTGTCAAGGAAATGTCAGTGAAATAGATGAATACGTTTTATTAAATTTTTATGCTTTTCACCTCTAGTCTTATATACACCTAGACCATTGGCATTGATATGTGTGTGTGTGGTGTGTGTGTGTGTTATGGGGAAGAAGAGGGAACCTAACTCTGAAGTTGGTACAAAGTACTTTTCTCGTTAAATTGTAAAAGGGACTGGTGTCTGGAAAGTTGGAAACATAGAACCGAGAGACCAGTCTTCAGAGAAATGACAAAAATGTTAATAGTACATGAATGGATTATGTGCATCAACCTTTTCTTTTCCCGCAACAGTTTAAAGAATCTCATATACATCTGCAATCCAAGTGAAATACATCAGGCCCAAACTTGTGTTCCATTATTGTACTTGTGGTTGCATTTAATTTTTTGAAAATTCATTACTGTCATTTGCATCTGATGCATTTGTTATTTGTTAAATTACAATTATATGAAATTTTGTGTTGTATCTCATGAATGCTCAGGAAAGCAAAAAAAAAAACTTAATGCATTTTGATTTCTTATCAAAGAACAAAAGCTCTGGTGGCTTAGGTCTTAGAACATCCACCTTGAAAGTGGGATGTGTTGGGTTCAAACTCTTGCTGAGTCATAACAAGAGATTTTTTATAAAACTGTACTTGCAGCTGCCTCACTTGCTGCTCAGCATTAAGAGGTTAGTGTTAGGACTGGTCGGCCTGGTGTCAGGATAAAGTGACTGACTGGGTGGGCCATCAGGCTACATGTCTTGGTATGATGCCCAAGTGCTAGACATCACAACAAACTGCCTCGCTGCAGAGATTGTAGCGATATGACTGAAACTTTGTTAAAGTTAATTAAAAATCCAAATTACACACACAGTGCAGAGGAAATGATAAAGTGAGATTCAAAATCAGAGAAGTATAAAGGATAGATAGATGAAATGCCAAATGCATAATAGAATGCAATCAGAATTTTTATTGAATGCAAAGATAATGCAAATGGATCTTAGTTTAAAATTAATAATGAGGTCCTTTTATTTGGATGATATGATATGTGGCAGTTCATTGCAATGCATCATTGATAGATTATTTAGAGCTGATGCGATTGGAATAAAGTGACTTGTACAAGGGCAGATTACACTAGCTGATTCAGGCTGATCCATTGGTAGAATTCAAATCCACACTTTTGGTTGCAAGCCTGGCATGCAAACAACAGAGCCAGTCCAGCTTCTTATATTTGTGACTGTGTTCTTATTTTTTCAATATGGATTGCAGTGACCTGCTCTCTATACTCCATTAGGTTTCTGGTGCATCATAGCGTCATAAAGTTAATGTTTATATTGCATGGTTTTATTAAGAATGGAATACCTTTTGCAGGTAATATATGACAATCTAGTGAATTGACAAGCCCTGTCTAGTGTACTTCCTTATTCTGTGCCTAGATTTATAGGTGGCAGGTATCATGTACTGCCCTGCCAATCTTATCCCCAGAGGGGTTATTCTTCATCTTAGATTAACTTCACTGGTCTGTCTGTTAAAGTTGATTCTTTTACATGTCTTGGGATTGATTTTACATTATGTATACACTTGACCTATTTTGAAATACCCATAGACACAAAAGTTCTACTTCCATTTTCTGATGACCACAGGATATTGTTTTACAGTGGATAATGTAGACACAATTTAATACCAGATATACTGTCACAGCATGTTGTACATTGATTTGGAAATGTAGTTCACATGTATACAAGGATGCACTTGTATTGAAATGTACATGCATGTTAGGAAAGTGTTGATTCAGCATTTCATTAGATTCTTGCTGAATACATTTATACATGAATAATAATAAGTATGTGTGGCAGTTTACCCAACTGACCCTATTTTTTTCATCATTCTGACCATATAATTTTAAGGCGTTTTAGATTGGGGATAAAGATAATCTATTCATGAGGGGAAACAATTGAAAAAGGGATGAAACTGAGGCAACAAAATTTGTACCAACCTACCTACCAAATTTTTTTTCTTGATGTAACTAGAACCACAGTTTTTTAATATGGTCATGCTTCTACAATTTGGTTTACATTATATATTTATAGCTGTTTTATGAATCTGGTATTTATACTTTGTTTTAATTTTCTTAAAATCTTGCACATGGTTCTTAATGGCAAGTCATCTAGGTCATGGTTACCTATTTATATGCTTCAGTGATTATGCTAGCTTTCACATTTGTGACAAGCTAGCTTTTACACTCAAGTAATTATGCAAGCTTTCACACTAAAGTGATTATGCTAGCTTTCACATTTCAGAGGATATGCTAGCTTTCACACTCAAGTGATTATGCTAGCTTTTACACTCAAGTAATTATGCAAGCTTTCACACTTCAGTGATTATGCTAGCTTTCACATTCAAGTGATTATGCTAGCTTTCACATTAAAGTAATTATGCAAGCTTTCACACTTTAGCGATTATGCAAGCTTTCACACTCAAGTGATTACGCTAGCTTTTACACTCAAGTAATTATGCAAGCTTTCACACTTCAGTGATTATGCTAGTTTTCACACTTCAGTGATTATGCAAGCTTTCACACTTCAGTGAATATGCTAGCTTTCATACTTCAGTGATTATCCTAGCTGTCACACTTCAATAATCATGCTAGCTTTCACACAAGTGATTATGCAAGCTTTCACACTTGGCTTCATTTCTTGGATTGTTTCCTGCACATTGGTACAGTATATATATATGTACATTACTTCCTTGTTATTTGGACAGGAACCATAGAGTATACTGCCTTACATTGAGAGTAACTTGTACATGATGCATGTGATTCCACTTTCACCAAATGAAATGGGATTGGCAGTCTTAATATGAATGGCCTTATAGTGGGGTTGCACAAAATCAAATGCATTCACTTCTATAACATATATATATATATATATATAGACCTTGGGGGAAAAAAACGGAAAGAACAACTGACCCACGAGAAGCTACTGGCAAGCTTGGCTAAATTTGAGACTTGAACCCACGCAGACAGATGTGAGATGGCAGTGATCTGTAACTGAGAGTGCTTCAGACCACTCAGCCACTCACTGTAAGCAACTGTACCAAATTATTTTCATACCATAAGATGCTTTATGTTCGCCCCACCAATAATTGTGTGTGGGGGAGGGGGGAGTTTGCTCAGTAGACGGGAGAAGCTGATTGAGTTATCAAATATAAATTTCCCAATAGACCAATAACCTTGATTAATTTTTGTTGTCAGAGGTAAAGGCCACTGTGATTTAAATCAAGTAGAATGGTTTCTGCACAGGAGCTTTTGTATTTCTTCTCATCATCCCTTGAGCAAACATCGTGAATATGTTGCCATTCACATTACAACAAAAAAAAAAGCCAGCTCACAAATAGTCAAACATGAAGGTCACTGTGATCTGAGAAAGACAAATGAGCTTTTGGATGACAATTTAGTTCAACTGAGTATACATTCACCAATATTCACAGGTAGGTTACATTGGATAAGACGGACAAATCTGACTACTTCAGGCTTAAAAGGTCATGATCATGGTCACAACCTTTAAGTACCAGAGGCAGCCATACATTATTTTGCTTTCACTGCTTAATGCACACATTGTGTTTCCAAATTAAATGTATCAATAGTTATGCCTGAAAGTCATCTTTAACTATCGATCAAATGCAAATCTTTCTGAAAATCATTTTTGATGTAGGTCACATTTTTATCCTTTTTCACTATTCCGATAAAAGTTCTCTTGATAAATTTGTTTTGTCCACACATAAAATGCAAAACCAACAGCTCTTTTTCCTTACGCTATGCCAAATTTAAATATTAACTTTTGAAATGACTTGAACATCATTGGTTTTACCTACTTCATTATTCCCATCATTCATTCAGTCTTGGCGATATTGACTCAAATCTTGGGAGTCCAGGTCTGGCCTCAATCATACTTATTGTTACCAAACCTGATCTTGATTGAATTGCACAGATCATTCATTAGACTAGACTGGCCATTGTTCATGTACTAAAATTATTTTATAGGCTGTGGACCAGACATGTCACTTGTAAAGATGGCTGGTTGATATAGGGACTAAAGTTATTGTGTGAATTAAATTGCATTTGCTAATTGTTTTTGGTGCAAAATGTGATATATACATGTAGGTAGAAAGTGTTGTCATTTTTTAATATTGTAATCCTTATGTTGACAGACAAAAGAAATTACTATATATTTTTACTGCAAAATGCCATTGATTTACTCACAAATTTCACCATTTTACTCACAGTGGATGAGATTTATTTTTAAAAAAACTCCAGTATCTTGATATCTTGATGCAGTCACCTTAGTGGCTCATGTGGAATAGCAAAATACAGCACACTTTCTTGTGGAGTCACCGCAGATTACTGCAGAGTGGGCATGCTTTACTATTTGACTCCAGCAAGCATTCTCTAATAATGTGTGTGTGTGTGTGTGTGTGTGTGTGTGTGTGTGTGTGTGTGAGAGAGAGAGAGAGAGAGAGAGAGAGAGAGAGAGAGAGAGAGAGAGAGAGAGAGAGAGAGAGAGAGAGAGAGATAGTTGCTGACCCCTGTCTCATAATGAAAGCCCTGATATGATTAACAAAATGAGAAATCACTTGTTACATAATATTAACATAATATTGATGCCTTGCAAACTGTATTAATATTACATTTTGTGCAATTAACCTTGTTTTGTTTCTTCAATACTACGTTTTCAGATAGTACACACCTTTATATCCATATTTTTGGTTTCAGTATACTTTATTAATGAATGTCACTGACATTTCACTTCAAACGATAAAAAGAGCAATTACAGAAAGTCCCCAAAATTTCTTTTTAAAATGATCAAATTCATACCGTACTGAAGTGAAAAAAGTTGTGCTAATTACCCCATGCATGAGTTCTCAATAACATTACATATGATTTTTTCTGACATCCAACCACAAGATTATAGAGGTTAAAATTTGAGAAAGGATAGTTCTGGCAGTTGCTGCATGAACATACAGAACCAAAATTTACTCCCAAAAGCTAACTGATCATATGCTGTAAAAACAGTGACATTGTTGAGCCATCTCTGGTACTGAATTTCTGTATGTTTTAAGAAAATGGGCAAGGGGCACTGAATACATAAATGTATGTTAATCTCTGATGTGTGTATGTGTGTGAGACAGACAGACAGAGCATTGCAAAGTTTGCATCTTTACCTTAATTTTAATGTTACTATAAATTGCTTTATTTATTGTTGTTTCCTTTCTCAAATGGTTAAAAAAAGATCATCCTAGATGCATGAAAGCTCACACATACGTTTTGAAGATCCACATGTGCAAACTAATAACCTAACAATATAAGCCATCACCAGGGTTTGAGTCCTTTGCCTTTGACGTGTTGATTTAATGAGTGAGCTGATAACCTACTAATTATAACTTATCATTTTACCTGTATTTACAGCTGTACCTGCAAATATGTTAAACTTGCACATGTGTCTTGATGCTTATCTTAAAAGTTTAGACATCTACCATCACTTTTCATATAGGGTTTGTCTATCAATTGTGTATATTTATTGACAAGCATGAAATTTAAACTCTGCAGTTTTCTTCTCTTTTTTTCTCAAACAATTCAGCACTGAGGGATCTTGTACTGGAAAACAATATTGCACTTAAGTGTTAACACAACATAAGCCATCACTAGGGTTTGTGTCCTTTGCATTGACGTGTTGATTCCATGAGTGAACTAATAACCTAACACAACATAAGCCATCACTAGGGTTTTTGTCCTTTGCCATTGATGTGTTGATTCCATGAGTGAACTATGAACCCAACACAACATAAGCCATCACCGTGCTTTGTGTCCTTTACCACTGACGTGTTGATTTCTTTTGCATGTTTGTTTTCTTCCTTATTATGTTGACAATAAATAACTTGCTTTGGGTCATGTGACCATACTGAATGAGCATTTTGTTGAGTCATAATGTACACCCATAAGATATTGCAATGTTTGATTTTCATAAAAGAAAAATCAGTTATATATATAGTAAGAGGAACTTAAAAACAACTATTATCAGAATTTTTTTATTTATCCATTCGTTGACTACTATGTCATATCTTCTAAGAAAAGAATGTATGGGTATTAGTGAATGCAAAACAATATTAATTAAAGTAAATAATGATCTTGCACAGAACTGCCTTCACAGATGTAATTTGATCATTTGTTATTAACACTAGACCTTCTATCACTCGATCATTAGGATCCTTTGCTTTAGAACTCTCTTTATCAGAATTTATTTCAGCCTTTTAGAGTTCAACAGTAGAACATGTTACCAACAGAAACTTTAACCCATCTATACAAAATATTAAAACTTAACCTGGATGAACATATTACTCCTAAGTGTTCTAACTATAAAATCTCTGTGCATTAATTACATACTCAAATTAATAAATTTATATATAGTTATGATCTATATACTTTTTACAGTAGGTGAATATTGATTGTTAGAATACAGTTTTAATACCTTTTAATAAACCAGCTTTCAAGTGAATCCTTTGATATTACATAATAATTATACACGTGAAGAAGTTTTCTTGAATCAGTATTGTATACCAACAACAACAAAAGCTATCTTTCTGTTCAATCCTGTTTCTCTATAATGTAATATTGTATTTTCTGTGATGTTGTTTGCAGTAAATACAGTTAAAACCAAATTACATGTATACAGTTTTGTACATGGAAAGTGATTTAGATTTAAAATCTTTCCCCAAGCCAAGTAGACTGATTAAATAAAAACAATTCTGTTCCTTGCCTTTCTTTTCAAGATTTTCTCTTTTCCATCATTTGACAGTGCATGAAACAAATTAATGAAGAGAGAATTAATATAATGTACATTCTCAATTACCCATTAAAATGTGTTGCACAGGTGACAAATGTAATGTACAGTCTTAGTTCACCATTACATTGTATTGCACAGGTGGCAAATGTAATTGTACACTCTAAATTAACCATTAAAATGTGCTACACAGGTGACAAATTGGGGCTAGCTATTTGTTTGTTGTTTTATCGATTTTCATGACAACTTTCGGCCAATTATATTGATAGTGCTAAACAAGTGGCACTATGTAATTAAAAGAATAGTTGTTGGAGTTCTATCAATATTCTAGTATTCAGTGTTCGATTCTACTCTTGTTTCATTTTGTCAGGTTATGATGGCTGCCTCTAAACTAACCAGTGGAGATTCAAATTCTTTGTTTTCTTTCCACGTGCTATGACTTGGACCAAAGTATATAGATCAAGCTCCAGTTTAACAGCAGAGTTTATTTTCTCATTATTATTCATTTCAATAATGAAGTTGAGGTCCTATTTATTTGGGGCAATTATCAAACTTACATTGTTAATAGCAGGACCATAATCAGACTAGGCATGTTGTACTCTACAGTTCCAAGTATGGTCCTGCTATTAACAGTGTAAGCTCCAAGTATGGTCCTGCTATTAACAGTGTAAGCTCCAAGTATGGTCCTGCTATTAACAGTGTAAGCTCCAAGTATGGTCCTGCTATTAACAGTAAGTTCCAAGTATGGTCCTGCTATTAACAATGTAAGCTCCAAGTATGGTCCTGCTATTAACAGTGTAAGCTCCAAGTATGGTCCTGCTATTAACAATGTAAGCTCCAAGTATGGTCCTGCTATTAACAGTGTAAGCTCCAAGTATGGTCCTGCTATTAACAGTGTAAGCTCCAAGTATGGTCCTGCTAGTAACAGCGTAAGCTCCAAGTATGGTCCTGCTATTAACAGTGTAAGCTCCAAGTATGGTCCTGCTATTAACAGTGTAAGCTCCAAGTATGGTCTTGCTATTAACAGTGTAAGCTCCAAGGACCATACTTGGAGCTTACGCTGTTACTAGCAGGACCATACTTGGAGCTGTCGAGTACAACATGCCAAGTCTTATGGCTTTGTGTGAATACACTAAAAACGTAAATTTACTATAAAAGAAATGTCAACATTTTCTAAAATGTGGACGAGACCTTTTTATTTATTTTTTTTTATTTTCCAAATGTATGATTGAAATAAAGACATGTATTACTGAATTGGTGTCTTTTTAAATCTTGTCATCTCAGCCTTTCCATTAGTGATTTTCATTGATTGATTGTTGAGCAGCCCTTACACGGTGGAGTTGGCATTAGCATGCTGAGGCACGTTGATATGTTTGTTGGATTAAGTCCACCACCACATAAGTACTGTGAGCCAGGTGAATTATTTGTGGGCCATTTGGAGTTCTACCATTGTAAGCTCTTTTTATGTGTACAACTTGGCCCATGTTGGTGTTCTTGTACTAATAAACCATTTTAAGTTAACCTGTCATGGAAAGCTATTCCATTGGCAATTTTAATAATTTTATTTTGTTATGAATAGTAACATCACTATTTTAAAGTGATCTATCTAAACTTTTTCCTTTCCTATGTATTCCAGGTTCAAAGCAGAAATGGGTACCACTTGATATTGAGCCACCAAAATCTGGGCGCAGTGGTCGCAGAAGTCGGAGTGCTGGACGATCACCACGTAATACCTCAAGTAATTCAGAATTGAAAACTGCTGAGAAATCTTCCAACGAAGGCGAAAAAGCCAAACTGGCAGATAGAAAATCAAACTCCTTTGACAAGAAAGGTACCAGAGGGTTCAGTGATGACCCTCATAGACTGAACAAGACCTGTCTTGAGTTGTACCCAACATTTGATGACAGTATTCAAATGAAAATTATAACAAGTTTTATGAAAATGATTTGGTCTTGAGTTTTCAGTTTTAAGTTTATTGGACTGCAAGGCAAAATGAATTTGTGGTATGGTCTCGTGTATCTCAATTTCAGACTAATGTTTGCTATTTTTAGCCTCTCAAAAACCAATGGACTCCTTTTCAAACAGTCATGGAAGAGAACACCTTGTTATGCAGACATCATAAACTAATATAAATCATATAATCTGCTGTCCAATATGACCATGGTAAATAAAACTAGAAAAATGTGTAGTTGGTACTTGAAGCTGGCCAAATGCAACAAACAGCATCCAAGCATAATTTTTTTAATTTTTTTTTACAGACAAGTCCAGTATAACTTTAAAAAATCATCATGACAGAAGTTTAACAGAAAGTATTATGGCATGAAGACATGTCAATCTGGTAGAAATGATGCCCTTCAGATACTAAAAATTTTATGGAAAATAATTAATGTTTTTAGAGAACTTGCAAGAACAGGTTTGTAATCGCTACTTCTCATAAAGTGCTTTAAGAATCACCATGAAACTTCGCACATGTATTCACTCCATGGTCGAGTTAATCATTAATCAAAATGGTGTTATAAAATTCCTACACTTTTTGCTTTTTATGGGAATAATTTCAAAATATATTGACTGCTCCAGCGGCCTAGATGATTAGAGAGAGCATTTGTCTCACATATGGGAGGTTCAAACCCAGAGGAGGCATACCAGAGACTTATCAAAATGGTACTAACAGCAGCCTGGATTTGTGCTCAGCATTAAGAAGTTGGTTTTAGGGCTGTTTGGCCTGGTGTCAGAACAATGTGACTGGGTGGCCTGGTGTCAGAACAATGTGACTGGGTGGCCTGGTGTCAGAACAATGACTGGGTGGGACATGATGCTATATGTCTGCAGCATGGTGTCTCACTGCTAGACACCACTATAACCTGTAGACATTATAGCAATATGACTTTTTTTAAAGTTTTAGTTACATTAAAATTCCAAATTACACACGTGTTCAGAATAAAAAGAAAATTCAAGTTGACCAGCCTGTGAACATAATATAAGAAATGAGTTGCTGTTAATTGATATTTGGAGACAAGGAATTTAACGTGACAAAAGCACTCTAATTTAACTGACCATGTATTTTGAATGGAAAATATTCGATGTGGCTGCTGTTTTTTTTTCTTCAAATGTTTAGCACTTTTATTAAATTTTTGAAGCAAAAATATGAATCATAACCGCATATGTTTCATACTTTATTGTATGTACATTCCAGGGCATTGAAAAAAAGATTAATTATTTTAGATAACATTTGATTTAATAATATAAGCAGTAGAGAGCATTGAAGAATTTTGAACATAAATCTTCATACTGATCAAATTCATTGTTCAATTTCTCCTATATGTGGTTATTAGGCAGATGTTATAAAATTAGTAATTTTTTGGTTGTACTTGATGAGGTGAAGAATGGGGTTTCATATTTGACTCTGTTTTTTGTCAAACATTGTTGATACTGACTTTTTTGTTGAGACAATTATGGGGAACAGCTCAGGACAGGTCAAGTTCAGACTACAGCATGTCTGTGATATATGCAGAAGAAGCTTATATCACTGCCCGGACATTTCTGCCTCATGTTGGTGAACGTTTTGTTTAGTTTCAAAACTCTAGTACCAAATTCTGAAAGGCAAACATTTGCTGAAAATTGCTGACTTCTTGGTCAGTTATCTGAGTCGGCTGATTTTTCACTCTGCTTACTGATTAAATTGATATCCTGCCTGTCTGCTTACAGAAAAATGCAGAAATAAAATTATTGCCTTGCTTTGCACCATTGTGGCTGTGTGTTATTTCTGTAAATCAACCATGTGGTTGTGTGTTATTTCTGTAAATCAACCATGTGATTGCTCATCCAAGATGGGTAGTTTCCTCAGGGTTTATCCACCAACCTTAAGACCATTTTATGTCTCTCTATAGGAGACCGGAACTTAGCTTGACCCACTAGGAGACTGTAATATTTGTTATTGAAATAACTGATGAATTCATAGAGTTGCATATATGTGAAATTTGGTTGAAATCATGGAAATGCCTGTACATTTTTGTTATATCAGTAAAATAGGGATTCAAGTAATTACAAGTTTTACTGTTGTTGTGAATCCAGTCCTGAAATAATGAATACCATACTTATTTGTTAATAGGTAGAGTCGGACTGCAAACAACAAAGATTTAGATAATGTCCCTTCTGTGTTGATTGTTCTTCTGATTACTCCAACTAAACTGCATACAGATCTGCCAGCATTTTATGCATTGTGCAGTTTGCACTTGGACTCAACTTATAAGTGCATACATATGGTTGTTCCCTAGCCCCAGGCAAGTCGATTTATCATTTGACTATAGTTAATGTTTGTAGTCCTCCATTTGAGTAATAATTTCTTATCGCATATCCATATTGATTACTGATCTATAATTGTAACATTTTGGCAAAGATTTATAAGTATCCATAGTTCAGCTCTATTTTTTAAAATTTTTTATATCATAAGACACTTGTGAATTGGCTCAGGAAAAACCCTAACTTATTGGATTTGATGGCACATATAGGTTTTGTACTACAGTAAATGTTTTGTCAACAAAGCAAAAACTGGACCCGAAATAGGATGATCATCACTGGATAGATTCTCTAAGCCAGCAGTGTCACCTATTCGAAATAACACTTGTATTCTTTGCCACAGACCAAATAAACTGCTTCAAAGTTCACGAAGAACTTGTAATGCAACTATGTTGGTCACAAATGATTGAAATCTTTTGACGTTGCGTTTTAGACCTGAATTCCCAGTTGATATGTACATGAATGTGTCCATTTTTGTTAAATAGTATGCCATCATATGTGTAGGACATTTTTTGCAGCAGTCTTGGCCAACTAATTATGGGCGACTACTAAAAATTCCAAAGACTAGCAACAGACCTTCTGACTCGCAAGATTTGAGCCATAAAATATGGACCTGTGGAATAAAAGCAAAACTTTACAGCAATGATTGTTGTGGTAAAATCCAGATACTGGCTTGTCCATGTTTGATTCAGAGCAGAGTTTCATATTAGACATAGTGGAATTGGTTAGGAAAGCAAACTAACTTTACAGTAGTACATGAAATGCTTTAAAATGTCACCTACTTTTTGTTGTCAAATCTTTGCATGATCAGGCTCTTGCTTATAGAATGTTTCTAGAAATGACCTACAACAAAGCTATACATCTTCAAGATGAAAGGGACATCAAGACTCTCCCCAAAAACAAAAGTACTGTAAAATAGGCCCGGGGGGAGGAGGAGGAGGAGGGGGCCTTTCAGCTCCATAGTGTTTTTGATCGCAGTTTGTGAAACTACCTGAAGTAATTACAGTCTAAGTGTACTTTACAAAATTTTTAATTGAACATTATGTTTATCGTCACTGTAACCCGATTTGAATCACACTTGATTTTTTTAAATGCCTGTTTTCCAGTTTGACGAGCAGCACAAAATTTTATTATACTTACTAAAATGTGGTCAAACTACTGGGAAACGAATTGGCAGGTCTTATTAGGGTTGGCAGTTTCGTAGATTTTGAAACCTACTCATCTTTCTGGCTACAGAAAGATAATGTAAAATTCAAACTCTGTATAAATATCTATTGAGTTAAAATTTAGAATTTTTTTTTATATGACAGATAATTAGGGTTTTTCCATACTGTAGTTATTTTATTTCAGACTAAAAATCAGTAACTAGTGATGAGATTTGTGGCCATCTACAAGATAATTAATTGTATTTCAGGTGCTGAGTCTGACAACTGGCGACGAGACATGCGGCCACCAAGTCCCAGGGATGGTAGGAGTCAGTTTGGTCATAATAAGCGAGGTGTTCGGGGTGGTGCACGTGGGCGAGGTAGAGGGAGAGGCAGAGGAAGAGATGTGGATACTCTAACAGGTTTGTTTCCATTCTTCAGGTATTGTTACTATATATGTACCCAAATATAGTTGTGCTTCAACCACCCTACGGCAGAGCATTTAATTTTATTGACACTCACCTGTCTGATCATTATGGCTTGCAATAACCAAGTGCACAATTTCACAGGGTTTTATCTCAAATGTATAAACACATTATCTTTGGTTGTTGGTCTAAAGTGACAATTGGGGAAATTCGTCCTTTCAGTTGGGAAGTCATAATCCTACAGGATGATATGGTAAAATTTGGATATTCAAGCCATTTCTTTTCCCCTTACCTATTCTCCTAAAGTCAGTGTGATTGAATAATGTATTTAATGGAGATTGTTAAGTGTTTGGTAAGTTAATAATACTTTGTTAATACTTGGCAGATCACGCTACTAAAATTCCTCCAACCCTCTTTAGTTGGTTTCAAATTAAAATTGTGTCACTCTGACATCCAATATGGGCACTATGGTCATCTTGAAAAAGCAACATTATGTTAGCATTGGATTTTCACCAGAAGACACATACTTTATACTAAATAAAAATGGCACTATCTGGATATCTTGAAAATCTTGTTATTACTGCTCGATCTAATTGGATGGACATATCAACGTGGGCTTTTCACTAAGACTTCTTGTTTTGCTTACCTTGTCTTAAAGGAAAATAGTGCCGATCAGACATCCAATATGGCTGATGTGCCTTGGCGCACATTTTAGTGATCCAGATATTTCTTAGTGCACATAAATAGACTAATTATCCAGATGTGTCTTTGAACATATATTAAACTAATGATCAAGATGTGCCTTGGTACATGTATCAGATGTATTTTGGATGTGCCTCTAAACATATATAGCGATCTTTATGTGCCTTTGTACACATCAGACAAGTGATCTGTATGTGACTCAGATGTTTTATTTGTGATCCAGATGTTCTCTACACATCAGAGACTAGTGATCCAGATTTCCCAAGTATACATACAAGACTAGTGATGCAGATGTTCCCTAATACACCTTCAGAACTAGTGATCCAGATGTTCCCTAGTACACCTACAGGTGGATGATGTGTCCTGTATGTGTACTTGGGAAAATCTTGATCACTAATCCTGTAGGTGTACTAGGAGAAATCTTGATCACTAGTCCTGTAGGTGTACTAGGGGACATCTACTAGAGAACTCAGATTAATGATCCCGATGTGTTTTGGAAATTTGTGTAGGTTCTGGTAAAGTTTTTCTCATTTGTTTATATATCCTAAACTCAGTGATGGATTTTATTCATAGTTTGGATGAGGCGTTATAAAGCTAAGACAATTCATTCTGCAACATCGTGAACTTGACTTGGCAGATTGTGGTGTTGAGCAGCTTGGTATGTAGAACATTAAGTTATGGAAATTTGTTTGACACATATTAAGCAATTAAGTGATTCCATCCAAGTATACATATGAATGTGAAACTCAAATATGGCCATTGATTAGAGATGTAAATGCCCAGATATTTTTGGAGCTTAATTTTACCTGGCTTGAAGGATGTGTGGTCAAGATGGGGCAATACAGCAGTTTATGGAACTTGCGTCTTCCTTATCTTTTCAAGTTTAAAAAGCCAGTTTATTTGATTTTTGTAATTGAGAATAACAAAAATCATTAGATGGATAGAAATTGAATTGCTATAGTTTGATAATCATAAAATTGTACTATTGTGTTGATAGTGTAATTAATATTAATTTACTCCCTGGTTGTATGTCATCTTTTTATTTCCTGGGCAAACTTGTCAAGGCTATAATAATACAAAGCATAAAACTATTTAAAAAGGTTTAATGTGGAATGATTACTAGTAAACCCATTTTCAGAGTTTAAATTATGTTGGAATAAATTTGATCAGCCATGATATCTGTCTGATCATAGTATTAATTTTTTTAAATAAACATCTACAATGGACTTCTAGTATACACAAGTGTTAGATTTTGAATAACTGAGTGACTTTGGAAATTAGATCACTTTGAACAATCTAGATTAATTTTATTGGCTTTGTCTATCCAAAGCTATTGGCATGATGTGTACTCTCCACTACCAAAGATAGTTATTATTTCCCATCAGACTTTTTCTGTATTTATCTCGTATGGCTTTTTATCCTTAAAAGGCCAGTCAGTATATGAAAGGGGCATAACTAAACCTCTAATCAGGATAAGAAATGATTGATCTTTGTGGTTACTTTCGATGATGTTGTTTTACAGCTTCTATGACGCAGTTAAAACAATATCTAATTTATCAAGAGAAAACCAGCGATTATTATTCTAAAAAATATGAAGAAATTATTTGAAATATTTCATATATGTAGTTAGGTTGAAAATGATATTTGCTTTTGAATGTAAGAAAGGGACATAATGATAAATATTCCACAAGGAAGGTTGATTGCTTTGATCCTGTTTAATATAGTATTACTGGAATCCTCCGGGCCATCTGTATGAATACTTTGATTTAAGGATTGTTGTGCATAAATTACTAGAACAATTTTATTATTCAGATTCTTTTTTACAGTAGCATGCCTAATTTATTAGAGAAACTAGATCTTTGGTGCAGGGTCCCTAGTGGTCTAAAGCGCTCTCCATTACAGATCACTGCCATCTCACATCCGGCTGTGTGGGTTCAAGTCTAAGATTCGGCTAATGTAGTTATGTGAGAAAGCTTGCCAGTAGCTTCTCATGGGTCGGTTGTTCTTTCCGGTGGTTTTCCAGGGTTCTGCCTCCACCAGTAATACTGGCCGCCATGTATAGCCTATCGTGTGCTGAAAAATGGCGTAAAACCCTACAACAACAACAACAAGATCTTTGGTTTCCAAATATAGAAAGCAAATCTGGTTATATGCTGTTCATTGTGAAGGAGACATTTATTGATCCCTCAGTCTTTTTTTTATTTTTATGTAAATGCAAAGAGTCTTACCCATCACAAGGAGACTTTATATAAATTTTATCAGCTACTGTACAGGATACAAACTATAAAACCTTACTTTATCAAAGGGTTTATGAAATACTTGCTTAAGTATAAATTTATTAAATTTGTTTTCAAGACTTGTTTGTTCACTTGGTACTTAGTACTATTATCACTTGTTTCAGGGAAAGATTTGCAATATTCAAAAGATGAGCACTTTTTTATAGACAATGGAAGTAACCCTGGTGGACCAAATTTTGGAACAGTGTATTTCCCCCCATATCTTGACGATGGCATTTTAAAGGAATATGTCCGGAAACAAATGTAAGTACATATCTAGTTCATTTTGCCATTATGCAGGTTCCGCTCGTAAGAGGCCAATTTTTTTAATAATTATAAATGAAAATGTGGTCTCAATAGAAGGGTGACCTGTCTTGAGAGTGACAAAGCTCAGAGGTTAGCATACTGGGCATGTGACCAAAGGTTGTGGGTTTGAATTGTACTATTCGATTAGCCTGGGGCAGCTACTATAGTGTGTATCTGGGCAAGGAACTTTACTCCAGTTACCATGGCACCAAACTAAGAATGCTATACTTAGGTACTAGATGAGGTGGCATTTATGGGGGTGGGGGGTTTAGGGTAGAACCACTTTAGATCTGTATGTATAATTTCCGATTAGATCTTCTGTCATTTAGTATTGTAAAATTTAAGGTCATTTGTCACTTATTCTGTCTCTCATTATGTGCACATGTCCAATTAAATTGAAATATTAAATGTATGACAGGGTTTACAATCCATGAGTTGGAGGATATTCTAAGTGTCATCAAAATGCAATCATAACAACATAAAAAAAACACCTCTATTTCATTAAGTCTAGTGTTTTATTATTGACATCTGAGAAATCAGTTTTTCTGAAGTTGTATTGTCTCATTCTTTGATATCTAGTCCTTTCTGAAACAGACAATCTTAACAGATATCCCAAAATGTAAATCATATCTTCAGAAGCACTTCACAGTAATTGTTAAGATGTAAAATTTTTGGTGGCCAGGGTGATTGTTGACTAAATCATATATTCTGTACCTTGTCTTATGAAGTTGGACCTATTGACAAAGTCCAGCTTGCACACAATATCAGTCAGGATTTTCTTTTCTTCCAAGATGGCAATGTAATACTCTAAATTCACTGGTTGGAGATTGTTTGACTTAGACTTTACCTTTTTTAACTTCGCTGTATGAGCTAACATAAAATTAACCAGTGTAGTGAGACTATATATCTGCTTTGGCCCCTTGTCACAAGTTCTGTGTTGGCTCAACTTCATAAAGAACTTTGAAATAGAAGAAAGTTTGAATCAAATATAAAGTGTTCCATTTTATTACATGATATCATGACAAAAGCACCACAGATAAAACAGAATGGCACAAAAGGACAAAGGTACTTCATTAAAAAAAGTTTGCAAATAATATATAGATGAAAATACTGCATATAAAGACGTTTATGCATCATATAAAAACAGAATCAAGCATAAAAAGTTGTTTGTATATTGTATATAAGAACAAGGGGACATCAAATAAAGAGGTTTGTAGATCATATTAAAATTTTCATCTTAAGACAGTTATGACCTTTCATAATTTGCAATTTGGGTATGGAAGAATGTGACCAACAGTCCAGGACGATCTCATTGAAAGAAGAAGAAAGATTTTCACACATTTCCATAGTTATCAGACATTATGGATTGCATGCACATAGGGTAAAGAATTGTAATCCTAATTGTAATCCTAATTGTAATCCTAATTGTAAAATGTCAAGGTTACTTGAAAACTTTAAAACAAAAAAGGTTTCTGCACAGTAACCTCAGTTATATGCCACCATCTCAACCAAATTTTGTGGATGGCTTCCACGTGGGGTAAGAAAGAAGCCTGTTGATGTTCGGATCTAAAGGTCAAGGTAATTGGTTAAAAGAAGAAAAATGGTGGTTGCACAATAACAAATCTGGATAAACTTTGTGGTTTGCTGCATTTAGAAGAAACTTTTTTAATTTGGAGTCTAGAGGCAGAGTTACTGACTGAAAGATGACCAATGGTTTCTTCACAGAATTTCAGTTTTTTACATCCAGGACTATTAAACAGGGTTGGTATATATGTACTGTTCACAGTACTTTTCTCTAGCAGCAAACCTAAAAATCTGTTCAGGAGTTTAAATGGTAGATCAATAATCATGTTGAAGGCAAACATTTTTCAATAGTTTTGATTAAATTTTTGAAGATCTTTTAGATATAAAACTTAAGAGATTCTCCTTCCTATAATTGCAGAGAGTATTATTTTAGTGAGGACAATCTGCAGCGGGATTTCTTTTTGCGGCGACGAATGAACAGTGAGGGCTGGATCCCTATCAGTCTGATTGCAAGTTTTCATAGGGTGCAGGCCTTGACACAGGATGTGGCTCTTATAATACAGGTAGGACAATTTTAAGGGTTCTATTTTCCACGAATCTTTACACCCCAACCCACGCCACCCAAAAAAGGAACAAGAAAAATGATTTTAATATTCGATAGTTCAGTTAGCAGACACCTCCATATCAAAGACGCCTGCTTTTGAAGGACAGTATTCTTAGCTCTGAATAGGTCTACCGGTCATGAACCAGAAGAATTGATATGATGGCCTAGTGTGTCAAGCACCCACCATTACAGAAGCATTCATCCCAACCTCTGAAAATCTCATTATTGCTACCACTTTTAAACAGGAGTTATATTACCGTAACTTATGGTGATTTTACTAAAACACTTGTCAGGTTTTGTTTTAAATGAAAATCCTGATGATCTGACATCCAATAGTATTGCTGCTGTTGGGCTGTCTTGGAAATCTGGTTGCTAGTCTTCTGGAGCAGTTATTCCTATCAACATTAGATTTTAACCAAAGGACTTAAATTGTCTTAAATGAAAATATTTCAGTTCTGATATCCAATTTAGATGCAGTGGTTGGCAACCTGAAAGTATTGTTATTACTAAATCTATAACTCGAGACATTGTCACTGATAATGTGTTTGTGCTTGAGGGTCAGGTCTCAAGGTCAAAATTGTAGAAGGAAAAATTAGATAAAAATTGCATTTAATATGGGTTATTTTACTATAAAATAAATATTTCAAAATACTTGCCTGCCATAATTTCAAAGCAAGTGAAGTAGGAAATACATGGATCACTTACATACATACACTTTCAAAATACATGGACCAACTACATTCATTCTTGATGTGATGCAAGCAAAATTATTATCTACTACATATCATGGTTTGGCCATGTGCCCTGTATCATCGGAAATTAATGCTATTTGCATCCAGTAACTTTACTACCACAGTTCAGTATTTCTAGACTATAGTGCATTTATGATATTTACACACGGGCTATAAGTGTAAACAACGTGTAACTTGTTGCTCATAGAGGTGATTGAGTAAAAGCATGCACAGGGATGCAGTTGACTTGATTCATACCAAACCAAAATGCAAACGCTGCATGTTTTTAGTGTATTTAATATTACTTTCAATTCAAATAAATTCTCTTGGATTTCAGAATATAAATTATTTTATTTGCAGTCTCTACATGATAGCACAGTGCTAGATATATCAAAGGACCAGCTCAAAGTCCGTGCGAAGATAAGCCCTGAGAAATGGCCAATACACGAGCAGCCATTGTCACTAGCCTCCGATATAGCACGTATCTCAAATCTACATGCGGATGTTCCAGAGTTTGTTCCTGGCCAACTCTATAATCCACACCCTACTCAGACAGGTAAAGAATTTTAAGGAATTTTAGCTCCCCTTTCCAGTGGCCCAGAGTGTCAGAGTGTTCTAAAGAACTCATCATTACAGATCACTATCGTCTTACTTGTCGGTGTGAGTTCAATTCTTAGGTTCAGCTAACGTGGGTACACAAGAAAGCTTGCCAGAAGCTTCTCGTGGGTTTGTTATTCTTCACGTGGTTTTCAGGGTTCTTCCTTCGGCAGTTGTACCTTCAGCCATGTATAGCTAAAAATTTAAAAGCACAGCTGTATATCAGCATGCTGATCTACCGTCTAGTTTGGCTGACACATTATTGAAATGAATATTGACCCAGAGTACTTGGAAAACTGTCCTTGCATTTGGTAGATGTCTACAGATGGGCAGTCTCATGCTCACTTAGGCCTCTTAGTGTTGATTGGTCAACTACAAAATTTGTTTTGATTTTCCATGGAGAAATGCATTTAGTAATCTCTACAATTTACAATATTATCTTCAGAAAATGTCTGCATAATTTTGTCAAATAGTGTCAATAGTGCACACCTGTGTGAATATTTCTGACAGATTCTAGTGGATTTCACTAATAAAAATGTTGCAGTTTGATCAATCAACACTTAACAGTTTTGGGACATAAATAGAAATTTTTTATTAATATTAATATATTGAAAAAACAAAGTGTGACTGTAAACAAATAGATGCCAGACTACATTGATTTCACAGAATTCATATTAAAATTATAAGAAAATTCTAAATTGCATCTATGGGTGAATACCCCACTTTAAAATTGCCTTCCCTGGGTCCTATACATGTTTTAATGGAATAGCCCTTTGGGTATAGTCCTTTTTGAATTGTCAGTGTACCATTGTAGTTTAGTTGTGCATAGGTTTAGTCTGGTTTGGTTTTGTGGGTTTAATGCCATTTTTCAGCACATTTTACTCTATAATCATAGCAGACAGTACATTTGGTGGAGGAAGAACCCAGGAAATGACTGGGTAGAATCACCAACCTGTGGGTAGCTATTGGCAGGTTTTCTCCAATATCCACACTGGAAAAGCCAAGACTCTTTAATGCATCTGAACAAGGGGTGAGGTGCCTGTGATCTGTAAAGCCAAGTGCCTTAGGCCACTCCAACACCTATGACCCTCAGCTGAATATAGGCATTTAGTAGCAAATTCCTTAGCATGATATTGCCCAGCTTTTTCATGTTTTCCCATGTTATAGAAAGAAGCTTTCTTTACTATGTATTCTGACATTTGTTCACATGTTGATTTGTTGGTTGTTAACCACAGTCAAGGGTCAACTATTTACCTGCATCTATCAAACTATAAATTGTTATAAATTCAGAGATGAAATTTTTCATGTATCAGAACTTGTGTGATTGTTTTGGATGTAAGACCTTCAAAATAATTTCCCAGCAGTATTTTCTGTCTCGTATAGTGCAAGCATTACGAACTACTGTACTTAATACTTGATAAATATATTTTTGCTTGATATATGTATTTGGGCTTACTTTCACTTGTATTTATGTCCAGAACTTTTAGTTAGGGATTAGATTCTGTACTGTTCATATTTTTTAAAACTTGCTTTCTTTATTACAGCAATGAACGAGGGGATGAATGAAGATGCAAGGTCTGAGAATGGTAAAGGCCGTCGGTCCAGTTATTCAGATTATTTTTCCACTCCAGTGCTTTCATCAAGTGCACCTGAGCTGCAAGGAGAGTGGAGAGAGGTCAAACGCAGAGTCAAACTGGCCAAGAAAAAGGTATGATTATGTTGATAATATGTACCTGTTTACTGACGAGTTAAAGTTACAAAAAGTATATGTTGTGGGACATTTCATTTATGTATAAAAACTGGAGTGTCATGGAAATTTTATTTTTGAAACAAAAATGTACCTTATGTCCCCCTTTGACTTGAGTGCAAGCTGATATATTTAACACATAAATTTAAAAAATAATATTAAAACTGATAACTTTATGCAATTCACATAATTGTAATAAGATTTAATGTTCCATTTGGGCATTCTTTTACATGGTTGAGAGACAGCTGTATTATCTTGAACAATTTGTACATAGGCAGTTTACGGATAGAGTGGTTAGGTCTTTGCTAGAGGCATGAATGACACTGTACGATTCAGTCGGTTCATCTGTCGACTTATCCATGTGGTGTTATGAATATATGTATGGATGTATTCATTCATTTTTCATTCATTACTCCTTGTTGTAGGAGGAAGATTCTGCAAGTTTTGGTGAGAAGAAGAAACAAAAAGAGGAACCAGAAGAATTAGACTTCATGTTTGACGAGGAGATAGAACTGGAGGGAGTAGGCAGAAGAAACAACTTTTCGGAGTGGTAAGGCACCGACAATTTTGTGAGAGGGGGTGGTCGCATCTCTTCTATAGGACAATAGTGTTGCTTTCTGGTCAGTCCATATATGCTTTATTATCTGGCTTTGAAAAAAATATCCTTATACATAATGATGCTTCTAGGTTTGCAGTATTTCTATGATCCATGACAAGCTGGCCAATTTGAATGAACAAATGCACTAAAGTCCTACAGTTTGAATGATGCTGGCTCGAATTCTGTATTTGAATGTGGGGTATTTTGTTTAATCCAAAGAAAGGGAAAGAACTATTTACCAAAATCAACTTATTTGGGCCTTTATGCAATCCATTTAAACTTGAAACTGTCTTCATATTGAATTCGTGCTTAGGTAACCTGTCACCTGCACCCAGTACCAGATTAGGATGGTAGGAGGTCCAGGATCAATTTCAAACAATGACCCAAAACGTGTGTGTTAATTACTATTTCACTGTCTGGGTGGGGTTGGTGGCAAGGTCAGAACACAATTTTTCCTTTGGAGTGGGATGTGTGAAAATTTTTAATTGTCTTGCATGTGCATATATTTAAATTAAAGTTATTGTGATTGTGGATATTGCATTTAGTATTTTACCTTATCTCAAATATAAAAATGTTTGTAGCTACACAGTGTACTCGTAGCATGTGCAGATCAGTGAACTGATGTATTGCTTGTCTGTCATTGTGCTTGTAATATGCGCAGATCAGTGAACTGATGTATTGCTTGTCTGTCATTGTGCTTGTAATGTGCGCAGATCAGTGGACTGTTGTATTGCTTGTCTGTCGTTGTGCTTGAAATATGTGCAAATCAGTGGACTGTTGTATTGCTTGTCTGTCGTTGTGCTTGAAATGTATGCAGATCAGTGCACTGTTGTATTGCTTGTCTGTCATTGTGCTTGTAACATGTGCAAATCAGTGGACTTGTATTGCTTGTCTGTCATTGTGTCCTTGTAACGTGCAGATCAGTGGACTGTTGTATTACTTGTCTGTAAGTATACTTTCCATCAGCATCCTCTAAATGTCTTGTCAGGTCTGATGATGACGATGATGATTACGAGATCCCTGACAGTGAAATTAACAAGATTCTCATCGTGACACAGACACCACCAGCATTCCGCAAACATCCAGGTGGCGATCGCACAGGAGGTCATATTGCCAGGGCTAAAATAACTGCGGACATGATTAAAGCCATCAATGATGGCTTGTATTACTATGAGCAAGACCTGCAGGAAGGAAGCTTGGAGGTGTGTAAACCAAAACAAATATCAAGAAACAGTTTTAAAATGTAAAACTATTATATACAAATTTACTCAAAATGCTCTGGTCTTTAGGTTATGCAAACATACTTATGCTTGCACTGCAAAAACTGTTCTTGCATCCTTTCAACACAGCTCAGGCATCAGCCAATCAGGAATTATAATTTTATGTCGGCTCTGAATATAAGAATGAGAATGTTTTTGTTTCACCTCTGAATGGTGAGAGTAATTGAATCTAAGTTGGAGTTGACAGTGAGACAAAGGTACTCCAGTGTAGGGATTACTCTTTGTCTTTGGCAAGGCTCTGCTATGCTAAAGACAAAGTTACTAAGAGACTGGGATTTCCAATCTCCGTGCAAACTCCTTTTTAAAAAATTCTGACCCATTTGTCTGATAAAGAGGATAAGGAAACATAGTTTTATTCCGTCAAAATTCTAGATTTGCTTTTCTTACAAACACTTGAGCCATTGGATCATTCATTATTTAGATGCCATGAAAACATTATCTAATGACCCAAGACATCCACACAAAGCAAAGTAACAGTTCCATACACATGCTATTTCTCTGTAACAATTGTGTCAAACAGGAATCCCTTTTCCAGTGGCAGTAGAGGTGCATTGTTTGTACAATGATGAAATAGTCTAGAGTTTGAAAGGCTATCTTAAAAAATTCTTGGATTTCTTGAAAAAAGTTTTTGAAATTTGCACAAAAAATATTCTCCTTGTAAACTCTTCAACATTTTATCTTGCCATACTCAGCTGAAACTTAAGAAAACTGAAGAACCTTGAGTATTGGAAAGGTGCCTCATAGACTTGGAATACGAACAAGATTTAAATAATAATTTGCTAGTACAGTGAATTCAAACTTCAAGAAACAGATATAATAAAATACAGTAACAACATTCTCCAATTTTTTTCTTTACCCACCCTCAGTTTGAGGGTTTAGGTAGTTTGGCCTATATCAGTATTTATGAATTTAATTTATTTAATGTAATCCAAGAGAGCTTGGGGTTGTAGGATAGACCTAATGCATCTTCCTTCATCTTATAAGAGTCAACTGTCACTACCCAGTTACATCGGCAGTCACTTTTTTTTTTTTTTTTTAAAGGAAGATCCCTGGTTTTGTAAGTATGGCATCAATTGGTTTGTTCTGTATATTAGAGAAAATGTGTGGAGTGAAAACCAGACATGTATGATACAACCCACCATTGGATCGGGGCATTGATCATGCAGAAAACTGCAGAGATGAGGTTGTATTGTGTTAGGACATACCTAACGTGTTGATTCATACTCTGATCAGAATGCATGCTGTTTTAATGTCTGCTGGCAGTGGAGCACATTTTTTGTACAGTATATCAACTTGTGATTGAGACAAGTATTTTATGTTATCAGTTGGCATTATTGGTTGGAGCATCTGTGTCACCTTGACACATTTAAGATCCTTAATGATTTTGGCAAATCAAACCAGTATTTAATGAATGTCTAGGAAGCAATTTTACCTGTTGTTTATTTTTGTACTCAGCTGGACAGAATAAAGATGAGCTTATGGGAAGGTATCATTTTTGTCATAAATGAAAATGACTAGCTATCAGTGTGGCCACCATGGTGGATATCTTGAAAATATTGTTATTTCAACTCACCCAGATGAATAGTATCAATGTTAAGTTTTTACCATTAGACTTAATGATACGCAGTTCATCCTAAGTTTAATAGGGTGCCAGTTGCACTTCTAATATCGTTGCCATGACAACTGTCTTAAAATCATTATATCTACTTTCCTGATTGATGATCATTATGACATGGGGTTTCACTCAAAGGCTCATAATGTAGGCTTGGTTGTAAATGAAAATGGTGCCAATCTGGCTTCTAATTTGTCCACCACTGAAGTCAGTTTGAAAAGGATATCACTGATGAATATCTGAGATTTTTCAATATTAAGTAATTAAAAACAAGAAATGGTCTATTCTTGAATTTTGGGAAATTTTATTTACCCAAAAGAGCTTCAGTCCCATCAAGGGACCTTTGTTATTTGAGTAGAATGAAAAGCACATTATTTATATTTATTTTTGGGGAACCTAAACAAGCCATTTATCCAGACTAGGGAAGGCAGTTTGTCTGAAATATTGGTTTCATTATCATTGATTTTCACCAATTTTGAATTTAATTTTGGAGTGGGGACTTGGACATCTAGGAGAACATATTGCACATTTGTTTGTACAAGTGAACTATCTGGATAATGAATATAGCCATAATTAGAATATTATCACAGGTTGGTTTATAATGAACAGTATTTCACTATAAATCGTCTTTCATTCTTTTAAAGAGCAAGTTTCAGGATTTCAAGACCGTGAACCTTGTTAGTGTGGAAGAGTTCTATACCATGACTTCTGCAGCGGAGCCCAAGTTTGAAAATCCTCAAGAACCACCACCGCCTCCCCCAGTTAGCAAACCCACACAAGGTAAGGTGCCATGTCATTAAAAAAAATTTCAAATTCAAATCAAACTGATTCTATCTTCAAATGTCCACTTTTGTGGATATATTGTAATGTCTTTTATGTCAGTGTATATTTCAAGTCATCAGCCAGGTTACCATGTAAACTGAACTTTGAAAAACTGAGGAGTGACTGTTTGGTATACTATGTAAGGATAAGCAGAAAGAGAAATATTTCATACCTGAATGAAACTGCATAATGTAAAATAAAAAGGCCGGGGTAAGATGAGGAATAAGATCATCTATATTTCATATCCACACTGGTCACTGACAGGGAGGTCATAACCTGCAGGCTGTCGTATATTGTTATAAGGCTCTACCTGTAAATATAAAAATGTTATCAAATGTATTAAAAATGACGTTTAAATTTTCAGTAAATTTGACTTGGGGGACTCCCACCCAAAGATCCCAAGAGTAGAAGCAAACAATAATCCCCTTGTATACATTTGTACAATAGGGGCCCTGAGTGGCCGAGTGGTCTAAAGCGCTGTCTGTTACAGACCACTGCCATCTCACCTCTGTCTGCGTGGGTTCGAGTCTAAGATTCGGCTAATGTAGTTGTTTGAGAAAGCTTGCCAGTAGCTTCTCATGGGTCGGTGGTTCATTCCAGGGGTATACGGGTTCTTCCTCCACCAGTAATACTGGCCGCCATGTATAGCCTATATTGTGCTGAGAAATGGCGTTAAACCATAAAAAAACAAAAACAAAAAACATTTGTACAATATAGACGAGTAAGATACAATGTTTGATGAAATTCCACACAGTGTTTAAAAGACAGGATAATAGCTGTACAGACAGTTGAACATTCTATACTTGCCATGGCTTACGTCACTGATTGTAAATTTGATCAACCAATAATTCACAGAATGTTGTATATGGTAATCCATGCATTTTGTATAACTTTTTAGACCCGTGTCGGGGCATCTTTTGAATTCACTTCTTGTATATTTGAGTGATGCTTTTAAGACTGATGGGACATCTGTTTCAAAGACAGACTTACCGTATATACTCTACTATAAGTCGAGAAATTTAAGACTAATTTTTAACCTAAAATCCTAAGTTCGACTTATCTTTGAGTCAGAAACAACGTGCCTGTTAAAATCGACGAGAATTTTCAGTGTCGTAAAATTATGCACGATTCAGCCAGCGTGTACATACACACTATGTGTCGGCAGCTGAGCACTGAATTGTTTGTATTATACTTAGAGATTGAAATAAATATACCCGGTAATTTGTATTACATATTTATATAAAATTAATCTTAAATTTATTAAACTTAATAAATAAAACATATTCTTACTGGAAAAAATAAATTTACCAAGGTTCGACCATGCTTCCTATAAACAGATTACCGGTACAGCTTATGGAAGTGCTGGTTCCCTGCTACTGATCAGGAAGTCCAGCTAGACCTGTTTACGATCAGTCTTTCATAAACTCATACTCACTATGATACCGAATTCAGGAGTCGCCATTCTAGCATTTTTTTCAATTACCGGTATAAACATTTATTTTCAATTGTATAACTGCATGCTTTGTGCCTATTACGAATGTTTAATTTCGATTATAAACATTTACCGGTATTTTCAATTGTATACCGTAAAACTACTTGCTTGTGCCTATTATGAATGTTTACCGTAATTTCGATTATAAACATTTACAGGTATTTTCAATTGTATAACTACATGCTTTGTGCCTATTATGAATGTTTACCGGTAATTTTGATTTTATGCAAATTTGGGTAATAAAACTTTTACCTGTCAACTCGACATGATTTTATGGGTTCGACTTGTACTCGCGCTGTCGATTTTGGATGCTATTTTTACCAAATAATTACACTTCGACTTATACTTGACTTTGACTTAGACCTGTGATGGATGGGACATCATGAACACACTTGTTATATATTTGAATGATGCTTTTAGGCCTGTGTTGGGACAGCTATTTTATGTAAATACTTCTTATACATTTGAATAATGGATGTTATGCCAGATGTTAGGCCTGTGATGGGACATTTGTTTCATGAAGACACTTCTAGTTCACTATTTCAGTGATACACAAGACTAAACACCTTCCTCAAATGTTTTGATAATTGTTTAATTTATGTAGTCTTGATCAAAAATAAAGATGGCCACATCTTCTGATATGCTGTTTGCTTTTCTTTGGTTAAGTGTACATCTTTGTTGCTGTAAGATTTGTGCATTTGAGAAAATACATCTTATGCTTGATTTTCAGTATTTGTCATGTGATCTTGAATTTACAGTGTTGACTGTGCCATCTCCACCACTAGTACAGGATGTAGCACGATCCCTTCCTACATATGTTCCATCTACACCAGGACGACAAGAAAAGGGCCCAAGGACTCCAAGAGAACGAAAAGATTCAGAAAAAATCCGATTCTATCCTGTAGCAAAAGATTCTACTCGGCCTCCAGATCCACAGGTCAGAAACAAACCCTTAACAATTTACAAGTTTATGATGCTAAATGTGTGTTTTGTGTTTTTCTCAATTTGAAATGACTGAATTTGGACATTCTTTCCATAAAATCCTGCACAAAGAAGTCGTACAAGTTGTGAGAAATAGATTAGCAGAATCTTTCCAGTTTTTTAATGGAATGCTATAACAGATAAAATCTGTAAATTTTATTTGACCAAACCCTTATAAAAAGAATTGTTTGATTTATAACATGTGAGGGTCTATATTTTTCACATTTTATTTTCCTTAAAGAATGCCATTTCAACACAATCCAGTTACCCAAGTATTTATTCTAGCCTTTTTTTGTTCATAGAGTTGTACAGTAAACTGGTGTATATATTTTATACATAATGTTTTTTTTTAACAAAGATGTTTGTTTTGCCTGATAGATACTAATTTTATGTACTTCTTATTTCGGGAATGTAACCAAAACAATGGCTTCTTTTTTTTAAATTTAGACCAAAATATCATACTTGATTCAGAAAGGTACTGAAGATATTAATGTTGTTTTTACTTCCATTTAGACGCCTCGCAAGAGAAAGACAAAACACAGCAATAATCCGCCGGTTGAGGGTCATGTAGGCTGGATCATGGACTACAGGGAGCACAGGCCGTCACGGTCTCGGAATAACTCCACATCAAATAGGTATAGAATATGCTTGAATTCTTTTTATTTTTAGTTTATCCCTACAATGCTCCACTGGCCTGTTGATCAGAGCATCTGCGATAGATGAAAGAGGTGATTTAGTTTATAACTTGGTCAAATAAAACAAAAGACATGAAATTAGTACTAACAGCTGCCTCACTGGGCACTTGGCATTAAAATGTTAGTATTAGGACTGGTCGGCCTGGTGTTAGGATAATGTGACTAGGTGGGACATCATGCTAACTTGTCTGCGGCATGATGCCCCAGTGCTAGACATCACTATAAACTGGCACTTTGCAGACATTTTAGCACTATGACTGCAAAATTGTTAAAGCTATATTAAAACTCTAAATCACACAGTCACATAGCTCATCCCTACAAATCCGGGGGGACAACTATTGTACCACTGCTGGCATCAACATCTACACATAAAAAATAACACATCAAGCCTCATGGCATTTCACCCATTCTTTTTCCCAAGGTCCTTAGCAACAGGTTCGAGTGGGTGTCATAATAACTTTACTATGTGGAGGGTGCTAACTATGTTGTGTGTGCATGTGTGTGTGTGTATTATTATACACATGTACATGTATACATACATACACACACACACACACATGGTCCTAGTCTGCTTATAGTATGGCCTCATGTCCATCATGCATCTATCTCTCTGCCAGAAATGGCATATTATCACTCAAGTCCATATTTCTATCCATTATCATTTAACATTAGCTCATATAATACAAGTCTTACACAAGTGGATATGAGCGAGATCTTGCTCGTATCTTTATATTGGTTGGAGAGATTGTGGAGAAACTTTGTATATCAGTATATCATGAACAGTCTGTGCATCATGCACTAAAACTAAACACCCTGCCTCATGGGTCAAGTCTGAACAAAGGAAAATGTAATTCTGTGACTTGTCCAGAATGTAACGTTGAACCACAAAGATAATTTGATGAAATGGCACAATTATTTGTGATGGGTTGCTGTGTATCATAGCTGCAACTCTTGCTTCAAGGTTAAAGTCGTTGCAAGGGAAACATAATATTTTGTGTCCATAGTCACACCAAGATGCCTTGTGGTGCAGGTCACAGTAAAGGAATGTATTACTAAGAATTGTACGCTTGTACATCCTATAACATTTGAATTACTGAAATTTTAGCAATTATATTGGGACAGAAATTGTCGCATAATAGTCGCCATGCCAGTCAGGGCCCCTCCAAAAAGTTATGGCCACCACAGAGAATCTGCATCAAATATTTCTACCAGTACTTTTGTTGCTGACTTGTATCAACTATTTCTACCAAGTACTATTGTTGCTGACTTGTATCAACTATTTCTACCAAGTACTATTGTTGCTGACTTGTATCAAATATTTCTACCAGTACTATTGTTGCTGACTTGTATCAAATATTTCTACCAGTACTATTGTTGCTGACTTGTATCAAATATTTTTACCAGTACTATTGTTGCTGACTTGTATAAACTTTCTACCAGTACTATTTGTTGCTGACTTGTATACAATATTTCTACCAGTACTATTGTTGCTGACTTGTATCAACTATTTCTACCAGTACTATTGTTGCTGACTTGTATCAACTATTTCTACCAGTACTATTGTTGCTGGCTTGTATTAACTATTTCTACCAAGTACTATTGATGCAACTTAAACATTACCAGTATATTTAAGAAGATAACCCTTTCTGTAAAAGGAAGTATTTACTTCAAATTGATAATAGTTAAAAAAATATTCATTTATAAATCATATAGAAAAGATAAATCCTTAAACAATAGGGTCAACATTCTTCTTGAAAGTCCAGAGGTTTTCTTAGGAGGTAAATCATACAAAATTCTTATTCAATTGAAGATTGTGGTATCAGTTTTAATGTTTGGTCTTGGAAGTTTCTGCAAGTAGCATTGGTGCATACCATTTATACTTGTCTATGGCATCATAGATCCTGATGTGCTGACAGTTCTTCTGATTACTCCTAACAAAGTGTGTAGATTCAGATCTGCCAGTGCATTTTGTGATGGCAGATCAGGTTCTGCGCAGTTTAGTTTTGCATTTGGATTAACTTAAGAAGTGCTTACTGTGTGCAGACACAGGTGAGACAGCAGGTTCTGATGAATATTTGTTCGTGCATCATAAACCCATACATGCCAACCATTACGCTTTTGGCGTAATCATTACACTTTTTGTCACTAAATTACGTGTTACCCTTAAACGTATATGGATTACGCTTTTTCGGTACATCAACCTCCAAAAAAAAAAAATTATTTGTTTTCTCGTTATTATTAAAGTTCTGTTAATCCCACAGACCGTATTTTAGAAAAGACGGCTTTTACGTAACTACAATATAAGAGTATGCTAAACCGTGGACTTTCGTAATAGTATCATGTTCTATTTATAGCTAACCTGGTTCTACTGTTGACCTCGATTCTATTTATATTTATTTATATGCGTAGTGAGGAGACAGCAGACTGGTTTTCCAAATTTAATATTTACTCGCAGATTCCATATTCTAATTCATATTTCTTGCAGCAACAGTCTAAATATATTTTAGCGCTTAAAATGTGTATTTTATTTTACTCTATGCATTTATGTGAGCAAAAATATCCCCTTTCAAAAGTTTCCCAGATAAATTAGAAAAAGGCAACCGAAAACCCCCGAAACAAAATATAACAGAATCCTCTAAATATTAAGAACCCCCCAAAAAAGTACAGCTTCACGTGTCATCTATTTCCGGCCGTGTCGAAATTTTTTTAAAATTTAGCGCGAAACGTCTTAAGAAGGTTTCTAGTCGATGTGTGTAAAGCTAAAAGTGCTACATATGAAAACTTGAAACAGTATAGGATGAGCAGGGCAAATAATCGTTGTTTATTGAAATTTTAGCATGTTATATGTGGATTACGCTTTTTCCGCCTGGATTCTGCTTTTTTTACCACTTGGATTACGCCAATTCCTCATCAGGGGTTGGCATGTATGTAAACCTTGAAATATGGTGTCTATTTTTGATAACTTACCTATGCCACATGTTTATTGTTCCTTTATTATTGCATATGTTCCCAGCGAGCCTGACCTCTCCATGTTGTCCTCAAGCTATGGCAGCACACCCCATTCATTCCCAGCATTCCAACATCCTTCTCATGAGCTGCTTCAGGAGAATGGATTTGTTTGGCACGTGTACCACAAGTATCACGCCAAATGTCTAAAGGGTAAGAAAAAATTTTGATCTGGATTGTTCAGGCCTTCATATCTGCATATTTAAGAGCAAGTGCTTGGTGTTTTATGCACAAGAATTGTGTGGCAGTGGTTTAATTTTGACATTTTCATTCTAATGACATTTAAACAATGCATTCAGTATTTTGTATAGTTCTCATTCAGAATTGTTAGGCTTTAAATAAAATATAAACGAAGCATGGGTACAATATACAATATTAAGAAAACTTTATGGCTTCTGCAAGCACTGCATGGTGTCTTTGATTTTTAATCAACACTAAAATACTGTCTTCTCATTTTTCAGATCGTAAGAAGATGGGTGTTGGCCAGTCCCAAGAAATGAACACCTTATTTAGATTTTGGTCTTTCTTCCTGCGCCAGCATTTTAACAAGAAAATGTATAACGAGTTCAAAACTCTGGCCGTAGAAGATTCCAGAGAAGGATATAGGTTGGAACTCATAATTTATTCATCCATTACCTTTTTTATTTTAATAATTACCCATGGAAGCAATACCAATTTTTTTTATATTAAAAATTTCTTTTCTTACAACACCAAATTAAATAGACTTTAAGAACCTGTCTTTGTAATAGAAACCTTTTAACGACTTTTCCAAAACTGCTGAATAGAAAATCGATGAAACTTGACAGAAATCTTTGCATGAAGATTATGATCTGCTGTTAATAATAAAAAAAAACAACCTATAAATGATTTCTTATGATACAAAAAAAATCTAGGCAGAATTTGACCAAATTTGGTCAGAGGCATTTATTTTACTGATGCTATTCAGCCATCAAATACGCTTACCATTACTAAAAATAGACAAATCGTTAAATGACTTCATCAAAACAGTTAAATTGAATTTGACCCTATTTAACAAAGCATCCAGGCATGAAGACCTTTCAAGTCTGTACAATTAATACCAATCTGCCTTCAAATATGCCTGGAATTTTTATTAATCTTGAAAGAAAAGCATCTAGGCATAATGACCCCTAAACTTGTACAAAAAAATGATGCCAATCTTTAATTAAATATGGCTACCACTATAAAGAAGCATTGAAATTACATTCTCAGAAAGGCACTTGACTTTATTTGACCAAATAAAAGAGAATCATAACAAAAACCTGTGTATGCAGTCCACCACTAAAAGTTAAAAACATTTGCACAACTTGATCTGGTGAACAGTATTTGGCCAACTCTGACACTTTGGCATAGAAGCCTTTCAGTTTTGGACCAGTGATCTTGATTTGCTGCAGGATTTAGAAAGTAAAACTGAAAAAACCTTTAAACAATTGTTGTCATTATTCAGCTAAATAAGTCGACAGCATTGGACAAAGTATCATACTGTCAGATGTCTTGACTAACTATTCTTGCATTTGTCTATTAGGACCTCTTGTTGTACAGCACCTCTATAGTTAAAACTCCTCCTGAACTACTTGGAACATTGCCATGAAAGTTTGAGTGTTCACACACTCTAAATGAAATTGGTTGTATTCAGACATTCAATATGACCACCTCATCCACCATCTTGAAAATCTTGTCACAACTCCTCCTGAATGATAGACATAGACTTTTTATGATGTCTAGTCGGTCATGAATGAAAGAGGTGCCAATCTGATGTTCCATATCGATGCCATGGAAGCCATCTTGAAAATGTATTGCTACTCAGCCTGAATGGATAGCCATAACAACAGGGTTTTCACAAGAAGACTTCTAATGAAAATTGTTCTGTTTGGACATCAATAAAATGGGACAAACCTGGCAGTCATCTTGACAACCTTGGCACCCTTTTCTGAACAGAAAGCCATTATCAACATGGCACTTTCATCAGAAAACTTGTGATGTCTGGTTATACATTAAGACAAATTGTGCTGCTTTTACTCCGTTATAGCTAGCCACCTCATTGACCATCTTGAAATTCTTGGTATGACTACTCCTGAATAATAAATGGTCATATCAGCAAGGGTTTTCAAGGAAAGACTTCTTACTAATAGTTGAAAATGGTGCCTATCTTGTTATCTTGAAAATGTTATTGCTACTTTCAGATCGCTTATCAAATTGAAATTATACTTTCATGGAAAGACTCGATGTTAGTCCTATATATCCTCCATGAAAGTCATCTTCAGAATCTTGCTATGATGTCTCTAAAGCTAAAAATATACTTTAGATGAGTTACGTTTTTAGCAGTGTTGTTGGTACTAAATGACGTCTGTTGGTCTTAAATGAAAATGGTGCCAATCTGATACCTGTTCCAGATATTTCTTTTTTACCATTGGAGTGTCAGTCACTTCAGAGATTTGCTGCTGGTTATGGTCTTTTTTATACATTGAGCTTGATGTAGTGTCCAAAAGAATCTTGTGAACACATCTGATTTTGGTTTTCTTTGGATTGTCATGAAACTTTGGGCATGTTTTGCTCATCAATTTGCAGCTCAGTGCATGGATTGCAATTAGTACTGTAGTTCTTGTGAAACTTAAGCAATATTATGGGCTTCTTGTGAAGCTGTACATCTGAACAAATTAGTACTACTGATTTTTTAGACTTGTACCTTGCTTACTTGGACTTGTCACCTTGCTTTCTTGGACTTGTCACCTTGCTTACTTGGACTTGTCACCTTGCTTTACTAAAGACTTGTTGTGTTGCAAATGTATGGCCTTTGCATACATACAGAGTTGTGGCGTTTGTTTACTTACAGACTTTTGGCCTTTGTTTACTTACAGACTTATGACCTTTGTTTACTTACAGACTTTTGACCTTTGTTTACTTACAGACTTATGACCTTTGTTTACTTATAGACTTATGGCCTTTGTTTACTTATAGACTTATGGGCTTTGTTTACTTATAGACTTTTGGCCTTTGTTTACTTATAGACTTTTGGCCTTTGTTTACTTACAGACTTTTGGCCTTTGTTTACTTACAGACTTATGACCTTTGTTTACTTATAGACTTATGGCCTTTGTTTACTTATAGACTTATGTCCTTTGTTTACTTATAGACTTATGGGCTTTGTTTACTTATAGACTTTGAGCCTTTGTTTACTTATAGACTTAATGGCCTTTGTTTACTTACAGACTTATGACCTTTGTTTACTTATAGACTTATGACCTTTGTTTACTTATAGACTTATGGCCTTTGTTTACTTATAGACTTATGTCCTTTGTTTACTTATAGACTTATGGGCTTTGTTTACTTATAGACTTTTGGCCTTTGTTTGCTTATAGACTTAATGGCCTTTGTTTACTTATAGACTTGTGGCCTTTGTTTACTAATAGACTTGTGTCCTTTGTTTCCTTATAGACTTGTGGCCATTGCTTACTTATAGACTTTTGGCCTTTGTTTACTTATAGACTTAATGGCCTTTGTTTACTTATAGACTTGTGTCCTTTGTTTACTTATAGACTTGTGTCCTTTGTTTCCTTATAGACTTGTGGCCATTGCTTACTTATAGACTTATGGGCTTTGTTTACTTATAGACTTATAGCTTTTTTGTTTTCTTATAGACTTGTGGCCTTTGTTTACTTACAGACTTGTGGCCTTTGTTTCCTTATAGACTTATGGTCATTGCTTACTTATAGACTTATGGGCTTTGTTTACTTATAGACTTGTGGCCTTTGTTTACTTATAGACTTATGGGCTTTGTTTACTTATAGACCTTTGGCCT
The DNA here is from genome assembly GCA_029339505.1 of Unio delphinus. Lineage (NCBI taxonomy): Eukaryota > Metazoa > Mollusca > Bivalvia > Unionida > Unionidae > Unio > Unio delphinus. The sequence continues at coordinate 4,715,780 of JAQISU010000138.1, read as the reverse complement.
TTGTTTACTTGCAGACTTAATGGCCTTTGTTTACTTGCAGACTTGTGGCCTTTGTTTACTTGCAGACTTATGTCCTTTTTTTTTTTTTATAGACTTGTGTCCTTTGTTTCCTTATAGACTTGTGGCCATTGCTTACTTATAGACTTGTGGCCATTGCTTACTTATAGACTTATAGCTTTTTTGTTTTCTTATAGACTTGTGGCCTTTGTTTACTTACAGACTTAGGGCCTTTGTTTCCTTATAGACTTGTGGCCATTGCTTACTTATAGACTTGTGGCCTTTGTTTACTTACAGACTTATGGTCTTTGTTTTCTTGTAGACTTGTGGCCTTTGTTTACTTACAGACTTATGGGCTTTGTTTATTTGTACACTTGTGGCCTTTGTTTACTTATAGACTTATGGCCTTTGTTTACTTACAGACTTATGGTCTTTGTTTTCTTGTAGACTTGTGGCCTTTGTTTACTTACAGACTTATGGGCTTTGTTTATTTGTACACTTGTGGCCTTTGTTTACTTACAGACTTATGGGCTTTGTTTATTTGTACACTTGTGGCCTTTGTTTACTTACAGACTTATGGGCTTTGTTTATTTGTACACTTGTGGCCTTTGTTTACTTACAGACTTATGGGCTTTGTTTATTTGTACACTTGTGGCCTTTGTTTACTTACAGACTTATGGGCTTTGTTTATTTGTACACTTGTGGCCTTTGTTTACTTACAGACTTATGGGCTTTGTTTATTTGTACACTTGTGGCCTTTGTTTACTTACAGACTTATGGGCTTTGTTTATTTGTACACTTGTGGCCTTTGTTTACTTACAGACTTATGGGCTTTGTTTATTTGTACACTTGTGGCCTTTGTTTACTTACAGACTTATGGTCTTTGTTTCCTTATAGACTTGTGGCCATTGCTTACTTATAGACTTGTAGCTTTTTTGTTTACTTATAGACTTGTGGCCTTTGTTTACTTACAGACTTGTGGCCTTTGTTTACTTACAGACTTATGGTCTCTGTTTACTTACAGACTTATGGTCTCTGTTTACTTACAGACTTGTGACCATTCTTTATTCACAGACTTATGGCCTTTGTTTTCTTATAGACTTGTGGCCTTTGTTTACTTAGACTTATGCCCTTTGTTTACTTAAAGACTTGTGGCTTCCTTGCATACTTACAACCTTTGCTTACCTAAAGATTTGAGGCCTTTGCTTGCTTACAGACTTTAGACTCTTGTTTACTTACAGACTTATGGCCTTTGCTTACTTACAGACTTTTGCGTATGTTTACTTACAGACTTATGGCCTTTGTTTCCTTTCAGATTTATGGCCTATGTTTACTTACAGACTTATGGCCTTTGTTTCCTTTCAGATTTATGGCCTTTGTTTACTTATGGACTTATGACCTTTGCTTACTTACAGACTTTTGCCTATGTTTACTTACAGACTTATGGCCTTTGTTTCCTTTCAGATTTATGGCCTTTGTTTATAGACCTATGGCCTTTGTTTACTTACAGACTTGGACCTTTGTTTACTTAAAGACTTGTGGCTTCTTTACATACTAACAACCTTTGCTTACCTGAAGATTTGAGGCCTTTGCATGCTTACAGACTTTAGACCCTTGTTTACTTACAGCTGGATACAATATATAACAATTTTGAAAAGATGCAACAACTTGTGCAATGGATAGATCCGAAATGACTAGTTAAGCTCCGCCCCCTTAGAGACAGTAACTACGAACCCCAAGCTTCCCATTAAAATGGCTGACTCATCACAGGATACAGGCATCGTGTCAGATTCTCTCTCGCGTATTCCCGATCACATTTCACTTAAATACCTTCCTGATCTGAGAAACGTTTCAATAAAGTGTTGCAAAAGACTGTGATCTACTTTACGCAAGGATATATACACGATATCAAAAGTTTGGAGTTTGGAAATAAGATTCGCGTACAGCGAGACGCTGTCCATCTCTGAAGAGAAGCAGCTAACACACCGTCTGCACATCGAAATTACGGAGGAGAATTGTTAAGATGCATACTGTTGATGTAAAGCGGTGTAAATTTAATGTTTTGTATTTTTTATGAATTATATTTCATGATGTAGCCAATTGATACCGACTATTTAAGTAATTTGGCTTTGTTTTACAATTTAAGTAATGTGGCTTTTTTTACAATTTGATTTCACATACATTAAATGGCGAGCATTCATTTTATCTGGATCCACATACATCCATATTCATTTAGAAATTCATTATATACACACTGTTCAAGAAGTACACGTGGCAAAAACAAATGTTAAATTACGTAATTGGATATATTTGGATGAGGTAAGCTCACATAAGCTGTAATCTCAGACAGCAGCATTTAAGAAAAAAACAGCAGTATCTGACATTTCTTATCTGCATTTCTTTTACTAATGAATGTGTATGATATTGAAAAATAAATATATATTGTTGCAGTGTCAGTGGATTTTGCTCCCATGTAGTAGGGCTAATTAAGTCCCTATAGGATTTCAAACTACTTAATTTCACCACTGTTCCTGTTTAAAACGACTATATCCAACCTTCCCTGATATCTTTCATCTGCATTGCATGATCCCCATGCACACAGAAGCACCATTTTGTACATATTTACAAAAAATCATGTAAGTCTGTAATGCACCTGTATTCTCACCGCAAGTTTGTTTGTGGGTAAAACATGGCGGATGTTACCGTAGCACCGGACGCTCTTATCCGATTGGTCAACATCTGTGGATTTGATTGACAGGTCGGATCTATGCATTATTATTGGATTGTTGTGACACTTTGTTATGTATATTATGTTTTATGATACTGCGTATTTCAGTTGGAAGATATGCATGTCAACCATTAATTGTATAAGCACTATTTTCAGAAAATAGTTGTGCCCCTTTTCTGACTCTCTACTTCTTGATGATGGTGTCAGGGTGGAAGAGATATGGATGTATTTTGCTCAAGCAACTTGCTCGCCATTCCTGTTCACTTTTATGACATTTTTTTTTGTGCTAATAATTGACATTGAGTTGATGACATCAATAGGCATTGTATATATGTAATTTTTATTCGTATTTAATGAAATGAAATAAGAACTTGTTTGACAGATAATAATGGGTATATTTGCTCAATTTTTGCATTGTATGCATTTGCGCTGTTATTAAGCACACTTGCGACGAGATTCATAGTATGATGTATTTTCATATAGGTTCTGAACAAGGACTGAACTTTTTTAAATAGAAGCAATAAATGAAAAGAAGGGAAAATGAAAGGAAAAAAAATGAATTGTATGCAAATTGAACACAAATAAATTTCAGAATTAAAATGCACAAATGAATGGCAAAACAAATATTCAGTTTTGATAAAATTACTTTTCAGCTCTCTAGTTGATGAATCCAATGGTACATGTGCAATTGAGTTTTAAGTGTAGATGTGATGAAAAAAAATGGGAAATCAATTATGACAATGTCTACCATGTATTGTAGCATTTGCTGTTTAATTTTTTTTTCCAAGAAGGAACAACAGATGAAAGTTAACGGCATGTAACAACTACCAATTTCATCCATATATATATATATATATATATATATATATATATATATATATATATATATATATACTAGCAAGTACCCGGCATGCGTTGCAATGCCACTCAATGAAAGAAAGTGTTTGAGAAGTGCGAACTCGAACGGTTTCCAATCTTGCTTTCCGTTGCTCGTCTGTTTCTGAAGCTCGTGATGCCTTTGTCTTTCTTGCTTGAGGTGTAGATCGACCAATAGCTTTTCGTTTAGGTGGCATAATTGATTTGACAGCGAAAGTAATGCTTTGTAACGACTATTACAAATTCAAACCGCGATTGTTTGACATAACCAAGGCGCGAACCAAACGTAACTAAGTAAACATGACGTATCTAAGGCGCCTACAGTTCACAGCGAACACACGGTAAATGTCGTAAAAACACATTTGTTAATTGTTACAATTTTAATGGTTGTACTAATTCAGAAACCTTTGCGGGCGTGCGCAGAACAACTCACTAAAGTTTTATCGCAATCGGATTAACGGTATAGGAACGCATACGACACAAACAAACCAACATTCAGTTTTATATATTAGATATATAGAAGATTACGTCATCATAGTTTCAGCCAATCCAGACTGTGTTCGATCACGTGACGTATTTAAGGCGCCTACTGTTCGATCACGTGACGTACAAATTCACACCACGATTGTTTGACGTAACCAAGGCGCGAGCAAAACGTAACTAAGTAAACATGACGTATCTAAGGCGCCTACAGTTCACACCGAAGACACGCGAAATTAGGTATCGCTACAGACCGTGTTCGATCACGTGACGTATCTAAGGCGCCTACTGTTCGATCACGTGACGTATCTAAGGCGCCTACTGTTCGATCACGTGACGTATATAAGGCGCCTACTGTTCGATCACGTGACGTATATAAAGGCACCTACTGTTCGATCACGTGACGTATCTAAGGCGCCTACTGTTCGATCACGTGACGTATATAAGGCGCCTACTGTTCGATCACGTGACGTATATAAAGGCACCTACTGTTCGATCACGTGACGTATCTAAAGGCGCCTACTGTTCGATCACGTGACGTATCTAAAGGCGCCTACAGTTCACAGCGAACACACGGTAAATGTCGTAAAAACACATTTGTTAATTGTTACAATTTTAATGGTTGTACTAATTCAGAAACCTTCGCGGGCGTGCGCAGAACAACTCACTAAAGTTTTATCGCAATCGGATTAACGGTATAGGAACGCATACGACACAAACAAACAAACATTCAGTTTTATATATTAGATATATAGAAGATTACGTCATCATAGTTTCAGCCAATCCAGACTGTGTTCGATCACGTGACGTATTTAAGGCGCCTACTGTTCGATCACATGACGTACAAGTTCACACCACGATTGTTTGACGTAACCAAGGCGCGAACCAAACGTAACTAAGTAAACATGACGTATCTAAGGCGCCTACAGTTCACACTGAAGACACGCGAAATTAGGTATCGCTACAGACCGTGTTCGATCACGTGACGTATCTAAGGCGCCTACTGTTCGATCACGTGACGTATTTAAGGCGCCTACTGTTCGATCACGTGACGTATATAAGGCGCCTACTGTTCGATCACGTGACGTATCTAAAGGCACCTACTGTTCGATCACGTGACGTATATAAGGCGCCTACTGTTCGATCACTTGACGTATCTATAGGCACCTACTGTTCGATCACGTGACGTATCTAAAGGCGCCTACTGTTCGATCACGTGACGTATCTAAAGGCGCCTACAGTGCACAGCGAACACACGGTAAATGTCGTAAAAACACATTTGTTAATTGTTACAATTTTAATGGTTGTACTAATTCAGAAACCTTCGCGGGCGTGCGCAGAACAACTCACCAAAGTTTTATCGCAATCGGATTAACGGTATAGGAACGCATACGACACAAACAAACAAACATTCAGTTTTATATATTAGATATATATATATATATATATATATATATATATATATATATATATATATATATATATATATATATTTGTTGGGGTATGGAGGTTGTGTTTGTTATTTTAGAACCATACGACACCATGTGAAATGTTTTCATATAAAACTGTTTTCTACTATTTTACAGATATGGTCTGGAGTGTTTATTTAGATACTTCAGTTATGGTCTTGAGAAAAAATTTAGAAGTGACCTGTTCAAAGATTTTCAAGAAGAAACAATAAGAGATTATGAAAACGGTAAGTTTTGTTGTCCAAGGTACAAACTAAAGTTTCATAATAAACAGGTTTAACTACGAACTTGATTGATTGAGAACCTCAAAAGATTTGTAAAATAATATCAAATTGTGTATGAACACAACTTGAGAGACATTGTTCACCATCCTGTGTATGCTTGTATAGATGTCTATCTGTCCACACTGTAGGTTAACCTCAGTTTTTATGTTGCAAGCTTATTAAGTACAGTTGGCCACAGTGTTGTGTTGTTATTTGTTGGATGCAACATGATGTGTACAAAACCAATTTGCAGGGGACGAGAGTAGGAGGCTTAACAGTCATGCCATGGCCAACTTCTTCTATGGTATTATTAAAGAAACATTTCATAAGTTATTTGTCAGTGAGGTCACTAAAAAAAATATCTGCATGTCATCAATTCTTCTATCTTTTGTTTGCGTCTATCATTCCATTCTAGATAATAAAGTTCAATATTAATGGGATTTATTTAGATGAGGCTCAGTGGGTAGTTTGTTATTTTCTAGCTAAATAAATGGCAGCTGGGGCAAAAATGGAGCCATGTGTTTTATAATGTAAATAGATATCTAGCTTCTTGACATGTAATTATATCTCGTGTATATGCTTCATATGTAATGACATAACATGTCTTGTTCAGTTTGAGGTAACTCTTTAAAGATAAAGTATTGTACAGTTGTTGTGATTAGTATTCCAGCATTATAAACCCACACCCTGCAAAGGAATTTTGGAATTTAAAAACATTAAATGACCACAGTAGTCGCATTAACTTCATTTTTTGCATTTTTTTCATACGAGTTCTTTTTTTTTTCTTTTTTTTTTTTTTCTTTCTTGCTCATGTGAATTTTAATGGAAAATACATATATAATATAATTTCTGGTAGTTGTGACCATCAAAGTGACACCAAAATTTACTACCGAACATATAACTTGTTTTTTTCTTTAATTTGACACCATCTTTGTTGAAGAAAATTGACATTTTATTTTAATTAATACTGCATTATATTGAAGCAAATGGGGGGGAATTACTTGAAAGTATATCTTCTTTTTAGTAACAAGGTTTTTCAATTTATTTTTGCAGGGCAACTGTATGGGCTTGAGAAATTCTGGGCATTCCTCAAGTATTCCCGCAAATATGTGGATATTGATCCCAAGCTGAAGGAATGGCTATCCAAGTATAAGAGATTAGAAGACTTCAGAGTAGAGGTGAGCAGAAGACAATAGACCTTTCAGAACAACCTTATTGAATTGAGATGATTTGCAGACTGAGAACCTGGAGTTTCATAATGGAGCATATCATTACCGTGTTGGGCTAAATAAAAACCTCACGTTAAATAATAGAGAATATCAGTTCCATGGTGGGCCAAGAGTTTGATTTGTATGAATGAGGATATCGTTACACTGGTGGGCAGAATAAGAGACATGATTTGCATAATGCACGATGATGGTAGGGTAACTGAGGGACATGACTTGCATAACAGAGAATATCAGTATGGTGGTAGACTAACTTTAGAGACATGCCTTGCATACTCGATAATGTCAGAATAGAGGTGAACAGACCGAAATCCCTGGTTTGCGTAATGGAGGATGCTTTCTGTGCAAATTTTCCATCATGAAGGCATGTTTCATTTGTCCTGTCCACTAAGATAAGAACAATACCTTGTATATTCATAAGTAAAGTCAAACTATAAAAAACAAACATCCTGATCTACTGTTGCATAATGCATCTGCAGATAGGATCATTGTTGTTTATTCTACTTATTACTCATAACAAACTGTACATATCCAGATCTGCTGGTACCAAATGCAACAGTAGATGTGTCCTGGGCATTTTGCAGTTGGACTCAAATTATAAGCAAGTACACATGGTAAACACCTAAACCCAGCTGTGAAAAGCATATACACAGATATCAATTCACATAATATACCAGCAGATCAGGGATCTAACATTTGCAGTGTTTGCTGGAACTATTTAAATTGAGCAGAGGAGGACGGACCTGGCAACTTTGTCAGGTTTTTATAAAACTCAAATAAACACAGTACTTAAACCATGCTCTGCCTACATATAATGAACTGGTAGATTAGAGTCAGTGTATGGTTTACTGATGGCCCTAACAAACTGTATATACCCAGATATGGCAGATATATTTTTGGTATATTGCAGTTGGATCCAACTTGTATGCAAGTGTAAATGGTAGTCTTGTTCACCCACTTGTTCTGTTACATGGGTCTGATGTCTGATTTTCTTTTTAATTTTGTTTTTATTTTCATGGCAGAGCAGAATGATTTTTTTTTTTTAATTGGAAAACTGATTTGATCGGCTAATGAGGTAATTTAACATATCCAGAGTTCCCAAGGAGCCAGGAAAAGTTTTGGAATATAAAAAATAAATTTCATGGGCCTTGAAAAGTGATAGCATTTCTCAAAGCCTTGCGAAAGTTTGGAAACGTCTTGGAATTTCTTACAATTTATAATGGATGATTTCAACATGTGTCAAGCACTGATTAAAAATCTTGGTTCATGCATGACACAATTTTGATCAATAAACATTTAACAATGCAAGATATTGTCATGGAATTTATTTTTGTTATGACTGCAGGAACCCTGTATATCACTGTGATGACAAGATCATGTTTTGCATAAACAGGGATAGGTTTTGTTTACTGACAGCGATGCTTCCTACATCAGTGTCTGTTTAAAATTGATTTTGTATGTAATCTTTTGAAGCTTACAGGAGAATGTGGTAAGCTTTCAATATCATTGGGTAAGCTTAGAATAGAATTTGATAAGCTTAGAATAGAATTTGATAAGCTTAAAATAGAATTTGATAAGCTTAGAATAGAATTTGATAAGCTTAGAATAGAATTTGATAAGCTTAAAATAGAATTTGATAAGCTTAGAATAGAATTTGATAAGCTTAAAATAGAATTTGATAAGCTTAGAATAGAATTTGATAAGCATAAAATAGAATTTGATAAGCTTAGAATAGAATTTGATAAGCTTACAGTCTTATTTAGTAAACTTACAATAGGAAATTGCAATCAATTTTGGTATTCAATAGAATGCTTGGAGCATTATGTGAAGATAAATTTTGAGATGGGTAGAAATAATTTTATAGTCTCGCTTGTAAACAAGTTTCATTGGACCATCTACTGTCACTTGCAAGTTAAGCATTTAACCAAGATTGTGCGTTAGTTTGATTGAACGAGACTAACACTGCATATTCATCTTTCAAGACAAAAGTATTGGCTCTGAAGACGCAATGTTTTCTAAACAGTGTATCCGTCATCAGACATTTTTGTAATATCAAAGCTTTATCATTGGACAGCCATTATACATCATTGGCATACCAAATTGTCCGAGTTAGAGGTCACTGCAAATATTAGATTGGAACCTGTTTATTATGAGCACTAAGGGTTCATCTGGATGTTGTCTTTACTAGCAGGTGGTCTTAATATGCAGGTAAAATGTACTGTGTAATTACCTGTGAAATATAGCTGTTACATACCGGTGGTGCTTAAATTATGGTGGGTACTAAGATGGGTTTGACTGTACTCCTATCTTTTTTTTTTTTGTATGCCACTCAACAGTAGCAGAAAGGACTAGGGTTTATTTGTTATTCTGACTGTTTCATGCATGACACTGAATGGGATATTCATTTTTCCAGGTACATATTTCTCAATTTTTCATATTTTTTTTCCTCTTCTATTTCAGCCTCTGGAAGAGGACAAGGATGGAAGTGGCATACACCATGTATCTAGTCTGTCATCTACTGGTAGAAAGTCTCGCCATAATTCTGGACAGGGTACAATGCACCCCAGCCAGTCAAAGATAGGGGTTGGGGCAGCTGCCCAGTCACATGGTCAGTCTTCCTCAACGACTACAGCCCAGTCAAAAACTTTGAGTGGTAGCTCTTCAAAAGGGAAATTTAAAGAAAGCACATCTGCAGCTCCTTTTAAAAGCAAGGCAGCTGAAAGTACTACAGCTAGCACTGCCAAAGGCAAATCAAAGGACAAGCCTATGGAAAGTACATCCTTAAGCTCAGCAAAAGCTACTTCAAAAGATACACCCAAGCAAAGCACCAAGATAAATACAAGTGATGCCAAGTCCAGTGCAAAACATGCAGAGATCACTTCAGCAAGTTCAACATTAGACAAATGAACAGGTGAAGGCGTTTTAGCAGGAGTAACTTAAGCTGAAAGTTGACATTTTTATTGTTGTTTGAACCAATCAGTCTTTCAGTAGTGCCAGAAAACTGGAAAGTGTGTCAACACTCAAGAATTTTATACATGAAATTTCCAAAGTTTGGCTTTCATTCTAGAAGGATTATATTTAGAGGCATTTCCTGCTAAAGGTGCTATAATTTGAGGTTGGCTTGATTGGGTTATAGCAATAATTTTGCAGGTCAGATTTGTTCAGTTGATGTTATTAGTCTTGATGGGAACAAAACTAATATCATTTGGTCTCATTCTACTTTGCCTTTGGCTGCATTTCATTCAGCAGACTTCCTTGCAGACTTTTCAACAAAAACTCCCACACAAAAGAAATTTACTGCACAAATAAATCGAACATGGTGCATTTTTCTACCTTTTATCTTGGAAATAATCTTGTACTCTGTGTATCCTACAAGAGCATGGTTATTAGGTTATAAATACACTTTTCATGCGACCTAATTATAGTAGTCATTATAAAATGTATGAAAACAATTTTAAGTAATGCATTGAGATAAATTACAATTACGTTTCATTGAAACTTCACAAGCATCATGTTGTAATGCCATTTTATGGTCCAATTGTCACTGTCCAGAAGAGCTATTGGACAGTTCTATTTGTCATCAGTACTTAGTCTGTCCAATGTTTATCCGCTTGCTGGCATGTGTTTGCTTCTAAACTACATGGAGGATTGCTTTGAAACTTTACAGACATTCATCTTATGGTTTAGTTGGTCCTAAATGAACATGCTGTTGCTCAGACATCCGTTAATACTGTCATTGCAACCATCTTGAAAATCTTGTTGCTACTCCAGCATAGATGGATATGTGAAGACATTTCATTAAAGGTTTATTGTGATGTATATTTGGTCGTAAATAAAAATGGTACCTATTGGGTGTCCATTATGGCTGCCAAAGTGGCCATCTTGAAAGTTGTTTTAACAACTCCCCCAGTATGAATGGTCATAATGAACGTTTTGGTTTTCACTTCCAGATTTCTTGTGATGTGTCCTAAATGAAAAGGTATGGCCATCATGGTGGTCATCTTGAAAATCATATCGTTTCTCCTCCTGGATAAATGGTGTATCAATGGAGTTTTCACTAAACTACATCCTACGGTGTAATGGTGCCAATTCTAATCCAGTATGGATACCATTGCAGCAATCTTGAAAATCTTCTAATTGCTAATCCTTCATAATGGATGGTCATATCAGCATAGTTTTCTCCAGTTAACTTGTTCTAGCTGGTCTTTAATAAAGTGATGCAGATCTGATGTCAATATGTCCACAATGGTAGCCTTCTTAAAATCATTTGGGCCCCAAGTGGCCGAGTGGTCTGAAGCACACTGTTACGGATCACTGCCATCTCACCTCTGTATGGGTTTTAGTCTCAGATTCGGCCAATGTGGGTATACGTGAAAGCTTATCAATAACTCCTCATGTGTCTGTGGTTCTTTCCGGGGGTCTTCTTGGGTTCTTCCTCCACAATTATTACTGGCCACCATGTATATCCTGTCGTGTGCTGAAAAATGGCATTAAACCCTAAAACAACAACAACTTAAAATTGTGATATGAAAATCTACTTTAACAGAAAGAAATATTGATGTGAAATTTTCACCAGAAGACTTCATGTGATTTCCAGTTGATCTTAGATAAAAATGGCACCTATCTGGCTTCAATATTGGCTGTCACAGCTGTGGCAGCCTTTGGAAAATTGTATTGGTGAATGGAAAGTCATATCATAAAAAGACAGACATTTTAAAAGTATGCAATTGCTGTATCTTGAATTCCTGGAAATTCTTTTCCCCCAGTACAGTGCCCATTGATTGAAAATGACTTTTTCATTGGTAATAGCAGTGAAGTTTCAATCAGAGGATCACATGGAATGATAGGTAACCGATTCCTGGTGTAAGGTAAAGCACATGGAATGATAGGCAACCGATTCCTGGTGTAAGGTAAAGCACATGGAATGATAGGTAACCGATTCCTGGTGTAAGGTAATGATTTTGGAGTTGTATGATTAAAGATCATGGACAATTACTGAAAGGAACTTGCAGTTTCAGATTTTTAATGTGCCTTAAGCAAAAGTTTGTAGATGAATTATTACACCCTGTTGATTTTTGTAGGTCAAAGGAGAAAAATGGATTTTGAAAAATTACTTTAATTTAGTTTAGGCCCATATACCTTGACCAAAGTTTGTAACGTGCTTGTGGTGATGGCTATTGATTTTGGGGTAAAGCAGGCAAGTGACAACTGATTGCAGCTCGTAGAAAAATAGATTTTGCAGCTTTTGTTCTACATTGTGTTCCTTGACCAAACTTTGTGGAAGATTTTCACTGAGGGTAATAAAGAAAAATAATATCATCCTGGGGTCTAAAGGTTAGAGGTCACAGTCATGGTATGTTTGATGAGAAAATGATGATTTCTGAACACAGCATTGCACCTTGACCAAAGCTCCAGGTCAATGAGACCCTTTGGTCACTATCTCAAATGTGGTCAATGCCCTACTTTGCCTTCATAGGGAACGACAAACATGAATTGGGTTGTAATGTTGACCGTACTATTGTTTGGTTTTTTTTTTGTGTGTGTGTGTGTGTTTTCTTTCTTTGTTATCGGCTGATATGCATAGAAAATTAGTATGAGAAGATAGTGAAAATTATGGATCCTCATTGACAAATTAAAGCCAAATGTTTTGAATTCTCTTCACTGACCTGTGTCTGACACGCAACGTAATGCCAGTGGGACTGTGCATTAACATTAGTTGTTGGTGTTGAGATTTTACAAAAGTCATGAAGGACATAGATGACACATGGAGACTGGTGCAGTGGTGATTATCTGTAGCCATATTAGTTTACAGTCTCGTCTTTAGACTTGTGACATTATCTGTCTAATGCCTGCTTAAGATGCTTTGAATGGAAACAGTCATTTGTATGTCATTTTAGATCATTTTATTTTCATCTTGAATTAATGTCTTTTTAAAATTAAAAAAAAAGAAACTGCTTTGTTAAGGACACTTGACTGTATATTGTATCATATGTCATGTTTGTGACATTGTGGGAAAAGTTGCTGGGGATTATCTGCCAGTAGCAGTGATATTTTAGAATTAATTAATTGGCAAATTGAAGTATGCATAGTGAAATACACTGTGGTAACAAATGCGAAACATTTTTTGTCATGACTGCCATACTCAGCCAATGTATGTATGTGAGAAAGCTTGCTGGTAGTTTCTTGTGAGTCGGTGGGTTTTTTCCTGGGTTCTTCCTCCGCCATTAATACTGGCCACCATGTGTAGCCTATCATGTGCTGGAAAATGGAATTAAACCTCATAACAACAACAACACAAGTAATGACTGCCATAAAGCCAGAATAAGTCTCTCTTCAATACAAAGCTTATATGGTATTTGAAAGTGATATCCTATCGTCACTAATAAATCACTCGGGTACACTGTCATATATAGTGTCAATGGCAAAATCACATAGGAAGCAATATTTATAAAACCTCATGGAAAGTTCAAGGACTGTCAAACATTAACCAGATGTTTAAGTTTTGTGGTGCATTAAAGAGCTTGAATCTAAAGCCCATCAGAAACAGTAAAGTTTTTGGGGGCATAAGTTTATGAGAAATAAATAACAGGTACACTGTATATTGATAATGTTCTGAGATTAAAGGGTTATCATTTTAGACCAGTCTGTGAATTAATTAAAATGGAATGATTGTTTGACTGAAGTATCACTCTGATTTGTACTTCTTTCATAATGTGGCTGATAGAGTAGTATTATAAAACTCATATGGCTTTTCGACTTTCAGTATTCAGATATCCTAAAGTTACCATATTTGCAGGCTATGTTAATTCAGATTAAAAATGTTAACTTTTCTTGCAGCAACTTTTTTGCACCTCAGAATGATTTAATAGTTTTGGAAATCTATGGCCACAAAATTTATTTTCAATAAAATCAATGTCTTGCAAGAGTCATAATTTCCAGATGCCTGATATTCACAGCTCTGTGTGTGTGTGTTTGTGTGTGTGCCAGACTACATGGCAAAGAATGGGGCAGGTTTAAAGTCTTTCAGATAACTAAGCCACTTTCAAAACTTTTTATTTTTACACTATCGATTTAAGGAATTGGTTCTTTTTAAACCACGTGCATATCTGGAAGTCGTCAGGATACAATACATTGTAACCGACATGATGTATTCATGCATTTTATAAAATATAAAAATACAAATAACATTTAGCAGTTTTTGAAAACTTTTTATCTTTTCCCACAGATAATTATCTTTCATGAGAGATTCATTAAACAGTAAACATATCCAAATACTGTTAGCGTTAAGAGGGTACATCACTGTGAAGTTTGGCCTGCTCTGTGAAAACAGTACCAGTCTAGCATCTGGAAATTTCCATTGGTCTTTGCCTGATTGCAGGCTTAAAAGTTTGTGTATTGGGATGCAGTACTCGTTATAAGTTACATATTGAATTGTGCATCACATCCAATTATCCAAAGCAATACATATTGTGATAAATATAATTTCAAAAAGAGATTTTTAGATGCTGGTCTCATTTCCAGTAGGTTATTGCCCCTATTGTCATATTCTTTGATGTTGTAGCTGAATTTGCTCTTTGAAGTAATCAGGTATTTGGTAAGACACAACTTTCCATAGTGTTTGATGATTATGTGAGTGTTGTTTACCAATGGTTTGGCTATTATGTGTGTTATTTACCCATGGTTTGGTGATTATATGTGAGTTAATTTGCCAGAATTTACAGTTAATTATTCTGTATATGACAATTTGTGTATATATGTTGTTTAAAATTAATTTCATAAATAGAAGTACATAATTTGTGATTATATATGATAGAATTTATTTCTCCTCTTAAACAATTGATCCATTCTGACTTCTGGAATGGGGTTCATTTTATATTTCATATTCTTTATGCAATATCTATTAATATTATTTAGTATTCCATGGTATGGGTCTTATTCAGATGTTTTTTTTAATTTTCCTCCTATGTATTGTAATCATTATGTTCTTCAAATTTTTCGGCAGAAAAAAATGTTTTTCCACAAGATATTGAGGCCTACTGACACAAATATTTCAATTAAATGTATGCATTTATGAATTCTCACTTTGCGTCTGGCCACTGATCTAGTTCCTTACTTCCTTATTCCTTCTGTTTCTAGCTTTCTCAGCATGACAGTCTTTGCCTACCCCTTCCTTACCCAATTCTGTTGGTTAAAGAAAGAAAAAAAAAAAAGCATAGGGCATTTGGACCAAAATTCAAGACCCTTTGACACGAAAAATTGTTTTTCTTGTAGAGTTGAAGAAAGCAAGAAGTCCTCTATTAGATGACCCTTCTGTGTATGGACTAATTATTTTCATTGCTTCTAAATGAATAGATTCTGTCTGATATGTCTAGTTTTTTAAGGAACTTGGAATAAGTCATAAGGACCTGCACGTGACTTGGCTAATCAAATCACAGCTTTCAAGTGACTTGGCTAATCAAATCACAGCTTTCAATTGACTTGGCTAATCAGATGACAGCTTTCAAGTGACTTGGCTAATCAAATCACAGCTTTCAAGTGACTTGGCTAATCAAATCACAGCTTTCAGGTGACTTGGCTAATCAAATCACAGCTTTCAAGTGACTTGGCTAATCAAATTACAGCTTTTAGTACCATATAAACTCACTCATAAGTTTACTTAAACTGCAAAGATCCTGATCTGCCATAGCATAATGTCCTCGCAGATCCATGTATGTTCTACTGATTATTATTTTCAAACTGCATGGACCCAGATCAGGCAGTACATAATGCAACAACAGATCTGGATCTGTACAGTGGACTTGTAAGAAAGTACACAAGGTATATTGTCGACACTAGGAAGTTTTGCTGAGATTAATATTCATTGATATAAAAGAATTGGTTGTTTTTAATACCACTTTACTGCTACAAAACGAGTTAATAAAGCTGATCCAAATTTGTATTTTTAGACAATAAATTCGGTCAAACTCACTAGATTGTTCGAACAAGAATGTATCAGCTATATCATTGTAACAGCATTTTCAGGATTTTATGTGATCTGAAAAATGCCAAAACTTTAAATCTCATTTCACATTTTTCACAGTCAACTCTAATTTTCTGAATAGGTAAGAATTAAATTTGAAGAAAGATATTTTTCAGAAAGTGGTGGGTGTGTGTTTCCAAAATGGCAGTCTCTCTTAAATTGTCAAACATTTTGGTGTACTGCCCTTAATTCTTTATTAGGTTGCTTGCAATGATAGTAAAGTAAAAGCCATTCCTTCACAACACATTTGCCATTTAGATGAAACCCCATGATCATTAAACTGTTCAGGGAGTATATCACTTTTTTCATTTAAAGAAACATTCTTGTGGTTAGGACAGTAGTGTCTAATCTTCCATTGTAGGTATTACTAAAACCCACACTTGTTACAGTCATGGATCAAAGAATTGATCTCATGAATATTTTTTACCCCCTAAATCATGCATTCAAAATAGTTTTGGTTTATGTGCATTTTATATTATTTTAAATTTACAAGCATTGGGATGTAATTATTTTTGTGATTTGCTTGTCAGAGTATGTACTGCACCACATTAACTAGGATCGGTTATATAATGAAGAATCATATTCAACTCTTGTTAGCCATGATGTGTGGATCTCTGCAGTCTTTACACCATCATGTTGTTTTGGTTACAAGTTTTACGTGTTGGATATATAAAAAAGAATATCCATTATTTCAATAGATGATGCAATTACCAAATATGCAGCAGGTGACAGATTGTTCTGACCAGTCTGGTCATTGCCATTCAACCTCAGTCGGGGGGGGGGGGGGGGGTCAAGATTTGGGCTCAGATAATGTGGGTATGTGAGGAAGCTTACCAGTAGTTTCCTGTGGGTCATTGCCAGGTTTTTTTTCCGGGTTCTTCCTCCATTTATACTGGCTACCATATATAGCATGTCTTGTGCTGAGAAATGGCATTAAATCCCAAATGAAATTGTTAAAACTGATTGACAGTTTGTTTAATGCCTCATTGGTCAGAAATTATCCCAAACATTCACTGGCAATCAACATATATAAGGAAATAGAACCTTACTGGCACATTACTATTTTGTTCTTATTTACATGTAAGAAATTCTAGCTATTTCAAATACATTTTTTGAAACAGCAAATGAGTGTTACTTTAAGAAACAATATCTGTGCCGTTTGAATGATTTATTGAATAGCATCATCATGCTGTGGGGGCTTTATAAATGGAAGTTATTTCTTTTTACTCCAGAATATATTGAAGCAATCAATAATGAATGCTTTCGTGGGTTTACTTTTGGAGGGACCCCTATCAGCTACAAGTTTCATTTAGGGAGGTCAGGGGTACTTTTCTATTTCAGCAAATCACCAGAGAAATATGGCATTAGATATGCTTTTCAAAGCATAATAGACCTTATCATGGTTGTAAGTCTGTGATTTTGAAAAGATCAGTGACTGAAATTTCTCTTATATTAGGAAGGTGTCCATAAATACACATACGCAAGCAGCAGTTAAATATTGACTGCAAACTATTTGCCTTCAATTTTCTTGTTGTCATGGACAATGAATCCTTTTAACGTGTAAAACCTTTTATGTTATGATAATAAAATTGATGGCACATGGTGTTTCAGCCATCTTAAAAGATGTGTTTATGGTCTTCAGATGTGCCCCAACTAAAACCGTATTGTCAGTTCGATGAGTAAGGAACAAAGAGTTCCATTTTAGGAGATCTTTTCTAATTAAAAGGTGTTGTATGGGGCTGTAGGTGACAACGTATGATAGTTGTTCTCACTACTGTTGTTGAATTTCATTACCAATACATATTTATTTTTATATAGCCTTTTACAGTAATGCTGTTGTTGTTTGCATAATGCCATTTTCAGCTGTTATGGATGGGCTATACAGTATATCTGGTGGTAGAACACCCCAGAAATGATAGTACTGTAAAATTTGTGTAAAATGCATTTTGTTGTTTAGATATAGTCACATACAGCATTTGAAATGTGTCAGTCATTATTGTTCATTGCATTTATCCACTTTATGTTGACCTAGTTTTTTTGTTGCTTTAATCTATATTCTTGTTTGTTTGTTACTATTTTTAAAATTCTGCTTTCTATTATTTATAGTATACAGATAGCTAGCTACATCAGTCATTAATAATTGCAAGAATCTTAATTGACAGCATATTTGTTAATTAGGTCAGCATCGTTCTTTCTGTCCAATTCTCGCTACAAAACATAATTTTGTTGTGAATTTAAGATGGAATACCAGAAACAAAACTCTTCTACTGTTTAAATTGTTGAAATATATTGCAACATGTTAAAATGTTAAAGAATCCTGTAATTTGTGTTTCTCTAGTCATTTGGAAAAAAGTGAAAACATTACACATTATTTGTAATGAACACAGAGCAGATATTTTAAGAAAATGTATTTAAAAATTTTTTCTTGAACATTGCAAGCTTAGCCTTGTAACTCTTTTATTTACTTTTGCTGAAGAAGAAAAAAAAAGAATAAGCTGTTAGGGTCATATGCAGTAAAATACACGTTTTCTTTCTCTGTAACAAACAAGCAATTTATACCAAAATGTATTTGAAACAAAGGATATAATCTTTCATTTAAAATTCCAATAAGCATAAATAGCCTTCTGTGTAAAGTTGATTTCATTTTTGTTTGGGGCTTCAGCACCTTCTGGACCATTGATAATGGGCTGATAGGTGTAACATTTTCTTAGTTTTTGTATCGTAAAGTTTTTGTTTGATTCTAGGCAGTTTTGAGATAGAAATGTGTACTAACAAAATGTCAAAAAAAAATTTAAATGTCTATTGTTATTGTTGATCAGGTTTTATACATTTGTATTTTATAATTTTTAAAAAAGTCACTTTTGAACTTTTGGTATGCATTCATATTGTGCACTATGATTCCAGAAAAATATATGTAAAAATATAACATTATGCAACACTAAAAAATCATATAGAAAATATATTGTTCTGTAATTTTATGTTCAGGCTGATGTTGAATTTTAATTGTACTCCATATAAATGGACATTGAAGTTATAAGTCACCTACTCAGTCGATCATTATTTAACCAAGTTCCAGAACAGGTTTTACACAGTTGGTTTGTCCATCTGGCATCAGCATTGGTTGATATAATTATTTTAGTTGGTCAGTTACTTGAACACTTACCTGTAGTTTATGCATTTCGATATGTGAATTTAATATGATGATGTGGACGGATGGTTTCAGACCTATACCCTTAAGAATTCTTATAATGCATCTTGTGGTCAGTATGAACTCATTTGTGTGTGTAATTTAGTGCAAAACTACAATAAAAATCTAATCTGCAAAATTCAGGGCCCAAATTTCTGCATTAGTTTTGTTTGGATTGTTCAGAATAGAATTCAAGAGTTCTGAATTGGCAAAACATGAAAGTAATCTACATTTGTTCAGTGTTCTGTTTATCAGATTCCCCATTATATTTTTTAAATGAGGTTTATAAATACACCAACATTATACTTGTTATAGGGAAGCCCGATTTGAAAGACCACTGTGTCTTGAAATGCTACATTTGTCCTACATGGATTTGGATGTTAAGGCATCTATTGAAGTTTGCCTGTCATGAGAGCATAATTATTGGGGAAAAAAGCTTGGCCTCTCACTTCCTTTTATTTAGAATATTTTAGAATTAATATATTTCAGTTAATTTTCAGAAAATTTTGAAAGGAATTTAGACCAATATTGAAAATTTGGTTTTTCACTTAAAATTAATTTTTTTTTATATTGTGCATGTAATGATTGATATATTCTGGAGTAGGTAATCCATAATATTAATTCTTAAACATCTTGATACTTCATTCACCTATATGCTTTCATTATAGTTTTATGACATGAGCTGCAATGTGAGATGTGTATTGTTATTTGATTATATATTTATATGTGATGTTCTTGGTTTGTCTTAATATCAGTTGCATATACTAATGTGATGCATATAAAAAAAAACAGTGATTACCAATAATTTAGTTATTTACCATGTGTACATACATTAGCAAATAAAGGATGGGAATTAAAGGTCCTAGAAAAATATTGCTTGTATTATTGATAAATTGTATTATTGATAAATTTATATAACATTCTTTGACTTGTGTTTAGCAAAGAAGTACCATTTTAACACAAGATGTGTTCATTATTGTATATCATGTTAATTGAAGAAAAAATGTATCAGTTTTGTAAAATGACTTCATAATTTGCATGTAATTACACACAAAAAAATATTATTGTAAATATGTATTTTTCCTCCTTCCATTCCTTCTTACATTGCCGCTGTTGAAAGGCCTCAGCTCAAACACTACAATGATACATAAATTATGTCTGAAATATAATAGTTATTGATTCCTTTCCAGACCTTCAAGAGACATTTATGAGGCTGTACATTCATGAATCCAATTATTTAATAATAACATTGTGTATAATGTACCACAGGATAAAATAAAAACATCTTTAATACAGTAGACTTGGATGGGTACCTTTGACAGTAACATAAAGAGGGCATAGCTGTATTTACACAGACTATCATCAATATTGCTGTCTTTACATGGAATATTACTTCGGAATTTTTTTTTTTTTTAAATTGTATATCAACTTCAGTCACTTTGATCTCAGGTTGCATGTAAAAGCTGATTTTGTTATTAATGTTTTATAGTTGTATGCATGCTACATTCAAGTAAAGACAATATAATTTAACAATAACTTGGCCTTGTTTTGGATATGATTGGATAAGGATGTCTTAAAGTAGTAGAGTGATTCTTATCCCCAACTAAAATTTCTTTAATTTTTGTAAATAAAGTAATCTCTCATATTGCTGTCATTGGTAGACATGGAAACTACAATTTATATACAGTACTACCTTACAATGAAGCAGACAATATTTACCACCAAAGGATTTATGACCATAAATGCCTAATAACATAAACTGTGTTATAATGAAGGGCCTTATATTGCCATAGGATTCATGACCATACATGCTGTATAACATAAACTGTGTTATAATGAAGGGCCTTATATTGCCATAGGATTCATGATCATACATGCCTAATAACATAAACTGTGTTATAATGAAGGGCTTTAGAGTGCCATGTTAGAATTAGTCTACATGTGCTTGCTTCCTTTCATGTGTATTGACATAATTTCACTAAAAAAAATGTTTTTTTTTGGGAGGAAATACCCCAAAATCTGCCCTACTGATTTATTATTGGTTTCCATTGAGGTATAGGTAATGTATATACTTACATGCAAGTCAAGTCCATCTGCAAATTGTCTTTGCTCAGACCTGCCATTACATAATGGTTATATGCAATTTGTTTGGACTAACCACTAGAACAAACAACATAATTGAAATTCAGGGTCTGTGTTTGCAGTTGGACCAAACTATATATATATATATATATATATATATATATATATATATATATATATATATATATATATATATATATATATATATATATATATATATATATATATATATTATCTTAGTACATATGTAAAGCGTGTCAGTTGCATAATGACAAACATTTGCAGATTACAGTATTTTTCCCATGATAAGCTCTAGATCTTTCATAAAGATTAGAGTTGACTTGTGAAAAAACAAATATAGTTTTAGTAAATATTAGTCTGAATATTTGTGAAAGTGTTGGTGAGCTTATCATCAGATAAATATGGGTAATTATAAGCCAAATGTATTCATTGGGTGATAAAAATTGTCTCTTGTATAACTTTGATGTTTCAAAGGAATGCATACCATTCCTTTTGAATGAATTTAGAAGGAACTACCATTTTACCTTTCAGGTTATTTTTTTCACAATTTAATAGTTCAAATGATTCATCTGTATACTAGTAATGAATTGCATCATGATACTTGTAATTTAAAAGTCTGGGGATAGGTATCATTTGTTTTTGTTTACTTTTTGTTGCATGAAATGTTTCATTCATCAGGTCCTTGATCATTTCTTTGTGCTCTTGATTTTTAGTAAGTTATAACATGTTTATTGCAAGGAGTTTTGAAAATGTTTCTCAATCTTTTTTTTTCTTTACTCAGTGTTGGAATCTGGTGCTTGTAATCTTGAGGATTTAAACAGATTGTAAATTTCATGTCAGATGTAACACAAGGCTCAAAATCACAGGTTATGGAAACCTACATATTGTATATTGTTTTGATTTTGAGATTGAATTTAATTAATACTGCTTCATTTAATGTAACTGCTTCATCATTTAGCTAGTAGGTACAATAAATTGATAAAAACCTCCAGAATATCTTTCTTATTTTTTAATGAAATTAAAATTACTTTCAACATTTTGTTGGTTGAAGGCAATACCAATATTATGGGGGAGGGGGGGCACATTGTTAACCATGTACATTACATGAGTAATTAAATATACTTACTATTTAGATTTACAGCAGTTTTGTGATACTAGATAACATGACCATCATCTGGTGTTGACTTTAGTTTTCAGGGCAGTATCTTCTGAGAGTGGTCGCTCACCATTGACCATTGTGGATCACTGCAATCTCACCTCTGCATTGGTTTGAGTCAGCTAATGTGGGTATGTGAGAGAGCTTTCCGGTAATTTCTCCTAGGTCGGTGTTTCAGCCACAATGTATAGCCTATCTTGCACACACAAAAAATGGCATTAAATCCTATAACAAAAAATGTCAGTGGTCTGTCAGACTATCCCACAAATACATTTGCGGGGTTGGGGGAGGGGGGATAGTAATATTTCCAGAGATTGAAAGCCAAGGAGGTCAAGGTCAGTGAGTAATTGTTTCTGTGGGTGTACAGAGGTTAAGGTATTAATAGCAGTAATGCATTACTTTGTTACTATTGCTTTTTTTCCCTCATCTTTGGACTCTTCGTGTCCCTTAGCCAAGCAGAGTATTCCAGTTAGTATTGGAGAGTCAGAATTAAATAGAACATAATTCAAGTCAGACTGCTTATTGAACCCATGTATATCTGTATAGTTTTCGTGTATGTGTTGGCTGATCACTTGTTACAATTTACTTTTGTATTTATGTGTTGATCATCTCTTCAGTCCATGCTTTCGAGTATTTTACATGTTCCTTTTGCTAAGTTTTAAGGGTGCTTGCATCTTCCATAGCCAGCAGTGTATCCCTATCATTGTTTTTTTTTTGTGTGTGCTGTGGTAAGTATTACCTAACGTATTTGAGTCTTCAGAAGCTTTTGTGCATTTTATTTCTTTCAGGCTTTATTAGTCATAAAGTGTAGGTAAGTTAGTGGGCTCAAGAAGGCTCCATGGGGCACCTGCCTATCATGTAATACTTCTACATGCACTGCATACATATGGACCTCCTGGACAAGAGGGTATTCCTCCTGAGATGAGATATCTACCATACAAGTCTATTATTTAAAAGTTTTAATTTTCCAGGTTTTACACCTAGTTTTTAGCGTAGTGTGGTAGCGATCAATAGTTTAATATTTTGCATAGGGTTATAATTTTAAAGAAAAAGAATTTCCCCGAGTGTCCTCACTGGTTATACTGGCTATTTAAATAAGACCTTCAATATCTTGGGTAATGTTCAAAAACCTTTTTTTTGGTGCATGATTGATAAGATGTTGTAATATTGTAAGATGGGTTAGCGAATATACAGCTTGGCCTTACTGCAGATGTGCACCTTTCATAAACTGCTAATTTAGCTTGATCATTTTCACTTCCTAGACTTCAGAAATAAATAGTTTTTTAAAATAAAAATAAAAAATAGCAGATAACTTTTTATACATCTTTAATATGTAGTAATTCATCCATTGCACTTTCAGATGCTGGATTAGCCCGATTTATCACCTATTAAATTCATTCTCCCAATTTTAATAGGTGCTAAACTTAGTGTTCTTTAGACTGAATTTATTTAGTACAAGGGAGTAGTCATTTTAGCTGGCAGTGTGCTTAGATCATGTACAATATACAAGAAATGTCAGCCACATTACATCAAAGTAGCAAAGAGGTACGCCAACATTCTACTGTCCATGTTTCGAATGCAAACAACTTGACCTTGTGTCACTCAAAAGTACATAACTGGCAAGTGCCCCCACATTTATGGTACAGTTGCAAGTGATCAAGTGACAATGAATGGTTTAAATGGAGCAAGACGATTTAGCTGCTAATTTCAGGCAACATAAAGCATTTAATATCCCTTTGTATGTATAGGGTCCAGTCTGGTTCAGTGTTTGAATTTTTTTTTTTACATTGATGATACTATGTGATGATAATTCTGAAGGATTAGAGCAGTGCTGTCCAACTTTTCTGACACCATGGACCACTGAACATTCTTCTTGAAACCGAGGGCCGCAGCAGAAATGTAAAAGCAATGTCTATACAAATTATTCACTGTATCCCAGATTAAGAAGATATACTTTGAAAGTAGGCCATTTAATTTTTTTATATACACAAATGCACCAAACAAAATTGCTCTAACTCTGGTGGCTATTTAAAATCAGCCCGTGGGCCGCAGGTTGGATCGCACTGGATTTGAGATTTACAGTTGGATTGCCAAAGAGCTCAGCCATCATAAATATATTGATTTGATTTTGGTGTTAAGTTTTTGGAGATGTCTAATGGTGCTTGAGGACCAGAATCTAAGCAATAAAAATACTACACAATTCCATGATGGATGGACATGGGGATTTAAGTTTTTGGAATTAAGTTCAAAGGACATGAATATGAATTCTTCCCTTCCCGTAAAGGTGATTTACAATCAGATTCAAGGGCCCCGAGTGGTCTAAAACACTTTCCATTACAGATCACTGCCATCTCACCTCCGTCTGCGTGGGTTCGAGTCTTAGATTCGGCTAATGTAGTTATGTGAGAAAGCTTGCCAGTAGCTTCTCGTGGGTAGGTGGTTTTTCCCCGGGGTTTTCCTGGTTTTTCCTCCACTATTAATACTGGCCGCCATGTATAGCCTATATTATGCTGAAAAATGGCGTTAAAACATAAAAAAAACAAACATATTCAGTGTCAATAATGTCACCATACGTCATAAAGCATATTAAATGTCACAATAAATATGCACCCACTGAAATTCATGCTCGCAGATTCTGAAACAAACGCGGATAAAGATGTATGTGGTGGCACACTTTAACGACTTTATAGCCAAATATAATCTCATATTTAAGGCAGCATATTATTTTTCAGATTAGTCAAAATAATGTTTCCTGCATCGGAAATCGCACAAAAGATTCTGATACAAATGGACAAAAATTTACTCAACATGTGAATCCCTCGTTTGGAGACCCTTCCGGTGACCTACTGGCGAGAGCGTCCACCTAGGATGCGGTATGTCGTCGGCTCTATCTCCGGCTGAGTCATACCATAGACTTACAAAAATGGTACTAACAGCTACCTTGCATGGAGCTCAACAGTAACAGGTTAGTGTTAGGACTGGTCAGCCTGGTGTCAGGATAATGTGACTGGGTGTGACATAATGCTGAATGTCTGCGGCATGATGCCCCAGTGCTAGACATCAGTATTAACTGCCTTACTTAAGACGTCCTAGCGATATGACTAAAACTTTTGGTTAAAGTTAGGTTAAAATTCCAAATATCGCACACACACACACAATGAAAACTTGGCCATTCTCAGTGGGAAAAAAAATCCTCTATTGAAGTCAAAACTCCTTCCCTAATGTTTCAAACCTCCCGATTTGTATTAAGCTGACTTCTCTGTTGCCTGTATGGCACTGACAGATGTCAGATTTGTTTCTTAACAGATCAAGTGTGGGACTTTGTGAAAAGTCAGGAAACATATAAAAGAAGAAAAAAGGGTCCCCTCATCATCCTGATGCTCTGTACGAAACCGTCATTGAGGGATCAATCCTTGACCCCAACTCAATAAAGGAGAGAGAAGAAAAAAAAAACAGCTAGCTGCACCTACCGAGTAGAGGCGCACAAGGTCGGTGTCCTGGTGACATAAGTTAATTGCAGCTTGCCGAGAGGAAAGATAAACTGTGTATCTTAGATCTGAAGGAGATTCGTCTTTCAAATTTTGATTGCAGACCGGTCATTCACCAGTGACATTGTATTAGTTATCCACCAGTTACTTGGCTTAGAGCTCAGGTCAGTGGGTTTTGATTATCGATTTCGGAAAAGGGATAAGATAGACACCCTCCCACTCTCATTCTTATGTTCCTATGTAATCCATATAGGCATAAGGAGATGTGTTGTACTTGCTCCGCTAAGGAGTAGGATAGGATCAACGTTCTCTGCTCCCGTTCAGACCCAATTGGATGTGATAACCCTCCTCCTTAAAGAAAGGGACCACTTGCCTTCAAGACGGTTGAGAAAGTTCCAATATACCCAGTGAGGGATTATGAGAAAAGAGAAACCGCATTTGGAGGTAATGTCCTTCCCGTCATGGGAGACTCAAATGAATTCCTAACCGGTAACGACAGTTCACCCACTTCCAATGGGTCAGGTGTTGGAGGAGGAGGAGGACGTTTCGATGTTTGATACGTAATGAATGAAATTTACCACCGCCCCATGCCTTCATGTGTCCTACATTTTCTGGCGCTAGTCTGGTGAAGTTGTATGGCCTCGTCTCTTCTGCAATGGTTTGGAGCTAACATGTTTTTCGCAGGACCAGGACATTGCTTAGCATCAGAAGAGTAATATGTCGCTACTTGCACGGTCGCGCCACTGGTCTCTGCCTCCAGCTATCTACGTTATTTTCTGGTTTGACCTTATAAGCAGGGGCCCCGAGTGGTCTAAAGCGCTTTCCGTTACGAATCACTGCCATCTCACCTGTCTGCGTGGGTTCGAGTCTCAGATTCAGCCAATGTGGGTATGTGAGAAAGCTTGCAAGTAGCTTCTCGTGGGTCATTTGTTCTATCTGGGGATTTTCCAGGGTTCTTCTTCCACCATAAATACTGGCCGCCATGTATAGCCTATCGTGTTCTGAAAATTGGCGTTAAACCCTACAGCAACATCCTCTTAAGCAACCACTCCCTTTAGGTGTCGGGTGCGTCTCAATAACCACACCCATGCTGACCGCCCTTTGCAACCTTCTTATTCAATAGACCATCCTGCTCGTTGGTCACAAGGCAAAACAATCGGATAGACAAAGTGAAAAAGTTGTCAAACTCCACTATTAGCAACAAAGACAGGGGACGGACCTAAGTTGCGCACTTTCATGCAATCTTCGCTTTCCAACGTCCCATCAGGTGCTGGATTCGTTATATTTTCAGGGGGTTGGTCTGGCATTTTGGAAAATGTTCATTCAACTTCAAATAAAGGATACTGGCTTCGTTTATTGTATGGAAACCATTTTGGAGTTGGCACTCACCAGTTCACACTGGGCTGGAACAAGAATGCAAAGCTGATAAACATTGATTACGGTTTCCATCCAATGACCCTAAAGCAACTCGTCAGTTAGGTCTACCTGTGCATTTGCTATTGAAACAAACCCCTAAAGCAGTGTCCTCGGTGCTGGGTGCTACAATTCCAACGTAGTATTTGACAAAACCGATTTCAAGCCGGCCACCTTTCCTTCCTTACTAGGATCAACAAACTATAAGTCCATGAGATCTTCGAAAACGATATGCTAGGTCGCGTAAGATTATTCGGAAGAAAAACAACAAACCACCACTAAAACTTCAGAAAGAAGGCGCTCTGGTCATGACTCTTGATGAGCATACTGTCCGTCGTGTTGAAGACCATGCCATTTCTGTCTTTAACAATATCAAAGAAACATTAGAAACGCGTGTCCGCAGGATAGCTTACCCCCAACCCTATTCAATTTTGTCTTCACACTATTTTAAAGAGGAGTTATCTCTATACCCAAAACTCCAAGACCCACAAGGTTTTTACGTTAAAAAAGATCAGCGATGCTGAAACATTCATACGGGCAAAGACCGAACAGTGGCGCACTCTGTACAAAAAGTATTGTCGTGCTACCAACGGGGGCATGAGTATGACTGCCATCGGGATTCTATGTATGTCTGTGGGCATCAGTATGGCTGGCATCGGGATTCTGTGAGCGCTCATAGCTGCCCCCGAGTTACGAGTTTATGCTCTTAAAATAGGTTACAGAAAAGAATGAAAACAACAAGCTTGGTAAAATTTTATAAATAATTTATTTCCCAAGGCTACAAAGTAATAACAAATAAGAAAAAAGAACTTGCAGTATCGTGACATAAATTTAAATTGTAATAAAAGAATTAAAAAACATAATCCCAATCAATGAAAAGTTTTATGTGAATCACAGTTCAAATCCCGATGAAAATCCAAGACAATGACTATGATGTATGCAATAGTCAGCGTTGTACTGAGGTGCCAACAGTCTCCTGCTGAATCACATAAAATATTCAAGTTTTTGAATTCTGTATAAATTCCGGCGAATGTCTTTGTCCAAGATTTGTCAGAGCACTTTGGTATTTCCAGAGAAAACAATCCCTTGAAATTCAATAATGTGAATAAAATAAAATTTCAGCCTCAAACCGGACACAACATACAACAACTTCACTTAAGTGTTAAGGTACTTCTGATATAATTTTTATCATAACATCAGTTATAAGACTAACTAAAACGCAAGAGATTCCAAGATGGGGGTCAAGAGTTCATCGTTATATAATATAAACAAGTAGTTTGTGTACAAATAAACATATGCCTCACATCACGTAGTCCAGGTATGACGTTGACAGCCGAATGATTCTTGCTCCGAGACAGATAAAAACAATTTAAAACTAGTTGTTTACCAAACCTGTCACTAATTTTGGCAAGGTAAGCAACACGATATACTGTTTCAATTTTGGACAATGTCAAATACAGTAAACACTTAAATTGCAAAAGCATGTAATGGAGTAACAAATATTTTAAAACTAAAAAAAATATCATTAAAACACATAACAACGCGTTTATACGTGCGATAAACATAGTTTCTATAATTATATGTCATCATGAAAAATATACATTACTGGGTTTTTTTTTGGCGGATTACCTAATCCACCACCTTACCCTCAATGTTCTGAATCAATGTGGCAACGGCCTTCTTGCTACTGTATAAAGCTGGTTTCTTGGAAACAGTCACTGAAAACAACTATTTAGCAGATTTCACATGGGACCTACTCGGGATATTTTTCTCCTATTGCTTTTATCTGGAATTCCGGCATGACCGTCCAACTTGTAAGTTCAGTGCCTTGAAATCGACATGAATCATGTACCGGACACACATCTGACGGTGGTGGTTCTGAGAGAATGGAATGTTCTTACCTGGCTCTAGTAAAGTCACATAGTACGGTTTCGCCTATACTGAAGCAGTCTTTGGTATGGGCAGTCAGCAAGCTGATTCGGTTGAAGATGTGGATGCACCGGCGGAAAAAGTATTGAATTTCCTTGTGGCCGTAAAGCTTGTAAACTACATGGCTTAGGTTGTTTATCCGGACTTAGTGGCCATTTTCACCCTCTGTAATCATCAGCTGGTTGAATTAGCGTGGCCTTACCTTTACGCTGCCGAGACAGCGGAGAAATGACAATTTTCCCTGTCAGGTTTACCGCGATGATCACTAGGATACTATCCATCTTGGAGATATCACTCATCTTGACTGGGAAGTCGATTCTTTGGAAGTTTAGCTATCGTAGATGACAGCGGCACTGAGTATTGGGCCGATTGAATAGCCCACTGTAAACAAATGTTATCCTTAATTGTCACTTTAATTACTGATTTAGACATGAAGCGTTGGAATGCAGCTTCAGTCTCAAGACAGACAGTACTGCGACACGCCTAAATCAAGTGTCTCATACCTCAAGAATTGCCATTCAGAGCATAAACTGTTCGAGATCTTCGATTCGCATGGTGGCTAGCTGGGTAGTGATGGTCTGAAAATAGGCCGCCAATTTGCTGGTTCTCTCTGACTCAGTTTCGTCACCTTAGACGTTCTGCTGACATGGTGCCGCTTTTTCCTGCTCTGCCATTAACAGCGGGTTAAACTTCAGGCTGTCTAGTTCCCTGAGGTCTTTAACTGTATGTGGGGATGGTTGAAGAGTAACACGTTTAGTGCGTCGTTATATTCACTCCAGATTAAAGGTCCTCTTCAGAGCAGCTTGTTCAAACGAGTAATAAAAGATATTGCAATATACTTGTAACCAACAAGCCATTAACCGATACTCTCCTGCTACCCTGCGTCTTATTAAAGCTGTCTCCACATAACACTGAAATAGGGCTTAGCCAACAATGCGTGAAGGAAGGAACTAAAGTTATATCAAAAGACTTACAAAAATGGTACTAACAGTTGCCTCGCTTGGCACTCAGCATTAAGAGGTTAGTGTTAGGACTGGTCGGTCTGGTGCCTGGTGTTTGTGAGAGCATCTGCAACAGATGCAGGTCATTTATTTTATAACTTGGTAGAATGAAACCAAAGACATAAAATTAGTACTAACAGCTGCCTCGCTAGGTATTTGTCGGCCTGGTGTCAGGATAATGTGACTGGGTGGGACATCGTGCTACATGTCTGCGGCACTGTAGATATCGTAGCGATATGAATGAAAAATTGTTAAAGCTACGTTAAAAATCCTAATCAAATAAACAAGCAAACAAAAAGACAACATGTCGATGACATCTCATTAAGCTTTAGTAGGCAATAAAGAATCTCGAAAATTTGCACTTTAATATCAGTCTGTATTCGATCTCTATCTTTATTTGTCTGCATTAGATCCCATTCTGTATCGCAGTCTACATTAGATCTCAATCTCTATCTCAGTCTGTATTAGATCACAGTCTGTATCATATATCAGTCTGTATTATATCTCACATATCAGTTTTCAAAGTTCTACGACTTGTTTAAAATATTGAAATCACTAAAAGCAATTTGGTTGTGGATTAAGACAATGTGGAACTTTTTATGTATAACACACACACACACACACACACACACACACACACACACAAGAATCGGAAGTTTTTCTTCTTGCTTTTTATTTTCATGCATACTTCATATCTATAGTTAGTTTATCCGCTCCGTACCGCCAGCAGTTCACGCTTTTAAAACTGTACAACTCACCCTTAAACAGGGAACTATTTTAACTCCGCCACTTTAGGCCAGTCCATGTATTCTTTCCAGGCACATTTCGCCAATATAACTGTACAACATTTGCCACCATGGCGGCATAAACGGTATCTGCTGAGTTCCTTCTTTTTATAAAATTCTGTTGTGTAATTTACCTGTTTCCTAACGTCAATACTGCCACTGCAGTCGTACAACCAATGTACACCAATATATTTTAATATGGACTACGTTACCAAGTATATTCGTTCGGTTTTGGCCTGACTTCACTACTAGTCAACCATGGCATCATGGAACTAACACTTTACTAAGTAACATTTGCTCCTACGGAGCTCCATTGCACCGGATTCCAAAAATGCACAAGTAATTACACAAATCTAAAAATTCCTTAAAACAGGGAGCTATCAAATGCGAATTTTCCAAATTTATTACAATATTCTTCGCCTGCCTGTCTATGAAAATAACCATAGTCTGTGAAAATATCCATAACCTGTCTGTGAAACTACCCCTAGCCTGTCTCTGAAAATAGCCCTAGCCTGTCTGTGAAAATAATCCTAGCCTGTCTGTTAAAATAACTTTAGCCTGTCTGTGGAAACATCCATAGTCTGTCTGTGAAACTATCCCTTTCCTATCTGAATTCGAAGCCTGTCTGTGAAAATAACCCTAGCCTTCTGTGAAAACAACCTTAGCCAGTCTCTGAAAATGCCCCAAGCCTGTCTATGAAAATGTCCCTAGCCTGTCTATGAAAATAACCCTAGCCTGTCTGAAAAACATACATAGCTTGTCGGTGAAAATAACCATAGCCTGTCTGCGAAATTAACCCTAACCTGTCTGTGAAAATATACCTAGATTGTCATGGAAACTCCTCAGCCTGTCTGTGAAAGTAGCCTCAATAAAATTATCGGTAACGTGTCTGAAAATTTATTTAGCATATATTTGAAAGTATTCCTAGTGTATCTGTGAAACTATCTTTAGAATGTCTGTAAAAATATCCCTAGCATATTTGAGCTCATGTTCTATACAAACAGTATAACACACCTGGTATAATATTTTTACAGAATTTGTGAAACATTTGATTTAATTGGCTAGACAATTCATAGAGAAAAAAATGTTCCATTTGTTCTGAAAGAATTGTTTGAAACGTTTTTAAGACATGTCTTTTGCCAAAATCAATACTGGTTATAAAATGCTTTTTCTTTCACACATGGTTACAGAAACTGAGAGAGTTCACGCTTCCTAACAACATGAGGTGTCCCTCCTAACGGTGTAGATATAAATCACTGGGGAAGGTTGAACAAGAGGTAGTAGTAGTTGTAGGCTTTAACGCCATTTTTCAGCACACGATAGGCTATACATGGCGGCCAGTATTAATGGTGAAGGAAGAACCCAAGAAAACCCCCAGAAAGAACAACCGACCCACGAGAAGCTACTGGCAAGCTTTACCACATAAACACATTGGCCGAATCCGAGATTCGAACCCACGCAGACAGATGAGAGATGGCAGTGACCCGTAACGGAGAGCGCTTTAGACCACTCGGGGTCCCTTGAATAAGAGGTACGGAATCGACTGCAAAAAAGGCGAGCCATGAGTTCTGGCGAACGAACGTTTGAAAAAAATGATATATAATATTACAATTTAGACATATAAATTTTAGACATATACAATTACAATATTCCTCCAAGCTTACCAACTTCATACAATTCTAGAATTTATATCGTATAGAATATATAATGTAAGTAATTGAATATCAAATAAATTAACGATAGCCAAAAGTGTGATCAAATTCAATCATTTTGTAGAAAAGTATTTTACTGAATAGGCCCTAAAATACCAAAATAATGTCATTCTTTAGTACTTACAGAATATTTTATTTTTAAATTAATTATTACTGAGCATGAAGCTGGTAATGAAGTCGTCTTTTACAATACTGAATAGTATAATTACAAGTAAATAGAAATTCCTAATACAATTCAACTTTCCAATACATTATAATAAAGAATAGTAAAAAGAAGTACCAACATATTACAAAAATGTTTCATATGTGTCGATCTTATATTGAACTCTTGCCCAAAACACATCACTTTAACATTTTGAAGTTTAAAAATCCCTATATCCTAGAGAAAATGTTACAAATACGGACACAGTTGCTTGCCTGCAAGCAAGACCAGCCTCGAGTTCTGGCGAACTAATTAATTTACGTATAGTCGCATCTCACTTACATGCGATTTGGGTGAATATAAAAAAAGAACATTCTATCTTCAGATTGTACACTTTCTCAGCTTAGACCAGAACTCAAGGTCTCTAGACCTTTTTCTACTATGTTATCTGGGTTTGTTCACTTCATTATATAAAATCTGCCGCAAAAGCATTTTCCATGAAACAAATGAAATGTTACTGATATAGTCAGCAGAAAAGAATTTGATTGCTCAACACACCTAGTTACTGAGACTAAATTTGCTGACTTAAAAGGAGAAATCCGTTATGCAAATGAAATGAGGAAGACTTTAAAATTCACATAGTAAAAAGCACACTATTTACATAATACATATTTGATTTACAAAAATAATATAATGCTTTTAATACAATTTGGTGAAAAATTCAACCATGACAGGTTATTTTTTAAAAATAAATTTGTTGCAATACAAGAGACTGTAGACAGGGTGATCACCTATCCCCATATAATTCTGTTATATTTCCAGAGGTTTTTATCCATATAATCCGAAAAATCCAAATATTAAAGAAATAAATATAGATCGTTTAATATCAGAAAATTCCGATTACACCCCGATATAATAATAATAATAATAATAATAATAATAATAATAATAATAATTATTATTATTATTATTATTATTATTATTATTATTATTATTATTATTATTATAATGAGGACTTTGTATAGCGCCTAATCTTTCGAAGCTCTAAGCGCTTTAAACCATCAATAATGATATGACTACACGACAGAAAAACAAATAACAAAAACAATGAAATTGGAAAACATAAAAATATGTTAGAAAAAAATATAAGATACAAAACATAAAATTAGGTCTCTAAGTTTGTCGCTGCAGTCGAAACAGGTGAGTTTTAAGAGCACTCGTAAAAGGGACCACTGTGTCTTTATGTCTAATTTCAATGGGCAAAAGAAGTTCCACGTCGCCTGGCCCTGGTATGCAAACGAACGTTATCCATATGACTTTGTTTTCACCGTGGCAACAATGAGCATACGATTATCAGATGAAGAGCGTAAGGATCTAGCTGGTGTATACACATGGGTGAGGCTGGATAGGTATGTTGGACTGGAGTCCATCATTGAAACATAGCACAGAGAACACATTTTGTGTTTGATTCTGTATCGAATCTATATCCAGTGTAGGGTACAGAGCAGTGGTGAGGTGTGCTCTGATCGAGATACTCTAAAGATGATCCGTGCAGCTGTGTTTCGAACCTTTTGAATTTCTGGAGTAAATATTGTGACGAAGCAGACAGAATTGAGTTACAATAGTCCAGTCTTGAAAGTACTAATGAACACACAAGTGTTTTAGTGGCATCAACTGAAAGATATTTACGAATGGAACTGATACGTCTCAATTCAAGATATGCAGCCTTGCATATGTTCATAACATGTTGGTGCAATGTGAGAGTACTGTCTAGAGTAACGCCTAGGTTTCGTACTGACTGTGAGAATTTATGTTGGTGTTGCTGATGTTTATTGTCTGAGGTAAAGGATGTGAATGAAAAAGTCTTTGTGTTGTGATCAGAATAGCCTCAGTTTTATCATCATTCATCTGCAGCTTGTTACATGTTATCCACGATTTCACATCAGAAATGCACCTCTCTACTCCATGGATGGTAGCATCAACTTCAGTTGTGTGGCGGGACTTGTATATTTGGGTGTTATCAACATACAATTGGTGCGACACTAGGTGATGATCTATGACACTTGAGAGCGGATGAGTGTACAGAATGAAGAGAACAGGTCCAATAACAGATCCCTGTAGAACACCACAACATACGTGAACTAGACTGTAGTGTATTTCATTTGCAGATATAATTTGTGTCCTGTTGACTAAGTAGGACTTGAACGAAAGTAAGGCTATATTCTGAATGCCAAAGACATGATGGAGACGGTGAAGTAATATATCATGGTCTATTGTGTCAAATGCTGCAGATAAATCCAGGAAAGTGATGACAGTAATCTTTCCACTATCCAAAGCAGAGAAAATGCCATAAATTCTTTCAGAAGAGTAGTTTCCGTACTGTGGCAAGGGCGATATTCAGACTGTACATTGCTAAAAAGACTGTTTGAATTCAAATGAGATACAAGTTGGGTTAGAACAACCTTTTGTAAGATTTTTTATATGAATGGGAAATTAGAAACTGGGCGGTAGTTCTTTAATAGTTATGGTCAAGCGTTGGTTTTTTCAGCAGTGGCTTTACGATGGCAGTTTTGAAAAATGATGGGAATTCCCCTGATGAGAGAGAGATATTAATAACATCAGTTAGTGAAGGCAATATTGGGTCTAAGCACTCAAGCAGCAGTGATGTCGGACCGGAATTGGATCAAGTTCACAAGACTTTGGTGCACTTTTCATCACGATTGTCCGTAGTAAATCAATAGAAACAGGTTCAAATGCTCCTACAGGTTGTTGCTAAAATTCTGCATCATAACTGTATGGAGACGAGTCATTTGAAATTGTGCTGTCAAGCGAATCTCTAATGGTTTGTACTTTGTCATCGAAGAAATTTGCAAATAGGTCCGGAAGGTCTAGTGGAGAGAAGGTTGTTGGAAGTGGTGTACATTTGTTCCTTGACATTAGTTTGTTAGTTATCTCGAAGAGCTCTTTGCAGCTGGAACTCTCCGTGATCTTAGTACTGTAGTGGGATAATTTGGCTAAATGGACTATGTTTGTGACGATCTTCTTAGCAGCTTCATAGGTTTGTTTATGAATAGTGAGTCTGGTGGAAAGCCAAAGCCTCTCTGCTTTTCGGCGATGTCGTTTAGCAGTGCGAAGCTGGTCCCTAACACTGCTATACCATGGAGAACACTTTTTTTTTATTGATACTCTGCATTTGGTTGCTGAGGCATGTTTTTCAAGCAACGAACGCAGGCAGTTATCAAGTTGTTACGCTGTTGGATGCAAGAAAGTTGTTATATTTCTATCAATCAAATCAACTACTACAATGATTAAAAATATTGCTTAAACAATAGTGAAATAATAACAGAAATACAAAAGTTTGACACTACGTGAATTAACTCTGTAATTTGCATAATGAAAACCCCTGTCAACAGTGCTACAAGAATTAAATGTTGCTTATTAATAAATTTGTTGTACTTTTGAATTAACTATTGTCGAATATGTGACACAATTTTGACGAATATAGAACTAGCTGCTAACGATTAATGAACGAGAAACAGTGTGCACTGTTTGTATGTTATTCCCAGTTAGATTACTAATTACAAAAGTGGACACTGTGTTAGTCCCAGTTAGGACGCTAAATGCAAGGACGCACTGTTTGTATGTTAGTCCCGGTTAGAAAACTTATCGTGATGGCGCACATTTTGGATGTTCGACCCAGTTAGGATTCTCAATGCAGGTGTGCTCTGTTTATATGTAAGTCACAATTAGGATAGTAATTGTGAGTGTGCACTGTTTGTCCGTTACTTTTAGTTGGGACTATAATTGCATGTGTGCACTGTTTGTATTTTAGTCCCAGTTGGGACCCTAATCTCAAGGTGCGTATTCTATGTATGTAAGTCTCAGGATAATAATTGCAAGTGTGTCTTTGTGTATATTAATCCCAGTTATGGTATTAATTTTAAAAAGTGTATAATGTTCCAAATATATTTTGTATGGACAATGATTAATTGCTTCCTTTAAATATGGCTGTATCATAAAATACATGGACCGGACACCGTCTATCTAAAACACAGTGTAAATAATAATGTAAATCTAAGCAAGTCAACATTTCCATGTATAATCTTAAGAGGTAATTATGTACTTGTATCTTAACATCAGCTGAAAATTCAAATTTTGATTTAATCAATTATCCAAGAAAGTCAACACATCCTTGTATGATCTTGCCGGTCCTCTCCTCTCGAATTTCCACAGTCAACTCAGTTCCAGAAAAAAATCAACTGAACAAGGAGTTTCATATCAGTTGACAGATCGAATTCTGTCAGTACCGCATAAACATGTCCGAGACATATGCATCCTTCTTCATCCACAAACTGAGGATTGGGTTTGGTAGAGGCATATACAGGAAGAATAACTTGTCTGACTCCTTTCCCCGGTGGATAATATTCTTGGGACCTCGGATTGTTCCCAATCTCGACCACGTCTCCGCGTGTGATGTGTTTATTAAATAAGTTGTCTACATACTCAACCCCATCAACTACGATTTTTTTCCGTGCTGGATGAACTCGTTCTTTAAAGAGCATCATTCTTTCAATGCCATAGGTATACCTACACACACGCTTTGATATTTTGTCTGGGCTATGGCCAAACATCACAGCTCCCATTACTACTGCCAATGATGGCTCTGGAGGAATTATTACCATGTCACCAAACTTTGTACGCATCTTTCTCTGTAAGTAGGGCGATTCAGAAAATCCACCCACCATTAGAATGTACGAAACCTGGGGTAACTTTCGAAGAAGAGTTTGAACCTCATGCTGGATGTTTCTAATAGCTCCATCAAAGAAGGTCTGAAACAATTTCGAGGATATGTTTAAACTCCCATATTTGAGTGAAAATTTGCCATTTTTTGGATGCTGCCTTATTGATTCATCTATCGATTGGTCTATCTCTTCTTCTAACAATTCGACTAGCTCGGGGGGGGGGGGGGGGGGATTTTGATAGAAATACCTCGATGACTTGAGCCGTCAAGACATTATTTTTTCTATCAAAGGCTTCAAGTAGGCCTAAATAGTCCTCCAAGTGCTGATCCTTGTATTTCTCAATTATATCTGCACCAAAAATGCTTCTGAAGAACGTTAAGGACTCACTGTCGACCATTGTTCCACCATAAGGTCCACCGCACGCCTGATGCACTTCCCCTAAGCTTCCGTCACCCAAGATCTGGTGGCATGTGATGTCTGCTGTTCCGCCTTGAATGAAAAGAACACATTCCTTTCATATGCAATATTCGTCTTTCTTTATGAAGGACATATTCGATGAAGATGACTAAGAACAACATGGAGTTGTTTTAATCTGGGTAAGGGGGAAGTTTTTATTCGTTTATCGGTTATTTTTAATATGTAACATCGATGTGAGCAAGAAAATTGATAATCTAAAGTTCGACTACCTTCTAAATAAGACCTTTTTATTAAGGTGCAATCAGTGGTCGTAGTGCTGATATAATGAACTAAATTATTGCCAATACGTTAGTTATAGGTTACTTTTTTATGCTGAATCAATACCATCTACATACTGTGTAATGATTATCCTAGTGAAAACAATATGTTGAAATTAATGTTGTCTTGAATTTTGCGCTTACAATTAAGATGTAGCAACTGTAACATACCTACAATAGTAGCAATATCAGTGAAAACGTTTTGCCAAAAACTTAAACATGTCCGGGGTATACGCAAAGTTTGATACAATTCACACACACACACACACACACACACACACACACACACACACACAATTGTTATTTACCTCCAATATCAAGCACTATATATTTCCTGCCTCTGATACGTTCTTTGAGTACATCACTTTTCATACCGTATACTGCTGCTGCTTCCGGCTCAAGTGCCAAGGTCAAAAGGTCATTAGAGATACCAGCCTGAAGAAAACTAGACGTGAGACTGTGCTGGATAGATATATATAGCAGTATATAACAGTCATATTAGTAATTAAATATTTGGATATAGCCTGTACCAATCATAGTACTATATATCTATCTGGATCTATATTAGCTTGTAGCAGTAATAGTAATAATCACCTACCTGAGTCTATAGCAACTTGTGCAGTCATAGTAATGCTCATCTACCTGGTTCTATAGTAGTTTGCAGCAGTCATAGTAACAGTCATCTACCTGGATCTATAGCAGCTTGTAGCAATCATAGTAATAGTCATCTACCTGGATCTCTAGCAGCTTGTAGCAATCATAGTAATATACATTTATCTGGATCTATAGCAGCTTGTAGCATTCATAGTAATAGTCATCTACCTGGATCTATAGCAGCTTGTAGCATTCATAGTAATAGTCATCTACCTGGATCTATAGCAGTTTGTATCAGTCGCAGTAAGATTCATCTACCAGGATCTCTAGTAGCATGTAGCAGTCATAGTAATATACATTTACCCGGATCTTTAGCAGCTTGTAGTAGTCGCAATAATGGTCATCTTCCTGGATCTATACCAGCTTGTAGCAGTCATATTAATAGTCATCTACTTGAATCTATTAGGGGCCCCAAGTGGTCGAGTGGTCTAAAGCGCTATCCGTTACGGATCACTGCCATCTCACTTTTGTCTGCAAGGATTCGAGTCTCAAATTCAGCCAATGTGGGTATATGAGAAAGATTGCCAGTAGCTTCTCGTGGGTTGGTGGATCTTTCAGGGGTTTTCCAGGATCTTCTCCCACTAGTAATACTGACCGCATTGTATAGTCTATCTTGTGCTGAAAAACGGCGTTAAATCATGAAAAAAGAAAGAAAGAAACAAACAAAAAACCAGGATATATAGCAGTTTGTAGCAGTCATAATAATAGTCATCTACCTGGATCTATAGCATCTTGTAGCAGTCGCAGTAATAGTACTCTACCTGGATCCATAACAACTTGTAGCAGTCATAGTAATATTCATCTACCTGGATCTCTAGCAGCTTGTAGCAATCATAGTAATATACATTTATCTGGATCTATAGCAGCTTGTAGTCGCAGTAATAGTCATCTACCTGGATCTATATAGAAGCTTGTAGCAGTCATAGTAATAGTCATCTACCTGGATATATAGTTGCCTGTGTAATCATATTAATAGTCATCTACCTTTATATATAGTCTCCTGTAGCAGTCATATTAAGTGTCATCTACCTGGATATATAGTAGGCTGTAGCAGTAATTAATGGTCATTTATTGGAATCTATATTAGCTTGTAGCAGACATAGGAATATTCATCTACATGGATCTATAGTAGCTTGTAGCAGTCATAGTAATATTCATTTATCTGGATCTATAGGAGCCTGTATCAGTCCTATTAATAGTCATCTACCTTGATCTATAGTAGACAGTATCAATCGTGTAATTGTCATCTATCTTTATCTATAGTCTCCTGTAGCAGTCATATTAGGATCTATAGTAGCCTGTAGCAGTAAGTAATAGTCATCTACTTGAATCTATAGCAGCTTGTAGCAGTCGCAGTAATAGTCATCTACCCATATCCATAACAGCCTGTAGCAGTCATATTAATAGTCATTAACCTTGATCTATAATAGACAATAGCAATCATGTAATAGTCATCTACCTTTATCTATAGCTGCTTGTAGCAATCATATTAATAGTTATCTATTTTTATCTGAAATAGCCTGTAGCAGTCTTATTAAGAGTCATCTACCTTTATCTATAGTTGCCTGTAGCAATCATATTAATAGTCATCTACCTGGATCTGTAGCAGGTAGTAGCAAAGTTAACTGTATCTATTCACCCAGTGTTAATCATAGCGATAGTTATCTTAGTTAAATGGCTCATGATTATAATTTTAGAGCACTTCATTTGCTGCAGACTGGATTTGCAAGAACTCCACAAAGATATTTAAATAAAATTTTTGTTTTTATATTTTATGTTCTGTTCTTCGTGATTGATACAATGCACTGTACAGTCACACAGGGTTAATATAAAAAATACACAGAATTATGCGCGAATAAACACATCTAGTACTTTTATTTTTCTATAATTATGGTAAATTTATGTTTTTTGTTTGTTGTTGTTTTGTTTCTTTTATTCATCGGGCTCTTGTCCCATATCTGCAGGATCTTGAATCTTTCATTACTTATGTTTTTCGGGAATGGCACAGGTGACATCATTTTTAATCGTGCCTGTTTTATCATGATACAGAGAATTTCAAAACATGCAAGCACTCGGCATACAATTATCTGTTTTTTTACCCTTGCCAACTTGATAATACATACGTACACAGACATCCCAATATAACATTACCAGGGTTTAACCACCATGTGGATAGAGCCATTATTAAAAATTCATACTGTAAAAGCCAGTATCATTAAAAGAACCAACTATTTAATAGTATTGTAATATGTCTGGCATTATATCATGCTTTGATACCTCGTTGGCGGCCTCCCTCATGAATTGCTTAGAACTATCGTTCCAAATGGCCGGGACCGTCAACACCCAGTGAATATCCTCAAATGATATATGTTCTTCCCTAGAGTTAATGAAGTCGAGAAGATGCTTTTTCAGGTATAAGATTGCGACCGAAAACACCTTTAAGGCTTGCAGCTTCTTTCCATTGAAGTCCTCTATTACCATGTCTCTAGATAATGTCTGAATAAGAAATGGAGCGCATGCTATGTATTGTCTGCATGATAATATAGAACAATTTTCCTACTGCAGAGATTTTACTGTATTTACAAGTACGTGGAACATTACATTGCTTTCGTTTCAGACATGTACTAACATTACACTTGACCCTCTCATAATGAATGAACTTCAGAAGCTACAATAAATTCACTATTTGTAAATGTGTTTGGGGAGTTTTGCGGTAAAATATATGATTTGCGCTTAATATATTCTCATCATTTTCTCCGTTAACTTTAGATTATCATATTCGTGCAGTATTTTTCCTTACTGCACGTCTTAATATTCCAAAACACGTGAAACTCAAAATATTATATGAAGATACTCAACTTTCTTGCACAATAAAAAGATTTTATGTCGGCAGCAGGGATACAATAACTGGTCGGTAAATCTAAATTTTAGTGATTATATTAGAGTCATGATTTTCTGTCTGTCATAGTAGGTAAATACTACATATGACCCAAAATTTAAATAGTTGTTGGCAAATAAATATTCAAGCTTCACTTCACAGAAATTTCCAATAAAATTTGTCTATACAAGCCTGTCGACTATAAAATATATTTTAGTATAATATTTCATATTAATTACTTGTTTAAAAACATTCAGTTATACGCCTTTTCAGTAAAGTGACAAGTTAACAAACATTAAAATAACTAAGGGAAATAACTACAAACTGAATAAGGGAAATAACTACAAACTGAATGCGTTTTACACGGCTATTTTACAAGTCAAATATTTTCCACATATATTTTGACTGTCACGATTTCAGTGACATACATATCCAGGCAGTTGTCTATCGGACTCTTTCATGGCTTTTAAAGACATCTTTTAAAATTAAATTTATATCAGCAGTTTTTAATAATCCTTAATATTGTACCATATGTACCTCTAGTGCCCTCCCCTCTGACCTTTCTAGCATCCCTCTCCGATTGTCCAGATAAAAATAACCTACTTAAAGCTGTTATGTTCTATTAATTTCATATATCATTGTTTTACTTAATATAGACTACTTCTATGAGCGGATGCTAGTTTGTTCGTTACTTTTAAAAGAACATCCTAAACATTGCGTCCAAAAGTGTAATATTTCATTGAAAAATACTAATACCATTATGCTCTTTCTATTTATATTTTGAAAATTTACACCTGGTCCAAAAATATACAATCCTCTTTTGCATAACCTTCTGAAATTTGATTTGTATATATATGCATGCATATGTGCATGCATGTGTATGGATGTATTGATGGATGGACGGATGTATGCATGCATTTATATATGTTGTTATGTTGTTGGCTTGACTTCGCTTGCGAAGATTTAGGAATTGGGATGTCCACGTCTATTGCGCGCGCGCTGATGGCTGATAAGCCCAATGTGTGACAGGCACGTACGTCCACAGAGGCTGCAAGGGAATGTCTGGGTTGGTTATGGTGTTTGCTGCCGATAGTTTTCGGGATTAATTCGCCATCGTTTTTCCTCCAAGCTGGTCCGTCTATTTTTTTGTTCAAAAGAAGCAGTGGCCCCGTAAACTCTACTTCGCCAGCTTTCACGGTAAGAAAGCTTGTGATGCCCATTAAAAGTGATCGATGACACACTTGGTGAGGGTCTTTTTCAAGTCGTTATATCTCTTACGAGGTGTCCCACTATCACGGTGACCAGTGGACATCTCACCATTCAGCGTTGTCTTTGGCAGGCGATGATCCTCCATCCTGGACACGTGCCCTGCCTAGCCTATCTGTTTCTTCATTAGCATTGCCTCGACGCTGGTGATCCCTGCTTGTTTGAGGACTTCAGTGTTGGTGACTAAGTCACTCCAGTGGATGTTGACGATGGTGCTGAGTCAGCGCTGATGGAAGCATTCAAGGATGCGGAGGTGGTGGCTGTAGGTGACCCAGGATTCGGCACCATATAGGAGGGTTGTCAGTACGACATCTCTGTAGACGCCGATCTTTGTACCTCTCTTGAGACTGGCATTTGTACCACACTCGTTTAAAGAGTCTGCCGAAGGCGCTGATTGCCTTGGCTAGTCTGTTGTGTATTTCTTTGCCGATCTTAACATCAGAGATATCACACAGCTCACGTAGGTGAACTGGAGAACTACATTCAGCTCTCTTTGTCATTGAAGATGCTAGGTAGCTGTTACTCTTCCTTGGGTGCAGGTTGGTGAACTACCTCAGGTTTCGTTAGGCTGACATCAATACCAAAGAGTTGGCAAGTTTCTGCAAAGCAGGATGTTACGTGTTTTAGGGCAGCTTCTGTGTGGGCAACAAGGGCAACGTCATCTGCAAAAAGAAGTTCTCTAATCAGTTTTTTCAAGGTCTCGTTGTGGGTCTGAAGTTGCCTTAAGTTAAAGAGGTTGCTATCAGTACGAAATAGGATATAGATGCCATCTTCGTCATCGAGGTTTTCTGTTGCTTTTTGGAGCATCATGTTGAAAAAGATTGAGAACAGTGTGGGGGCTAAAGCACGTCCATGTTTGTAGCCATTTACAATGGGAAAGGTCTGTGACAGGTCGTTATTGTTTCTGACCTGATCAAGCTGGTCTTCATGCAGCTGGATCCTCATGGTAAGGAACTTGGGAGGACAGCCGAGTTTTTCGTGGATTTTCCAGTCCATTTCTGCTCACCGTGTCGATTGCCTTCGTCAGGTCCACACATGTGACGTATAGTCCTTTGTTTTGTTCTCAACATTTCCCCTGGATCTGTCTCGGGACGAACACCAATTGTGCCCCTGTTGGTCCTAAAGCCACTCCGTGGAGCATGTTCTTCTGCAACGATGGGCACCAGTCTTTTCAGCAACACTCGAGCAAGGATTGTGCCTGCAATGGAGTGCAGAGTTATCACACGGTAGTTTGAGCTGCCAGACTTTTCCGCCTTGTTGTTGTACAAGGTGATGATGACTGCATCTCGGAGGCATTGTTTAAGTTTTCCTTGCTCCCAGCAGCAAATGAATCCGTAAAGTTTGGTTTGCTGGGCCTCCACGCTTCCATATCTCTGGTGGGTGGGATACCGTCTTTTCCAGCAGCCTTTCCTGTCTTCAGCTGTTGTATGGCTTTTACAGTATCTTGCAGTGTAGGTATCTCATTGGTGGCTGTTGTGTGATGCGATCAATAGCTGTTTCTTGCTAGTACTGAGGAGGGCGTGGAAGTGCTCTGATGAGCGGTTTATGGCAGATGACCTGTCAGTGAGTAACTCTATGCCATCTGCACTCCGTAGGGGGCTCTGTATTTGGAAGGGAAGACCAACGCTTCATAGAACACTTGT
This sequence comes from Unio delphinus, assembly GCA_029339505.1. Taxonomy (NCBI): domain Eukaryota; kingdom Metazoa; phylum Mollusca; class Bivalvia; order Unionida; family Unionidae; genus Unio; species Unio delphinus. The sequence goes on along the minus strand of JAQISU010000138.1, from coordinate 4,670,889 downwards.
AGTTACCTGTGTCAGCGTACAGCTGGGTTCTTTCTGCAAGCTTTGTCCAACATTCATTTTGTATGTCTCGGAGCCTGGTCTGGAGGGAACTGCAGATAAGGCAGACGCATGCTTTATTCTGTGGACAGGATGGTTGAGCGAGATGGGTTTTGTACAATGATATCTTTTTGGCAAGCAGTTCTTGGATTTCTTGGTAGTTTTCATTAAAACCAGCCTTTGTTTTTCTTAGTGGGGAATCCAGGTATTCCTTCTGAGGTTTGCACAATGGCAGCTTTGATATGGTTCCACATAACTTCCGGAGTTAGATCTGACGGAAAATTAGGTTCTTCAAATCTAGACTGCAGGCTCTCTTGAAAATCTGCATTGAGGTCAGCACACAAAAGGTTTTTGATTTTGAGCGTCCTTCTCTGTGTACTTCCTTTTTGTCTGGGCCTGGGCTTGAAGTGGAGGTCGAGTTTGCATCTAACACATATATCCAACACATAATTTGTATTATGATATCTCAATTTACACTATTTAAATCTGCCAATTCAAACACCTTTATGTTCTGTTAATCACTAAAGATGGTAAGTATTTAGAGCTTGGGGTGTATTGGTTTCTGAAATTTTGAATACACCTGCATTTACATGGTTGTTACTTAAAACATTATGTTGCAAGAAAAAGTCCTGTTGTGAATACATTTTGTGAAACTTGGACAATCCAATCCATATACTTAGAAAATCTCACTTCTATCAATCATAAATTGAAGAAATTCAAACATTGACTGCTTTGGCGAAACGTTTTAAGTTTAGTATAAATTAATACTAAAATATATGGTAATTTGTCATGATTTTCTTTCTTTCTAGTGTGGATTTGGTTCGCATAGCAACCAATTAACTGGTCCCCTGCAAGCCGAAAAAATTACCATCCCTGCAAGCCGAAAAAAGTACCATCCAGAGTGCACCAATTTCCCACTATAAAGAATTTTACTATTTCACAAAAAGTCGACTCAAAAGAGCCAAATTATTGAAATAATGGCTAAATCCTGTCTAAATCAGTCAGTTCAACTTCGAGACTCGGTAAAGGGTTAATTAATTTTCAAGCTTGATGATTTCGTCATAAAAAGTTCAATTCTTATAATTACAAATAATTCACAGCATATAATAAATCTCAAGAAATTAATAAAATATGTTTTTTTTTTAAAATGTTTACGAATAAATATTGTCAAAACACGTGGGACACATAAATAGTTTCTTTCTGGTAAACTAAACATTTTCAGTTTTCTGCGTTTTATGATGTGATTTTAACCAATACAAATACTTTGTTACAAAGGTTTGTTAAAAATGTTAAGTTATTTCGTATATTGGATTATCTAAGGAGTTTAATATCAGCTCATACACACTGAATCTATACAAATTTCAGTAACAACAACTCCCCTTCCCCATTTCACTGACATTAACAGAAGAGTAACACTTGACCAAGAATCGAGAAAGCGCTGTTTCATACTTGAGTGACGGACTAAATATCTCTGCGACACGTGATCGGTGGAATGCCATTTTGTCTTGTGTCTGTATGCAACAATTTCAAATTCTTATTCGCCCTACGGTACCTAGTGTACACAATATTATTAACCACCATTAATACTGGCCGCCATGTATAGCCTATATTGTGCTAAAAAATGGCGTTAAACCAAAAAAAAAAATACCCAAACAAACAAACAATATTATAAATGTATCAATAACTATCAATAACGGTACAAAAAATTAAATCGTTCGAAATAGACTTTGGTTAATAATTGTTTTTAACCAAAGTTTATTTCGAGCGATCTAATTGTTTCACCTAAAACCAGTGTTAAGTGTTATACTTGTAAAGGATCATAAAGGGGCTGACTTGCATGCAAAAGTTAGATTATAATATAACGATATGTATATTATGAGAAAATAAAGTAGCACAAAGTAGGTTTATGTTTTCCATATAGAGAAATACGTTTATATTCAAGTAGTAATATCAGATAAATGGGATATAGAATAAACACTCGAGACCCAAACGGGAATTTAACTTGGGAGAGGCACTTGGGTGTCAAGGGGAATTTAACATATGAAATACTCTTGAGCTTGAAGGGGAATTTATATCGTACGAAAGTATACGCTGTTGAGAGTCGAAGGCTTTAACAATATCAACAATTCCAGGCTTGTAGGCTGAAACAATGGACGTATTGGGTGGAATTTAAACATGAGTGTCACTTGAACGACAAGGGGAATTTGGGAATTTAACATGGCAGAGCCGATTGAGTTTCAAAATAAATTTTTAACATTGGATAAACACTAGGGTGTATACGATCAAAAAGGGTTGATGGGCTCAAAAAGGAATTGGTAAGGGTTTTAAGGCTGAGCTGAAAACAGAAACATACATAAACACAAAGACACTACAGCATGAAGGGAAATTAACATGAGAGCTGCAATTGGGGACAAAATCTGCACTTTGTCCCTTTGAGTTTGGAGCCAACTCAGACGTATGCCTAGAGAGTGAAACGTGGCGTCACAAGCAGTAGATAGGTGAGTCGGATTAAGGTCAATTTTAACAATGTTACTATGTATTGCACTTGATGCCACTTGCAAATGACACACTGAAAATTCAATGTGAAATAAACTTTTCTCACACATGCGACAGAGAAATGTAGCAGTTTTGCTAATCTAACTTTTCTTTTTTTTTCTCATCCATTTGACAAATATAGCAGTTTTATAACCTTTTCTTATCTCAGTCTAGTCATCTCAGACCAGTCGTCTGAGTCAAGGTGTCCACGCGCTCAGAACTACTATTTTAAAAAAAAATCCTTGGTGTCTTCTGCTGTGCCTGACGTAGTTGTTCTAAAACAAACAATAATAACAACAAATATATCAACCATAGTAATTTAAGGTAAATACATCTTTGAAAATACACTGTACAGAAACATTTCAAGAGAGACAAAGACATACACGCAAACATGTCGATGTTTTTTTTTCAATCCCGGACATAGAGACCTATGACCCCAAGGCAGTTAACTCAGGGCCCCTAGCCAATTAAGAGTCGGGGCCCCTTATTTGGTAATTTAGCAACAACAACAAAAATTCCTCAGCGTCCTCAATGTGTAACATTTGGGCCCATGGCCGGGGCCCCCTTCGAGACTGTGGCCATAGGATGCTGCCTAGTTTGCTAGGTAGAAGTTCGCCGATGGCTTTTTTTGGTATTATGCTAATTCGTTCCACCCATCATTGTCAATTTTATCCTATATGTAGCCCTAGCTCAGTACATCTTCAGGTCAGCGTCATTAAATGTAGCTAAAGCAACCTAACTGTTTTGACATAGTACGTATGAAATAAATTATACTGTTAGCTACATTTAATGATGCTGACCTGAAAATTGATTTTACTACAGATAGGATACAATTCTCAATGCTGTGTGATGCACTCATCTATGCACACAGACTATAGACCCATACACTTCATAGCCTCCCAACTCTCTTAACAACTAAGGAAAACTTAGAAATAGCCAGTATTATGTCAATCATGCTTTATTCTAATTTTCTTAAGCATCTCCACTGTGCCCCAGTTCAATCAGAAATATACCTGCAATATTTAGTGACAAATAATGCTCTTTCCAACCAGAAAGAATCGTTTATCCGTTAACACACTAATCCAAAAGCAAATTTCACTGCATCACTTGCCATATTTCCAGACAGAAATATACGTTTTAAAAGAATCTGTGAACTTTAAAATTTAGCACAATTGGCATCCGCTAGGGTCCATATCTGGAGAGCATTTAATCGGGGTGGGGGTGAGGTAGTTTTTTTTCCAAATTGGAACTGATGAAATGAAACGGTTTCTTGTACTAAGTGCAAATTATTTATTGTCAATTTCATATAAAAAATATATTAAATGCGATAATACCGCATAACTATGCGACGTTTTATGTTGTTATTTTTCTTTGCTCACGTGAATAAACTGTACTTCGGATGAAACGATCACACCACATCCCGCATTAACATATCTGTATTCATGCGCCGCATGTAAACATTGAAACGTGAACACTAGTGAAGAGTTCTTTTTATTTTAAAGGGAAATATTGGGTGATAAAAATAATATAGGCTGGGCTTTTTTAAAAAAAAAGCAAGACAAGGAAATTCCCGTTGCGGGGTTACATTATATGTCTCTCCACGAGGCTTACGCGAGTGGGGAGACATATAATGTAACCCCGTGACTGGGATTTCCTTGTCTTGGTCCAAATCCCAACATTGATTATATATAACCTAGGCTGTAGCCTTTCTCCATTGCAGAGCAGAAAATTCTTGAGTGAGAATTTTGAATAATCTGTTAAGTATTTGTCCATTATTCTTTCCACACTACATACTGCATTGGCACAATACGTTTTGAAACGAAACAAAAATATTTCATACTTAGACATTGTAATCTAAGGTTGGGTCAAAACGGATTGACACGTTTCACTAAAACAAAGTCGCTTCACAAAATTCAAGCAATCCGCAGTCTTTCCTCTAACCAGAAGCGTTCTTGAGCAGTGTGAATCTAAGCGAGATGTTTTGAATATGAATGAAGCCACGAAGACAATGTATTTTGGTGTGTATGTTGCAGCTACGAAAATGTTTCCAGCAAAGAATGATTTTAACTTGGATATAGCGATTTCCTATCGCAAAAATTGTTACCGGCATTCAGCCTTCATCGCCTTCTTCTGCGTTACCAAATGTAGAGAACTTTAGACAGAAACAAATGAAAAATTGGATAATTTTTTCCAACAGCGGAAAGAATCAGAACGAGTTCTTATGATTCAACATCAGCAAGAGGAGAAAAACTAAAACGTAAAGAAGAAAAAAAATAATGTGTGAGGGAGCAGGGAAAGAAAACGATGGTGAAAATTAAACAACGGGCGTGCTACAAGAAATTTCGGGAGAGTTAATTTATTCGAAATAGATGTTATCAGACTTCTTAACTAGACCCAAAAGAACGAGATCTTCACGCGCTAAGAACTCTAAATCAGCCGTCACTACCTTTACACTGGCTAGCACTGAGATGCCTGCAGCAGTGACCACTACCAAAATAATTACAGTAGCAGGAGATGAAGTAAGACTTGGATATGGTAAGAACTTAAGACAGTTAAAACTCATCATGTCCCGTCAAATTGAACAAATACCATACTGTCGTTTTCAGGTCCACCCAAATCTCTTGAGAAAAGGAACTACTAAACAAGATTACCAAAATGAAGTAAAAACCCAGTCCCTTTTCACATCATGTTTAAAAAGCGTGTGAGTGGACAGCGAGGAAAAGTATTATTGATTGACGACATTCGCTGTATCAAACACATGAAAGCAGAAACGAGTATGGCCTCCAGACCACAACGCTTTACCGTACCGACACAGTGAGCTAGAGTATAAAAATATTCTAAGACGGCAGTCCCGAAGAAGGATGATTACTTCGACACAGCAAAGAATGCTAATTTCCCGTGTTTTTGACAGATTATTGCGATCGTGCCAGTCGATCGAACATGTTTTGAAAAAATGACCTAAGGATAGGAAACGATTATCTATTCCAAACATTTAAGTTAGAACATGATTTGTCTACGATGAACCTGATGCCTAACTGGTATACGAAGTACATTTTTATTCCGTTGTGGTTTGATGTACCTATAGACAGTATCTATAAAGATTCAGCTAGATGGTCTCAGCACTGTCCTTACCTTTCGTGTGCTGTTCCACCGATCACACTATGGTACATTTGCGGCAGTACCTTAAAGAAGGTAGTACATTTCGTTTTCAAGTGGAAGAACAAAAAGAAGACTTCAAAGACCAGGTATAGAAGACTTACAAGATAAATTTCACTGATATGCGAACAAGGGGTTGAAGTTTAGTAATAAATTCAAGTGCAATGTTGTGCCTTGCGATAGCATCGATGTCATACCCTGCGACATCCTCGATGCAGCAAACCACTGCTGCTTCTCTAGTACTATTACTGCTACTCTTACCACCATAGAAAGTGATGATGTGCGTGTACCATCCGACGTGTGCGAAAACAATGTATTTACTAATCGACTATCATACCTTGTATGCATTTACGCATACAGTATTATAGCTCTTATTCCATCCGTTACGAGAAATTAAATAATCCACGGTGTAGTCATTAACTAGTCGCGCATGCACGAATCTGCGAAGACGACTCATATCTCAAGATCAATCAAATCAAGTCTGGTCATTCATCGATGACTCGTCAACCAGTAAATATATCTGAAAATATTGGTAAACTGATAGAGGCTCACGCGTATTTGCAATAACGCAGGTGGAACCTGATCAGGGATCCATAGGAGCTGGAAAACGTGAGGATGATAAAAGTAAACCAAAACCTAATAGAAGAGGTCTTGAGTAAAGAAATAAAGGATTGAGGATCGAGAAAGTAGACGGAGAAGTATATACAACAGAAACAGCAGAGACATTACCAGTAAGAAAGATGCTTTAATGACTGTCGAGTGGACAGTTTCATTTTCTTTCGTAATCTCAGCGAGAGGGGTCAGTCCTTGCTGACATTAGAGAAATTTCAAAATCAAAACAGCCCTTTAAAGGCTACCCAGATTTCCAGAAAAGAGAATTATCCATTTGCCAATTTCTGTATGTATTTTGCTTGTTTGTGAGTGTCTTTTCTTTTGTTCTCAACAATTTCCATTTCTTTCTCCTGTGTAGTATAGTTGTATGCCTATAAATACTTCCTACCCTAGCTTGAGTAATAGCGAGTGGTTTTGTATGTGCATGTATATATTTGTTTTTGCCTTCTTCCCAAACAACAATCCTTTCATTCACTAGTGTGTGCTTTTATGTAATGGTATAGTGTGCTTGCTTACTTGTAATTAAAAAAAGAGTTGCGATGGAATTTTTATTTAAGGTCCGCGCCATATATTTCTTCCATGTTAGAGTCTTGTAAGAGGTGTGTAGTTTGTGTACGGAATGTTTTCCTTCATGTCCGTTCATCTCTCAAAAAATAAAACGATGCATACGTCAGTCTGACTACCACGTACAGGACTAACTCAAACTCCCTCCCCATATGGGAATAAAGCCGTCGCTGAAAAGATAAATATCCAAATAATGAGTAGAGCAGAAACGTTAGTGTTATTCCAGATGCACTTGGAAAATGTTCGTAGCCTCCTGGACGAGCTGTCCATGGATACTTTCGCAGAAGAAACGTATATAGAGGAGGAGGAGAAGGAAGAAGAAAAATGCCTAATCCTTCTGATGAGCTCAATTTGCAATGTAAAGAAAATTATCCTTTCAGAGCTAACAAGATCTCTAGAAAAAAACTAAACATTTTGAGAGAAAAAATAATGTATGCATCTGTTTGTGTGCGTGTGTTTCCCAATACAAAAATACCTTTTTTCTTCTCAAAAATGTGTGTCTGTATGAGAGGATTACGTTCTGTGACTATACACACTTATTAATTTGTGTGATAATGTGTGTTTGGTTTGGTTATTGTGAGATGAAATGGTACGAAAATAAATCCGACTAGAAGGATATACTATTTCCAGATTATATTCAATCTCTAGTCTTTCATTGGTGTGAAAGACAAGTGCTCGCCATCTTCACAACTCGTACTGCTCGATGAGTTTTCCGTCTCAAGAACTAGATTAGGAATGCCAGAAACTTTGTTAGTTTGGCGGGTAATTGAATTTAATAACCGTGAAGCACGGGAATCATGTACCGCGATCAATCACTCACTCGCCCACTCATAACACGCACATTGGAACACAATTCCTGTGTCACATACTCCCTCCCTACGTGTAAATGTCTCCTGACATTTAGTAAATGTTTGCTTGCCGCATAGAAACTACAATAACAATAGCCATTCGGAACTATCATTCAAGTCTTTTGGAGAAAAAAAAACTTTTAAAAAAAACTTTACGATAGCTATTAAATGATTACAATTACACAGATTACTCTCCCCGCAAACTATACATAAAACCCTGAAATTGGGACTACAATTAATCACCTAAAATAATGTTTGAATTGTCATCCTGAAATATCTTGCAGTATTTCATTTACACTGCAGTATTTCATTTACATGAAAGGGGGTCTTCTGCATCGCTCCAGCAGCTGACTACTGCAAAAACCAGGCCTAAACTATATAGATAGATCTCAGCAATTCACACATAGTAAACCATTTGCTAATACATCCACTGGCCTAGCAGGTTGGGTGGTGTTTGGTGTCTGTTTGAACGCCACAGCGGTTGCTGACCTGCGTCTTTCTGTTGTGGCACCGGTGGGCTTGGATCAACCTTACAGACTGGAGGTCCGGGTCTCCATCTAATTTGGTCGGGCTTCGAACTGACCTATTGACAGTTACTTTTGGGGGATCGAAATGAGTACTCTCAAGTGAGTCGTGAGAGGGAGCAGTAAAATGATTCCGGGGTTCACTGAAACTACTGCCATATGCCTAGACCTACTGGCTTGAAAGTGTACGCTTTCAAGAGGCTGGATAATATGGGGATTGATAATAGATCGTGATCTACTACAGCGGCAGTTTGTATAGACGGAATTGAAAATTATCCCTCCTAGACCAACTGAGTCGTCTTTGTGGTATAACATACCGGTCGGAGTCCGAATCAGTACTCGAAGATTCCCAGAGTTTGGCTCAAAAGGGGTAGCTTTTGGTACACCCGATTTCTTCCGAAACTCTTTCGTATGGTATGGATGACAAGGAAGGTAGTCAAAGGACAAAATCATATCACTATGCAATATGCGCGTGGATTTCGAACCCTCGACTCTCTTTACCTTGTACATAGGTATATCTATATTCGGGATTCATATCACCTGATATACATCCTTGGACCATTTGTCAGTTAGTTTGTCATTTCCTTTCAGTCCAACCTTGCGCACTACGACTCGACCCTCTGCTTCAAGTTTGGACTCTTGGACATTTTTATCGTACTGGATCTTGTTCTTTGCATGGATTTTGCTCGACTCCCTCACCGAGGCAGTGTAAGCAGCTTGGAGGGGGTGTTTCAGTTTCTCCACGTACTCGTGAGGCTTTAAAGTAGCCTCGCCACTATCTGGTAGGCGTCGACCAAACGAAGCGAGTACCACCCAAACATAAATAAATGGGGCGAGAATCCGGTGCAATCATTCTTTGTAGCATTATATGCGTGAATAATTAGAGTAATGTAAGATGTTCAGTCTTGTTGTTGCTCATCCTCCAATGTCACAAGCATTTATAGAGTTTCATTGAAGCGCTTGCAGGTACCATTCCTCTGAGTGGAACATGGAGGTGTGAGTCTTTTTTATGTTATCTAAATTGCAAAACTTCTTTCTAACTTTACCCTCGAAACTACGTCCCTGATCGCAATGAAGCCTTGTCGGGAAACTAATATCGAAAGTGCTCATAAAGGGCTTTAGCGGTAGTCTGAGCCGTCTGATTGCGGAAAAAGAACGGCCTGAGCATACCTGGTGAAATGATCAGTTTTCACAAAGATATTTTCAAACCCTCCCTTAGATCGCTCAAGAGACAAAAGTCTATGCAAACGAGCTCCATGGGACGGGTAGTGTAAATTTTGGTTAACTAGGTCGTTTCCCTAACTGGAGTCTTTCCTCTACATTAACCAAGGCCTCAGTTGCCGTTATCTCGGTTACCGTTCCCCCGATTTATTCGTTAGTTGTCTTGGCCCCTTTTTCTATAATGGCATCGGTTGTTATCGCCGTCCTCATCTGTTTATCAAGAGCATTGATTTGAGATTCTAAGCTCTCAACTATTTGTTGGACCCTTAAATCGAAATCTCTCTCCACCTTGCATTTCTCGTGACCTCTTTCTGCCATGGGCTAGTGGAGCAGCAGAGAGGGTGTATCGGACAACATTTTTAGACAAGTTTTCACTGAAATCACGCTTAAAATCAATGAAACCAATGACATCAGACCCAAAAGTCAATGACATCAGGTCCCAAATGTGTGTGTGAATCATGGATTAGGTCCCAAAAAAATATGAAAAAATCAATGAAATTAATGAAATCAAAAACTTTTCAACTATTACATTTTTTGGGAAAAAGGGACTACAACATCGTTGTCACTCACCCTCTCTGCTGCTATGGGTTAACCGAATATTTGATCCAGTCCGATACGATATCGTGTTCGAGGGTCATGTAAATTTATTGTTACAAATCCGTGTGGGGCAGACTGAGCATGACTAAAGAAATTTCTAAATTGATTGAAGTCCACATCAGAACACCATGTCTGCCAAATATTTCGTAGCGTATGTGTATCAACGCCGTTGAATACAGCAAGCATATTACAGTTATCTCTAATCACTTTTGGAATCTGAGTGTAGCGTTGAGTGACATAAATCACATCCGTGTTTTTATGCCTGCCTCTGGAAAATATTCTAGCAGGATTTTTTTGATTATCTAACATGACATCGTCGTATACAACTAAATTGTTGATACTTCCATCGAGGTCATTCACGGATGGCGCCTCGTCAATATCGGTTATAAATTCAATAACATCCTCGCCGGCAATCTCTGAAGCGTTTTCATTAAAATCTTTTAGCACTTCATAGCATCGTTGGTCGTCTACGCTAGGGGCAATTAAATACAACTTATCCCACTTCATCCATCTCATTATTAAATTGAGCAACAATTGCGTCTTGCCGGATCCAGATGGCCCGATTATAATTGCGCGGATAGAGTTTGGTAGCGCTGCATGATGCTTCACTGGTTCTCTTGTTTTAGTCGCTGAAAAATCAATTATATTCATATCTCTATACATAAATTATGGATCTATATTGCGTGAAGTGTAAGGCGCGTACTGGCACAGATGACTTGACGACGATTACAACTAAAAATAACCGATCAGCGCTTTCTGGTAAATGCGTACAGTGTAGTACAAAGAAATTTAGATTTGTTTCTAAACCCAAGGAACCCAAGGAACCTTTAAAAAAAACGAGGAGGTGATATCGCTGCCAAATTAGCAAAACTCCCTGGAACCCCATGGGCAAAATACCCCGGAGAAAAACACCTTCCAGGGTATAGTTATTGTGGACCGGGAACAAGACTTGATATCAGACTCAATGATCAAAATCAGCCCCGACCCGGTGAGGAACCAATAAACGCTATTGATAAGGCCTGTCACCTTCATGATGTTGCTTATAAAAGCAGCAATTTGCAACACAGGCATCTAGCAGATGTGAAATTAATTCATGCGTTGAATTCTATCACTGATAAATCCTTCAAAGAAAAATTGGCCTCCTTTTTGATAAAATCGGCAATGAAAAGTAAATTGATGTTAGGTGCTGGTAATTAATAGCAGCATGGAATCTATTTATTATTCCCCAAGAGGATACTGGAGGGGTAACGCTGCAATCAGTAAACTCGCTAGCGCCGCAAAAGTGAAAAAAACCACTGCGGCTCATTGGTTATCCAAACAGGCACTATGGCAAATTTATCTACCACCGCCTAAACAAATTCAATTCTCGCATTTTGATGTAACCGGACCCAATGAAGTTCATCAGGCTGATCTATTATTTCTGCCACATGATCGTGGTTACAAATATGCGTTAACTGTAGTTGATATTGCAAGTCGATACAAAGAAGCAGAACCGTTAAAAACAAAATCGGCCACTGAAGTCGCTTCTGCATTTGAAAGGATTTATCGACGAGGTCCTCTGCACTGGCCAAATCTGTTACAAGTTGACCCGGGCAAGGAATTTCAGGGTGCAGTGTTATCTACAATGAAATATCACAATGTCGCTATCAGACGAGGGCATACTGCACTGCATCGTGATCAGGCCATTGTAGAACGGTTTAATAAAACCCTTGCTGAGCGGTTATTTGGATATCAATATGCAAAAGAATTCATCCAAGAAAAAAGATCCCGTGAATGGGTGAAGAGATTACCAGGTGTAGTTACCGCACTGAATAACGAGATTACTAGAACCATCAACATGAAACCTATCAACGCGATTAAAAAGAAGTCGATACCTGAAAAACCACAAAAAGATTTCAAAGAACCAATTCTTGGTAGTAATGTCATTGTGAGGTACTTATACGAACCAGGAGAGCTAGAAGGGGATAGAAAAAGGGCTACTGATCCTATTTGGAGCGTCACTACGCATAAGATATCTAGTATAACACGATCTACGGGTAGACCTCCAATCTATAAACTGGATTCAACTGCCCCTCAACGGGGTTTTACTAGATAACAATTACAAGTGATACCCGAGGATACTCAATTGCCACCCCATGGGCTTAACTAGCACCCTTGCGTCTATTGCACTCAAGACAAGTCAACATCACATTATTTCTGACATGACCGAGATTGTTATTTTTTCTGTCTACGGTGAATTGGCGAGGATCCTTATCCGAATACTGCCAACGCATTATACAATTGCAACTCGCGCAGTGATTATTCTGTTGTTTCTTCAAAGTGATTATTAATTCAGCATCAATATCAAATTCTCGTTGTTTTTTTTTGTCCTGTTGTTTGTAACCGGATAGTTTTTTATCAATAATATCATCTATTGTGGTGTCATTATCATCACCAATGATTTCATCATCTCCACTGGCTTCGCCAACGACAATTCTTCGAAGTTGATTTATTTTTCGTACTCTAGACACTGCGAGATAGACTAAATTCGACCATTCTATGCGATTATCTACCATCCAAAGAGTTGTATCCGATATAGTCAATCCCTGTGAAGAGTGTATTGTTGCTGCGTATCCTAGCGTCCACGGGGATTTATTGGCACGCAATGCATCTTCAACAACATTGATATCAACCAGCACAATATCATTTAATACTAAATTCTGTTTTTCACTTTGTCCTGGAATATCAACTTCGATGTTCTGTTTTCGCGTATCCGATGGCCTATAACAAAGAGGCACTGGAAGTGTTGCAAATTTTTGTTTATGCAATTCAAATAACTTCATCTGAAGTGTGTCCCTGACTATTTTTCTACTTGCAATGATTAAATCGTTTGGTCTCCACATTTCCCAGAACTCATTCATGGGAGTTTCCGAAATTATTTCACGGGCTATTTCACATTGGATTCTATCCGGTTGTAATCTAATTAGTTTCTTCAATTCTTTTAATTCATTATCAAGTGATCTGTGATCGGTATCAATTTCTTCATAATAGTCTACAAAACCCTTTAGCCATTCATGGGGGGATGCACCGACAAATGGTGGTGGTTGCCCGTGATCACCGCACATGACGACTTTTGTATTCTTCAATAACAACCACTCAAGAAATATTTTTAAGACATCTTCTGACACTGTGTCTATTTCATCCCAAATGATTATTTCAGGAATAAATTTCTCTCCCATGCGCTCAGGAGTCCATTTATCTCCCTTCCATCGGAAAAAGCTGTGATAAGTGCAAGCATTTACCCCTCTCTGTATCATTTCTCTTGCAAGTCTATGAGTTGGTGTTAGCACAATCATGTTAGAAACGCTAGCGTTTCCACGACGGAATAACTCAATTGCCCGGGTTGTTTTTCCTGACCCGCCACAACCGTTTAAATAAACTGTTTTATACAGGCATATTGGATCAGAAATCGGTGGTGCATTAGAAAATTCTGAACACTGATTGCTTTCTAAGTAATTATTTTCAATGGTAACATCTGCTGATGGAATATAATCATGAATCATTTCTTTCTTAATTCTCCATGATCCCCATTTCTCGTTGCCAGTAGCCTTAAAATCAGCCATTTTGCTATTTATGTAAAATGAATCAGTAGCAACTCTAACTGCGGTGGTAGGAAATCTATTGATCATTGAAAATAAATTAATAGAAGCATAACCAAGCATAGAAGCTCTCAAATGTGTGTACTGCGGATGGTATCCATCAGTGTAAGTAACAATTGTACCCAATTTGGTTCCATCGGACATAAATGCGTCCTTACGATTGACATATAGGCCCTTATTCGTTAAATCCGCCATTACAAAATCGTATTCAGCGTTGTCTATAATCAATCGTGAAGAATATTTCGTATTATCATCTTTGCCACCTTCTTCGTCCAAGATTTTTTGCTTCATTGTTTCTGATTTCAAATAACTGTCTGGACCAATCCATGATTTGTTGTTCATTAAAATCAGGAAACAGTTTTCGCTCTTCGCTAATTATTTTTTCTAGATCAGGTTGTGGTAACCAGACTGATTTCTGTGCCCGATAGGATATAATTGCTTCACTGACAATTAATGATTTTAACATCTTACAATCAAGCATATACCGTAACAACACTATTGGCATCCAGTGTTTTTCAGACATGTGTTTACCAATCCAAAGATAACTACACGGATGAAGCCCTTCAGCCATTTCAAATGATACCACACAAGCGAATCCGGTTAAATCAAAATCAGGAAGTGGTCCATTAATAGCAACACGGGTCATTTCGTGTGTAGGGTGTCCAAATCGTTTGAAATATTTCTCGCATTCTCCATACCCAAGAAAACTTCCTGGATAACACGCAATCATATCAACTGAAATAACGGAATCAGAGGTGTATTTTCTGTTCCATAATCCGCCGTGGCCGTATTCAAGACAGGACAATTTGACATCTGATAAAAACTCACTTCGTGTTGGTTTCCACGCGTTTTTCTTTCTAGCAAAATGCGCTGCAATGGATGGTACTGTGAAACAGTTTGCTAATAATTGATCGTCTTCTTCTCCGTCCTCAGAAAACTCACTAGCTAGTTGTTTCATTTGATTCTGCAGTTCTTCAGTACGGTATAATTCTCCGTTGGGCCTTACAAACTGATCAAATCTGCATTCCTCGTCTGAATTACTATGAAATAGCCACGCTGACACAGGATCGTTTTTACTCAAATGGTAAATAGCATCAAATAATTTCTGCTCTGAAAAAAACTCTTCGGTTTGGGATAGATATTTTACGGTTCTATCCCGTGGGAATATTGTTACTGCAGATGACCACGCGTGCGCGTTATGATCAATAATTTCAATGGGGTTTCCTTTTTTTGATTGATATTTCGGTTCTTTTAATACTTCACCGGTGATTGTCCTTACCGATATTGGAAATCTCAATGATGTTTCTAATTTGGTTATATCCTGAATTGTTGCTCCATGCTCTTTTACCGTGAACTCCCACTCGGTTATTTTTTTTCGTCTTAGATCAGTGAGTTTATTTCCCCGGGACGCATTTGTGAAGTGTTCTATTATTCGTTCTGCTACACAATTGAGCCCTGTCGAATATTTCATGGGTGCTAGTTTTCAAATATCAGGTTTTTCATTGAGCGGATAGATCCCGTAAACAACTGCTGTGACAGGATAAGATCTTTCGTAGTAGGGTTTATCAATTCCGGTCAAAATTCCCGGTTTGGAATCCTGATTCACGGTGACAGTTTTTTTGCCCCTGAGAATGGGTTCAAATTTATCCCTAATAATCCATTTGTCATCTTCACGGATAACGAATTTGATTCGGAAAAAATGACTTTTTTCCCCAACACGTGAAATGATCACTGCTGCCTTTTCATCATTCATGGTAGCGTCAACAACACCATCAATTCGAAATGTTGACCAACAATAAGATGCTCCATCACGCTTGAATTCATTAAAACAGTCTCTGATGGGTTTATCAAGAATTTTATTCTTGGGTGTATTAGAAACTATATCAAGATTGAATTGAGCATCCTTCCATGATGATCTCATGTTTCCGTCTCTTGGACGTTTGTTACGTTTTTTGGGTCTATCGCGATTAAATCTAGGATTGATTTTTAATAATCTCTTAAACTCCTTCATATTTCCGTCTATTGGACGTTTGGTACGTTTTTTGGGTTTATCGATATTAAATCTAGGATTGATTTTCAATAATCTCTTAAACTCTTTCATGTTTCCTTCTCTTGGACGTTTGTTACGTTTTTTGGGTCTATCGCGATTAAATCTAGGATTGATTTTCAATAATCTCTTAAACTCTTTCATGTTTCCGTCTATTGGACGTTTTTTTGGTCTATCGAGATTAAATCTAGGATTGATTTTCAATAATCTCTTAAACTCTCTATCGGCATTGAATTTAGCATTTTTTGAAGTCAATCTCTTGAACTCCTTCATGCTATATATAAAACAAGCATTTAAATGAAAGTTTTATATATAATGAACCAATGCAAATGGCTCATGATGGGAAATGTAACCCCGTGTAACAAATCATGCAGAAAAAATGAATACTGTAGGTATCATATGCAAAGTTTTCGACGTGGAAGTCTTGGTCCGTTACCCTGTATTCGATGTGGGGTTGGAGTTAAGGGAAGATCACAATTGTGTAGTGATTGTGGTGGTAAGCGATATAGGGAATTGAAGCGTTATTATGATAAAAGAATAAAAAATGGACAATCTATCAGAAATTATGACCCTGAAAAGGCCCTTGACCCTGACAACATCAAGGATAAAATCATAAGAACCCCGCAAGACTATATCGAAAGATTTTCCAGTGATGTAATTATTGAACCAAACACTGAATTAGACAAACAATAGAATAGTATATATGGACCAAGAATTCAGACCACATCCAGTGATTACAAAATATGAAGCATCCAGTGATGGTACTGTCAGAAACCGTAGACTAAAGAAACCGGTCGGTGTTGTGAATAATCAAGGGTATTTGAAGTTTACTGTTGGAAAGAAAAATTATCTCATTCATCGTTTCGTATTTGAATGTTTTAATGGATTGATCAAAGATGGTTTTGTTATTTATCACAAGGATTCTAATCCAAAGAATAATTCTGTATCAAATCTGCAGGCTATCACACTGAGTGAGAATTCCAAACGAGGAAGAGCTGGCACTTGCAAAACGGTTTGGAAGAGACCTGTGACATCTTTGAATACAGAAAAAATATTTCAATCATTATATGAAGCCGGTAAATTTTTCGATATTTGTGGACCGTCAGTACGAAAAGTTGCAGAGGGGATTTATCGATCGGCTATTTCAAAAAAGACGGGGCAAAAAGTTCAATTTAGTTATGTCTAATGCGTCATAATTTCCAATTAGAGATATGTCATACTTATAGAATAATGAATTCTGAAAACATGAATAGCATCATAGTTGAAATAGCAAAATTGAAAAATCAGGATATCAAACTATCAGATGGATTAAATCCTGACCAAATTGTGTCTGATTTTCAGGATATTGAATACGGAGTTAGCACTAACAAGTATATGCTACCCAAGAAATATGCACTCATCAAAAAAATTCAGAATTCTATTAAAGACTCTCTTTCATTTTCCAGTGACATCAGTGTGTTCGTTCCGTTGTATACTATCGTAGAGGGAATACGAAAAGAATTAGGTAACGAATACGAATTGAAAAAAGAAGTCAACTCTAAAATTAGAAACCTACGAGCATTAATTCAAGAAAATGAACAATTTTGATTGCCCGACCATTGATTGCCCCGACTCTTATCATTTTTTGATTGCCCGATTATTTATCATTTTTTTTAGCCGACCCTCAGAGGGATGTCAAAAATCGATGGACGATGTGTCAGATTGGTCAAAACTAGAATGTTGAAACTATCAGTATTATTTTATTTATATACAATTTTGATACTTTCAACATCAATGATAGAGCTGTCAAAACAATCAAATAACACTTCCATGACCGTATCAAAAATCATCCGACATGTCATTGATGGCGAAACTATCAGTATTATTTTATTTATATACAATTTTGATACTTTCGCCACACCTGATAGAAGGTGTCTCACGATGAAATAACACTTCCATGACCGTATCAAAAATCATCTGACATGTCAAGTGTTTTGCAATTGAAAAATAGTTTGCGATTTCAAATAATGGTCAATGAAGCATTAACAACCCGATTGGCTCGTGAACGACTGGATTCAATTAAGAGATTTGTACCAATTCGCGACTCTGTAAGAAATAAACTGCAACAACGACAGAGTTTACAAACTGATTTTGCTCTGGGGTCTGAAGAGTTGTTTAAACCAGTAACCACAGCAACGAAGGGGGTAGAGCGTGCTTTACTGGGAGATGGTCCCGAGACGGGAAAATCTGTTATTGGTGAACTTGAAAAACTAGCAGCGAAAACTGAACAAACTGAAAAAACTGATCCGAAAAAAACGACTATTTCTCTGTTGAATAAATTTACTGATCATGCTAAAATATTAATAAAAAAACCTAGTTTATTGAAATCAAAGGATTATCAAGCCTTTGGTAATTTTGCTGCTCAAAGCTATAATTCAAAAAAAGATTTTTTAAAGGACGAGTATAAAAATGATAGAATATCAAGTAATGATTGGTTCGATTATTTGTATAAACTAAATAAAGGGATTGGTCGTTTGAATAAGGATGAGATAGGATACAAGGAATTTAAAAAGGGGATTAGTAATTATAAAAGAGAACAAATAGAAGAGCGACAACGAGAAATAGAAGAACGGCAAGAACTAAAACGTCAAACACCAACACGTAGACAAACAAGAAGACAAAAAAAACAACAACTACCACCTGATGATGATGATGATTTAGAAGAACGACGTCAAACACCAACACGGAGACAAAAAAAACAACAACTACCACCTGATGATGATGATGATTTAGAAGAACGACGTCAAACACCAACACGGAGACAAAAAAAAACAACAACTACCACCTGATGATGATGATGATACTCTTGATTATTTACAAACCACGGATACAGACAAACTAGATGAAGCAGCTGGCTATAGCGGAAGTGGATTAGGAAATCCAAGGATTGGAAACATTTGTCCTGATAGCGTTATCAATGATATATCACGATTAGATGTTCTCATCGGAGGAAAACGAGCTGGAAATAACTCTCCAGAAATAATTAATGAAGCAGCTGATATCTGTAGACGGTTATTTGCCGGCGGTATCATGGATATCAAAACCTATCGAGATTTCATTGACGAGTTAGCAAATGGGTATCATAGTGATTAAATAACAATTGAAAACACTATTGTTTTTATAATAATGATCATCCATTACAATCATGATAAACCAACCCCCGTCTATGTAGTTAATTCACGGTTTCCAGTTTATAAGGCATACTACGGAGATGGCCTCGGCAATACCATTTTAGGATTCTTTTCAAGAATGGCCCCAAAAGTGATGCCGTTAGCTAAACAGTTATCAATGAAAGCCATTGATGTTATTCGTGATAAGGGTATTAGTACTGTTGGAAATCTTGCCGGGAAAGCGTTTTCAACTGCGAAGGATAAAATAACATCATTAGTGGGGCGAAAAAAGAAACCGTTACCGTCTACAGAAGAAATGCCTGCAAGTGTTAGTAAAATAATAAATAACGCAGTAGATGAAAAACTAGCGTCGATGGTAAATCAAGGAGACCAAAGCAATATTGCAAACATGATAGCAGGAAGCGGCCTTAAAAAACTACGTCGATGAAAATGGAAAAATCGTTTACGATTTCACTATTCAGACTCTGATAAATAGAATAAAATGTTCAAAAAATCATCTGATCCAGCATTTGATATAGACGCCCCAGTGCGTAAAGATGATTCTGTACGCGATTATCAATATTATTCTTATCACGCAGTACAACCAGATCTCCGATCGCGAATTGAACTTCAAGTTCATGATACCAGTAAATATTTTCTACCGTGTGAGGCATTTATTGAAGTAGAAGGAGAACTTGTAACAAATGTTGCAGCTGATACCCCATATGACAATAACTCAAATGTCCGAGTTGGTTTTGTTAATAACGGCATCATGGCGTTATTTGAAAGCGCTAGATATCTCATTGATGGAAAAGAAATTGAATCCATTGACCGTGAAGTTGATATGGCCACAACAATCATAGGGTTAGCGAGATATTCTGATGATTATACAAGATCAGCGGGTCCATCTATGATGTTTGCAAAGGATACCTCTGATAACGCTGATCACCTTCAATTCATTAAAGTGTTAACAGCACAGGGTACTGCAGAAGGCAATCAACAAGAAGCAGCTAATCCAGAACGTCGAACTAGACCCGGAGCTGCGTTTGATATTCTCGGAGGCGTTAATGGTAATCTCAATTTAGGATTTGCAACACGCGTAGCAACGTTGCATGGGCAGCGTCGACGATTTTCATGTGCGATTCCACTACATCACATATTTGGATTCTGTAGAAACGTCCGAAAAGTTATTTATGGAGCCAAACACACAATAGCACTCGTGAGAAAGGGTACTGATGATGATGCAATCTGGCGTAATGCTGGGGTTGCTCCCGGTAAAGTCATTCTAACAAAACTATCATTATGGATGCCAGTGTTAACTCCATCAATCACAGACGAACAGCGACTACTATCATTTATGGACCAAGGAGGAAAGTCGTTGTTAAGTTGGTTATCAGTGACCACGGATATTAAACAAGACAGTGTTGATGGTACATTCACATGGCACCTGGCATCAAAACAAGGGGTTTCAGCTCCACGTCATATATTTATTGCGTTACAGAATGCTGCGCGAGTTGGTAATCAAGAACGAAGTCATATGATATTTGATCAGTTAGGTGTTAGTGAAGTCTCGCTGAGAATAAACGGACAGCAGGAACCATCCGAGGATATACAACTTGATTACGGTCAGAATCATATTGCACGTGTCTATCATAACCTGTTGTCATTTATGGCACGTGATCAAAATGTGGATACCGGTTTGCAAATATCACAATTGGATTTTAAAAGCCTCTATCCGATTTATTACTTTTCATTGGAACATCTTGATTTGATGAGACAATCTGTCGTTGATATACACTTTAGAGCCCGTGTAACCCGTCCGACTGGTCCACCAGTTGGTGGGATACCTCCTATCCTTATCCCGAATTATAGAGCAGTTGCTGTCATTCTCAGTGATAAATCAATGCTACTCGAAGGTGTTGGTGGAAGAATGAGAGTGGTAGATGCCCCAGTAGAAAATCTTTGAACGATTTTTCTCGATTTTTCATTGAATTAGAATCAATCAATTATATATAATGTCATATAGTGTTATTAGTGTTACGTTAACTCCTGGTCAAATAAAAAAATTGCAATCAGAATCGGCTAAAAAATGTGGAACCACAATCACGTTGAAACCCAGCCAAATGACTGGTGGTGAAAATAAATTATCGCTGACAACTCGTCAGGTGAAACATTTCAATGATGCTTTCAAGGATAAAAAGGGAGTTCAGATTACTCTCTCTGCGGCTGCTATTAAAAATATGATGAAAACAGGTGGTATATTTCCATTGTTAGCTGCAATACCAGCATTGATTGCAGCAGCAGCCCCAGCGGTGGCTAAAGCAGCAGCGTTAGGAGCCGTTGGTACTGCAGCAGGAATGGCACTAAAAAAGGCAACTGGACAAGGATATAAAAAAAAGGGAAAGGGTCTAAGACTACCAGGAACCCCGTATTCGTGGTACAGCGGAAAAGGTCTAAGACTACCAGGGACCCCGTATTCATGGTACAGCGGGAGATCCGTTCACGGATCAGGCCTGAGACTACCAGGAACGGTTTATTAATACAGAAATCTTCAATTTCCGAACCTATGGTTCCCATGTCCAATTTTGATTTAATGGATGCTGCTAAAAAACTAGTGATTAAAAATTTCAGAGGAGTTTTTATGAAAGATCAATTACCACATCAACCAAACAAAACTGAAACAGGTATTATTAATCTCGATAACAGCACCGGATCTGGAACTCACTGGGTTGCATACGCTATTGATCCACGTGGGATTGTCTATTTTGATTCATATGGATTAGCCCCACCAAAAGAGTTTATGCGGTATATAAAAACCCTTCCAATGAAGACTTGGTATTCTACGCTACCAACACAACAAATCAATGACCCCCCAATATGCGGCAGTGAAGTGTTAAATGTCCTTGACGCTATTTCTAACTCCTTGGGTAACCCAAGGGGAAAACCACCTCATATTGTCGTTAATGACTACACTAGTAATCGCTTTTTAGAGAGAGAAAGAGTTTTACAATAACATGATTGATATTTGGGGAAGACCTCTGAAACCCAAACCCGATGACACTGCAACCGGTGATATAACAAAACAAATTAAAGATGAAATCGCTGAGACGTTGAACTTAACAAGTGTTGACCCGAATGAAATAGTTGTATTTCAAGACAAACAGGGTAAATTGAAATCTAGTAATATTTCTCTGGATGATATTTTAGTTAAACAACAAAACGCAATCGAGGATACTATCGCGTTATTTTCCGATCAGGGTAAACTCAAACCGGGTGTACTTTTTTCGACGATTACAGATCGATTTAAAACTCTCAACGATTCTGCGTTAGAACTAGCAACACTTCAATCTAAAACCGAAGAACACATAAAACAGTTTACCGCATTTCGTAGAAATATCATTGATAAATTTATTGGAACTACATTCGATAAAATTGAACTAAAACTCCCTGATATTAAAAAATCCATCGATGAGACGAAAACTTCCATCGAAGGCATCAAAGGTGATCTTTCGAGGATGATAACAGCCATTGAAAAAACAAAAATTCCTCATGAGAAAACCAACAACGTAGTATACACAATCCAACACGGATCATTTGAGTGGACACCTACAAACAACACATTAGATATCACTGCAACCGTTAAGGGTATTTATCGATTAACACTAGTAACACCATCGTCTCAATTTAATATTTCATCGTCCAGTTCATCTGGGGTCAATAATACGATTTCAACGATCATCGACAAGAATACAACTGAAAAGTTCACAATCACATCTACTGATAAACATTTGGTTAGGGTCTCAACAACGTGGTATGTGGAATTCGTAGCGAATTTAAGTAAATCGTAATTGAAAACGCTAGCGTATTTAAAATAAAAATGATTTCATCATCGCAATATCGCTATGATCAGGTCAGAGAATATCAAACTAGACTCAAAACCTTGTCTGAGGAGTATGAATTGAAAATTAAAAAATATCGCAGGAGAATTACCGCAATTGATGTTACTGTGTATTCAGTGAGTGGTGTAATCACCGGAGCCGGTATTATACTGTCTTCAGTGACAATGATGGCCCCGATAGCTGTTCCAATTTGCATTTCTGCGGCAACAACAATCGCTGGAATTATTTCAATAATCACAAAAAAAATATCCTCATGCAGCCAACGGAAACTACAAGACTACATAATTTATTTTCATGTTGTGTCCACTGCATACTCGCAATTATCCTCATTGATATCGTCATCGCTCGATGATACAATTATATCAGAGAGTGAGTTTTCAGCGATGGTAGATATATATGATTCTGCGATGTCAAAATTAGAAGTACAAAAACATGAGTATAATAACAATGACAACACAGATGGAATTACTTCAACAAATAGTGGAGAACACAAACCCAGTACAAACAAGCATGATCTCAATAACCTCAACGAATCCAGAATTCAGTGTCAATTTCCCCTCTCCGGTCCCAGTAAAGGAGATAGCACTAGCAAAACTACGAGTATACCACAGTTGGCCAAATATTAGGTCAAAATCATTTGGTGGTCAACAACCCAATAATTCACTGGTATTTGCAAATAAGAATAAACCCGACGGTACCCCAGACTGGAATGTTGTTTCCATACCAACCGGATCATATCAAATTGAACAAATCAATGATGAATTCGCGCGTAGAATAAAATCGATTACTGGAGTAGAGTCAAAAATAGCTATAACAGTTCATGTGCCGACACTATCATCTGCCATTGAAATAAGCACAGAAGGATATGTCGTAGATATCTATCAGAGTTCTATTAGAACCGTACTAGGATGGCCTGAATTACCACCCCAGAGTAAAACTCTGGAGGAAACCGTTAAATTACCAGAACCACAAAAAACTGATTATATCACCGACAGGACAAAATCTGATAATCCAGTAAAGAGTTATAGAGATTATGACAAATTGAATTTTTTCACTGAAAAGATAGATAAGGGAGGGGAGAAATACTACATAACTCGACAGGATAAAATCACTGAAAACTTCACAGCGTTCAATAACGATATTTCGTTGTTGTTAATATCCCTTAAATCCGGCTCTCTCACCCGAGATGAATTTATCAGCGTCATAGAAACATGTAACAGAATCCTCAGTGACATTTATATATTTCATTCACTAATTATACGAGAGGTAGCCCTTGCCAGACACCCTAACACGAAAATAGAATTTACGACAAAATATCATATAAGCGTAGAAAATATTTCCGAATTCAATCTACCAGGATATAATCTCTTAGAACTACAAAAATCTCTCAGTGATGCCATCGATGAAGGTTTCAAAATAATTCATGATACGTGGAAAAAAACACAATCACCGGAAATAAAAATCCTCAAACACAATAATGACCCAGATGGTGGTGGCAGGCATATTGCTCCGTTCAACGTGAATATTTCAACGGTGATTGCGCTCAATTTAGTATGTGATGTGATCGAAGGAAGCTATGAAATAAATTTAGAACGATCAAATCAAGCTCAGCAAGGATATATTTTGTATTCATTTGCACCAACAGCTCCTCCAGGGTTTTTAATAATTGAGTCCCCGGTGAATCCAGTCTATATGCGATGTCATAATAATTCATTAACCAGAATTAATTTCAAACTCACTGACCAGTCTAATAATCTGATTGATTTACAAGAGGAGGTTTTACAAATTAGTCTATTTGTGAAATCGTAGTGATTTTCGTCCCCAGACAAGGTCTGGAACACGATATCGTATCGGACTGGATCAAATATTCGGTTAACCCATAGCAGCAGAGAGGGTGAGTGACAACGATGTTGTAGTCCCTTTTTCCCAAAAAATGTAATAGTTGAAAAGTTTTTGATTTCATTGATTTTTTCATAATTTTTTTTGGACCTAATCCATGATTCACACACACATTTGGGACCTGATGTCATTGACTTTTGGGTCTGATGTCATTGGTTTCATTGATTTTAAGCGTGATTTCAGTGAAAACTTGTCTAAAAATGTTGTCCGATACACCCTCTCTGCTGCTAGTGGTATACTTTCTTGGAGGTGATTGGGCTAGCTTCCTTCGGCAAGTTGATCTGTTTGTCGACCATACTTATTTCTCGTAGTAGATCGTCACAGTTAGTGATGTATTAGAAGTTATGGCGATCGTGGCTCTTGAGGAGTTCCCTCCTCAGTGAAGACCAAACCTTCTGTCTGAGGTCATCCTAATCCTCTTCTCTGATGTAGCTCGCTTTTATTGCAGTCTGTACAAGTGTCTCGAGCCTGCAACCAAAGGTAGTCACCGATTCCCCATTTCTCTGGAAATAGTTGAAAAACTCTTGCATAATCATGCCTTGAATTCAAGCTCCAAAGGCAGTATATAGGCGCTTTAATATAGTTTCTCGCCTAATGCTATAACTATGTGTCACTCCCTGCCCCGTATAAACGGTCTTATAGCCTGAATCATGATCGTTGGGAAATATTCAGGTATGAGACATTTTACCTCGAATATCTCTCTATTCATACAATGTAACGTGTCACCTTCCTGCACTGAGTCAGTCCCCGAAACAAAGGACCTCAGGTACTACGGCGGAAGTGGTTAGGTTGGGATAGCTTTGTCTGCGAGCAAAAAGGATTGGTAACCACCAAAATAGTGCTGAAGCACCAACTTGTGCTTGATGTCCACACTCGGAATACAGAACCGCATGAGGGAACCTCTCCCAGTTCCTGCAATTGGAGTGCTTTGCTACAAAGGGGTAGACGGATATTATCAGATTTGGCTGGGGTACAATGGGTTTAAGTGAGGCCCCCACGGGCATTATCACATAAGCACTGGCATTCAGTGCCTCTATCATTTTCTGATATGGTACGTGGTACTTACTTGTCGCAGTCACGAAGAGCCCGAAAAATCGTGTGTATATCTAACCACTGCAAACAAATTGTACGACAGCATATGGTTGTATAACCAGCGTTCATGAAAAATCAAATCAAACTATTAACCAACGCTAAAAAATAAAACCACGTCCTCCAAGTAGATATCAATATCACTACAAAATGTCTTTATCAAATCATGCTGGTGATTCTAAATAGCTCCCTAGAATCCGTCTGACACCCCCTGAAAATATCAAGCGCAAGCTTATAATAAACACATAATGGTCTATACATATATAACTCAAAACATAACTGTAAACAGTATTCTCACCTAGATTTCTGCCACTTTAACTCGGGCGTTGAAGCGCTGTAAAATTTTGTGAGTGGGTTTTAAAGCATAGTGGAATGTTAAATAAATAGGACAGAGAACTTTCTTGTCAAGTCAACACCTCACACAGTGAGCTATAAAACCATCTTATATGTGGTGGTCAGAAAATCTAATAATTCACACCAATCTGTATATTTCGCAATCAACTAAAGTGACATACTAAAAACTTTATCTTAAAAAGGTTTTTAAAATTGATGGAAAAGAAAACTTACAGCATTTCCCAATCCAAGAGTCCTTCCTATCGAAACAATAACACTAACTTAACGAATAACACATTAATACAAAACACGCATTATTGAAATTAAAATTATTTAAATTATATATATATATATATATATATATATATATATATATATATATATATATATATATATATATATATATATATATATATATATATATATATATATATATATATATATATATATATATATATTTATTTATATATATATATATATATATATATATATATATATATATATATATATATATATATATATATATATATATAGATAGATAGATAGATAGATAGATAGATAGATAGATAGATAGAATTGAATGTCCATCTGCTGTGAAGATAATTGTCTCTTCTTTCCATGACGTTATCCTAATGTCAGAGTTCGGTTTATATTTTCCAAAAGCACTACAAACAAAGAAAGTATGAACACAAGTTTCCTGTTCGGGTTGAAAAGATACAACTCGCATGTCGATTGTAGGATTTATTGTGAGATTATTTATCGTCAACTATATATATATATATATATATATATATATATATATATATATATATATATATATATATATATATATATATATATATATATATACACACAGTTGAATGTCCATCTGCCGTGAAGATAATTGTCTCTTCTTTCCGTGACGTTATCCTAATGTCAGAGTTTGGTTTATATTTGCCAAAAACACTACGAACAAAGAAAGTATGAATACAAGTTTCCTGTTCGGGTTCAGAAAAGAGCACCGCATCACTTGGAAGCGCGAGTTAGCGTCCTCCAGAATGCTGTCAATTTCCAATGCAGACTCCTTTTTAGGATACCTTGGGAACGGCCCTTCGGTCTGGTTTACCCATCAAATATGATCTTCTCTCTATCACAAGTCCCACGGTCGACACTGTGTGAGCTCGTCTCATTTAGACTACAGTTTAGGGTTGAAAAGATACAACTCGCTTGTCGATTGTGGAATTTATTGTGAGATGAAATGGTATGAAATTAACCAGACTAGATTTTCCAAATTATTTTCAATCCATGGTCGTTCACCTGTGTGAAAGCAATGTGCTCTTCACCTTCACATCTCGTACCGCTCAAGGTGTTGTCCGCCTCAAGAACTAGAGTAGGAATGCCAGAAGCTTATTGCTAGTTTTAGGGGTAATTGATTTTAATACTCGTGAAGCACGGGAATCATGCACCGTGATCACTCACTCGCCCACGACAAACATTGGTACACGACACGAGTCCTGGTCACACTCACAAAACAATTTCTACTGAAATATGTGTTTGTATGGGTTTAGTGTGTTTGCATGTAACTATTATGAGAATTTATTTTAGTTCTGCATGATACTATGATTTGGTCATGTAGATGATATGTATTTTGTCTGATTGGATGTTCTTTACGTTTGTACTATAGGCATATGAAGCGATGCATCTGTTATTGGATTTCAGTGCCGGATTAAACCCTGTGGAAGCCCTTAGTCGAAATCTTGAGTCCCCTCGCAAATTATCTCTTACCAATATTATTTTGATTCGTTGTCGCGGGGACCCTAAAAGGCGTGGGGCCCATAGTTTTGTGCTTTCTCTGCCTATTTTGTTATCCGGCAATGTTGGGTATAAACAATCCCAAGATCAATGAAGAAACTATTAACAACAGTAGTTATACAACTCAGGAAAAAGAAGAGAACCTAACAAACCATTCGAAACAACTAAGGAAAAAAGAATCAAATAGGGCAGATAAAGCAAACAAAACCCACTTCAAGGAAAGAAAAAGAATGAATAAAGGATGAAAACTAGTTCAAGAATAAAGAACTCTGCAATAAAAGAAACGGGAAATTCTCCTTCCATTGCAGCCAAGAACCAGGGCCATCAAAACAAACAAAACCCCACAATAAATCATAAACAGAAGACGAAAAAGCAGAAAAGCTAAAAATCAAACAATCAGAACCACAAAATTAGAAACACTAATCAAATGGTAAAGAGTACCTGGAGAAGCAAAAAATAATTTTCACAGGCCCCGAAGACTAAGGTAAAAAACCAATTAAAGGCGTGCAAAATATTAAACGTATCAAAACAAAGGATGCAAACAATACCATTATGGTAATAAAATGGTCTCGCAAAGAAAACCCATATAAATAAAAAAATCAGGAAAACAAGAAAAGAAAAAAAAATAAACCAAGAAAACAACCAACAAAGAAAACTCAAGAAACAAGGCGTAATATCACAGAAGCGAATTAACGCTACACGTATATACCAAGAACAGGGAATTTATCAATCTAAGCAATAAGAGCTTAGCAAATGAACTATCCAAACATCATATCAGAGAGTACAAAAGGATCTGGACAAAACAAGTATACCTGATAATATGGTGCAGTACTGTACATCAACTGGCCAAATACCTTGATATCACCAAATTAGGAGGGATAAAAGTAACTATTACAAAACATAACTCTCTGAAATGGGGAAAATATATCAACCGCCCCAAAAGAACTACCAGCCAACAAAAGATAAAAAATAAAATGACAGATAACACACCATAACAAAATCTATACTAAAATTACAAGGACGACACAAATACAAAAGTACAGAGAAATTAGGCGAAGAATTGACCAACTACAGGAACAATATTAAAGCGCCATTAGTCTAAAAAAAAAATGGACAATGCCTGGAAACTTCCACGGTCATACTAAAATTGTATGCACCACCGCCACTGATGGTTAGACTAGGACCGTGCGGTAAATCATATATGTTAGAAAAATACGAAACCAAACAGTTTCTGCAACAACTGCAAATATATGTGCATTTTACAATCAAATGTCAAAGTACAAATAGGTGCAACCCATGCGGATAATACCACACAGGAAAATACACCAACCGAACTGCAAAGGAAATCCCATTCAAAAATGAACCGTGCATATTCTCGACCAGGGAAAAAGAGATAATCAACCTTATGAACAAAAAGAAAATAGATTACAAACGGGTAAAGTATATATTTGATCAGACCAACATATGGAAATCAAGAATAAGGAAAGAAGATGACCAAAGGGAAACTAATAACAAGCCCGAGGATGAGAGCTAAGAAACAACAAATTACAAAGAAGCTGAAAACCTTAACAACCGAAACCCCAATCCCAAAGGGAACGAAACGTACAAGAACGAAATTAAAAGGAACAAGTCATAATTCTCAAATGGACTACAAAAGTAACAGCAATACAGAAAAAAGCAGAGCCAACAAAGAGGACAAATCAAATAGCAATGCAACCTAGATTCATAAGAATGTGTTAGAAGAACACTTAAATTGGAAAAGCCATTTAAAAGACCTAATAAGAAGATATAATGAAGACCTAAATTTACTTAGGAATATAAGAAGAACAACCTGAGGTGCTGACCAAACACACTACTCAAAAGCTTTAATTTAGATTAATATTAGAATATGGGTATCAGGTCTACAACTCGACGAGCCCATCACTACTAAAAAAAATCTAGACAGTATTCAATACCAAGCCGTCAGACTATGTAATAGCCCTTACAAAATACATTGCAACTAAGAAGGGACGAACAATTTCTAAGATATGCAGAAAGGACTTTGATCCATGAAATCAACTATCCTGGATAAAAGGATCTACAAAAATGTAATAAAGTCTTTAGCGAAAAGCTGGTTCCCTTCCCAAAGGGAGAAAGACACATTCAAGACATGCACAGAGAACTACAACTAACCAACTTGCAAACAGATACAAAAATTTATATCGATCCTACAACATGGAGAAAACAACTCCATAATAACAATTTACAAGCTCTAAGCATAAGAAAAAGCTGGACAATGCATGGGCAATTCTATCTGACATTAAAATCACAATAAAACAAAAATGCCCAAACTATAATAATATTTACACAAATGGATAAAACATTATCTAACTAAATCGAACGTCTGCTGCAGTGGTCATCCCTATCGTCAATATTGAGTTTGGAGAAGCAGACTACCTGACGGAAGCACTATATACACAGCCGAATTCTGGGTGATAACTAAAGCCCCTTAGATGGATGAAAAACTTAACCTATATAATAACCAATGATCACATTATACTCACAGACTATCTAAGTGTCCTAAACTATGTAGAAACTAATAATTCAAAAAGCTGGAACAACTTTTTTCAGGTAACTTAACTTCTACTCCGGAAAAAAAGGATACAGGACATGTACTAGAATTCATGTGGATACCCTCCTACCTTACCTATAAGGAAATGATAGAGCCTTCTAAAGAGCAAAATAATATCCGATACACGACACAATAACTGAAGTAAAATATAGTATTCATGAATTATATAGTCAACTTAAAAACAAGATTAACCAATGATGGCAAAATGAATGACCGCTCCGGTGGCCTAGTGGTTATAGTGTCCGCCGCGGAAGCGGGAGGTCGTGGGTTCGATCCCCGGCCGAATCATACCAAAGACTTACAAAAATGGTACTAACAGCTGCCTCGCTTGACGTTCAGCATTAAGAGGTTAGTGTTAGGACTGGTCGGCCTGGTGTCAGGATAATGTGACTGGGTGGGACATCATGCTACATGTCTGTGGTAGACATCACTATAAACTGCCTCACTGCAGACATCGACTGCATCTTTTTTAATATATGTGCACGTTACAATAAATAAAGAAATACCCTACAATAAAAAATGTAACTTATTAAGCTCCCCCCGGATATATATAGGTTGGCATACAATTGACCTAGCAATGTTTACGGTAGCAGGACTAACCTACACACTTTTAGGATAAATATAGCTACAGACAGAAGAATTACTTAAACATGTGTTACCTACTTGCCAAATTATAGTCATATTCTTAAAATCTATAGGACAATATCACAATATATAATCCCGTTTCATAATAGTTCATGCAGTTCTTTTATCCAGACAATCAATTTATTGCAACGCAGGGGCCATGTAAGGGGCGGGGGGGGGGGCAGGCCAAATGGATCAAGAGATACATCAAAAGCCGGATTCCAGCCACCTAGGATGTAGAGTAATGCCAGTCCGAATATATTTATAATATCTTTAATTTAATTGCTTGTCTGTTAGTTTAATTTTTTATTATTATTTTATCACAGGCTATTGTAATGTGACATTGTATACTGGACATGACCAAAATAGTTAATTTCTGCTTGACCAGACTGACTTGTTTTAAATTTCATTTTATGTAAACAACTTGTACTTAGATAAATTATTCTCTATGTGCATGGGCTTAATATAATGATCTTTATTAATAGAAGAATTAAGTATGTTTATTTGGGTCAGGGTTTGGGACTTTTCTAAGTGAATTTTACAGGTTAAGGTTTTAATTTTGTGAACATCAGGATCATTCTAAACGGTTTTGTTACTTTATATAATGGGTCGTTTTAGAAAATGCTAATTGTGACCTGAGGTCCAGTAGAGAACTATATACTCTTGTAATTGTGAGGACTTGGTCATTTGTGCTTTAACATCCAGCACTTTCAAATTCTGTATTAAATGTTTTGATCAATAGTTTTGGGCTGGAATCTTTCTTGTTCAAATCCTTGAATTCAAGTTTTTATTTCTCTAGAAATATAAAAGTGCTCTGATAAAATTCTTGGATAGAAACATTCACTGGAATGTATAGTGTATTCAAACCTAGAACTCTATTTCCGTAATTCAACAAAAGGCTGTTGGCACATCATTTTAATGGCTACCAGAGACACGTTGTCGACATTAGTTTTTGGATTATTTTTTACTTTTACTGAATTTTATTCAGGACTTTAAATTACTAGGACTCGTGACTATAATTCTTGATTTATTTTGATTTTAAATTCGCAATAACTTAAGTTCCGTTTTCTCATTTTCACTTTGTCTTCAAGGAAAAACACTATTTGTTAAATTTTACAAACCTTGTTGTCTTTCACTCTTTTCTGTTACTTATTTTAAGAGCATAGACTCGAAACATATACGGCGAACCCTATACCGATTGAAAAAGATGGATTTGGCACCACCACCCAGCACGTCATGCTACGGTGACAAACATACGACCTAGCATAGACTCGTAACACATACGGCGGACCCTATACCGACTGAGAAAGATACATCTGGCCTCGCACATCATGCTACGGTGACAAACAATCGACCTAGCAATGCTAATGTTAACAGGGCCCACCTAAACCATTTTTTTTAAAATGGGAAATATAGCTACTCGTATACATTTATAACCTCACTTAACCCTTCATATTCATTACTGTATATACTATAATTATGGAAGAGACCAGTCATAGAGACCAACAATCGTAATATTATTTGGTTCTAACATAAGAAATGTTAAGTTGGCTAAAAGCCCATGGCCATCAGGTCCTGCTCCACAATAAAACATGTAGGGAAAAAGTTTAAAAACTTAAATTTCTAATAAATGGTAGGTCCCCATAAATATATAAGTCGACTAAAAGCCCAAAATGATCATGTCCCAATGCACAAGGGGAACCAAAATTATTATGCTAGGCCACATAAAACATAAATAAACTACACTAAATCATCGTCATCAGTCTCTTGACCTAATGTGGTCGTTGAGGCACTGTGCTGCTGAACATCTGACCAGTTTCCCTCCACTTGTCTCAATGATGTATCAATGCCTGAGTAATCCGCAAAAGAATTCCAGGTCCATTTTGTAATATTGTCATTCCACTTTTTATCCGTCTACCTCTCCTTCTGTCACCCAGCAGTACTGTTATTGATAGACTGTTGGCTCTAGTTACTGTTGGCTCTAGTGACACTAAATATTGCACAACGACTAAAAGCAATTATGCCTAAAAGACTAGTCTCTTCTTAATCAGGAAAGACACATAAATTTATCATTCCAAACTGCAAATTATTATATTAGGTCATATAAAACTAAACTACAGTAAATCATCATCATCAGTCTCTTGACCTAGTATGGTCTTTGAGGCAATGTACTGCTGAACATCTGACCAGTTCCCTCCACTCCCTCTCGTTGACTCGTCAACACAGACTAAAAATACCTCACGGAATAATTTACAAGTATCATGGAATTGAATGGTTGATGTGGATGGAGTACCCTCTTAAAATATAGATTAGACGATTAAAGTTGTCCAACAGCCCTATACTATATGACAAGGCAAGAGACAGACCTATACATAACAATGTATATTGTTACAGAAGTATTGGATGGAGAAAGATGAAGATGAAAGAGTTATTGGTATTTGGACTACGTAATAATAATAATAATAATAATAATAATAATAATAATAATAATAATAATAATACTAATATTGAGTACTTTGTATAGATTCTAATCTTTAGAAGCTCTAAGCGCTTTACAACATCTATAATGATATGAATACAGAAAAACAAAAAACAAAAACCATGAAATTGGAAAACATAAAAAATGCTGAAAATATTTAAGGTATGAACCATTATTAGGTCTTTAAGTTTGTTCTTGCAGTCGAAAATGGTGAGCTTTAAGAGCACTCTTGAAAGAGATTGCTGTGTCGTTGCGTCTAATTTCAATGGGCAATTCGTTCCACATTGCTGGGCCCTGGTATGCAAAAGAAACGTTGTCCATATGACTTCGTTTTCATAGTGAAAACAATGAGTATACGATTGTCAGAAGAGGAGCGTAAGTATCTTGTTGGTACATACACATGGGTGAGGCCGGATAGGTATGTTGGACTGGAGTCCATCAGTCAAACGTATCACAGAGAACAGATTTTGTGTTTGATTCACTATCGAATGGATGGCCAGTGTAGGGTATAGAGCAGTAGTGAGGTGTGCTCTGATCGTGATACTCTAAAGCTATGTTTTGAGCTTTTTGAAGTTTCTGGAGTAAATATTGAGACGAACCAGACACAACTGAGTTACAATAGTTTAGTTTTGAATGTACTAATGAACACACACATGTTGTAGTGCATCAGCTGAAATATATTTGCGAATGAAGCTGATGTGTCTCAGCTCAATTTATGCAGCCTTGCATATGTTCATGACATGTTGGTGTAATGTTAGAGCACTGTCTAGAGCAACACCTAGGTTTCGTACTGACCATGTGAATTTAATGTTGGTGTTGCTGATATTTATTGTTTGAGGTAAATGATGTGAATGAAAAATTCTTTGTATTGTGCTCAGAATGGCCTCAGGTTTATCGTCATTCATCTGCAGCTTGTTAAATGTCATCCATGATTTCACATCAGAAATGCACCTCTCTACTCCGTGGAAGGTAGCATCAACTTCAGTTGGATGGCTAGACATGTATATTTGGGTGTCATCAGAATACGATTGGTGAGACACTGGGTGATGATCCATGACACTTGGGAGCGGCTAAGTGGGTATACTGAATGGGGAGGGATTGGTCAGTAGTGGTCAGGTATTTTTTTATACCAAAGATAGAGGCCTGTATAGAATGGTGTTAGCAACTCTTAAGCATTATGAGAAGTGGATCATCTGCCTTGAACAATGCCCAGAACCTTGTGTGGAACGTCATGGAGGAAAAGGTAGTGAAGATCAAGGCTACCTCAGCGAAAAAAACAAAAGAAACGGAGCAGAATGAAATGGACTTTTTAAAGATCGTATGACAATTGGATTAAGGTACATTGTATGTTTATGAAGATGGAACTTTCGTACTGGATCTCTGAGAATGGTTTGTTTGTTTGTTTGTTTGTTTAATTAGGATTTTCAAAGTAGCTTTAACAATTTTTCAGTCATATCGATACGATGTCTGCAGTGAGGCAGTTTATAGTGATGTCTAGCACTGGGAAATCATGCCACAGACATATAGCATGATGTCCCACCCAGCCACATTATCATGACACCAGGCCGACCAGTCCTAACGCTAACCTCTTAATTCTGAGTGTCAAGCGAGGCAGCTGTTAGTACCACTTTTGTAAGTCTTTGGTATGACTTGGCCAGGGATCGAACCCACGACATCCCGCTTCTGCGGCGGACGCTCTAGCCTCTAGACCACCTGAGCGGTTGATCTCTGAGAATGGAAGGAAGAAAGTGAAGTTCCTAGACAAACTAAGAATAGGGTTGAAGAAGTAGAGGTCAGAGAGGAAATAGAAGAATCTCCAACAGCCCATTTCAAGGCCATTCACATGATTGAAAAGATAGTTCACTCTGGCCGAACAAATGGTATGGTTTTTCTCTGTGTCTTTATGTGTTTGAATATGTGTACAACTCAAATTTAAAACCCGTTTATATCCCCTTTTGGAATTTGTGTGTAGAGAAGTTGGATGGAATAGGTATGTCTGGATACTAGTAGTATATTCATATTTCAAACAATCATTCTTTCTTCTCATAGTTGAATTGGGAATTTATGTACTACACAAGGCATTTGGATTGTGAATATGAACAATTGGATAATATTGATGGTATGGTAGAAATATATCTAAGAGTTTCATCTCTTGTGGGACACTAGACGATCCGTTTTGGATAGTGTGTATGCATTATTGAGAGTATGTTTGTGAAATTTCTTCTCCTTCTCTTACACTATAAGCTAACACAGGGCATTCTGAATAGTGCGTGTACAGTGTTTGGATGGTAGTTACCGTCATGGATAGAATGTTTGTGAGATTTTATTCGCTACTTTTAAACTCTATACAAGGCGTTTCAGACAGTGTGTCTGCTAAAAACAAAAACAAAACGGTCGTGATTTTAAACACCAATTAAACATATATAAAAAGTATAAATATCTTATGTCGTTGATGTAAGTATATAGACAGAATATGTGTGCAACAATGTTTACTGGATAAAAAAAAACAACTGTCACACCCGCTACTTCTGTTTCTGATGACTTGCTCTACGTCAAATCTTTTAAAATCGAAAACCTATAACAGTATAAACCTACATGACTTTAGTTTTGAAATTTGCACACTCACCACTTCACATATCTCACGAGAAAAATCTCTATTCGATCTATGCCGTTTTCCAATGAACGAACACTTGCAATTTTACCAGATATCTTCACTTCACTCAAACAACCAAATTCACTAGCTTAAAGAAAAAATATCCATAGTGTGAGTAAATATTCTCTCTCTCTCTCTCTCTCTCTCTCTCTCTCTCTCTCTCTCTCTCTCTCTCTCTCTCTCTCTCTCTCTCTCTCTCTCTCTCTCTCTCTACGTATGACATTGTTTGTGCATGTCAAAATGTAAGTGGGAACTATTTTTTGTCCGTTTCAAAACGCTTACAAATAATGTGACAAAAATGGTCAAGTGCACAATAGACAGTTTCAAATTCGCACTCTAAAAATCTCTGCCATGCAAATGGTAAAAGGATATATAGTCTAGGTATTTTTTTGCCAAACAACCTTAGAACAAAGCAATGCTTCACTCATTATAATCAATTTCAGGGCTACCAACATTTTCTTACCGCTTTAACGTCGAATTGACATCAATGGCGATTCATACAGTGGCAAGATAGGACATGTTAGACGCGTTGCAAAAAAAACTAACACTAACGCACGAACAATCGTACATTCTGTGACCCATGAAAATTGTGTCAATCATATTGTGAAATACATCATGGACGTTTTGGATGTACTATTTTGTGAGAACTTTACTGGGGCGTTTTGGATTTTTATTAATTGTTTTCATTTCACTATTGTGATATTGTATTGAGAAAGTGGATTATGTTTGTTTATTTGTTTCTTTGACATGGATTTTTAACGTAACTTGCTTTAATAATATTTTAGTCATATCGCTACGATGTCTGATGTGAGTTAGTTGATAGTGCACATATATATATATATATATATATATATATATATATATATATATATATATATATATATATATATATATATATATATATATATATATATATATATATATATATATATATATATATATATATATATATGTCTTGCACTGGGGCATCATGCCTCAGACATGTAGCATATTGTGCCACGCAGGCCGACCAGTCCTAACAACAACCTCTTAATTAATACTGCTCCAAGCGAGGCAGCTGTTAGTACCATTTGTGTAAGTCTTTGGTATGACTCGGCCTGGGGATCGAACCCACGACCTCCCGCTTCCGCGGCGGACGCTCTGCTCTAACCACTAGGCCACTGGAGTGGTTAAGTAGATTATGTGGGATGTGTTTATGACATTTCAGAAGGAAAATGTACGATAAAAACGTAAGTACCATGACATTTTCAAAAGTAGGAATAAATTTACTCTCTTTCCGAACTAATGACACTTCTCTTCCACATGCATACGAGAGCACACACACACACACACACACACACACACACACACAGAGTTCCGTAAAAATTGATTCCGACTGCAATCCTATTGGTATATGTTCACGTTTTAGATTCTTCTCAAAAGTAGTTCGTCAGGAGTGATAAGAACTGCTACGTTTATGTTTTAAATTTTTTAAAATACTACTTGAAACTTTAAAAAAAATGGCAGAACGATTTAGCTTCCATATGTAAACAAAAAACGCTGAATTGAATTGTGCTTGTCAATTAGACTATCCCAAGTTAAATTCCGGATTGGGTCTTAAGTGTATATTCTGGGTCTCAATTCTCTCATTTTACTCTTTATTATTTCCCAATGCATTTTCATTACGTATATGTTTGACATGTTTCCATAAAACAAACGAGTCTTAAATAGTGAGCATAAATTACTAAAGGCCATATAAGTTTATAAAAGCATCCGATGATATCGTACCTGTTTTTGCAGTTGGGTTTTGATGTATAGCTGCATTTTAAATTTCTCGAAATAGTACCAGTCCTTTGCCATTCCTTCCTTTGCCAGACTCAAATACGTCTCCTCTGCCTTCTTCCCAAATGAATCAAGTTTTCCCGTTGGATCCAGAAGCACAACCGTAGGTGTCTTTGTACGGCCATACCCCCAATTCATAGTCAATACTTCCTCCGGTTTAGATTTAAACGAGAGGGCGTATCCGCTGAATGTAGTTCCAAAGTCTATAGCTGCCAGTAGTAATAGGGGGCACTATAGGGTCTATGGAAAACCCAGTCAAAAAGTGCTTGGGGCACTATAGGGTCAATGGAAAATCCAGTCAAAAACAGCTTGGGGCACTATAGGGTCAAAACAGCTTGGGGCACTATAGGGTCAAGGGAAATGGAACAGGGTGGGCCTATATAGCGTCAAAGGAAATGGAACAGGGTGGGCCTATATAGCGTCAAGGGAAATGGAACAGGGTGGGCCTATATAGGGACAAGGGAAAAAAGGGCGGCAAAGAAAGCTACTATCTTTTCGAGACCTATGAGTGGCCCTGAAAAGGACCGTTATGTGTAATGTTAACGTTGTCTTGTTAACACAGAGGACATCTCACAGATCTTCTTCTCTTCCTTAAACTTCTCCTTACTGTGGGTCCATAGAAGAGAACTCTCTTCAAGCATTCTTGTCTTTCCACATAGACTCTTCTCTTCCAATAGGCTGTCTCCGTCCTATGAATGATACTCCATGATGATCTGACATACATGGGTATGTCAGTCCTAAACAGCATGCTAGACACAAGGGTTGACGATTCAACGTTAGTCCACATCTTGTGATGAGAACAGGTGAAGCGAATGCCGTGAACTGCGGTTATTTATAGGGGAAGAGCGGATCGAAACGGATTGAGTGTATCGACCAATCCAAACACGCGTTACAAAAGTCAGGCACAGCCATCCAATCGGAAGAGAGCGGTCTGTGACGTCACCTTTTCTATATAGAGGTACTGGCGTCTGTGCGCAGTCAATCGATGAGACAGAGTTGTCAATCATGGCGGACAGTAAGAAGACGATGAATTGGAGTGAGTCAGGAGTAGAGACAGCAAGTCATGGGCCAACAGTGACTACTAAAGTCATGACAAATCTACATCCAGAAGAAGTTGATTTTAACTGGGATATTGTGGATTTTTTAACATCGCAAGAATTTATTCCGGAACCTTCGTTGCCTTCTGTATCTTCTTATGGACACGTCGATGATTTTAAGCAGAGACAAAAAGAAGAATTGGAGCGATTTTTACAACAACAGAAAGTAGAAGAACAAGCTTTTCTTATGCAACAGCAGGAAGAAGAAGAAGCAAGAAGGAAACACCAGGAAGAAACAGTAGCAGCAGCAGCAGCAACAGCAACAGAGAAGAATGAAGACCAAGGACAGAAAGAAAATAGTGAAAATCAAACGGTCACGACGGTACTTTTAGATATTTTAGCTGAGTTAAGGAGTCTGAAACAAATATATCAGACTTCTTTATCACGACCGAAGAGAAAAAGACCTTCTCGAGCGAAACAACCCGATCTCTCTGTGACTACGTCTACCTTACCACCGTTAGTGATTTCTACCAAATCATTGACAGGAACCACCAGTCCCGAAGTAGGCCTTGGCCGTGGCAAAGGCTTAAGACAGCTCAAAAGGATTTCGTCCCGTTTCTGAGTTTGTTTTGTTTTAAACAATCAAAACACCAACGGTCCTTTTCAGGGCCACTCCAATTATTTCGAAAAGAAATACTATTTCAATTGCCTAATTCAATGAAAACTCAAAAGTCCTTTTATATATTTTTTAAAATCCATGATGTACGTGTGAGTGAAGGAATGTGTGAGTGTAGGTTCTTATTCTATCAAATCAAAACCAAGAGACACTTACGTTTTTTCTCTCTGGTGTATTCTAGTACAAACGTTACAATTCAATATCACAACATAACATAACACAATACCATTTTTAAAAAGTTCATAGGTTTCTTCTGTTTCACTCTTTCTATTTTTTCATTTTCTTTACTGTCACAGCTTTTTCTTTTTCTTCGTCACTTTCGTTTCGTCTTCTTTTCTTGTTTTTGTGAACGTGACGGGGTTCTTCCTTGGAGGAGGGTACCTCTTTCTCCTGTTCAGAATTTCTTTCCTCCTCCTCCTCCTCCTCCTCTTCCTCCGCCTCCTCCTCCTCCTCCTCCTGCTCCTGTTGTTTCTTAGGGCAGTTTGGAGACCAATGTCCTTTCTCTTTACAATAATAACAGGTATCTTGACTTTTGTCTCTATTGGTACCTTTTTTATTTTTGTCACGATCTGAACATTCTGTAGCCCAATGTCCTTTCTTCTTACAGATATAGCAAGTATCTTCACTTTTATCTCGATAGGAGGAAGAGTAGGCCGTCGGCTGGTCTGACGAAAACTTTCGTATGACCCCACGTAAAGCTCTAATGAGAAGTTCCACTTCTGTAGGTTCTTTCATCGTTCTGGTCAATGTGAGAGTGAAATGAATACTGAAAGGTTAGACACTAACCCTTTATATATGCACGGATCGGACATGAATATATAGGGTTATGGTCTTTAAAAGGTAGTCATTTGACTTTTTGCAGACAAGATGAAAAGACCACATCATGTTGTGGAGAAAGGAAAAGATAGTAAGAGACAGAAACGTAATGTATCGCCTAGCACAGTAGCTGAAGTCTTGGCTCAAATTCATGCCAGTGATTTTGAAGATGACGTGAGTGAGCCCGAATCTACGCCTAAGCAATCGACGTCCAAGCAAAGTGCACCACCCTTAGTAAACCCTGAAAATTACTATCACATTCGAGAGACGGAAAAGCGTTCCTCTCGAAAATTTAGAACAACGGCTTACACGTATGCCGTAAAGTTTAAAGATTTCAAGGCCAATGTACCTTTGGAGAATACAGAAGGGTTCATTACCGAGGTGTGGGATTCTGTGTTAACTGCATTGAAACAGCAATGTCAAGCCAAAGAAGACGATCGCTTGAGACTTTCTATTCATCACGATAATTTAAAGTCTCCCGTTTGGATCGAGTTTACTAGCCCATCAGAATTAACACCTTCCAAAGTCATTGACAAAATTCAACATGTGCAACATTCCAACGACAAGTTTCACATCACCGATGGAAAAGCCACACTGTTCATGACCCACGTGTCTCTTCCTGAGGGGACCGGACGCAAAAAAGTGTTATTGGTGGACAGCCTTCGTAACATGAAGCGAAGCCTCGTCCGAATTAACAATCCTCAAGACCAGATGTGTTTAGCCCGTGCCATCGTCGTGGGACAAATGTATGTCAACAAGAACGAGACGATAGAATGGAAAAGAGCCTGGGAAACTATTCGACAATCGGACCGAGCCAAACAACGAAGTGAAGCAGAACTCCTGTTACAGCAAGCGGGGATATCCAAAGATACCCCTTGCGGTATTCCAGAAATGCAAAAATTGCAAGACGTCTTGGCTCCACGTTACACTTTGAAAGTACACCCTCAAGAAGTGCGTGGTCCTCTTTTGTTTCGAGGCCACGATTTCAAAGACGGAAAATACATTCACGTCTATCATCACGATGGTCATTTTGATACCATTACCAGTATCACTGGATTTCTGAAATTCAGTTACTACTGTGAAAAATGTGACTATGGTTATAACAATCGAGAACAACACAAGCATTGTGGATCGAAATGTGAGGGATGTTTGGCCTCTCAACCTTGTCTGGACAAAGGACAAGTACGAGTGCATTGCCCTGTGTGTCAGCGCACTTTTGTCAGTCTTACCTGTTACCAACAACATTTGAAGATGCAAGGTTCACAGCAGAAAAGTACTTGTCAGCTTCTGAGATTGTGTCCTACTTGTGGACAAGGCATACGTACCAATAGTGTTAAGTTACACGTTTGTCGAGGGAAGAAACGATGTCACATTTGTCGCCAAATTGTGGACTTGGAGCACGAATGCTTCATTCAAAAATATCAACCCCAACCAAAAGATACCCAGAAGAAAGGGAATTTTATCTTTTTTGATTTCGAATGCATGCAAGAAACTGGTATTCACATTCCTAATTTCTGCTTGGCTCACAGTGCGTGCGAGCAGTGCATCCAAGAACCTATCTTTAGTCATTGCCCTTACTGCAGCAAGATTCCTGGAGGACGTGAAAAAATCTTTCGAGGGTCAAATACGCTAGCCGATTTTGCCCAATGGATCCTAAACCCCATCGACGAAACGTGGAGTCCAGAAGACATCGAACGTTACGGAGAGTGTCATTGCCATGCCACGGTCATGGCT
Organism: Unio delphinus; assembly: GCA_029339505.1. Lineage (NCBI taxonomy): Eukaryota > Metazoa > Mollusca > Bivalvia > Unionida > Unionidae > Unio > Unio delphinus. Next base: position 4,628,500 of record JAQISU010000138.1, on the reverse strand, counting down.
CACAATTTCTCGGGATACGATGGGCAATTTCTGCTTAGATACTATGCGGAACAAAGTACCGAACGGCCTCAAGTGACTTTGAACGGAGCCAAAATCATTTCTATGCAAGTAGGACAAGTACAGTTTAAAGATTCGATGTGTTACTTGGCCATGCCTTTGAGTCGCATGCCTAAAACGTTTGGAATGACAGAAATGGCCAAAGGTTATTTTCCACACTTTTTTAATACCGAAGCCAATCAACATGCCATTCTACCCCATTTGCCTGAGGTTGACGACTACGACCCCGACAACATGCGCACCGAACAACGAGAAGCTTTCCATGCTTGGTACCAGACTCACGCCTCGGACCCCTTTGAATTTCAAGAAGAAATGTTAAAGTATTGTCGATCTGACGTGGACATTTTACGACGCTGTTGTGGAAAATTTCGAGAACTGTTCATGGAATACGGAGGGATCGATCCTTTGAAAGAAGCTTGTACCATTGCCAAAGCATGTTCCTTAGTGTACCGAAAACGCTTTATGCCCGAAAATACTCTAGCGGTCATCAGTCCTCAAACGACAAATTTTGTCAAACGTCAATACTCGGTTAAAGCCCTACGCTGGCTCCATTACTTGTGCGACAAGGAAGACAAATGGATCCAACACGCTCGCAACGGAGGAGGCAAAAAGACCATCGGAACGTATTCGGTAGATGGTTGGGACTTAGAAAACCCTCAGATCGTGTACGAGTTTAACGGATGTTTATTTCACGGATGTCCCCTATGCTACCCTCAGCGTAACACCAAAAATCAGTTTTTACAACGAACCATGGAAGATTTGTACCAGACCACTTGTCAACGACGTTTGAAGTTAGAACAACAAGGATACCAGGTAGTGGAAATGTGGGAACACGAGTACGATCTGCGTTTGAAAACCGATCCCGAGTTTAAACGCATCGTAGAAAGTTACAAGTGGGTGGACCCATTGAACCCACGGGATAGTTTGTACGGAGGACGAACGAATGCCACTTGTTTGCTGTACCAAGCGGACGAAGAAAAGGGAGAAGAAATCAAATACTTGGACGTGTGTTCGCTGTATCCTTACGTGTGCAAATATTGTCACTTTCCCGTAGGGCATCCAGAATTGATGACAGAACACATTGACTTGGACCACATTCGTCAGTACGAAGGATTGATCAAGTGCAAAGTCTTACCTCCCACAGACTTGTACCATCCCGTTTTACCTCACCATTGCCAAGGAAAACTGATGTTTCCTTTGTGTCGCACATGTGCCGAAATGTGCATCCAAGACCAACCTTGTCAGCACACTCAGGAAGAACGTGCCTTGACAGGAACGTGGGTGAGCGTGGAATTGTTTAAAGCTCTGTACCTGGGTTACCAACTGTTAGAAGTGTACGAAATTTATCACTTTCCCAAGACACAACAATACCGCAAGGGCGACGAGACACAGAAAGGTATTTTTGCAGACTACGTGGATGCCTTTTTAAAACTAAAACAAGAAGCTAGTGGCTATCCTTCCTGGTGTCACACTCCCGAAGACCAAAAGATATTCAAAGAAAAATATAGGGAGCAGGAAGGTATCACTTTAGACCACATCGAGAAAAACGAAGGACGGCGATCGTTTGCCAAAGTGATGCTCAATTGTTTGTGGGGTAAAATGGCACAACGACCCTCTTTACCCAAGACGGAGTATTTGTCCGAGCCGTCTCGCTACTTCCAGATGATTCACGACCCAACCAAAGTCATGAAACACGTGGACGTCATTCGTGAGGACTTGATCTTAGTCAATTACGAAGAAGAACTAGACTTTGTAGAAGCCGACAAATTTGGAAATGTCATCATTGCGGCTTACGTGACAGCCCACGCTCGTTTGAAATTGTACGAAGTGTTAGAACTGTTAGGAGATCGTGTGTTGTATTTTGACACGGACAGTTGCATCTACATTCACCGACCGAACCAGTGTAACCCTGTCATCGAAGGAGACCGTTTAGGAGCCTGGACCGATGAACATCCCAACGACAAGATTCTATGTTTTGCAAGTGGCGGTCCTAAAAATTACGGCTACGAATACCGAGACCCACAAGGAGAAATGCACACCGAATGTAAAGTGAAAGGATTGACTCTCAATTATCGCACCAGTCGAGTGGTGAACTTTAACGTGCTACAAGAAGCCTTACAGTCGGGACAGGATGAAACGTTTCAAGTGACTACCCACGAACCGCACAAGGTTGTCCGTTTACCTACACACCAAATCGTTAGCCGACCTTTGGAAAAAGTATATCAAATCGTGTACCAAAAAAAGAGTACGACTTCCCAATCACTTCACTCTCCCGTACGGTCACGTCGAAATTGGGCAGCATATAAAAAGGGACATTGTCCAAGACCAATAGTTCATTGTGACTAACACAGCCAAGCGAAAAGAAGATGAATCCATTTAAACAGACATCATTCAAGTTTGGGGATTGTAAAACAAATGTACCTTTCCAGAGTGTGAAAAGTACTGGATGGATAAGACCCATGCATTGCAACGGAAGTTGTCCGGAAGGAAACTGTAAGTGTCCTTGCGGTATGCACTGTAATTGCGTTACAGAGTGCGATGGTGAACCTTACGATTGTAGTGATGCCAGACGCTGTGACGTTAGCGATTCAGCTGGATATCGTGGGAACGTTGCTATGACTACTACCCCTATATCTACCGTGGAAAGTGATGCTGTGCGTGTCAAACCTGAGGGATGCGAAAGCGGTGCCACACGTTATCGTGGACTCCTAGGAATTTCACCGTACCTGCATCGAACAGAAGTGAGGAGAGTCGAATATTCGTTCCCGACGAGTTTGCCTGAATACTGTCACTTTAAAAGTCGAATCCAAACCTTCAAAGATAAATGGCCAAAATATCTGCCTGGACCAACTCCTGAAGAATTAGCCAGAGCTGGATTTTTCTACTTGGGCGAAGGGGATAAAGTCAAGTGTTTCAGTTGTGGTGTATCCATTTACGAGTGGGAACAGAAAGATTCCGCTTACTTGGAACATGCTCGATGGTCTCCGAATTGTCAATACCTACCTTTAGTGAGACCTAGTGATTGGAAGTGACACTACTACTCCATGTCGTGTAACACACCTAGACCAGTATATAAGCCCTCTCTAAAACATAATATTCAAGGATTACCATACGAATTGCAAGAGAAGATAACAAGGACGTTTGGCAAGGTCTTGCTAAAGAAAAATCTCAATGGGTGACTGTAGAACATTTGTGTCGTGAAATTCACAAGAGGCAAGTGACAAAAATTAACCAACGTATTAGATTTCTCTGGATTAAGGGTATTTTTTTGCTCTGTTACCAATTTACTACGTTTACATCTGAAGATGTTTTGATCCTTCTTGACCGTTACCCTGAATGGCAGTGGGACGAAATTACACGTTATATTAATCACTTTTGCTTTTTGTGCAAATTTAATTCTGTGTTTAATTCTGGGTTGAATCTACACTGATAGTCTTCGACCTAAAAAAGAAGTATAAAAGAGAACGACCATGCCACAACCTTTATCATTGGTGATCCAACAGATTCCGTGGAAGGATATCAATGAGAAGATTCACACGGTGAAAGATTACGAACACTTATTACAAGAACTATACCCTATGAATTGGGGTCGACGTGTCGTGTGTGTTTTAGTGACTTGCTTTCTGGGATTCCGTTTACCTGCCGATTCCTTGTGGACACTTTACGAACACTACCTATCAAAAAATAAGACAGTATGGTGACTCCTTTAAATGTCCACGAGAGACTTATTCTGTTCAAAGCCTTACGTTTTCAATTGGATACGTCTCGACCTTTCCAAGAAAAAAAGATTCGTCAACTTTTACGTACGGAAGCAGTGTACGAAGATGTGTGTGTAGCTTGTGATTTACACCCTCATTGGACAGATGTAAGTCACTGGAAAAGTTGGGATTTTGAGGCTTGGACAAACGAAGTATCCCATTATGCCCAAGCGTTGTGTTCCTAAAATTCATCGTCGTGTGAAAAAAGTCACTTTTAATCCTGTGTTAGTAACAGTACCAGAAGAAGAAGAAAAAGAATCTATCACCCAAGACAATCCTTCTGTTCAAGACAGAACTGTCATGGACATTCCCCCACAAAGACCCTTTCGAGAAGACACCTATGTGACTGTACCCCCTGTAGAGGAGACTATAAGAACATTACATACTACCTCTAGGACACCTTCGTTACCCAAACCACGTTGTACAGTGACTTGTTTATATTCCACTTTGATCGTTTGCCTAGGTATTTTATTCCTGTATTTATCCATTTGGCTTTTATGTTTTCGTGTTGTTCAAATTTAAACATGCATTGAAATAAACGTGTCTTGAAAGAAGTATAAAAACCTCTTGTCTTGTCTGTTTTTGTGTCAATACTGTCATACCACTACACGACTATGGCTCACTCTACTCTTTCTACTACTCCTTCATCCTCCACATTCAAAGTCATTGACGAACACTTAGATTCTGCTAGTTGGAAAGCCTTGTATCTTCGTCATCCTTTAAACATGTTAATTGCTGGACCGAGCGGTTCAGGCAAAACCGAATTTGTCAAACGTTTGATCGAACATAAACATCATTTGATCGATCGTCCACCTCAACGCATCGTGTGGTGTTACAAAGAGTGGCAATCGGCATACAGCCTCTTGCAAGAAAGTCAAGGTGATTCCATTGTGTTTTTAGCAGGCATTCCTAAAGAAGACGAAGGGATCGTGTCTGACCCTAGTCAAACTCATTGGGTCATTTTTGACGACATGTTAGGAGAAGACGAAGAAGAAATTAAACTATGGTTTACGCGTAAAGGGCATCATCGTAATGCCAGTGTCATTTACATTACACAAAATTTATTTCAACAAAGTAAAGCCCATCGTACCATTAGTCTTAATGCTCATTACGTGGTCTTGTTTAAAAGTCCTCGAGATAAATCCCAAGTGCAAGTTTTAGCCAAACAGTTAGGAACACCTTGGCTAACTCATGCGTACGATGATGCCACTCAAACACCACACGCCTATTTACTCGTGGATTTAAAACCCACTACCCCTGATTATTTGCGATTTCGTACCGATTTGTTTCACGACTGGTGTCAAGACGGAGGACCTGTCGTGTACACGTCCTCCTCGTCGACATAACACTATGAAGCACTAAAAAAATCTATAAAAACCTTGGGTTACTTTGACCTGGTCTCATACATCGTCAACATGACGTCCCTTCAGTCTCATCTTCCGATCAAATTGATTCGTGCCTTGTACGGCATCAGTCGCGAAAAAAATCCACAAATACGTGCTCACGTCTTAGAAGCCAGTCTAAAAGAAGTCTTACGATGGTTTACGGTGACAGCACGTCAAATACTGCAAGGCATCATTCACATTCCACATCAAACCAAACGCTTTTTTGACAGAAACAAAGTAGCCTTGACGCAACTGGCCAATCCTCGCATTGACACTCACACCAAAAAGCAAATCATATTGAAACCTGGAGGTAGTGGTTCTCTAGGAGGTGTCATCATTCGTTCCCTTTTAAAATGGGATCCCAATACTCCCAAAGTTCACCCCAAGAAGAAAACAAAAAAAGCCAAACAAACCCCTAAGAAAAAGAACAAGGGTACCAAGACCAAAGCACAGAAAAAGAAAAGTCCACAGAAAAAGCGGTCACCCGCAAAAGAGGCACTTCGGCCAGGACACAACCTTACCTTCGTCAACCACGACCTGTAAGAAAAGATATACAAGGACGTTTGGCAGGGACTACGTTGCCAGTATCCTCAGGGGCTGCCACTTCTCCGTTGCGGGTGATGCCAGCCAAACCCAATTTGACACCCGTTTTTCCTAATTTGATGAAACATTGGAAATCTGCGTCTCCCAAAACGTCTCCTCCACCGGAGACACCCTCATCGACATTAGCGGCAGTAGCAGCTGCTCACAAAGTACCTGCCCCGAAAGTCAAAGTCCAAGAAAGATCTGGCATGTTAAAGAGTTTACTAGATTTGTCCAAACAAGAACTGTCCCGATTGAGTCCATTGCGAACTCCTTCACGGCGTGTGTTACCTGCCATGAAGTTGATACGACGCAAAGATAATCAGTGGCGACGCATTCCAGTATAAAAATATGACTTGAGGACCACGACGTCAATCAGTATTTTTTCTGTGCTGATGCTGAACACTCAAGGATGCTTCCTCAAAAACATGCACACCACCACTACCCTTGTCGTTCTGCTGTCCAAAAAGGAACAAGACAATCTCGTCATCTCACCAAAAGCTTTAAAACCAAACATCAACGTCCTTCTCTCCAAAGACGTAGACCTTTAAAGAAAAAGAAGAGACACCAAAAAGGAGGATCGTTTGGTAATTTTGGGAAAGACATTGTTACCTTTTTGACGAAGCGATAGTTCCCCAAAAAGTAAATAAAAGAGAGTGTATACCAAGTCATTGACACTAGTGGTATTGTGAAACGAACAAGCAAAGATGGCACCTCGCAGAAAACATTTTTCTACACTCCACAAAGGAAAGAAAAGGAAAGGACGTTTAGCCAAACATCGACACGTTCTTCGTCAAAGGACACAAAAGAAAATACCCAAACGTCAAAAGAAAAAGAGAAGTCACCAAAGGGGAGGATCTTTAATAACAAAATTTATCAGTTCAGCTAATAACCGAACTGGCCTCTTTAGCCCTGCTTTTGAGGATTTAGCGAAGCATGCCGCTGCCTTTTTGAGAAGCCAATAGAAAAAGAAGATAAAAGAGGGTGTGTACCAAGTCTTTGACGTTAGTGTATTTCTGGAACGAACAAGCAAAGATGTCACCTCGCAGAAAACATTCTTATTCGCCCCACAAAGGTAAGAAAAGGAAAGGACTACCTCCACGTTCAGCCAAACACGGAGACGTGTTGTCCGTCCTGTCCAAAGCCTCTCCACCCATGCGAAAACAAATCATTAAAACAGCCTCCAAAGATGTCATCGATACCGTGTGTGAATGTTGTTTGAATGTCTTAAAAGGCACGATACCTTTGTCTCCACACCAGAAAAAATGCTTCGCCAAACATCGACACGTTCTTCGTCAAATGGTCCAAAAGAAAATATCCGTCCGTCAAAAGAAAAAGATGTTGGTGCAACGCGGAGGATTTTTACCCATTCTTGCTCCTTTGTTGGGAGGATTAGCGCAAAATGTGCTAACCGGTGTGTTGCCAGGTTTGATACAAGGGATGACTCAAGGGATGGGTAGAAGATAAAAGGACCCTATGGATCACCACAATCTCAGACATAACCTTTGAAAGCTCATGGAAGGACGAAAACTAACTTTGGTTCCTTACAAACGATGGATGGAATACCATCATTGGCAAGAACAACGAACCCCCCATTTACCGCCCAATCCCAATTTGGCTGAGATGTCGCAATTACAACACGAATTGCAATCCTTGATCCATCGCCATGATTTATTCGAAACCGAAAAATCACAAAAGTACGGTCAACTCTTGAAACGGCTACAACTCTTTCATCAGAAAGCTGTGGAACAAACAGCTCAACCCACTTTGTCCGATTTTAAGGCTCTAATGAATAACCCGTCATCCTCACCCTCTACAGCGGTTAAAACAGACGTTACCCCACCATTACCCAAGGAAGAAGAACCCCATGATCTCTTTCAAACACCCACTACCACCCCCATTCCAAGTAAGATTGCCGCTTCCTTATTAACCCCTTCTCCCACTCCCCCACGAGAAGAACTCAAAACTTGGGTTAAAAAGATGATGGCTACTCCTTCTTCGACAGATGTGAAAAAGAAAGAAAGGAAACCAGAAGTGAGAAAAGAAAAGAAGGTCAAAGAAGCTATCCCATTACCTCCGCCACCACCACCAGTACCCTCGACGTCAACTCCTGTGGCACATCGGACACGTAAAACCGTTTCCAAACAACCCGCATTTCGTCCCACCCAAAGCAATATCCTCGAAGAGTGGGTACCTTATTAACCTAAACCATGGAGAAGGTATTAGCCAGCATTTACTACGATCCAGCTCACCCTGCTAGTTACGGAGGCATTCAGAAATTGTATCGTGCTGCCAAAACTCGCCTGAAAAAGCTCCGTTTACCAGCAGTACAACGATGGCTACAAGAACAAGCGACGTACACTTTACACAAACCCATTCGACGAAAATTTCACAGAAGTCGCACTCAAGTGGAAGGCATCGATCATCAATGGCAAGCCGATTTAGCTGATGTCTCTCATTTAGCCACCTACAATCGTGGCTACAAATATTTGTTTTGTGTCATCGACGTCTTTTCTAAATTTGCCTGGGTCGTACCATTGACATCCAAATCGAGCGGAGAGTTAGTACGAGCTTTGCAACTGGTGTTGAAACAAAGTGGTCGTCACCCTCTTCGATGGCAAACCGACAAAGGCACCGAATTTCTGAACCAAGCTTTCCAACGAGAATTAAAGAAACGTGACATTCATTTTTTCACCACCGAAAATTCTGAAACCAAAGCCAGTATCGTGGAACGTTTTCAACGTACCTTGAAAGAACGCATGTGGAAATATTTTACGCATCAACACACTCTCAAGTACATCGACGTCTTACCGCACTTAGTTCAATCCTACAATCAATCTTACCATAGAAGCATTGGACGTGCCCCACAAGAGGTGACACCTGACAACGAAGTGACTGTTTTTGAGCGTCTGTTTGGTACGTCCCGAACGAGGGCTGTCCCCAAGAAAGGTAGAGAAGTGTTAACCCCGGGAGATTGGGTACGCATTGGCAAAACCAAACGCACTTTCGACAAAGGTTACTTACCCAACTGGACCACCGAATTGTTTCGTGTTACTGGACGAGTGCGCGATCGTCATCCTACCGTCTATAAATTGGAAGACATGAACGGAGAAGTATTAAAAGGAACATTTTACTTGCCTGAGTTACAACGTGTTACCAAAAAAGAAGACGACGTGTACGACATTGAAAGCATTCTCGAACGAAGAACCCGTAAAGTAGGAAAACGTCGTGTCAAAGAAGTCAAAGTACGTTGGAAAGGATATCCTCCTAGTTTTGATTCTTGGATTGACGCTTCGCAAGTCATCGACTATAAAAAGAAGTGACCATCATGCCCTTCAATACAGCTTCAGCGACCACAGTGACTACTCCTTCACCCACATCATCTCTGCAAGATTTACAAAAGCAACCCTTGTGGGTGTGGTGTGGAGAACGTGTCCCTAAAACGCAAATCGTTTTTTTCTGTCAAATCTTTGTGGTATATTGTGTCATTGGTGCAGCCATTGCTAATTTGAGTTTGCAACAAGGAGACAAACAATTGTGGACCATTTTACTCAGCAGTTGCATCGGGTATCTTCTTCCCAATCCTTCCCTGAAATACTCTTACAACGGGAACAACAGTAACAATATTGGGAGTCTTGCGACCAACGTTAGTCCTTCTCCTGACAGTCACCCTTCCAATCACAATCCTCTTTTAGATACTCCTTTAACCTCGAGTGACTCCTCGGACAGAAGAACATTGGAAATATGAACAACACTATTAACCAATTTTACTTAACGTTACCTAGTGACAGTTCCATGGAGGTGTTTCCTAAGAACACATTGTGTTGTTACACGTCTAAATTACCTCAAGCCATGCATTTGGATCAAGATGATCATTGGGAAGCAGCTTTAGTGGAAATAATACACCCGACACAAATCAAAAACATCGTCGAAAATCAAAACTTTTTCACAGTTGAAGTGTACGACAAGCCATTGCAACAAGCCTTAGATGAACGAGGCATCACTGGCATTGACATCAAAAAATCAGATGGACCCACAACTAAACAACTATCCACTCATGTGTTGACCATTCCTGCAGGCTACTATTTTAGCGGTCAACATTTAGTGACTACGATTGCAAGCAGGTTCAATGTTATGTTTGGTAAACCCCTGGACAAAATCAAAGAAAGTGTTACCTTTGAGTACATTAAAGTGGCTCGTCGCCTCATGATCAAATTTTCAGAAAAGAAAATAATAACCATTACCTTTTGTCCTGAATTGTTTGATATCTTAGGTGGAGACCTCAAGATGCTCCCGAACAAAAAAGAAATACCAGGCATATCCAGTAACTTGGATTTTACCAAATATTTTCGATTCCCTGTAGAAATGAACCAAGGAATCAATTTGATGTTTGTGTACTCCGATGTGGTGGAGTACAACGTGGTAGGACACACCTCTGTACCGTTACTGCGTGTCATTCCTTTCAAAGTGGATGACACTACCGCTGACGAGGAAGGTGGAAATACCTATCACGTTCACCGCGAATTTGTGCATCCTCATTATTTACCCGTCAGTAAGTCGTATTTCGACAGTGTCAACATTACTATAAAAGGAGAACTAGGTCAAAATATTCCATTTACCAAAGGGAAAGTCACAGTGAAACTCCATTTTCAAAAACGATTCTCCAACAACTGAAAAAGTGATGTATCCTGTGTACCAAGGAGTCACTCGACAACGAGGACATGGTTTAGGAGATATGTTTAAATCAGCCTTTCGTTCCGTAGTCCCTGTTTTAAAACCAATGGTGACACGAGGATTGCACACCTTAAAAGATGCCGCATTGACTCACGGCAAAGATTTTCTTTACAATGTTCTCATTGACAAACAAAACCCTAAAGAAGCTTTTTTGAGAGCAGGCAAAAATACCTTGCTTCAAACGGGTAAAGAGATTTTGGGTCGACGAGAAAGTCCTATAAATGACCTGAACGGTACCGAGTCTGACATTCCTACTTCCCTGACGACACAGCAAGGACAAGGTAGAAAGCGTCGACGAAGACACCCTTTCAAAAGTCTCCGTACCTCTAAAGTTCGAAAGACAAAGAAAAAAAGAACCGCTCGAGACTTAGACATTTTTGATTATTAAAAGTGAAGAAAAAAAAACCTAAAGAAAAAATGATGCACCAAGAATCTTGTGCCTGTTCCAAGTCGGAACTGGATCTCTTTTCCATGCCACCCACGATGATGACCATGCAAGAAGCTCAATGGGTCGAATTTCATCCCGTCTCCTCTTTGACGGATTCAGCTCCCATCGAGTTTGAAATCAAAGGACAACCCGAAGATTACATCGATCTCAACAACAGTTACTTGTATTTGAAAGTGAAAGTAACCAAAACGGACAACACCAATCCAGGAGCCGATGCCCGAGTAGCTCCTGTCAACAATTTCATGCATTCCTTGTTCAGCGATGTGGATTTGTACATGAATAACAAACTGATCAGCAGTAGCATGGATACTTACCCTTACCGAGCGTACCTCGAAAATCTCTTGACGTACGGAAAAGAAGCCAAGAACACTCATCTAGATGCTTGCGTGGTATGGAAACCTGACACCGCAGATAAGTTTAACGACACAGCCTTGCCCGTAGCAGCAGCTGCTGATGGCAGCGCTCCTGCCGATCCTCACAATGAAGGTTTTAACGACCGTCGAAAGAAAATTTTGCAGGGACGTAGTTTAGAACTGTTCGATCGTTTGCATTTGGACATGTGGTTTCAAGAGAAGTATTTGCTGAACGGAGTAGATATTCGCTTGAGACTGAATCGAAGTAGTACTGCTTTCCATTTGATGGCTCATGCCAACGAATACAAAACCATTATCCAAGAAGCCAGGTTATACGTACGTCGCGTGGAAGTGTTACCTAAAGTGGGGAATGATATCAGTCACACTTTGAGCAGAACGACAGCCAAGTATCCGATACGACGCGTGGAAGTCAAAACTTTCACCATTGCCGCTGGACTCCGATCTAAGATTGAAGATCATCTGTTCCAAGGACAGTTACCCAAACGTTTATTCATTGGTATCGTCAGCAATGCAGCCCTCAATGGTGCCCACGATGAAAATCCTTTCCAGTTTAAGCACTGCAGACTATCCAAAATTGAAGTCAGTCGCGATGGCAAAACTTTGTGTACCAGACCCTTCGAACCCGACTTTGGCGAACATAAAAATTACTTGAGGTCGTACTTGTCGCTGTACGAAGCCACAGGACAGTTAGGAACCAACACCAGTCACGGTATTTCCTACGACGACTATGCAAGAGGTTACACGTTGTGGGCTTTTGATTTCACTCCAGACCAAGGCAGCGACGAGGGCCATTTCCACCCTATAAAATCTGGGCAACTGCGTGTGGAACTTCAGTTTGCATCACCTCTTCCCGAAACGGTGAATATCATTCTGTATGCTGAATTCGATAATACCATAGAAATCAACAGTTTGAGAGAAGTCATTCTAGACTATTAGACATTATGGAAGACCCATGTCCTTCTTTGAATAGTGGAGAATCCATGGAATGGGAGGTTACAGAAAAAGCAAACCCTCAAGACCAAAAAGAAGAAGTAGTGATCATGCAATCCAGATGGCCAGAACAGGAACAACAGTTAGTGGCTTGTTTTGCACAACACTTGGAAGATAAAATGAGGGACATGATTAAAAAAGATTGTTATGGATGTCAAATCGATCATCCCAGTCAAATTCAACACGATAAATGTATGATGATGAGTCAAGAAGAAAAATTGGATGATTATCTGAACGAAGCTTGGAGTCTCATCTCCGAAGAAGACGTGTTACTTCAGTGGTATAAAGGCTTACGTGATCATTCCTCTCCTCCATTGTTTGCTCGAGAAATCGATCGCATCGAAGCTCTCTTGGCCAAAAGTAAAGAGACGAAGCAAACCATCAGTTACTTGTCAGACCGTTTCAAACAAAAAGTCTGGATTGAATTGATGACTTATCATCACCTGTGAAGAAAGGAGAGAAAAAAACAAGGCTACACAACAAAAAATGGATACTTGGGAACTTTATTATCTTTTGAACCGTAGTTCGTACACTGCTTCTTGGAATCCTGTGGTGTGTGCTAAAGATGAAGTACCTCATCGCAAACCTCAAGAGAATCAAGCTTATGTCATCAACACAGATGACAGTCATCTTCCAGGAACTCACTGGGTAGCAGTCTACTTTCCTCAAGAGGGATGTGCGGAGTATTTTGATTCGTATGGATTGCCTCCTTTCGAAGATGATATCATTGACTTTATGAGAAGAAATGCTCAGACGACACGATTCAATAATGTGAAATTACAAAGCACAGATTCTATGGTGTGTGGACAATATTGTATCTATTATCTGCATCATCGCAGTCTTGGATATTCTTTAGAACATTTAGTGACTTATTTTGATCGTCATTCGTCACCCCTCTAACTCCAATACATGCAGTGTTGCGATCATTGAAAATGAGATCATAACACTTATGAATAAGTTCAACTATGATTACATTACTGCAAAACAAACAATAAATCTCAATAAACAAACCACTAAAAAGCAAAATAAGCAGGAAAAGACAACCCCTGCTCTTATAACAACAAAAATGGACAAACCTGTTGCAACATCTGAGAAATTAAAAACAACAACCTCTACTCAAACAGAAAATTCAATAGACCTTACAAATAATTTGGGTCTAAACACAATTGGTAATGCAATTTCTGAAATAGGTCGTTACATTAGTAACGCACAAAATAAAAACGAGAGTTATCTATACACCCTCACGAACGGGCTCCATGCTCTTATCCAACATGTACAGGAGGGTATAAAATCAGGAAATCTATTAAACCAACATGAATAACACAACTCAAATAATAACAAATACTCAATATAATAATGCAAATTTGGTTATATGGCAATGGAATTCGCGTGGTTTAATGATTAATATTAATGAACTAAAACTCAAACTAATTAACACACTAATGAAACCAGATATAATTTGTATTCAGGAAACTAAAATATCAAATAAAACTAAAACATTGCCAGCCATTGTAGGTTACTCTCCTGGATACTTTCAACATAGGAATGAAGGTCAAGGGGGGGGGGACTGGTTATATACATTAGTAATAACATTCCCTCAGCAACAGTAGTCCCAATTAATATACAAGAAATTAATAACTCTAAAATAGAAGTACAAGCTTTACAACTCAATACAGGTAAACTTAAATTTATATTATATAACTTTTATGATCCAGGAGGTGACATTAAGTTAACCCACGAATTAGCACTAAAAGCGCTCAATTTACATATAGGGCAAAATGAAGTTATGGTGTTAGGAGACTTCAACTCACACAATGTAATATGGGGTAGTGAAGTAACTAATCATAGAGGTAAAATTGTTCAAAATTGGATTAATAAAACAAAACTGGTAATGCTTAATGATGGCACCAAAACAAGATTAAATTCGACAAATGGCACCTTATCAGCCATAGATTTAACACTTTGCACTCCCAAACTCGCTCAATTAGCAACATGGAGTGTAGAACAGGAAGACAGTATGGGCAGTGACCACTTTCTCATAATAACTAAATTACAAAACTCTGCCCAACTGGAAAATAGTAGTAAAATTCCAAAATGGAATTACAAAAAAGCGGACTGGACTAAATTCCAAAATCATATTGAAAATGAAATACTTGAGGACATTAAAAATGAAAATATAGATCAATACTATGATAATATAATTAATGCTATAACAAGGGCAGCTAATGCCTCAATGCCTAAAACAAAAGGTAATCCTACTAAACTTAGAGTTCCTTGGTGGAATAATGAAATTAGTGAAATGAGGAAAAATAAAAGAAAAGCACTTAATAAATTTAAACGTACTAATAATACGCAACATTTAAGAGAATATCAAAAAATTGAAACTGAACTTAAAAATGCTATTAAAAAAGCTAAGCAAGATACTTGGAAACAATACTGCAGTACCCTAGACTATAAAACTAATTCAAAACAAGTTTGGGACAAAATTAGAATAATAAGGGGTAAACATACAAATAATATCCCCAAAATCAATAATACTAATAATTACAAAGAGCAAGCTGACTCATTGGCAAAGCACTTTCAAGCTATGAGCAGTAATAAAAATCATACTAGGGAATTTCAGAACCATAGATCCAAAATTGAAATAAATAATAAAAATACATACTCAGATATGGGAAATAAAAAGTCTTATTTAAATGATAAAAATACAATTAATGAATGGTATCAAGCTCTTAAAACTAAAAAAGACACATCACCTGGAGAAGATACCATAGGATATACAATATATAAGAAGTTACCACGTAATTTTGTTGAAATAATAATTAATATGTATAATCAAATTTGGGACACTGGAAAACTACCCATTAAATGGAAAACAGCCGTAGTAATACCAATACTAAAACAAACAAAAGATAGGAATGATGTAAATTCATATCGTCCTATCTCTCTTACCAATAACATCTGTAAAATTATGGAAATAATAATCAACAACAGACTTAAATATCACTTGGAAATTAATAATTTCATATCTAAAAATCAATGTGGCTTTAGAAATAACAGATCTACTATAGATCAACTCATTAAATTAGAAACAGCAATTAAATTAGCTTTTAATAATCATCAAAAAAAAAATAGAAATCTTATTGCTGTATTCTTAGATATGGAAAAAGCTTTTGACTTAGTATGGACTAATGGTCTACTAATTAAACTAAATAAGTATGGTATAACTGGTAACATATTTAATTTTATTAAAGATTTCCTAAGTGAACGTAAAATTATAACTAGAATAGGGACAACATACTCTGAAAAGTATGATTTAGATAATGGTACACCCCAAGGGAGCGTACTCAGCCCAACTTTATTTAATATTATGATTAATGACCTTGATACAAATCTAGCTACCCCCAATATTGATTTGTCTCAATTTGCGGATGATAGTGCACTATGGCGTGCTGGAAATCCCAATAATCAAAAACATATTGCTGAGATACAACAAACTTTAGATAATATTGGTAGTTGGGCTGATAAATGGGGATTTAAATTTTCCCATACAAAAACAGTAGCAGTTGTATTCTCTCCCTTTAACTATAATAAAATTTATCCTAAACTTACTCTTCAAAATCAAAATATAGTTTTTGTCAAAGTAGTTAAATTCTTAGGGATGTATTTTGATCAGAATATGAAATGGAAATATCATATTAATGACTTAATTAGTAGATGTAACCTTGATCTAAATCTAATTAGAAGCATACAAGGCACACATTGGGGTGCTTGTCAAAATACAATCATGACCCTGTATAGATCTTTGATACGCTCCAAGATCGATTATGGGTGTCATATTTATGCCACAGCATCGCCAGCTCTACTAAATAAAATCACCTCAATACAACGTAAAGCCCTTCTCCTTGCAACTAAAGCACTACCATCTACCTCCACAGAAGAATTACAAATACTTACTGGTGAACCATCACTGCATCTTAGAAGACAGGAAATCATGTTAAGATATGTTGCTAGACTGTCAACTCAAAACGATGAGCACCCTACCCTAAAGGCAATTAAAAAGTGTACTAAACCACTTATTAAACGGGGCAAATACTCTACATCATTTGGCAAGCAAATTTTTCGTCTAAAAACGAACTTACCTACCGATATATTTAATGTACAGAAAACTAAAAATCCCATTATAATTCCATGGAGATTAAAAACAATAAAAGTAGATAACACTTTACAAGACAAAGGAAATAAAATACAGGACTCCCACTATCTTAAAATGATTGTCAACGAAAAGTTAAATACTCAATACAAAAATTATGTCAAAATATACACTGATGGATCCAAAAAACTAGACCCTGCAAGAACAGCAGCATCATGGGTTATTCCCGAATTTACCATTAAACAAGGAATGCGACTACCAGATTACTGCTCCATATATACTGCGGAGTTCTGGGCTATACTCCAGGCATTAAAATGGATACAACACTCAAACTTAAACTACAAAAAATTTCTAATTGTTAGTGATTCATTAAGTGTTCTAAAATCTATTAGCACAAACAACTCTAACAGCAGAAAATTTTTTCTATATTTATTACAATTTCAAATAAGTAAACTTAGTACCCAAGATATTGAAATAGACTTCCTATGGGTTCCCTCACATATAGGTATAAAAGGTAATGATTTGGCAGACCAAATAGCAAAAGAAAAACTAAATGAATTGTATTATGAACGAATACAGTACAGTCATACAGAGATATACAAATTTATTTCTGACATGATAAATAGTATGTGGCAACACAATTGGAATATATCCCCCAAAGGGAGAGTACTTTATAACACCATGAAAACAGTCAAAAGAAAAATTACTCTTCCAGGTAAAACAAGAACTCAGCAAATTAAAATGATAAGGATAATGGTAGGAAAAACGAAACTGGCTAACAGTTTTGGAAAATATTTAGGACCATTTCCACATAATATTAACTGTTTTATGTGTAATCAAGTGGAAGATTTAGATAATATCTTTAATAAATGCCTTAAAAACATAACATATAGAAATATCCTTAAAAATAAATTGAAAATAAGTAAATCAACTAAATTATATCCAAAACTTCTTGATCTAAATCAGCCTAATATGCAAATGGCTGCTACTTATATTATGGATTTTATTACAAACTCAAATCTAATGCATAAAATATAATAATGACTTAACATACATTAAAGTTCTCCAATTAAAATTAATTATAAAATAGGATATACAATTAAAAGAAATTTTTAATGGCCTGTGACTCTGATTGATGCATCATATGGGTGGGTATAGATATTTAGTTCATAATGAACTGATACGTTACTCACGAGTCTATATCTGCTCACTATGGTGCTCTACAGAGATCATCGCTACGTAGGGTTTGGTTAGCTATAAACTAATTATTAAATAAAACATACAATTAAAACAATTCTCAATGGCCTGTGACTCTGATTGATGCATGATATGGGAGGGTATAGATACTTAGTTCATAATGAACTGATACGTTACTCACGAGTCTATATCTGCTCATTATGGTGCTCTGCAGAGATCATCGCTATAATCAACTAAGGACTTCAAACTGGCCTATGACTCTGATTGGTGCGCGGTTTGGGTGGGTGTAGATATTGAGTTCATTATGAGCTTAAACGTCTCTCACGGATCTACACTCACTTGATGCAACGCTCTACAGAGATCATCGCTTGAATTGTTATAGAATATTAATTACATTATTAAATTGAACTGTAGTCTGTAAACAATTACTAACACCTTTACTTACCACTTTCCTGTTGGAGCAAAGTCATTGGCACTTGATATTCAAAAGTATAATAGAACTTTACACAAAGTGTGGACAGCTTAGGAATATCAATGGAGTTCATGGCGCTATCCTTGAAGACAATGGAAACGTGGAGGACGGACTACAGATTCATAGGATTATACAACAGTCCTTTTCAGGGCTTTTTTATTCTTGTTATGTTCTTGTTCTCTTAATCTTAGTATAGTTTGTATTGATGCTAATCTTAGTATAGTTGTATTGATGGTAATTTTGTTAATATGTTATGATTAATATTGTTATTGTTATTGTTCACTAATATTGTATTGAATTTTTTACTAATACAACTATGTTATACTAAAGATACTGTTATTTACTGTTTTTACTGACCTTGTGTTTTTATAGCTTACTAACATTGTTAATATTTTTTTTTGTGTTGTTGTACTCGTGTTGTTAAGGTTTGTGTTGTTGTACTCGTGTTGTTAATGTCATTGTTGTAATTGTACTGTCAATGTGATATATCTATTCCCCCCCCCCTTTTTTGTATTCTTTGGGATTTGGTGAAGATCAGTGGAACAGTGGAGATACGGGTATTCCAAGCCTGGACTGGAGAAATATATGTGTACAGCCTAGTACACCTCTGTATGTATCCACTCAATTAATTTCTCAGGGAAGCTGATGTTGAACCTTTTCTCTTTCTCATTCTGTACTATGTATCGTCTTCTTGTTATATGTTATTACAAGATGAATTCTCATAATCTCGATTGGTACGAGAATTCCATTTGATTAACCAACATCAATATTGAATTGATCCTTTCGGAGCACACCTTACCAAATTAACAACTTTGAACAATCCACCGTGAACAACTGATGCAGTCACTTTGACATAGTATAGGTTTTTTGTTTTTTCATAGGGTGAATTACCCTCGAAAGAAGGGCTTTTCACCAGGATGGTGGCGACTCATATAGTACATTTGGTACTTAATTCCTGATATAGTGTTAAGTTTTTGGAAAATTCAGTAACTTATATAGTTTTGACATAATTGCATAGGTGGCTAACACATTATTGGCGAGTAGGAATTTCCACTAGTACAACTGGATAATTGAATAGAGTCAAAGGGAATGCAGCCTCATGGACAGCACACATATACGTACACACACTTCTGCCCCTCTTAGTTAATATAAGGTAGTCTTAATCCAGGACTATCAGGCTCCCGCAACACAATGTTGCAAATAAATGTTACACAATAAATAACACCAAAACAATGCAAAACACAACTATATAGCACATACACTCTGATACATGTCCTATGAGGTTGTAAAGTAGCCAAGCACCTAAGGTGTGCCTCTTGTTTCTTCGTATTGGGGTCCGGGTGTGCGTTCGCCCCCTCTTCGTGCTGGACGACGATTGCAGTACCTTGGAGCTTGGAGCTTCCTGAACTGGACCTTTCCGCCTTTGCCGCTTCCGGACATGACATTACTAGCGAAGTGAGAAAATTCTCCTTGCTACCTTTAATAATACATCGATTGGAACTTAACTGGGGGTGGATGTGTGTAGTGCCAGTCCTATTCACCCTATAGGCTACCATTTCCCTTGATAGTTACTTTTTAGTAATTCAGGGGAACGCCTAACAAAGACTGAAATGTGGTGCAATTAAGCACTCAAACCCTAAGGGGAGGGAGTGCATCCTTCCCTTCCCCGAAGGAACTAAATGGACACCGATATGGTGTCTATAAAAGCTGCACATATGTCTCTAGTAGACGGCTGCAGCTATAAAACAACCAGGTCGGTCGGTCAGTCTGGCTACCCATCATCATTCCATCATTCAGGTGTGGGCTGCGTCCTTTGCTGTGCTGTCTTGCTGTTGGCGTGCTCTGGTGTGTGCTGCTGTGTCAACGCCCTCCTGGACCTGGACCTTTTCCGCCTTTGCCATTTCCGACTCACCAAATTACTAGCGAAATGAGGAAACATTTCCCCTCGCTACCTTACAAGCTCGATTGGATGATAGGGGTGGGTGTGTGTAGGTACCATTCCTACCCACCCCCAATATAGGCTTTCATTTCCCCTGATAGTTACTTTTTAGTAATTCAGGGGAACGCCTTAATTTATAGTGCATTTAAGCACTTTAAGGGAGGGATTAACAACCCCTCCCACCTAAATGGGTGCCGATATGGCACCTATAAAAGTTGCACAAATACCCCTAGTGGGTGGTTGCAACTATAAACAACTCAGTTCAGTCAGTCTGGCTACCCATCGATGACGCATCAACACCAAAGATGAATAGAGTACAGAAATTAAGAGAACTTCAAATGCATTTGGAGAATGCTAGGCGTCTCCTGGACGAACTGGCTATGGAGGCCATAGTAGAACAGACTAGGATTGAAAAAGAAGAGGAGGAAAGAAAAAAAAAGAAGAGGAGGAGAAGAAAAGTCCCATCTTGCCTCACCGCATGATGAGACAGACTAGTAAAGTCAAGCCCGTGGTGAGGACACCTTCACCACCGGAACCAGTTCGTCCACTACAGGGACAGTCCCCACCACATCAACCACAGTCTCAACCGCAACAACCACAGCCTCAACCGCAACAACCACAATCTCATCCACGGTTGCGGAATAGAGGAAGAAATGAAGAGACTTTCACTATCCCACAAAGTGAAGACTGGGATAGTGAAGCCACTCATTCTCCCTCTGCGCTCCCAATCACAAGAGTGAATTGGGAGAATGATTGGAGTAGAAGATGTGTGTGTGGGGCTAGACCTGGGAGATGCCAGCATTAACCAGGTGTATTTTGAAGTTTAAAAAACAGCCCTTTTCAGGGCTACCCAAATTAATTAGAAAAGAAATACTATGTCAATTGCCAATGGGTGTGAGAGAGGAGTAGTGTGATTATAAACACTGACTCTATTTAGATGGTATATGGTGTGATTTTGGATAGTATATAATAGGGTTTGTTTTGGCTGCTTCCCCGTGTGTGTGGTTAGTATAGGGTGTGATTTTGGATAGTATATAGTATGGTTTGTTTTGGCTGCTTCCCCGTGTGTGTGGTTAGTATAGGGTGTGATTTTGGATAATATATAGTATGGTTTGTTTTGGCTGCTTCCCCGTGTGTGTGGTTAGTATAGGGTGTGATTTGGGATAGTATATAATAGGATTTGTTTTGGCTGCTTCCCCGTGTTTGTGTGTGTGTGTGTGTGTGTGTGTGTGTGTGTGTGTGTGTGGTTAGTATAGGGTGTGATTTTGGATAGTATATAGTATGGTTTGTTTTGGCTGCTTCCCCGTGTGTGTGGTTAGTATAGGGTGTGATTTTGGACACAAGCACTAGAGTAAGAGAGGGGATTTTACTTGGTTTATAGCACCAGAATAAACCAAGGTTTTGCCCCACAGCGTGTTAGAGTGGATGTATTCTGTGCCAGCTGCTAGTGTACCACCACCATCGCCACCAGCAACCACCAGCAACAAGACGCCTGCTACCACCACCACCACCAACCTCCTCCTTTCTACGCTAAAGGACCCAGCAGCTAACGAAAAGTCCACTACCACCAGCCACTACTCCAGCAAAGGCAGCCAGGACTCCTACAACAACTTTGTTAAGGCTAACTGTAAGTCGTTAGAAGTTAATTATACTCTGTGCTAAAAAACTAAGTTACTTTTCATCCTCAAACATCTTTCATAATCACTACTACTCTTTCTCAATACTATTCTCACTCAAATTCTAAATACATTTAATCGAACAATTATTGTTATTCACAAGCGTAGGAATCATACTACAACAAGCTTGGGTTGCACTCGCAATTGAGAAAGGTTAGTCCTGCCTCTAATTCGAGCCTTGCAATCATCAACAATAATTCAATTCAATTAAATATATAACCCTTTTCTTTCCTAACCTATCACTATTCAAACTGCAAATTAAAAGCTAGACATTCAAACTTATTATCCCTCAAATAATTCAAATACAATATGGCCGACCAACTAAACAGTCAGAACAAAGGAAAAATGGCCGCCACCCAAATTAAATCAGCCGCCAAAACTAACAAACAGGCTATGCAACAAAGGCAAGGGCAGGCACGTCGTATGAATAACGCACACAAAAAAGTGCACCAATATACAGATAAGCCATTAAATACAAGCAATAACAGCAATGAGAGAAAATCTAGAGTATATTCAACTCCTGAATTAAACATGCTAAAGAAAGAGGCGGCAAAACTTGACCCGCTATCCCCAGTCTTATTTAATTTTCATGATGAATCTATCCAAATTGAAGACTTGGACGCCACATTGGCACCCGGCGATTCCCCACAAAATCCAACCACTTCATCAGTATTATCCCCCGTTAAAAACCATGTAGGGACACCAAACACATTTTTGGCGGACGTGGTGGAAAACACCCCAAACCGAAGATTCAAAATTCAAATAGGGACTTCCAACTCCAACTTAGCGGACGTGGTGGAAAACACCCCAAACCAAACATCCAAAAACCAAAAAGGCAGTCTCAACTCAAACAAAGCGGACGTGGTGGAAAACACCACCACCCGAACAATTCAAATTAGGACAACCAAAAATTCGGCGGACGTGATTGAAAACACCACAAACCGAACAATTCAAACCGAACTAAATACATCCAAAAACCCAACAAATAAAGCGGACGCAGTCGAAAACACTCCTTTCCAAACACATGAAAGGAGTCAATCGTATGCACAAGCCGCCAAGAAAACCAAATACCACTCTAGCCAAACCCCAGGACCATCCAAGCAATTAACTGAGGAAGACCTAATCTACCCCTCCCCTACTAAGAGGACCCCGGCCTCCAACCCAATCTCAGTCCCTAAAACCTGGGACGGAAAAGGAAAGGGAAAAGGGCCCTCCAAAAAAGGAAATAAAACAGTAAACATTGAAATCCCTGAACAAATAAATCAAAATGTCAACCCGCCACCTTTACATAAAAAAACAGCAAACATAGGGCCCAAACCAAAATTTCATAGGCTTGAACTAACACTCTACGTTCACAGCAAATCAACCCAATTCTTAAACCTCTCCACAAATAGTCTAGTAGGGGCTCTAATAAGGGTACATCAAAGCCCCTGCAAAATCATAAGGCCCAATAAAGATTACATTATCCTACATTGTAACACCAGCTCTCAAGTAGCAAAGTTTCTAGAAATTGAAAACATAGGTGGGATTCCAGTGAAGGTTACGAAACCATACAAACTTACCAACCCACTAGAGAGAACAGCCAACATCAATACCAACCAAAATAAGGAAAAACCCACACCTACCCCCAAAACACCGCAAGCAACCAAATATAAAGCGGTAGTTCAATTAACAGGGCAAATGTCCCTTTGGGACAATAAGAAACTAAACGAAGAGCTCATAAAGGGGGGAAACAACATCACCAAAAATTATCAAATAGGGAAAAAGTCGCCCAAATACTCAATAAATATAATAGAGACCGAAACACCCTTGCCAGAGCTAATCCAAATAGGCTTGTCAGGATCAAAATATAGAGCAGAACCCTACAAAAACAAACCCAGATTCTGCTCCAATTGTCAACACTGGGGCCATTTTACAAATAAATGTAGGAGACCATACAAATGCTACAACTGCGGGGGGCCACACAAGGGGCAATGCCAAAAGGTCAATCCAAAATGTGCCCAATGCCAAGGCACCCATTTACCAAAATCCACAATATGCCCCGCAACAATCAGGGAGATTCAAATAATAGACACTATGGACAAAAATCAAGTAGATTACAGGACAGCTAGAAAAAAATGCAACACAAATAGAACAAACAGGAAAGACCAACAAAAGGAAAGCAACATAGGGAATGAAATAACTAACGAGGTAATTAAGATAGTAAAATCCATAGAAACCATCATGGATAAAATAAAACAAAAACAATAATAGCAACAACCAAGGATTACAAAACGCCCTCAAAAAAACCAAAAATCAACTAAAAACACTAATTGTAGCAAATGACCCCATTAGAAATGGCTGACACAACTAATGGAAATGTTTCAATATGGCAATGGAATGCAAGAGGACTATCCAATAACTTAAATGAATTAAAAATAAAATTAATTAATTCCAAAACAAAACCTGATATCCTCTGCATCCAAGAAACACAAATAACTAATAAAAATAAAACATTGCCTAATATACAGGGCTACACCCCAGGATACTTCCAAAATCGGCAGGAAAGATCAGGGGGAGGCTTAGTCATGTATGTAAATAACAACATAACAACAATAGAACCAATACCTATAACAATAGAGGTAATAAGTAATTCTCACATAGAAGTACAATCAATTAAAGTCAAAATAGGGAATAACGACCTACAAATCATTAATATTTATGACCCGGGGACAAGCACCCATAATCAAGAAGATATACTTAGAGCAATAACTACCCTAATCACTAGTGAGCGCACCGTCATATGCGGCGATTTTAATGCCCATAATAAGCTGTGGGGGGGGGGGAGGAATGACGGATAAAAGGGGAAGGTTGATTGAGGCCTGGGCCAATACATCAACCCTAACCATACTCAATGATGGGGCCGGAACTCGATTAAACCCGACAAACGGCACCTTGACCGCCATTGATCTCACCCTATGCACACAAAAACTGGCACAAGTGGCGGAATGGGAGGTGGATCAATCTGACCCCATGGGCAGTGACCACTTCCTAATCATCACCACTCTGCAGATGACGGTGCAAGCAATAGTGCAAAATAAACTCCCCAGGTGGAACTACAATAAAGCAGACTGGGACTCATTTAAAGAAATACTAAATAACGAAAACACATCCCAGTTCGAATCAGATGACATTGATCTATACTACGAAAACATAATGCAAACAATAACAAACGCTGCAACAAAAAGCATTCCAACCAGTAATTATAAGGCAGCAAAACTCAGTGTACCATGGTGGAATGAAGAAATTAAACTAACTAAACGATCCAAAATCAGAGCACTAAACAAATTCAAAAGATCAAATGTCACTACCCACTTTCAGGAATACAAAGACCTAGATCATAAATTAAAACAACTAATCAAAGATGCCAAAACAGAAACTTGGAAAGAGTACTGTGGTACACTAAACAACAAAACAACTACTAAAAAAGTATGGGATAAAATAAGAAGGATTAGGGGGAAAAAGACCACAAACACCCCTAAAATAAGTAACACCTCCAATGATAAAGAGCAAGCTGACTTACTAGCTCAACATTTCACTAGCATGAGCAATAACAGCAACCATACTATAGAATTTCAAAACCACAGAAACAATGAAGAAAAAACAAATAAGCAGATATTTAAAGACTTAGGACCTAAAGAATCCCCTTTAAACAATAAAATAACAAAATATGAATGGGATCAAGCACTGAAAACTAAAAAGGAAACCTCACCTGGGGAAGATTAAATAGGGTACATAGTATACAAACAACTACCACCTAACATAGTCAGTGAAATCATAAAATTCCTTAATAAAATATGGGACACAGGAAAGCTACCAAAAAAATGGAAACATGCGATAGTTATACCCATCCTCAAACCCAATAAAGATAGACATGACATCAACTCATATAGACCAATATCGTTAACGAACAACATATGCAAAATAATGGAAACAATAATTAACAACAGACTCAAGTCACATCTTACTAAACATAATCTACTATCAGAAAATCAATGTGGATTCAGAAACAAACGCTCCACCACAGACCAATTAGTAAGACTTGAAACCGCTATCAAACTAGCCTTCAACTCCAAACAAAAAGCGAACAGAAACTTAATTGCGGTATTTCTCGATCTCGAGAAAGCATTCGACCTAGTATGGACCAAAGGCCTTATAGCCAAATTAAATGATTATGGCATTACTGGGCGAATGTTTAACTTTATTAAAGATTTCTTAGCAAACCGCACTATAACAACTAGGGTAGGGGCAACATACTCTGAGACTCACTCCCTTGAAAACGGGACTCCACAAGGAAGTGTACTCAGCCCCACCCTCTTCAACATAATGATAAACGACTTAGATAAAAACTTGGCTACCAACAAAGTAGAACTATCCCAATTTGCGGATGATGGCGGCCTATGGAGACCAGGAAACCCCTCCAGCCGCAAAAACATCTATGAAATTCAAACCAGCCTAAATAATATTGGAAACTGGGCTAATAAATGGGGTTTCAAACTATCGCACCAAAAAACGGTAGCTATACTGTTCACCCCAAATAGGAAAAACATACAATACCCAAAACTAACCATACAAAATAAGGAAATCAAATTTGTAAAAGTAGCCAAATTTCTGGGTATGTATTACGACCAACACTTAACATGGGCACACCACATTGATGATCTAATTAAACGATGTAATCAGGACTTAAACCTAATCAGAAGTCTTAAAGGGACACAATGGGGAGCTAATCAGGAAACCTCACTAATGCTATATAGGGCACTAATAAGATCAAAACTAGATTACGGCTGTCAAATATACTCATCAGCCACAATAACGCAACTACAAAAACTAGATAGAATACAAAGAATAGCCCTAATAAAAAGCACTGGAGCTCTCAACTCCACCTCAACAGCTGAACTGCATGTAATAACGGGAGAATTGCCCCTACATCTGAGGCGGCAAGAACTCACTTTAAAGTATGCAGCGCGGCTGTCCAACCACCCCAAAACACACCCCACCTTACTGGCCATAAATAAGACCAACATCCCTTACAGAAAAGGCCTAAAGCAAAAACTACCCATGGGAAAGCTAGTCCATATATTAAAATCAACATTACCAGTGGAACTATTCCCATTAGAACCTAACATAGTGTACGAACACGAACCTTGGAACAACGTACAATCTAAAGTCAACACCTCCCTAACTCAAAAAGGCAACAAACAAAACCAGGAACTCAACTTAAAAATAGAAGCCTTAGAAATAATCAACACCCAGTACCACCAATATACAAAAATATACACGGATGGCTCCAAAATTACTAATCCATATAAAACAGCTGCAGCAATGGTCATACCAGAGCATAAAGTACAAATAGGCAGACGCCTCCCAGACTACTGCTCTATTTACACAGCTGAATTCTGGGCCATCCTAAAATCATTACAATGGATTGAAGAGTTCAAACCCAATAAGACAGTGATTATTAGTGACTCGCTAAGTGTCCTCTCTTCAATTCAAACAAACACCACTAAATGTAGGGAAGAGTTTCTCAATCAAATAAACACCAAACTAAAACAACTCGATACCAAAAATATTACTGTAGAATTCTTGTGGATCCCCTCCCACATTGAAATTAAAGGCAACGAAATGGCAGACAAACTAGCCAAAGAAAAACTAGGCGAACCAAATTTCGAGCCACTACAATATAGTACTTCAGAACTATACAGTATAATAAATACGCAAATAGATAAAAAATGGCAAAACGATTGGGATACTAGTACAAAAGGGAGAGTGTTGTACACTACGGTTAAGGAAGTTAAAAGGAACATAAAACCGCCCAGGGGCTTACCAATAGAACAAACAATCATAAATAGAATAACTATAGGTAAAACCAGGCTGGCAAACAGCATGGGAAAATATATAGGACCCTTTCCTCATAACATAAACTGCTACAATTGTAACACCCCTGAAGATCTCCATCATATCTTCAACAATTGTACCAAAACCAAAAAAGAAAGGGACAAATTTAGATCAAAACAGCTAGAAATTAAAGCCCCCTATACATACCCAGAGATTTTACTAAACTCAAATACAAACTTAGCAGGGACACATAAAAACATGATAGAATTTCTTAAAAACATAGAAAAAATAGATAAAATTTAGACCACAATCACAATAAAATCCCTGTAAAGACAGGAAGTGTAGGCCCCTAAACGAATTATCAAGGAACCTCTTAAGGACAGGTGAGCTAAGCAACGGTACGGACCAGGGTGCGGTATCTGGGCACAACTATGAAAAACCTTTGACGTGTCGCTTAACGGCCCCGGATATTTCCGGCAGAGGCCCATATGTTGTCGCTTGGCCACCAAACCTCACGGACTGGACCGGGGGCGGTCTTCTGGGTGTGACAGTGAAAAACCCTTGACCGTGTCGCTTAACGGCCCAGGATATTTCCTGCAAGGACCCACTAGTCATCATCTAGTTGACCAAACCACACACCTGACCTCAAATTGAGGAAAACCTTAGAAAACAAAAATAAGCCACACTAACCTGAGTACAAAAACATCATAATGGTCATAAATAGTTACACCAAATGATAGGATGCAATCAAAAAGCATAAAAATAGGCAGTAGGAAAAAACAACACAAAACCAAAAGCTAACTCCCTACTCACCACTTTCTGCCTCTAATCTGTCACTTCTTAACCTCTCTCAGCAATATAAATAAAGTATACAGTGCAAAACCACACATCCAACAATAACTAGGATAATTAAAAGTAGCACAAATCAGTGAACCGAGACCGGTGCACATAAACTAGATAGGAACATAGGATGTGACCCCAAATTAGATATATAAGGTAGTCTAAAACACCCAAAGACTATCAGGCCCAGCGGCACAAGGCCGCACATACATCTAAAAATCAGAAAGTAATTACGATAAGACCCCAAACCTAGAAAATATAAGGTAGTCACAAACCCAAGACTATCAGGTCCAGCGGCACAAGGCTGCAACTATAACCAAACGTAGAAAATTAAGTCACTAATAGGGCCCCAAATAGCAACTATAAGGTGACCCAAGCCCAAGGTCATCAGACACCGCAACACAATGCTGCACATAACAAATCAGAACCAACAAACTCAAATAATTCTCACACATAACACTAAATGTCAAAGAACGTCACAGAAAGCACTGTATACTAAAAATTACTCTAGATAAAAGCACAGAGTATATAAATAGGGGATAGACCCAGAAAAGCAGCCTACCAAGCCTGGCCCTTCGCCTCGCCCTCTACCTACTCCGCCTGCTCCAGCAACTACACGTGCTTAGC
Source organism: Unio delphinus (assembly GCA_029339505.1). Lineage (NCBI taxonomy): Eukaryota > Metazoa > Mollusca > Bivalvia > Unionida > Unionidae > Unio > Unio delphinus. The sequence goes on along the minus strand of JAQISU010000138.1, from coordinate 4,599,391 downwards.
ACGTCCATTAACAACCAAAAACACCGGATGGCATGAATATGAGTGTGTGCTGGAACTATTCCCACTCATATATATACTTACAGGCCCTACAATCACACCGCAGTAGCTCAATAGTTACTCAGATGTGACGGCCTAATTAAATAGTGTTCCCTGAACACATAAACGCCTGCAGGGTGGTGGCACCATACCCACCCTCAGGATAATTAAATAACCGTCCATTGACGGATAAAACAGTGATAAGAGCCCTCGGGACGAATCACTCAAAGCCCATTATTCAATTCAATTCATTAGAACTTGAGACGGCAAGAGCTCCTTCTAAAATATGCGGCACGGCTGTCCACCCACCCCGCAACACACCCCACCCTCCTGGCCATAAATAAAACCAACATCCCAATCAGGAAAAGCTTGAAACAAAAACTACCCATGGGAAAACAATATCACCTACTAAAAACAATACTACCAGTAGAACTAATCCCTCTAGAAAATAACGTAGTGTACGAACACGAACCTTGGAACAACGTACAATCTAAAGTCAACACCTCTCTCACAAAAAAAGGCAGTAAACAAAATCAAGAACAATCACTCAAAATAGAAGCCTTAAACATTATAAATACTCAATACCAACAATATACCAAAATATATACGGATGGATCTAAAATTACTAACCCATACAGAACAGCTGCTGCAATGGTCATACCAGAGCTTAACATACAAATAGGCAGACGTCTCCCAGACTACTGCTCTATTTACACAGCTGAATTCTGGTCCATCCTCAAATCTTTACAATGGATTGAAGACTTCAAACCTAATAAGACAGTAATTATTAGTGACTCGCTTAGCGTCCTATCTTCAATTCAAACAAACACCACCAAATGCAGGGAAGATTTTCTCAATCAAATAAACGCCAAACTAAAACAACTAAATACCGGAAATATCACTGTAGAGTTCATGTGGATACCATCCCACATCGAAATTAAGGGTAACGAAATGGCCGACAAACTGGCTAAGGAAAAACTTTACGAACCGAATTTCGAGCCACTGCACTATAGCACAACCGAACTCTACAGTATAATAAACACACAAATAGATATAAAATGGCAACATGAGTATACAGTATAATAAACACACAAATAGATATAAAATGGCAACATGATTGGGACAATAGTACAAAAGGGAGAGTGTTATACACTACTGTTAAGGAAGTCAATAGGCACAAAAAACCGCCCAAGGGCTCACCTAAAGAACAGACAATTATCAATAGGATAACTTTAGGAAAAACCAAGCTGGCCAACAGCATGGGAAAATACATAGGACCCTTTCCACATAATATAAACTGCTACAATTGCAATACCCCGGAAGATCTACATCATATCTTCAACAATTGTAGTAAAACCAAAAAAGAAAGGGACAAATTTAGATCACAACAACAGAATATAAAAGCCCCATATACATACCCAGAAATTATACAAAATAACAATCCCAACATTCTGATGACACACAAGAATATGTTGGAATTTCTACAAAAGATAGGGAAAATCGGGAATATCTAAACTATCCAATCAAATCCTAACCCCAACAAACAACAAAACACGACCCTAATGCATACATATAATACATTGAAAAGCCCCTTTAGGACAGGGAAACAAGAAACGGTCAGGACCGGGGTGTGGAAGCTGGGTCTGACAAGGGATACCTTTGACGTGTCGCTTAACGGCCCCGGATATTTCCGGCAGAGGTCCCTTGTTATGGCCTGGCCGCCGCGCCTCACGGACCGGCCGTGGGGGGTGACTGGGGGTGGAAATGGACAATCCTTGACGTGTCGCTTAACGGCCCGGGACATTTCCCGCAGGGACCCATTGCCACTACCCAGTAACCGAACCACACACCTGAACTAAATCAAGGGGCCAAAACAAATATGGAAATAGGGTCACAATAAACCAAAAAGGGGAACAAAGAGCTACTACACTATCAGGTCATTAAAAACATAATTCAAATTCCCAATAAATAACATCACAATAAATACCAAGATGATGCAAAATAAAAAACACCATAGGCAGTAAGGATGTAGGTCAACACTCTACTCTCCCTTCTTCTATTCTAGACACTTTCTCATTAGGAGTACAACCAAGTGTACAGTGTTAAAAAACATACGTATCAATCACTTAGAAGCTAACTAGAACCAACAGGTGCTCCGAGACCTGAGCACTATAACTAGATAGAAAAATATGATAGAGACCCCAAATTAGAACATATAAGGTAGTCTAAAAATCCAAAGACTATCAGGTCCAGCGACACAAGGTCGCACACCAAATAGAATAAGGAAGAAATTAATGCAGGCCCAGCAAAATTAGAACATATAAGGTAGTCAAAAATCCAAGACTATCAGGCCCAGCAGCACAAAGCTGCAAAGTTCACCAAACAACTCAAGAAATATGACTTAACTAGATCCCCAAATAGTGTATATAAGGTGATCAAAGACCAGATCATCAGACACAGCAACACAAGGTTGCATATAAAAAATATTAGGAAAACAACAACATCTAAATGCACACTGAGCACCTAACATCAAAAACACTGTTACACAAAAGTTGTACAGCAGCAGAGAGGGTGAACAGACCACGATTTCAAGCAAAAATAAGGCTTCCAGATCACGTTTTCGAACAAAATATGGCCTATAGATAACGTTTTCGAACAAAATATCAGGTTTCCAACAAATCTCATTTAACCAAAAAAAAGTCTCCATTTTTGCAAAAACGGAGATTTTACGATTTTTTAATCAATTTTGCTCGCAACGATTTGGTCATCCACCCTCTCTGCTGCTAAAGTTTTCAGTTCTGGTTAACAAAAATAATAAAATGATTTTAACCGAATATTTGATCCAGTCCGATACGATATCGTGTCCGAGGATCATGTAAATTTATTGTTGCGAATCCGTGCGGAGTCGACTGAGCGCGGCTAAAGAAATCTCGAAATTGATTGAAGTCCATATCAGAACACCATGTCTGCCAAATATTTCGTAGCGTATGAGTATCAACTCCGTTGAATACAGAAAGAATATTGCAGTTATCTCTGATGACTTTTGGAACCTGAGTGTAGCGTTGAGTGACATATATCACGTCAGTGTTTTTGTGACGCCCACGGGAAAATATTCTAGCAGGATTTTTTTGTTTATCCAACATTATATCGTCGTATACGACTAAATTGTTAATATCTCCATCAATATCATCAATACTCGGTGCTTCATCGATATCGGTTATAAAATCAATGGCGTTCTCACCCTTAATTTCTGATGCATTCTCGTTAAAATCCTTTAACACTTCATAACATCGTTGATCATCTACGCTAGGTGCAATTAAATACAACTTATCCCACTTCATCCATCTCATTATTAAATTGAGCAACAATTGCGTTTTACCGGATCCAGATGGCCCGATTATAATCATCCGGATAGAGTTTGGTAGCGCTGCATGATGCTTAATTGGTTCTCTTGTTTTAGTCGCTGAAAAATCAATTATATCCATATTTCTATACATAAATTATGGATCTATATTGTGTGAAGTGTAAAACGCGTACTGGCACAGATGATGTGACGACGATTACAACTAAAAATAACCGATCAGCGCTTTCTGGTAAATGCGTGCAATGTGGTACAAAGAAATTTAGATTTGTGTCTATGAAATCTGATTTTAAAAAAAACGAGGAGGTGATATCGCAGCCAAATTGGCAAAACTCCCTGGAACCCCATGGGCAAAATACCCCGGAGAAAAGCACCTTCCAGGATATAGCTACTGTGGACCGGGAACCAGACTTGATATCAGACTCAATAATCAAAATCAACCCAACCCCGGTGAAGAACCAATAAACGCCATTGATAAGGCCTGTCACCTTCATGATGTTGCTTATAAAAGCAGCAATCTGCAACACAGGCATCTAGCAGATGTGAAATTAATTCATGCGTTAAATGCTATTCCTGATAAATCCTTCAAAGAAAAATTGGCTTCATTTTTAATAAAATCGGCTATGAAAAGTAAATTGATGTTAGGTGCCGGTAATTAATAATATGGAATCAATTTATTATTCTCCGAGGGGATACTGGAGGGGTAACGCTGCAATCAATAAACTCGCTAGAGCTGCAAAAGTGAAAAAAACCACTGCGGCTCATTGGTTATCCAAACAGGCTATATGGCAAATTTATCTACCGCGTCCTAAACAAATTCAATTCTCGCATTTTGATGTGACCGCTCCTAATGAAGTTCATCAGGCTGATATATTATTTCTGCCACATGATCGTGGTTACAAATATGCGTTAACCGTAGTTGATGTTGCGAGTCGATACAAAGAAGCAGAACCACTGAAAACAAAATCGGCCACTGAAGTCGCTTCTGCATTTGAAAGGATTTATCGACGAGGTCCTCTGCACTGGCCAAATCTGTTACAAGTTGATCCTGGCAAGGAATTTCAGGGTGCAGTGTTATCTACAATGAAACATCATAATGTCACCATACGACGAGGGCATACTGCGCTACATCGCGATCAGGCCATTGTAGAACGATTTAATCGGACGATTGCTGAGCGGTTATTTGGATATCAATACGCAAAAGAATTCATTCAAGAAAAGCGATCCAGTGAATGGGTTAAAAGATTACCATCTGTGATTACTGCACTGAATAACGAGATTACTAGAACAATCAACATGAAACCTATCAACGCGATTAAAAAGAAGTCAATACCCGTACAACCACAAAAAGATTTCCCTAGAAACGCTAGCGTTTCCCAACCAATTCTTGGTAGTAATGTCATTGTGAGGTACTTATACGAACCAGGAGAGCTTGAAGGGGGTAGAAAAAGGGCTACTGATCCTATTTGGAGCGTCACTACGCATAAGATATCTAGTATAACACGATCAACTGGTAGACCTCCAGTCTATAAACTGGATTCAACTGCCCCTCAGCGGGGTTTTACTCGACAACAACTACAAGTGATTCCCGAGGATACTCAATTGCCACCGCATGGTCTTAACTAGCACCGTTGCGTCTATTGCACTCAAGACAAGTCAACATCACATTATTTCTGACATGACCGAGATTGTTATTTTTTCTGTCTACGGTGAATTGGCGAGGATCCTTATCCGAATATTGCCAACGCATTATACAATTGCAACTCGCGCAGTGATTATTCTGTTGTTTCTTCAAAGTGATTATTAGTTCAGCATCAATATCAAATTCTCGTTGTTTTTTTTTGTCCTGTTGTTTGTAACCGGAGAGTTTTTTATTAATGATGCTAACATCAATATCACTTATTGTTGTGTCATTATCATCGAAAACAACTCTTCGAAGTTGATTTATTTTTCGTACTCTGGATACTGCGAGATAGACTAAATTTGACCATTCGATGCGATTATCTACCATCCAAACAATTGTATCCGATATAGTCAATCCCTGTGAAGAGTGTATTGTTGCTGCGTATCCTAGCGTCCACGGGGATTTATTAGCACGCAATGCATCTTCAACGACATTGATATCAACCAGCACAATATCATTTAATACCAGAATTTGTTTTTCATTCTGTCCTGGAATATCAACTTCAATATTCTGTTTTCGTGTATCCGATGGCCGATAACAAAGGGGTACTGGAAGCGTTGCAAATTTTTCTTTATGCAATTCAAATAACTTCATCTGAAGTGTATCCCTGACTATTTTTCTACTTGCAATGATCAAATCGTTTGGTCTCCACGCTTCCCAGAAATCATTCATTGGGGTTTCTGAAATCACTTCGCGCGCTATTTCGCATTGGATTCTATCCGGTTGTAATCTAATTAGCGCTTTGAACTCGCGTAATCGTTCATCAAGTGATCTATAATCAGTGGTGATTTCTTCATAGTAGTCTACAAAACCCTTTAGCCATTCATGTGGAGATGCACCGACAAATGGTGGTGGTTGGCCTTGATCACCGCACATGACAACTTTTGTGTTTTTGGTTAACAACCACTCAAGAAATGTTTTTAATACATCTAATGACACTGTGCATATTTCATCCCAAATGATGATTTTAGGAATGAATTTATCACCCATTCGATCAGGAGTCCATTTGTCACCCTTCCATCGAAAGAAGCTGTGATAAGTGCAAGCATTTACCCCTCGTTGTATCATCTCTCTGGCGAGTCTGTGAGTCGGTGTTAGCACAATCATGTTTGTGAAATCCGTAGGATTTTTCCCACGGAATAATTCAATTGCACGAGTTGTCTTTCCTGACCCACCACAGCCGTTTAAATAAACTGTCTTGTATCTACAGATTGGATCAGATACCGGTGGTGCATTAGAAAGTTCTGATTGAATTTCAATACGGTTACAACAAATATATTTATCATCCATGGCAACGTCTGCGGATTCACAATACTCATGTAGCATCTCCTTTTTAAATCGCCAACGCCCCCAATTTTCTTCGGGATCTGTGAATGCCGCTACAGCTGATTTGTACTTATTGTGTATATACATCGAATCAGTGGCTACTCTAACCGCGGTATTAGGAAATCTATTTATCATCGAAAATAGATTAATGCAAGCATAGGCTAACATTGAACTTCTCAAATGTGTGTACTGGGAATTATATCCATCACAGTAGGTAACAACCGTACCTAATTTCTCACCATTGGATAGAAAAGCATCCTTACGGGATACAAGTTTTCCCTGTTTCATTAAATCCGTTACAATAAAATCGTATTCAGCGACATCTATGATCAACCGCGAAGAGTATTTTGCGTTGTCGTATCGTCCACCCTGGGTAAATTTACCGATTATTCTTCTTCCGAGATCTTTTGCTTGTTCTTTTTTAATTTCAAATAACTTCTTAGACCAATTTATGATTTCTTCTTCACTGAAATCTGGAAACTGTTTTCGTAGTTCGCTGATTATACGATCTAGATCGGGTTGTGGTAGCCAAACTTCTTTCTGAGCTCGATAGCATATAATAGCCTCGGAAACAATCAACGATATTAGCATACCACAATCAATCATATATCTCAATAGCACTATTGGCATCCAGTGTTTTTCAGATAGGTGTCTACCGAGCCAAACATAACTACACGGATGTAACCCTGTAGCTAATTCAAATGATATCACACGAGCGAATCCGGTTAAATCAAAATCAGGCAATGGTCCATTAATCGCAACACGAGTCATTTCATGCGTGGGGTGTCCAAATCGTTTGAAGTACTCAGCGCATTCCCCATACCCGAGAAAACTTCCGGGATAACACGCGGCTATTTCAATTGAAATCATACCATCACGTGAGTATTTCGTATTCCACAGTCCTCCATGACCAAATTCGACGCAACTCAATTTAACATCCTCGAGAAAATCACTTCGTGTTGGACGCCATGAGTTTTTTTCTCTTGCGAAGTGAGCTACCACTGATGGAATAGTAAAACTATCCGTGAGTAGTTTTTCATGGGAATTCTGCGGTGAAAAATCACTAGCGATTTTTCTCATTCTGTTATCTAATTCTTCAATGCGATATAATTCACCATTTGGTTTTACAAATTGATCGAATTCTTCATCACTTCTAAGTAACCACACTGACACAGGATCATCCTTACACAACGCATGAATAGCATCGAATAATTTCTCTTCATAGAAAACATCCCCGACGAACTCCTTAGGGATATATTTCACGGTTCGTTCTCGTGGAAATATTGTTACCGCAGGTGTCCACGCGTGTTTGTTATGATCAATAATCTGTATTGGGGCTCCTCGCGATTGATATTTCGGTTCGTATAATACTTCTCCGGTTATTGTTGTTACTGATATTGGGAATTTTAATGATGCTTCTAATTTAGCTATATCAGAAATCTTTGCACCATGCTGTTTCACTGTCAGTTCCCACTCGGTTATTTTCCTACGTCGCAGATCAGTTAGTTTATTTCCTCGGGATGCATTTGTGAAGTGTTCTATTATTCGTTCTGCTACACAATTAAGCCCTGACGAATATTTCATAGGAGCTAGTTTTGCGATATCGGGTTTATCATTTAACGGATATATCCCATAAACCATTGCTGTTACGGGATAAGATCTTTCGTAGTATGGTTTGTCAATGCCGGTTAGAATCCCTGGTTTGGAATCTCTACTCACAATGACAGCTTTTTTATTCTTGAGGATTGGTTCAAATTTATCCCTAATAATCCATTTGCCATCGACTTCGATAATGAATTTGATTCGGAAAAAATGTCTTTTTTCCCCAACACGTGAAATTATCACTGCTGCTTTTTCATCATTCATGGTAGCATCAACAATACCATCAATTCGAAATGTTGACCAACAATAAGATGCTCCATCACGCTTAAATTCATTAAAACAGTCTCTGATTTTACTAATCATGGCTTTATCAAGAATTGTATTCTTTGGTGTATTAGAAACTATATCGAGATTGAATTGAGCATCTTTCCAGGGGTAATCTCTCTTGGACGTTTTTTTGGGTTTATCGAGATTAAATCTAGGATTGATTTTCAATAATCTCTTAAACTCTTTCATGTTTCCGTCTATTGGACGTTTTTTGGGTTTATCGAGATTAAATCTAGGATTGATTTTGTTACGTCTTTTTGGTCTATCGAGATTAAATCTAGGATTGATTTTTAATAATCTCTTAAACTCCTTCATGTTTCCGTCTCTTGGACGTTTTTTGGGTCTATCGAGATTAAATCTAGGATTGATTTTTAATAATCTCTTAAACTCCTTCATGTTTCCGTCTCTTGGACGTTTTTTTAGGTCTATCGAGATTAAATCTAGGATTGATTTTTAATAATCTCTTAAACTCCTTCATGTTTCCGTCTCTTGGACGTTTTTTGGGTCTATCGAGATTAAATCTAGGATTGATTTTTAATAATCTCTTAAACTCCTTATCAGCATTGAATTCAGCATTTTTCGAAGTCAATCTCTTGAACTCCTTCATGCTATACTAAAAACAAGTGTCTAAATGAAAGATTTATGTATAATGAATCACTGCAATGGGTCAGTCAATGAATTAGACAAATAGTATAGTATACTAATGAACCAGGAATTCAGACCACACCCAGTGAGTACAAATTATGAAGCATCCAGTGATGGTGTTGTAAGACACTGTAGACTGAAGAACCCAGTTGGGTGGGATAATGGTATGGGGTATTTGTTCTTTACTGTTGGAAGGAAGAAATATTACAATCATCGTTTCGTATTTGAATGTTTCAATGGATTGATCAAAAATGGTTTTGTTATCGATCACAAGGATTCTAATCCAAGGAACAATTCTTTATCAAATCTGCAAGCAATCACACAGAGTGAGAATTCCAAACGAGGAAGGACTGGCATTTGTTCAAAAAAAGTGAAACCAGTAAAATCTTTGAATACAACAACTAACGAAGAAAAAATATTTAAATCGATATATAAAGCCGGCAAGTATTTCAATATTTGTAGAGCCTCAGTACGATTCGTTGCAGAGGGGGTTTGTCGATCGGCTATTTCAAAAAGGACGGGACAAAAAATTCAATTTAGTTATGTCTAATGCGTCATATTTTTCATTTAGAAATATATCATTATTATAGAATAATGAATTCTGAAAACATGAATAGCATCATATCCGAGATTTCAAAATTGAAAGGTTGGGATATTGAACTATCAGATGGGTTAAATCCTGATCAAATCATGTCTGATTTTCAGGACATAGAATACGGAGTTAACAACAATAAATACATGCTACCAAAGAAGTATGCGCTCATCAAAAGAATTCAGAATTCTATTAAGGACTCTCTCGCATTTTCCAGTGACGTAAGTGTGTTCGCTCCGTTGTATACCATCGTAGAACGAATACGAAAAGAATTGGGGTACGAATACGAATTGAAAAAGGAGGTTAATTCTAAAGTTAGAAACCTACGGGCGTTAATTCAAGAAAATGAACAATTTTGATTGACCAACCATTTATCATTATTTGATTGTGACCGTCCCTCATAGAGATTTTAATTTTTTTTTAGCATTTTTTGATCAAAACTGTTGAAATCAGTGAATAAAAAATTGATGGCTGGTTCGGATTGATCAAATGGAAAAGTGGGGAAAGTGTGATATTTTTTATTTTTATAAGGATTTCCACACTTTCGCCATCATTGATAGAGATGTTAAAACACTTCCATGACCATCCGATGGTGTTAGGTCGGATTGAAAAATTGTTTTGCAATTGAAAAATTGTTTCTGATTTTAAATAATGGTCAATGAAGCATTAACAACCCGATTGGCTCGTGAACGACTGGATGCAATCAGGAGATTTGTACCAATTCGTGACTCTGTACGGAATAAACTACAACAACGACAGAGTCTTCAGACTGATTTTGCTATGGGATCCGAAGAATTGTTTAAACCAGTAACCACAGCAACGAAGGGGATAGAGCGTGCTATACTGGGAGATGTTCCCGAGACGGGAAAATCTGTTATCGGTGAACTCGAAAAAATAGCAGCGAAAACTGAACAAACAAAACAAATAGAATCAAAAGAAATAGTAGATGATTTACGCGTGATATTTAACGAGGCGGGTTTAGCAGCATTCATTGAGACTAAACTAGCAAAAATTCCTGCGCTTGTTGTTACGACTTATGAAAACAGGAAAAATTTGTTGAAACCAGAACATCATAACTTTGTTAGAGATATAACTCACTGGGCTGATATATTCTACAAAATCAAAACTGAAAAAACAGGTAGAATTAAGAAGAAGGGTAACGCATCATACATTGGATATATCAATGAGGTGGGCGAAGTGTATAATCAATACGAAGAGTTTAAACAACAACAAAAACCGCAAAAATTGCGAGGAAGGCGACAGCAACCTGCAAAGAAAATATCTTTTTCACCTAAAAAACAACTACCACCTGATGATGATTTTCTTGATTATTTATTACAAGAAGCCGATTTAGAAAAACAGGATGAAGCAACTGGTTATAGCGGAAGTGGATTGCAAGATTCCAGTGAGAATCCAAGGATTGGAAACTCAAAGAGTTTCTGCCCTGGTAGTGTTATCAATGATATATCACGATTAGAAGTTCTTGTAGGAGGTTTCCGAGCTGGAAATAACTCACCGGAAATAATTAATGAAGCAGCTGATATCTGTAGACGGTTATTTGCCGGCGGTATCATGGATATCAGCACATATCGAGATTTCATTGGCGAGTTAGTGGAGGATTATCACAGTGATTAATCACCGAGACTGAATAAAAACGCTAGCGTTTCCAATTGAAAAATGGTTTCTGATTTCAAATAATGATCATACACTACAATCATGATAAACCAACCCCCGTCTACGTAGTTAATTCACGGTTTCCAGTTTATAGAGCATACTACGGAGATGGTTTAGGCAATACCATTGCAGGGTTATTTGCGAGAATGGCTCCAAAAGTGATGCCGTTGGCTAAACAACTAGGAATGAAAGCAATTGAAGTTATTCGTGATAAGGGTATTGGTGCTGTTGGAGATCTTGCTGGAAAAGCGTTTTCAACTGCGAAGAATAAATTAACATCATTAGTGAAATCACGAAGTGATTTACGAGAAAAATCCAAAGGATTTTCAAAGAAACCGTTACCGTCTACAGCGGAAATGCCTGCAAGTGTTAGTAGAATTATAAATAACGCAGTAGACGAAAAATTTGCGTCGATGGCTTTAACTCCCGACCAAAGCAATATTGCAAATATGATAGCAGGAAGCGGCTTTAAAAAACTACGTCGATGAAAATCGTTTATGATTTCACGATTTAGACTCTGATAAATAGAATAAAATGTTCAAAAAATCACATGATCCGGCGTTTGATATAGACGCCCCAGTTGGCAAGGATGATTCTGTACGCGATTATCAATATTACGCTTATCATGCAATAGACGCAAATAGTCGATCGCGAATTGAACTTCAAGTCCATGATACCAGTAAATACTTTCTACCCGCTGAAGCGTTTATTGAAGTAGAAGGAGAACTTGTAACAGCTGCTGATACTACTGCTGTACCAGCACCGTATCCAGATGGTACTCAAGTCGGTTTTGTCAATAATGGTATTATGGCGTTATTTGAGAGTGCAAGATACCTCATTGATGGAAAGGAAATCGAGTCGATAGATCGCGATGTTGATGTGGCTACAACAATAATCGGGTTAGCGAGATATTCCGATGATTATACAAGATCAGCAGGACCTTCTATGATGTTTGCAAAAGATGTTACAAATACCGCTGGAGGAAAACAATTCGTTGTAAGACGACCAAAGAATAATGCTGGTAATGCTAATATTGATGTCGAAGATATGATTATAAACAACGACGTTAATTTCAATCTAGGAGCTGCAACACGAAACTCAATGTTGGGATTAGGGCGTAAACCATTTTCATGCGCGATTCCACTGCATCATATTTTTGGATTCTGTAGAAACGTCCGAAAAGTTATTTATGGGGCGAAGCATACAGTATCGCTTGTACGAAAGAGTGATGATAACGACGCAATTTGGAGAATTCCAGCAGATGCTGCAAATCCCAATGCTGATGCCGGTAAAGTCAATTTAACAAAAATATCATTGTGGATGCCAGTGTTGACTCCAGCAATCACTGCAGAAGAACGATTGCTATCATTTATGGACCAAGGAGGAAAATCGTTGTTGAGTTGGCTAACCGTGAGTACAGATGTGAAGCAATCAAATCTGAACGGGTTATTCACGTGGAATCTAGCATCAAAACAAGGTGTTGCTGCGCCACGTCATATATTCGTAGCGTTACAGGATAACACACGAGTTGGCGATCAACGTTTCAGTCATATGATATTTGATCAGTTAGGTGTGAAAGACATCTCACTGAGAATAAACGGCCAACAGGAACCATCCGAGGATATACAACTTAATTACACAGAAAATCATATTGCACGCGTGTATCATCGTCTGTTGTCATTTATGGCACGTGATCAAAATGTCGATACTGGTTTGCAAATATCACAATATGATTTTAAAAATCTGTATCCGATCTATTACTTCTCACTGGAACATCTCGATTTAACAAGACAGTCCGTCGTTGATATACACTTTAGAGCTAATGTGACTCGTGGTGCTATTGCTAATTATAGAGCGGTTGCTGTCATTCTCAGCGACAAATCAATGCTACTCGAAGGTGTTGGAGGAAGAATGAGAGTGGTAGATGCACCAGTAGAAAACATGTAATTGAAATTGTAAACGATTTAGAATCAATCTATTATGTATAATGTCATATAGTGTTATTAGTGTTACGTTAACTCCCGGTCAATTAAAAAAATTGCAATTGGAATCAGCTAAAAAATGTGGAACCACAATCACGTTGAAACCTAATCAAATGACTGGTGGTGCAAATAAATTATCGCTGACAACTCGTCAGGTGAAACATTTCAATGATGCACTTGCAGCCAAAAAAGGTGTTCAGATTACTCTTTCTGCGGCTGCTATCAAAAATATGATTAAAACAGGCGGTATATTTCCGTTGTTAGCTGCGATTCCAGCATTGATTGCAGCAGCAGCCCCAGCGGTGGCTAAAGCGGCAGCGTTAGGAGCCGTTGGTACTGCAGCAGGAATGGCACTAAAGAAGGCAACTGGGAAAGGATATAAAAAAAAGGGACGATCCGTTCACGGATTGGGTCTAAGACTACCAGGAACCCCGTATTCGTGGTACAGCGGAAGATCCGTTCACGGATCGGGTCTAAGACTACCAGGAACGATTTATTAATTGAGGAACCTATGGTTCCCATGTCCAATTTTGATTTAATGGATGCGGCTAAAAAACTCGCGATTAAAAACTTCAGAGGTGTCTTTATGAAAGATCAATTACCACATCAACCAAACAGCGTTGAAACCGGAATCATTAATTTAGATAACAGCACCGGACCTGGAACTCACTGGGTTGCATACGCTATTGATCCACGTGGGATTGTCTATTTTGATTCATATGGATTAGCCCCGCCAAAAGAGTTTATGCGGTATATAAAAACCCTTCCAATGAAGACTTGGTATTCTACGCTACCAACACAAACGATGATTGACCCACCAATATGTGGCAGCGAAGTATTAAATGTCCTTGACGCTATTTCTAACTCCTTGAGTAACCCAAGCGGAAAACCACCACATGTTGTCGTGAATGAATACACTAGCAATCGCTGGAAATCGAAACGATTTTAGAGAGAAAGAGTTTTACAATAACATGATTGATATTTGGGGGAGATCTTTGAAACCCAAACCCGATGGCACTGCACCACCTGATTCTGTCAAGGATATAAAAAAAATAATTGAAGATGAAATCGCTGAGACGTTGAACTTAACAAGTGTTGATCCTAATGAAATAGTTGTATTTCAAGACAAACAGGGTAAATTGAAATCCAGTGATGTGTCATTGGATGATATTTTAGTTAAACAACGAAACGCAATCGAGAACACCGTTGCGTTATTTTCCGATCAGGGTAAATTGAAAACCAGTAATATTTCTCTGGATGATATTTTGGTTAAACAACAAAACGCAATCGAGGATACTATCGCGTTATTTTCCGATCAGGGTAAATTGAAAACCAGTAATATTTCTCTGGATGATATTTTGGTTAAACAACAAAACGCAATCGAGGATACTATCGCGTTATTTTCCGATCAGGGTAAACTAAAACCGGGTGTACTCGTTTCGACGATTACAGATCGATTAAAAACTCTCAACGATGATTTAAAAAATTTTTTGGTTGTACTAACAGCACTTGAATCTAAAATTGAAGATAACGGAAAACAGTTTTCAGTTTTTCGTAGAAATATCATTGATAAATTTATTGGAACCCAGTTGGATAAAATTGAAATAAAACTCACTGATCTTAAAAAATCCATCGATGAGACGAAAAACTTCATCGAAGCCGTCAAAGGTGATTTTTCGAGGATGATAACAATCATTGAAAAAACAAAAATTCCTCATGAGAAAACCAACAACGTCGTGTACACAATCCAACACGGATCATTTGAGTGGACACCTGCAAACAACAAATTAGATATCACTGCAACCGTTAAGGGTATTTATCGATTAACACTAGTAACACCATTAACTCAATTTAATATATCATCGTCGAGTTCATCCGGGGTCAACAATACGATTTCAACGATCATCGACAAGGATAAAACTGAAAAGTTCACGATAACATCTACTGATAAACATTTGGTTAGGGTTTCAATAACGTGGTATGTAGAATTCGTAGCGGATTTAAGTAAATAACTAAATTGAAAGGATTTCACAATTGAAAACGCTAGTGTTTTTAAAATAAAAATGATTTCATCAACGCAATGTCGCTATGATCAGGTCAGAGAATTTCAGAATAGACTCAAAACCCTCACTGAGGAGTATCAAATAAAAATAAAAAAATACCGACGAAGAATCACCGCAATTGATGTTATTATATACTCGGTGTCAAGCGTTCTCACTGGTGCCGGAATAATACTTGCATCGGTTACAATGATTGCCCCGGTCGTAGTTCCAATTTGCATTTCTGCGGTGGCTACAATCGGGGGTATATTAACCGGGATAGCAAAAAAGATATCATCATGCAGCCAGAGTAAACTGCAGAATTACTTACTTCAATTTCATATTGCATCAACCGCATATTCGCAATTATCATTGATGATATCGTCGTCACTCGACAATACGATTATATCAGATAGTGAATTCTCAGCGATGGTCAGTATTTTTGATTCCGCGATATCGAAATTAGAGCGACAACATGAGTATAATAACAATGACAACACCGATGGAATCAGAAAACACGAACCCAAAAAACAAAATGATCTCAATAATATCAACATTACCAGATTGTGAGTTCTCAGTGATGGTCAGTATTTATGATTCCTCGATACCAAAATTAGAAATACAACATGAGTATAATAACAATGACGACACCGATGGAATTACTTCAACGAATAGTGGAGAACACGAACCCAGTACAAACAAGTATGATATCAATAACATCAACGAATCCAGAATTCAGTGTGAATTTCCCCTCTCCGGTCCCAGTGAAGGAGATAGCGCTTGCAAAACTACGAGTGTATCACAGTTGGCCTAATATCAGATCAAAATCATTTGGTGGTCAACAACCCAATAATTCTTTAGTGTTTGCGAATAAGAATAAACCCGACGGAACCCCAGACTGGAACGTCGTTTCGATACCAACAGGGTCATACCAAATTGAACAAATCAATAATGAATTCGCGCGTAGAATAAAATCGATTACTGGAGTAGAGTCAAAAATCGCTATAACAGTTCATGAACCGACGCTATCATCCGCAATTGAGATAAGCACAGAAGGATACGTCGTAGATATCTATCAAAGCTCAATAAGAACCGTACTAGGATGGCCTGAAAAACCACCAGGGGGAAAAACCGTTGATTTACCAGAACCACAAAAAAATGATTATGTCACCGACGTGATAAAAAATCATGATCCAATAGGGAGTAGTTATAGAGATTACCAATTCATTACAGATTTTTTTGATTTAATATACCAACCAACTGGAAGAGAGAAGCCAGGGGAGAAAATAGAGGGGGATTATTTTGTTAACAAACCTAAAATCACTGGTATGATTTATGCAATAAACAACGATTTATCACTGTTGTTAATACCCCTTAAATCCGGCTCTCTCACCCGAGATGAATTTATCAGCGTCGTAGAAACATGTAACAAAATTATCGACGATATGGAAAAATTTAATTCACAAATTATTCGATTTATACTCGATGATAAAAACCCCATATCGAGAACAAGATTTGCATCAAACTATAATATCCGCGTTGAAGATATTCCAACATTCAAACTACCAGGATATAACGTACCAGAACTAAAAAAACTTCTCAATGATGCCATCGATGTTGGTTTCAAAATAATTCATGATACGTGGAAAAAAACAGCATCACCGGAAATAAAAATCCTCAAACACAATAATGACCCAGACGGTGGCGGCAGGCATATCGCTCCGTTCAACGTGAATATTTCATCGGTGATTGCGCTCAATTTAGTGTGTGATGTTATCGAAGGAAGCTATCAGATTAATCTCGAACGATCAAATCAAGCTCAGCAAGGATATATTCTTTATTCATTTGCACCAACAGCTCCTCCAGGATTCCTAATTATTGAAAACCCAATTAATCCTGTCTACATGCGATGCCATAATAATTCATTAACCAGAATTAATTTCAAACTCACCGACCAGTCAAATAATCTGATTGATTTACAAGAAGAGGTGTTAGCGATTAGTCTGTTTGTAAAGTCCTAAATTGCTTTGCAATTTCAAATGATTTTCATCCTAAAGACTTGATCAAATCATTTATTATTTTTGTTAACCAGAACTGAAAACTTTAGCAGCAGAGAGGGTGGATGACCAAATCGTTGCGAGCAAAATTGATTAAAAAATCGTAAAATCTCCGTTTTTGCAAAAATGGAGACTTTTTTTTGGTTAAATGAGATTTGTTGGAAACCTGATATTTTGTTCGAAAACGTTATCTATAGGCCATATTTTGTTCGAAAACGTGATCTGGAAGCCTTATTTTTGCTTGAAATCGTGGTCTGTTCACCCTCTCTGCTGCTTGTACACTTAAGGAACAGCACAGAGTATATAAATAGGGATAGGATACGTCCAAAGAAGCAGCCCTTGCCAGGCACTTCGCCTCGCCCACTAAACACCCGCAGCAACTCCACGTGCTTAACACGTCCAGAACGACCAACCAGAAACAGAATGAATTAATATGAGTGTGTGCTGGAACTATTCCCACTCATATTGTATGTGGCCCTACAATCACACAGTAGTAACTCAATAGCTACTCCGATGTGACGGCCCAAGTAAATAGTGTTCCATGAACACATAAACGCCTGCAGGGTGGCGGCTCCATTCCCACCCTCAGGATAAAGTAAATAACCGTCTTTTGACGGATAAAACAGTGGTAAGAGCCCTCGGGACGAATCACTTTAAACACATAATATCTATCTATCTAACATTAGAACCACATCATTCACATTCATCATTCAGGCGAAGACTGCAGACCGAGTAGGACGGCTTATCTGGAGCGGACGAACTGATGACGTCAAGGGGGATTGCGAAAGCATGTTTCCCGGGCTTTCACAGCTAAGGACGAACCGAGACGTTTTTACTTCTCAACTACGGAGAGAAACATCTACATATACAGCGGTGGACTAGGCAGCGGAACCATTTTGGATTTTTTATAAGTCCCTTTAACAAGTGGCAGAAATTGAAGATATGGAGAAACTGGATAGCCCACTTAAACTATTTGTAGAAGAATAATGAGGGATTTTGAAGTTGGCTGCACCTGCATCGATATACTGGGACCATACTACAACCAGCCATGGGAATCTAAGTAATATGGCGGACCTGAGGCGCGCTGACTGGTGATATCAAAATACTGAGTATCCCGCAGGTTGCCATAGGATGATATCATCAAGTCAGCGAAATCCTACCTTGGATAACCAGTGTATCGATGAATTACTGCTGTCTACTGATAAATCATCACCATCGGACTACTCGGATAAAGCAGTACAACGAAAAGATATTTGCCATTTATCTTTTCATTCGCCTGAATAATAGGGGACTCATTTGGTTACGAGTACCCCTCTTTGAACAACTATTCCGTGGCCCTAAAAATCTAATATGACTTATATTGGTACCTCCAGCAAAATTCATAACTAAAACAAACTACCATTGACTACACTATTATATGTCGCTTAGACATTTTAAATTTTCAAAATTGTTAGGGACTTATTATATGTACGCTTATGTACTAGTTTTATTTGAATGATAGGACTTTAAATAATAATTCTTCAACTTAAATATTTGAATAATTGCACAGGTGGCTAACACAATATTGGATGTTAATTTGTCCATTAGTACAACTGGACTGAATTTGACCTTTAGTATGACCTTGGTTTTTCAGGTGTGGGCTGCGTCCTTTGCTGTGCTGTCTTGCTGTTGGCGTGCTCTGGTGTGTGCTGCTGTGTCAACGCCCTCCTGGACCTGGACCTTTTCCGCCTTTGCCATTTCCGACTCACCAAATTACTAGCGAAATGAGGAAACATTTCCCCTCGCTACCTTACAAGCTCGATTGGATGATAGGGGTGGGTGTGTGTAGGTACCATTCCTACCCACCCCCAATATAGGCTTTCATTTCCCCTGATAGTTACTTTTTAGTAATTCAGGGGAACGCCTTAATTTATAGTGCATTTAAGCACTTTAAGGGAGGGATTA
Organism: Unio delphinus; assembly: GCA_029339505.1. Lineage (NCBI taxonomy): Eukaryota > Metazoa > Mollusca > Bivalvia > Unionida > Unionidae > Unio > Unio delphinus. The sequence continues at coordinate 4,580,122 of JAQISU010000138.1, read as the reverse complement.
ACAACCCCTCCCACCTAAATGGGTGCCGATATGGCACCTATAAAAGTTGCACAAATACCCCTAGTGGGTGGTTGCAACTATAAACAACTCAGTTCAGTCAGACATTAGAACCATTCCACGGAATAACCATAGAAGATGGCAAAAGCATCAAGTTTATTCAACAATTTAAGACACAGCTATTTCTGGATATTAGACGGGGAATATGAAGTGGAAAAACTACATCATAAATGGAAGATTGCGAAGAGTTTGGACTTTGCAAAAAAACTGAAAATAGCCAGGGAGCTCTTAGGAGGAATGCTAGAAGAAGAAGCCAAAAAGTTACGAGGCTGCATTAATCCACCCTATGTTAGAGTGGGGACATTGAAGCAAGTAATAGATATTGTCGAAAACGTCAAGTGTTTTTTGGATAATATCTTGACAGAGTACCCCCATGTCCAAAAGGGTTTGGACCCGCTCAAGAAAGCTGAAGAACTGATGAGAAAGGAACTTTTAGAAGAAGTGAAGAAGATAAAAGATAACTGGAGTAAGGAGAGAAAGGAAAGAAAGGACAATGAAAACCAAAAAAAGAAAGAGGACTTTGAAAGATTAAATAACAATTGGATCAAGATACAAGAGAAGTTTAGAGCTATGGGACATCCTGACTGGATTCCCGAGGAAGAAAAGAAGAAGAAGGGAATTATTGGTAAAATCAAAAGGTGGTGGAACAAAGGCAGAAAATAAAAGAAGAAGTATCCAAAGGCCCTTTTCAGGGCCACTCATAAGTCTCGAAAAGATAGTAGCTTTCTTTGCCGCCCTTTTTTCCCTTGTCCCTGTATAGGCCCACCCTGTTCCATTTCCCTTGACGCTATATAGGCCCACCCTGTTCCATTTCCCTTGACGCTATATAGGCCCACCCTGTTCCATTTCCCTTGACCCTATAGTGCCCCAAGCTGTTTTTGACTGGATTTTCCATTGACCCTATAAATCTTGACCCTATAGTGCCCTAAGCACTTTTTGACTGGGTTTTCCATAGACCCTATAGTGCCCCCTATTACTATTGCTGCCACAACAAGAGCATTACTTTTTCTCAGTGCTGGACTCGTGTCTTCGGAAACATAGGTAAATCGTTTTTTTTCTTGCTTCTGTGAAATAAAATAAAGGCAAAAACAAACTAAGCAAACAAATTTTTAAAAAACAAAGCAACACCAGGAACAAACACAGCAAGATATATACAACAAATACTAGAAAGAACTTTTACAAAATACAGTGGCTAATATTTTAACCGCAAGCGCTAAATGTAAATAGGTCTCTATTTAGATTATCTGTTTTAAACATCCCCTCTATTTAAGACGATTCTTCCACAGCAGCATATGAATGAGTGAGTTGTAATTCTTTCTTCTTGATAACCAGGCTTGTCAGTTTGTGTCTAATTATTTTAATATACTTCAGTACGTGATTGATCTATTTTGATGTGGTAATATACAAGGTCATACCTATTGCTCTTTAGTGATAATTAATATCTTTTCCACAATCGTTAGTAATTTTAGACGACGATATGGCATCAGTGGAAATCGACATTACGGCCGTCGTATTGGAGTGATGACCATGTGGCTTCATGAAGAATTTATATTCAGGGAAAATGTTGAGTCAAAACTACACTTACTAACCAATATATCATAGGACTGACGATGACCCACTTATCAACTGACCAACACCCCATTTACTCACCAACACCCACACTTACTAACACGCCGTTGTAGTGACCAAGACACACTTAATAACCAACGAGAAGAGGAGGAAGCAACACACACACACACACACACACACACACACACACACACACACATTATTCTTATAATGATACTTATATTCCAAAAGCAATTTACCCACAAACATGCTTATAAGTAGCTGTAAAATGGAGAATTTGGACAGGCAAAATTTGTTGCTCCGCATCAAACACCATATAGCTATGCCAGTATTACCAGAAAAGGATAAATATTTGTTTTACTCCGAGACGATACCTTGACCCTGAACATAAGCAGATTACACTCACTATGCCATGTGCCGTGAGCAATATCCCAGTGTTGTTCTTGTTGTTGTAGGGTTTAACGCCATTTTGCAGCACAAAAAAGGCTATGCACTGCGTCTGTATTAATGGTGTACCCCATATGTAATATCCAACATACTTTGAATAATCACCAATATCCCACATAGTATGTCAGATTGCTGGATGGTAGATGACTGGGTGTTGGTCACTACACATAATGTATCAATAATATAGTGTGTTTGATCGATTGTCACTAGAGTGTGATGGTGGATAGTATATAACTAAGAATCAGTATAGTATATGTGGGGTTTACTGATCATGACACATAATGTAAAGTGGTCTGATTGCAAATGGCTACGTTTTGGTCACTACTACTGGTCACGTCGCATGGCATGCTGATCTTATAGTATGTTGTGATGCATAGTAGATGATTATGCATTGGTCACTACAAATGACATGTTGGATAATATAAGTGAGGTATTGGTCACTACACACGGCGTGTGGATAGTAATATGTGGGGTGATGGATTATAGGTGGCTAAGGATTGGTCTTTAAACAAAGCGTTTATGGGGCACTGAACTTTAAACATGGTGTAATGAAGCATGTTGGATAACAAATAAGCATTGATCACCACACATGTCGTGATGGGATATTAATCATTACACATTAAAGTGGTTGATGAATAGTAGTTTTGGAGGGGTGGGTGGGTTGTTGGATTGTAAGAAGATAGCAATAATACCATTCGTATTTGTCATCATAAAATGTCTATCCTTTGTCCCTATAAACTTTCGACTCTTGGTTCAAATATAAGTTCTGACCCCATAACTTTTGACCCTATAAAGCTTTTGACGATTACAGTGTGACCACAAAGCACAATCCCCATATTAAACCTATGGATAATTTTAACATAGGATTTACGTTAACCCCCAAAGCGCTTCACAATGTAAACCAATAGACTCCTGCTAATTATCGTTAAACCCCCAAATGTCCATATACGGATCCTAAGTAGGACAGACATGAACAATTCGAGAAAGGGACGCGCAAGATAACCACCGTTTCTGCTACGACCCCGCTGCAAGCAACGCAGGTACATCGCGTGTAAAACGAAAATGAGAATGAAAAACAAGGTGAAATCGCATGAACAGAAAAAGATAGCTGAGCATGACAAGATGATGAAAGAGGCTGTGAATGAGCTTGAGAAAGAGAATGTGCGAGAAAGCCTGGGAGAAAAATGGAGCAGCGCTACAATGTCAGAGAAAGGCTGATTGATTACGCAACGGTCGTACCTTTGGGGAACGAATTGAAGGCAGATATGGTACACAATTTTCCAGCAATTTAGCAAACGGTTTCTGATTTCGTTGCAAATCATGTGGTGGACTTTAAAGGATTAAAATTTGCTATTATGTTGCAGGTTAATCATGAAAAAAAACATAGACCGCTAAGGCCGTAAACATTTCAGTCTATTTCCTGAGGAATGCAACCACGGTGATGAACCCTAAAAAAATTACAAGTACAAATAAAGCCTGATGAGTTCATGAAGCTTATGAAACCCGTAGAGACCGTGAAACCAACATATCCCTTAGAGCCCTTGAAGCCTACAGAGAAAACCTAATTGAGCAAGTGGATCCAATGAATCCTGCTGATACTAAAGAACCATATCGGCACTACAACTCGATCCGAAAGAAAGTCGGGGAAAGACCCTGATGCTAAACATTGGCGAAGCAACTAAAATTGTGATGGACAGGGTGACCAGTTTCGTAGAGCAGGCGCCACCATCAAGACGGCAGCATAAGCTGCACACAGCATGGTCGTGGGGTTCGGTTTAGAATGATGTAATTTACACCACAATGATAAATAGTCATAATGCAGAATCTCGGATGGGAGCGGAGAGAAGATGCATCTTGTACTCGTGCCGGTGGCTGAGAATATAGTCTGCAAATATTTTAAGAGTCACTTCTCCACGCTTTAAGGTACTTGTTGACAATGGGTTTGAAAGCTCTAACGGGGGATTTCTTGGTAGTGGCTGCAGTGCACGAAGTGCATTGCATTGCCACCTTCACGTAATTGCTATAAAATAATATGAATTATTTACTGGCAGGGAGGGGAGGGGGCAGAGAACATTGATCCTAGCGTTGCAGCTAATGCGTTTGTTCTTGACAGGTTTCTTTTAGTCCAATTTAAACAGAGAGCAAATTGAAAGATCGAGTCCATCGCAGACTTGGAGACACTAGATGTTTACAATGACAATTTTGAGATGTTATAGTATAACCATAACTAAAGAGTGTACATTTTGTTTTGTTATTGATGACTGTGTTTTAGACAATGCTCTTTGTCACAGATTTGGTTATGGTTGGGTCTGGTATATCCAAGAATGAAAATGTTAACCTCAATATAGATAGTTCATGTCCTTTTCGTCTAAGAACAATGACCTGTAATTTGGCTATGATTATTTATAAGTCCTAAAAGCTGTAAATTACATAATTACAACTGCATTTTTGCCACTCGTTAGGGAGGATCAGATGAAAGAAGAGGAATGTATGGTATAGGCCTTATGCTCCCGGAGCACTAAAAATGTTGTCCATGCGACCACAAAGAACCCGCTGACGGCAACTCACCACACAGCTTATCATGAATTATAATATGCAGTCCGTTTTTGAGAGAGTACTGAGCAAATCTAGTACTTTTCGCGGACAATTGGTTTTCTTTATTTCGTCCATGGCGACAGAAGCATCGAAAGTGTGTGCCCTCTTCTCTGAAAACCTTATATCGAGCTTGTCATACTCGTTGAGGATGAGCTTTCATTCTTTCTTGGAGACAGTGTTGTCGTGTAATGCCTCAGACACGTGGTCAAGGCTCGTATTTAGCTCAACTTCGGCTGATACGTGTATCTAATGGTGTTTTATGAACTTTACTCCTCGTCGATATCAAAATAGTAAAATGTATTAATAATTCGTGTTCCTTATCTGTGTCCCACTGTTCGTTAGATTTATTTCACCTTTAGAGAGATTTATCGTTTCGAAGGCTAAAAAAAGGTTCTAATGGCCGAGAATCCCGTTGGCTGTGCGTTGACGTTTAAACCTTCACACCTAATATTACCTCTAGCTGAAAACATAGATACAAAGCTAGGTTTTTGCACGAGAAGTTAGTTGGAACGGCAGTATTGCCATTATGTGCTATTATGACCCGATCTACACGGATTGAAAGCGATATTCACGATTCTCCACCTCGATTACAGTGCGAGTTATTGATGTTAAAACCAGCATCTTGGACGGTGATTGTGTCGTTATTGTTGCTTATTCTAAAACCACCAACGTTTTGAAAATCTACCAACGGACGTATCTGCCGCTAAGCACAATGCCTTTAAGATTGCACAAGTGCCTGTGCTGGACCTGCTGAGAAAAGCTGATTTTCAAGAAACGATTGCACAGAAGCTCTCACATCGTCGCCTACAGGAAAGTTAGAACCATACAGACTCGTATTGTGCAATACCTTATTTTAAGTGTCATATAACACTCCAGTATATTAAAACAAAATTAATTTAATTTTTAGTCTAAAATACGTATGGCGAGGTCATTGAACACCGCATTCACTTAATCTGCGCAAATATTCGTTTCCAAAGAAGTACGTGTGTTAGCGTAGGTTGCACCACCCACAGTAGAGTACTATTTTCTCCAGCAACAATATGTTTGCTATGTTAATCCAATTAATGTGAATAAAAGCAGTGTTATTCTGATAAATGCCGATGGATTTGCTACTTTGAATGTGAAAAATATAATGGATTAAAGATCTGACTTTGTTAAACTTACAACTTTTGAGTGAGCGAGTCTTCAATTTCGCAAATATAATATGGACATCCGTCAGAGGACCGGTAGTTAGTTGGGTTGGGTTAGGAAACGTGAAGCAAACGCGGCCGACTGCCGAGTTCTAGTCTACAGTCATTTCATAATTTTTGGACAGCATAACCTTCTCGAGCGTATCTATGTTATAATATCCATCAGAAACTGTATAGAGCTTAAAGGTGAGGTTGGCACATTTAACAAATGTTTTGTTGCCAAGTTCAGTTGAAATAGTGTACCACCCCGGTTTAGACGAAGTCGTTATTTGTGATCATTGCACAATTATTTTAGTTGGTGTGTATCCACGGCCCATCTAAATGATCATTTGGTATTACATTAAAAAACAGTGTCAGATCTTGAGCGTAGATATTGCAAAGCGAAGGTATTGCCAAAACTATCTAGCTTGAACAGCGATGCAAAATACAGTCTGAGTTCTGTCATTAAGTACAGCGACGAAGAGACAGCGTAAATCTACGAAGTATTGTTAGGGCTCGACGCATTCGTGCGTTATGGTATTTCGTTCCGAACTAGATTTATTGACAAATGGTCTTTTGGAACCACGAACAGTGACATAACGCTTTGGCAAAATCAAGTAAATTTTGCAGTTTGGTGTCTAATCACCGGTTCAGACAGTAACGTTCGCACCCACATTTTGTCAGCGCATTTAGCATGAACGGCAAGGATGGCCGAAATGACAATTCTCCTCAGTAGAAAAATGATGGTGTCACTAAAGGTTTAAGACTAGGTGGTGCCGCTTATTTGTTCTATCTTCCAATCGCTTGATAAAACGGCAAAAGTATGATAAAGTTTCTAGAGACGGGTGTGGTTTATTGGCCATAAAAGTAGAAGACCTGCCGCTTATAGAGTTATCACAGTGAAGGCATACCTATGGATCTTGGTGTCTGGTCGAATGCCATAGCACCGCACTCGACTTCACAAAACTGAGAGTTGAGATGCATTACAATCTTTCTGCTTCGAATTCCTCATTCTTAGTGAAGGTCTCTGGTCCCAATGATCGTTCTCTCTTGGAACTCTCTTCTTATATACTGAAGAAAAGTACACGTACAATAACGTGTATTGATTAGAAAGTCACTCTTGTATCTTTTAGATGATCTGATATGCTCTTTCAAATGTCAACTAACTACTTGATCAAACAGACTTACAATTTTGTGAAGACCGACCGTTTTGACATCAAAGCTTACCACTTGATTCGAACGATTGCTCAACATCTGTCCTTTGGTATGAACATGTCTTTTTTGTCTCGGTACCGGTAGCCGTATCTTTTAGATCCACCACTAGCAAAACTCAAAATAACACTTTCGTGATGTTCATCCGTTCACGCTTATAAACGTTCGTCTTCAATGTGTGGGTGATATCCTTCAGTGCGATCGATTTACATGCAGTTAACGGTGTCAAAGTTAAAGCCTCGGTCTCCTAATTAATGTTTCCTGAATTCATAAAGATCAAACCCGCATGATTAATGAGTTTTTCTTTATCGTAGTTGGCTTGAAAGTATTGAGCATTCCTTTATCGCTGTTGGCGTGAAAGTATTGGTTAATATGTAAATATATTCGATCTTAGGCAAATCAACTTTGAGACAGTCTTCACCACACTTCATCACGTTAGCAAACGATCGTATTCCTTCGTTGTGTTTCAAGTGTTCCAAGATCATGACCTTCAAGCTTCAGTACAATTGTTTGAATTGATCTAAGTCTTCTGGAGTGTGACACCAGGAATGATATCCGTTGGCATCTTGTTTCAATATCAGAAATTGGCTGAATTGTCGTCTGGTTGCTAATACTATGTAGTAGAAGAGTGCGTAATTTCGTCTTCTTTAAATTTTCGGTATCCACAATCGAGAGAATGAAACAATTCGATGTTCGCCATAGTTCCAATCAAGGCACGTTCTCGGTTTCCGTAGCTATACGACTGGTACAGCAAAATGTGTGCTACATCGATGTGTTCTGAATAGATTTTAGGATGACCAGTGGGGAACACAAAACAATATTTTTTTTTCTTTTCCTTGAAATCCCTAGGTTTTGTAAAGAAAGCTTGTAGCATTGGTTTTACCTTCAAACAAACTGTCACATTAATCGATAGGGTCGATGTCCATCGTATCCTGGTCTTCAACGACTTGTCTAAATTGTGGAACTCTTTTGAAACGTCGATCTTAGTAGTGTTTCCAGAATTCTACGACTTGGTATCCTTGACTTTGTTAAATTATGCCGTAATTGGTAAGTTTTGTCAAACAACTAACTCTTCATTGGTGGATTCTCACAAACGATTTAAGGTCTCATTCATGAAAACATGTGGAACATTCATGAAATAAATATCCATCAAATCCGTACACAGTCGGTGGTTCTCTAAATCGCAACCATCCATATTGTATCCACTTGTCTTTTGTTCACACAGTAATACAACCTACTCAAAACTTTTTCTCTAACTCGATAGCTGAAATATTGATAAGACTGAAGTGGCAAGATTGCTAGTTTTTTTTTTCTCGTTTATGAACTTCTTCCTGTACAATACGACAATAATAGAAACCTCCGTTAAGGGATAATAACACCCGCGATCCAGAAATAGCAGTTGAAAATTTCCATATCGGATCGACAATATTTCGACTTTTCTTTTGGGAAATTAGAAAGGTTTGGAGAGAGCACGACATGATGATTTGCTTTGAAAATGTGTGAAAAATAACCTTAGGTCATTAATGTCATTCCAAACTTTTTAGGCATTGAACTTGCATGTAAATTAATTTTGCTCCGTTTATAGTTACTTCTGGAAATTCACTTCCTTGTTCAAAAAAAAAAAAATGTCAAAAGATAGGCTATACATGGCAGCCAGTATTAATGGTGGTAGAAGAACCCGGAAAAACCCCGGGTAGAACCACCAACCCACGAAAAACTACTGGCAAGCTTTCTCACATACCCACATTGGCAGAATCCGAGACTCGAATTCACGCAGACAGATGTGAGATGGCAGTGATCCGTAACGGAGAGCGCTTTAGACCACTCGGACACTTGGGGCCCCTAATTGGTCAGTAGTAGTAGTATTTAAGGTTTTAAGTGAAACCGGCCACGAAGGGTAATATGTTCACTATTTTACACTACCAATTAGTATGGTAGTGATTTAGATTTTCCTGTGGGGAAGGAATGGTGCCACATCCCCACAGGCATTTATGCATACAAAGTATGCTATTTAATTTGGTCGTCATGTCGCGCCCATAGAAGGGGCTATCGACATGAATGAGAGACCTAGGTTAGTGGGAATAGAACAGCCACGCACTCAACCTTATCAACCTATCGGAAGCTGCAGTGATGATGACTAGTGAAAAATGGTTTTCACGTCTAGTCTTTTGCTGGTATTGATATCTGGCCGAGGAAAAGGATCTGTGAACTGGCACGCCCTAGCTTGATCAAATCGAGCCCAGTTGTTGTTAGTGGACACCCTATACCGATATTGTGTAAGCCACCTGTGCAATTGAGTCAATCTTTCAAGTTATATTTTTTCCTAATCATCCTAAAATTCTAATTTTTGTCTAGTACAGAGTTTACATTCGGTGTATTCCCTATAAATTTTGTAAACTAGGTATGTCAAGTGACATGGGTAGCTTGGTCAATGTCAGGTTAAGTGGGTTGTTAATTTTGATGGTGGAGAGCCAAAACTGATCAAGTTTGATTTTGAAGTACGAGATTGTCGAATAGAGTTTCTGAGCCAAAAGGAAACTCTGTAATTGGTCAGTAAAGTTGGTGTAGAGAATAACAGGATAGGTATCCGTTTTCAGTACATGTGATCCATGTGATGTTAAGTTTTACCCATCAATGACTCTGTTAAGTAGTTATCAGTGCGTAACAGCCAATCTAATCTCGACAGAGCAGGGGTGGCGAACCTATGGCACGCGTGCCTAAAGTGGCACGCGAGATGATTGTGCGTGGCACGTCATTATGCTGATATGAAACAAATTATTCATCTTGCTAAATCACTGAAATCTCAGTTTAGTATAATTGCTACTGTAAACATATTTTAGAAAGGCTTAACTGATATGGAAGAAGTCCTATTAACCTACCCTATACTATTCAATCTTATTTTTTACATATAATTTAGTGACTTACTGTTTTCGCTAGGGGGCAGGGTGCACAATAAATTTTAAACAAGATACGTTCGTATTTTGACAGAGATCTCGCTAGCTCTTGATTTTGAAAATTATTACAAATAATCTTTTAAATATAAGCCTAAAATGTCGTTCTCAAAGCCAAAAAAGACAGCTTGCCGAATAAGGCAGTGGCAGAGATTTGCAAGAGTGGTGGACTCAACGATATGGAATGATCAACAAACGGAATAGGGCCTTTTGTGTCATATGTTCGGAAAGTGTTGTTTGTCGAACGTTTTCAGTTAAACGTCATTATGAGAGCAATCACAGCTGGCTTCTTGGCAAAAGCGAAGATGAACAAAAAGAAGATATATCGCGTGAGATAAAAAAAATTAAACTTACAAACCATTTATTTTGCCAAGTTTGTTAACAGTACATCTAATTTAGTGACTGAGAGTTCGGAAGTTTCAAAAATCATAGCTAGGCATGGCAAGCCTTTCAGCGATAGTGATTATATAAAGGAATCGTGGTTAGAATGTGCATCTTATTTGTTTGAAGACTTTCAAAATAAAGACAAAATTATTCAGAGAATAAAGGATTTGCCAATTAGTCGAAATACGATCAAACAGAGAATTATTAAATTGAATGCTAATATTGAAGAACAAGTAAAAAAGGATATTAATTCATGTCACGCCTACTCTATTTGCCTTGATATAATATAGAGGGGGTCATATGTCTAAATGGGTCATGGGAGTATTCTAAAGTATTTTTCTCACTCTATGTTTTTTTTCTTTAGATTATTATTTTTTCTTCACATCAAGCTCGCGTCGAGCACCTGTGGATGAAAGTACTGATGTGACATCGTCCGCTAGGTTGGCCATCGTTGCTAGATATCACAAAGATAACGAAATGCATGAAGAAACGATAAAATTATCAACTTTATCGACAACAACAACAGGTGCAGATTTATGTGAAACTGTTGTGACCGAACTTAGAAATGCAGGTGTAGATATAACAAACATAGTTTCTGTAACAACTGATGGTGCTCCAAGCATGGAAAAGACACAGGTTTTGTTACATTATTTACAAGACATGTTGGGCACCTACTGTTAACCTTTCACTGCATTGTTCACCAGGAAGCCCTATGTGCAAAATCCGACTGAAAGGAACTTAAAGTCATTATGAAATGTGTCACAAAAACTGTAAATTTCATTACTGCACGTGCTTTAAATAACAGAAAATTTGCACAGCTGTTAAATGAAGTTCAATCAGCTTAGTATAGGTCGGGTTTTGGAACGTTTTGTAGAATGCCTTAATGAAATTCGAATGTTTATGGATGATAGCAAACAAAAATGCTCAGAATTAACTGATGTTGACTGGCTCAGCAGACTAATGTTCTTTACAGATTTTTCATTACATCTAAATGAACTTAATACTAAGTCGCAAGGGTGCGGAAAAACTGTTGATGAGGCATTTGATATTGTGAAAGCATTTGAAAAGAAGATGAAGATTTACAAACGTGATCTAAAGAAAGAATTACTTCACTCTTTTAAGAAACTTTAACAAATTTATGCTGATCTATAAATTCAAGAAACTGTTGTCAAAGATTCTTAGATGAGGCTGTTTTTCGAGATAATTGACGCAACTCTTGAACAATTTTCGTCGCGTTTTGAGCAGTTCAAAAAATTCGAAGACACTGCAAAATTTATAAAATATCCAGATACAATCGATTTTGAACATCTAGATCTGGCCATGTTTTCTTGGATGGAATTACACGATTTTGAAATGCAACTTGTTGAGTTACAGTCCAGTGCAATTTGGAAACAAATGTTTGTTGACTTGCGAGTGCGACTAGAAATAATTGAACGTGAGCGGTTAAATGGATCATTAGAATCTCAGATATCGGCCGAAAATGAGGTTCTCAAAGTCTGGAATGACCTGCCTGGAACTTTCAACTCTCGGATAAAAGTAGCAAGGGCGATATTGTCAATTTTCTCGTCTACTTACTCATGTGAATCGTTATTTTGAACAATGAATTACATAAAATCGAATACCAGAAATTGCTTGACTGATGATTTGAGTGCAGCTTGTGTATCTTTGAAGAATACAAAATATACTCCAGATATCAAACTGTTATCGTCTACCACACAGCAACAAAAGTCACATTCATTGACTTGTCTATGACTCCTATATCGTAAGCTAGGCTTAAGTCACGAAATAACAATAAACGCTTTATATTGTAATTATAATTTTAAGCTTTATTTTGTCATAATAAAACGTTTAACAGCTTCTGGTGTATATAGTAACGGTTGAAGAAAAACAGCAAAGTATAATTATATTTATTTATTTATGGTATAATTTTATTATGGCATTATATATGGCATTATATATGTAATACCATTAAAAATCACCCTACGTTTCGGCATAAAGTCAGCACATTTAGTTTTGACTGGGGCTTTGCACCACACCCCCGCCAGAATAGCCACTGATAGGCCTATTTGGCACGCAGCAATAATTATATTTTTGAAATTGAAAATATTGGCACACGATCTAATTCTAATAAGGGTTCACCACCCCATGGGATAGAGCAACGTTCCTCTACGTCACCTAAATTCAGACTGAAGAAAATGGTAACTGGAACCCACTCTATTTGATAGTGGAGTCTCAACTTTTAATTAATACGTTTTGGCCTCAATATATTGACGCAAAAACAAAAGTCATCATTAAGTATAAAATATTCACATTGTTTTTCATGTTGATTGTTCAATTGGTTTCTGCGTCTGTGTTTGATGTCTTGAAAGCTCCACAACTGGTATCAAACTAGTTCTGCACTGTTTTGTTTCATTTTGTACACAACATATATTTTCTCCGACAAACACCATCTTTAGTTGTTTCAATGTCACTTGAGTGCTATTTGCAATATAATTCTCTCTCTCTGTCTCTCTCTCTCTCTCTCTCTCTCTCTCTCTCTCTCTCTCTCTCTCTCTCTCTCTCCCCATAGATCGACGGTCCACCATAATAATCTATGTCAGGCTGACATTACTGAAAATAACAGTTCTTACATCTGAACATATGGTTTAATATCTCGTTTCTGTGTTAATCGAGATAAGGTTCCATTGGAATTAGCAATTTCTGAACAAATATGGTTTTATAGGTCTTATATGTGTTTATTATTTCTAATGGATTTACTTGACGGTGACTGAATTATGCTGATATGCTATCAGCGTATTAGAACTACTTACTACAGTAGCTCTCCTCTGCTGACAACCGGCTGTAGCTGCACCCTTCGAATTTAAATCCGCTGTATGCGGCTTTCTATGAAAATCTGCTGATCGTGTCCAGTGCTGGAAACCAGGTAATGACTCATTTGCGCCATCTATGGGATGTAAAAAATCACTGCGATACCATTCCTCAGCATGTATGTATGTATGTATGTATGTATGTATGTATGTATGTATGTAGGTAGGTAGGTAGGTAGGTAGGTAGGTAGGTAGGTAGTAGGTATGTATGTTGGTATGTATGTATGTATGTATGTGCAGAGAGGGAAGAGTCAATAGTATGACCTAGACTTGGATGCACGGGAGAAAAGAGGATCAATTTTGGGACAGTGCATATGCAATCTAACACATATTTTATGAAAACTAATCAAAGTTCAATTGTTTTTCTCTGATGGAGTACTCTAGTTCTTAATGATTTCATAGATGATTAAAAAAAAAGCACTAATTGTTCTTTAAACACGGAACAATGAAATTACACGTAATCAAGTATAACAACCGAAATATGTAAACTTATAATTACGTCTACATGTATAATCATGTTAGCACATTACAATCAGTAGCTTGATTTTTGTACTTGCTGTATTGTTTTTTTTTCTTCTAGTTTTTCTGTTTTCACGTAACAGACATCGTAATAGAAATATCTCATATCGATTTCAATTTAATGATTTCATTGAAGAAAAAAACACGCAGTTAGCGTCCGTTGCTGAAAACCTGGTATTGCCATCCGATTACCGGTATGTCCATTCGCAGACGATATCCCGTGTTCATCACATGCTGATCTCGACATATCTGCCTCTTCTACATCTGTTGTCGCCTTTGCAGCATTTTTAATGAGTAAATTGGATTCTCGTTACTCAGCATTAAATGTGTACATTAATGTATTGTTTTGGTGTGTTTTTTTAAAAAAAAAATTGTTTTTTAAAATAAATACTGTAATCTTTAATAAATAAGCAAATGTGTGTATTTGGATACATGTGGAAACAAAGGGATCAACGTTTGGATGAGTGTAAGCGATAAAAGGTTCTCAAAAAATATCAGTAACTAATGATTCTTATCTTATATATATATATATATATATATATATATATATATATATATATATATATATATATATATATATATATATATTGTTAAGACAGAATGTTGTTTTTATTTATTAACAGAGGACTTAAACACAATAAATATTAACTACATGATACTGTGTTTAATTTGCTCAGTAGATATTTATTTCACCAATGGAAACCCCCACAAAAAGCATTTTGATTGTCAACACACTTTAAAAAATCGCAGCTTTCTGAAGGATACAAAATTTACTATGTTAAATCGATTTATAATTAGATTAACTTCAAGTTAATATGGTCTTGCATTTTTCTGACAAATGGTATATAATCATTTTAACTGATAGGAAAAATATGTAATAATTCAGAAAAAAAACCCACAAAAAAACAACAACAAACAATAACAATAAAATCCCCACAGGCAAACGAACTTTCACATAACAGCGGTTATTTTAGTAGTTACATAAAAATAGCGTTGTTTATAGTAATTACCTTTTTTGTGGCGTTGTCGACAGAATTGTAAACCCATTGTATTCAGCTGGTGATAATCCAACAAATGAATGCCTGAGGACAATAAATATTACTATGTGTTCATTTTACATTGATGTGGCCAAAGATTTTCATCTACTCGTGCTTTATATAATCATCGTCATCGACATCATTTTTGAAAAGGTAGATTCTACTTCCTTCTTGTTCTGAAAAAGAGAAACTCTGTGTGCGATAGCAGATTTTTCCAATGAAAGATATAAAGGAATGACATATGGATCATATATATATATATATATATATATATATATATATATATATATATATATATATATATATATATATATATATATATATGCATAATTATGATTAGCCGAGGTGATCATGCTGTCATTTGCAGCCTTAAAATGCGGGTTATCTTACCAAGTATTAGAGAAATGCACCGCGTGTCGTATGTATGGTCGTAGCCGTACCAAATTTTCATATCTAAGCGTATATACGTCACTTGTAGAAAATTACCATGGCTTTTCACAAAATACCTTAACTGTAAATATATTGCATGATAATTATCGATGATTTGGAGTTTTAAATGACAACCCCGTAATAGTGACGGTGGTAGGGATGGAGATACGAGAAGCGAATTGATAATATAATAATGAAAATCATATAGTGAAGATATTTACGAATAAGTGGTTGGAATGTTAATTACGTTTCACATCAGTCTAAAATTATATCTAAACATGATAAAAAAATCGTATTTTTTTTGGGCAAACTCAGAGGCAGCTAACGGAATGATAGGATCAAAATCGGTGGTTACAATCATAGGCCATAAAATATAACAAATATATCTGTCTTGTACAAGCGATATTGCTTATCCAGTAATACAATCTTGATGGAGCATGAGTACTTTAAAATAGGCATCGTAACAGGAACCAATATCTTTAGTGTTCTGATAAATAACTCTTAAAAATCTTTTTGATCCGTAACTCTCTTATCGCAGTCCTGACCTTTTTGACGACTTGAAAGAAAACCAGTAACATACACGTACATGTACGTTGAAGACAGTCCTTGAATGAGATTTTTTTTGAAAAATGTAATGAAGCCACAGCATTGAAAATATGAGCAACTGTGTACATAAAATTACGTTAATATTTCCCTTCATTCAGATAATATTAATCATTCTGTGTGTGTGTGTGTGTGTGTGTGTGTGTGTGTGTGTGTGTAAAACATATATTGGTGAAAATATACATCAACATATAGGGGTTCAACTTTAAACTGGGACGTCCCAGTTTTGTAATAACGGCAAAAATTGATTGACACGATCTGACATAGTTATAAACATTTTGAACTAAGCGTAGTTGAGAATGTCCCCGTTTGGTCGTTATTATTTTTTCACATCATACCGTACACAAAAATACACATGTCCCACTAGACTTAAATAAGGGCGTGTATAACAGTCAGAAGAAACAAAAATTGCCACCTTTACGCAGCGAAATTCTCATCGTCAGTTCCGCTGCTATCTTGCGCACTTTGGTAAGGAACAAGTTATTGAAGATGACATCAAGAGAATCTAACAAGTTTCTGATTATGTGTGTAATCATAGGTGTGTAATTACATGCTTTCATTTTAACAAAGTGAGAACAATCGGTTATATGTAACTGAAATAACCATAAATTATTCAGCCATAAATAACACAAAGTTTGATAAAGGAAATCCACTTGAAACTGCATAAAAAGAAGTGAGATCGTGTTGCATACTATTTTTGAAATGTTACTCTTTTTCCTTCAATATATCTAGCTCAAGCGTACACTTTCAAGCCAGTAGGTCTAGGCATATGGCAGTAGTTTCAGTGAACCCCGGAGTCATTTTACTGCTCCCTCTCACGACTCACTTGAGAGTACTCATTTCGATCCCCCAAAGGTATCTGTCAATAGGTCAGTTCGAAGCCCGACCAAATTAGATGGAGACCCGGACCTCCAGTCTGTAAGGTTGATCCAAGCCCACAGGTGCCACAACAGAAAGACGCAGGACAGCAACCGCTGTGGCGTTCAAACAGACACCAAACACCACCCAACCTGCTAGGCCAGTGGATGTATTCGCAAATGGTTTACTATGTGTGAATTGCTGAGATCTATCTATATAGTTTAGGCCTGGTTTTTGCAGTAGTCAGCTGGAGCGATGCAGAAGACCCCCTTTCATGTACAGACATATGGCCTTTGTTTCCTTTCAGACTTATGGCCTTTGTTTAGTTACAGACTTATGGCCTTTGTTTAGTTACAGACTTATGGCCTTTGTTTAGTTACAGACTTATGGCCTGTGTTTATTTACAGACTTATGGCCTGTGTTTATTTACAGACTTATGGCCTTTGTTTACTTACAGACTTATGGCCTTTGTTTACTTACAGACTTATGGCCTTTGTTTATTTACAGACTTATGGCCTTTGTTTATTTACAGACTTATGGCCTTTGTTTATTTACAGACTTATGGCCTTTGTTTATTTACAGACTTATGGCCTTTGTTTATTTACAGACTTATGGCCTTTGTTTATTTACAGACTTATATCCTTTGTTTATTTACAGACGAATGGCCTTTGTTTACTTATAGACTTATGGTCTATGCTACTTACAGACTTATGGCCTTTGTTTACTTATAGACTTATGGCCTATGTTACTTACAGACTTTGTTTCCTTTCAGACTTATGGCCTTTGTTTAGTTATGGACTTATGGCCTGTGTTTATTTACAGACTTATGGCCTTTGTTTACTTATAGACTTATGGCCTTTGTTTATTTACAGACTTATGGCCTTTGTTTATTTACAGACGAATGGCCTTTGTTTATTTACAGACGAATGGCCTTTGTTTACTTAGCTGGATACAATATATAACAATTTTGAAAAGATGCAACAACTTGTGCAATTATTATTGGATTGTTGTGACACTTTGTTATGTATATTATGTTTTATGTTACTGCGTATTTCAGTTGGAAGATATGCATGTCAACCATTAATTGTATAAGCACTATTTTCAGAAAATAGTTGTGCCCGTTTTCTGACTCTCTACTTCTTGATCATGGTGTCAGGGTGGAGGAGATATGGATGTATTTTGCTCAAGCAACTTGCACACCATTCGCCATTCCTGTTCACTTTTATGACATTTTGTTGTGCTAATAATTGACATTGAATTTGATGACATCAATAGGCATTGTATATATGTCATTTTGATTCGTATTTAATGAAATGAAATAAGAACTTGTTTGACAAATAATGATGGGTATATTTGCTCAATTTTTGCATTGTATCCATTTGCGCTGTTATTAAGCACACTTGCGACGAGATTCAAAGTATGATGTATTTTCATATAGCTTCTGAACAAGGACTAAACTTTTATAAATAGAAGTTTTATGAGACTTTTCTTAGATGTTTAGCTGGAACGTTCTATAGATCAGTCTCATAAACACAGGCTGGGAACTCAGGAGGATAGAAAGAAGAAAAAGGATGAGTCCCCAGATAAAGAATGTCACCCGATGATGAAATGTCAAGGGAATTAGATCAGGTACGGAATCGAAGCTGGAATAAAGAGTCAGACGTCAATTTTTCTGCTGATACGGAAAACTTTATTTAAATAATTGTAACAAGATAACCGGGACGGACCACTTCGGATTAACAACAAAACACGCTTTGATGATACAGATATAAAAATTATGATTTAATGTGGCGATAAATGTATATAAACAAAACAATGAAATGCGTGCGTATTGTAATCCAAATATTGGATTTAATTATACATAATTACGCACAGACTAGAAGATGCAAACGACTCATATAATGATACAAATAAATGATACAATGGTACAAAACAATGATACGAATCAATGATACAATGATACAAAAACTGATACAAAACCCCAGCGAAAAAATTATACAAAAAAAACATGAATACAGTTTACTCACGTAGTAAACAATGCAGGATTACTCATATAGTAAAAATGTATACGCTCAAGTAGTGGAACTATATTTGAAAAATAATAACAGGACAGATAACTTATCTTTCCAGTCTCAAACCATATACTGGGTTCCGCAAACCCACATTAGCCCACGGCTAACAATTTACGAATAAATATATATAATCAACTATTAGTATACAGCTCCACAGCTGGTACAATAGAACTTCACAGTTTCTACAGACTCCGGACCCTCGGAATACAGCGAAACATTAGACCCTCCAGACACTCTGGTCATTTAGACAGCTCTACTGCTGGGTCACCCTTGTCACCCTTGACATTAGACACTCCGGACGCTAGACATGAAGACACTCCGGCACATTAAACAGCTCTGGAAACACCAGTGCATTTAATCACAGCTCCCGACGTTTGACAGCTCCGGGCACCCCGGACGTTTAACACCCTCGTACAAATAGCTGAAAAGATACCCGACACCGTGTACTAACCTTGATACAGACATAACGTAATGACGTTATACACGGTAAATTATCAAGACTATTATTATCATAATAAAATGACAGGTTCTATAGTACACCTTCCCTGTTTGATAATGCTGAATAGTAAATAATTATATTTTAACAAAATATAGCTTTACTTTACCAATTTAAATGCCTCGCGAACAAGAGTATTATGCTGTGTAAAACTATATGACAAACATGCAAAGGTAAATATAGTGATGCAAAAAGCTATCACTCAGTATCAAAAATGTACTTACCCCTACAGCTAAAGTTGTGCAATCCTCCCTACCTCGGATCTATAACCCTATAGCTACAGTCCTTGAAACCAGCCGCTTGTTGACAAAACCCGTAGTAATGTAAAGACCCTTTACATATAGCAAAGTATTTATACGGATTCGTGCTCCGTATCAAGAACACTTTGCACGAGCGGCATATAGCGAATTTTACTAACGATTCCGAAGTACAACTGCCCATATATATATATATATATATATATATATATATATATATATATATATATATATATATATATATATATATATATATATATATATATATATATATATATATATATATATATATATATATATATATATAAATAAAAAAAAATCACCCTCGGGTATCGTTGCACACGATAAACAAAACCCGAGTTCATGTCTTTCCTAAATAAAAACTACAACATTCCGTGACAATAATCAACACACATATATATATATTACTACATTCTAGAAACACATCTAAAAGCTTTATAATAAAAATTCATAAAATACATATTACATTTTCATCATCAAGCTTTCCAACTTCATTTTATTCATATAACTTCTGCACCTTAGAATATTATACAATAGTTAATTCCCAATCAATTTCAAGATAGTAAACGCATCAAATGTAATAACAATTAATGCACTTTACTTATTTTAAAATAGAATATTGATTTAGAATACATTGCTAGATATTACTCTTTCTTACTTAAGGAATACTTTATTTCAATCATTAAATTAAAACATGAAGTTGGTAGCGAATTCAACATAATAAATAATAATTTTTTAAAACATTTAAACATTCCTTTACAATATATTATAAATAAAAGAATTCAATAGTAATGTTACACACAAAACAATTTTACCATCAAAATCTCAATCATTAAAAATACTTATTCCTAAAAGAGTTATAACATATACAGTTGCTTACCTGGAATAAAGAGTCAGACGTCATTTTTTCTGCTGATACGGAAAACTGAATCTGACCTGATTCGCGCATCTCTATTTATACATACTGGGCCAGATTCAGGGTTAGACAAGATCATACCCTCTACGCATCAGACAGAAAAACACTGACTCTCTAGTCCGGTAAGAACCAGTTTCAGCCGGTGACAACCACCTTACTTGCGTCATAAGACTTAACGTTGGAGTTATTTATATTTTTTTTAACGACGTCAGACCAAATATGGATATCCGTTAGTTGGAAGCCATCTTGTTTTTGTGTCGTCAAAAGCTTCTTCGAGAGAGAAGTTACTCCACCTTCATTAACCGAATTGAACCTATGCCAATACTAAGTCAAAAACATATTTTAACTGATGGAACCTAGAACTGTAGCTAAGTCGGCAAACGCATGTATTATGATATACAATCTTACACAACACTGTACATTAGTTATTTTTACTGATGTTATAGAGTATAGTTATATACATTGCCTTTCTTCCACTTGCTCAGCAACTCTTTTTATTCTATATAGTTGTACTTGAAAAACAAGTGAAATTACCTTTAATATCTTTTAGAATATAAACAAATAAAACATTACTTTAATACAATTCAAGGAAAATATCAATCTTATTAATTTTACTAAAAATTCAATCCTAACAATACCCTCTAGTTTATTTGAGCCGAGACCTCGAGGCTCGAAAAGAAAAATCAATTTTATTCATCAAACAAGATGAAAGGTGAAAGGTCAAAAATACAATGATAAAAAAAACATTGCGAGACATTTTCGCAAAGTTTAAAAATACAATGTAAACACTGTAAATACATTGCAAAATACCAAGTAAAATACAAAAAATACAATGAGAAGGTACATTGCAAAATACTCAATCAAATTAAAAAGGTACAATACAATGCAAAATATTTGATAAAATTCCCAAACACAAGGGGAAGTGTTTGCACAAATCTCAGTCAAATTCAAAAAGTACAATGGAATGCAAAATATTTGATAAAATTCCCAAACACAATGGGAAGTGTTTTGCACAAGACTCAGTCAATTTCTAAAAAATACAATAAAAAGACAATGCAAAATTCATGATAAAATTCCCCAAAAATACAATGGGAATAAACTTCACAATATAGAATACCTTCATAAGATACTATGAAACAACATAGGAAATAATTTTTTATTTTTTTTAAATTTAGGTTATTATATTAAACACACAAGGCTACAAAACTACAAAACCTACCTCTAATTAGACTAGGCTAGGCTAGGCTAGGCTAGGGGCTCATCAGACGATTATCATCATGACGAGGAAGGGGGTCTCCAGACGAGTATCGTCGCAGAGGTCCTTAGATAGATGTTGTTGTCCATTTTGTTATGTGAAGTTGTGTTTCATTGTAAGCTTATTGTTGTGGTGCTGCTCTATTTTCTTCATTAGCTTTTGTATTTTTGAGTTGTAAATATTTGGGTAGGGCGTTCTGTTCCGGGAAGAAACGTATCCTTCCGGGGTATTTAAGTCGTGGTACGTACCTGGTTGGTTGGGGGTATTGATTGATGTATGCACGGTGCTGAGTGCACCGGTCACACACACACATCTTGGTCGGACACATTTGGCTAAATACTCTTCAAGGTTATGTGCGTCTCGACATTGTTTTTTGAATTTGCGATAACTAATTGGTGGGTTTCGTAGCAAAGAAAGAGGTAACTTTGCATCACGAATATACAATTCGGCTAATCCAGTGTAGCCTCCGATTAAAAGTTGATGAATAAAACCTAAATAACGTGGAATCATATCAGAAGAGGGCACAATACCGGAGAGCAGGCGAGCTTGCGTTTCTTCAGGTATTGAGAGGTATGCTGCAATGCGAACTGCTTCAAATAATGAATTTGGGTTGTTATATAGTACTGTGACCCTGGTTATTGACAAAAATAAATGTCGAGCGACCGAAATATCAAATTTGTACATTTTAAAGGGAATTATGGTAAACATATGAAGATTCTGTAATATTGGCAAGGCTTCAACTATATTTTGAAGTTCAGGGTTTCTTAGGGTAATAGTTTTGTTTTGACAAAAATCGAATGTAATAGAGTCTGCCATGGTTGGTATGTATTGAGTTGTTTTTGTTGTAAATTTAGTTAACTAGATTTATTTATTTAATAAAAGGTATTTACTTATTTTAGTCCATAGTAGCTTTTGTTTTTGGAATTGTAATATATATATATATATATATATATATATATATATATATATATATATATATATATATATATATATATATATAGATATCCGGCGTCGTTGTATCCGACGGTATGGTGCTGAATTTGAAAAGACAAAAAGAATAAATATATAACTTGTATGTTTCAAGTAATTCTTAGTCTTATAATAAAATAGTAATAGGAGCGGAATTAATACGTATATGTTAAATCACAATTATGCGTTTTGTTATTCTATCTAAGTGTATATATATATATATATATATATATATATATATATATATATATATATATATATATATATATATATATATTTATATTTATATAATCTAATTTATAGAAAAAGAAGACGATGAATTTATTATCATATGATCATTATTATTTGATTGTCCTTTTCTGTATTATCATCTTGACCTAAGAATGCGAGGTCATATATTCATATGTGTATATTTACGGTAATATCGAGTAGGGTGGCACGGAAGGGTACGTTCGAGGAGAACATTCTGAAATACTTCCGTCAGGACGTAGTGGAAACGCAATATCATGGTGTGTCCAAATAACGTGTGCACAGAAAGGCTTGCGAAAAATTGAACGCAATTTGAATGCAGAGACAAGATCAATACTGAAAGAGGTTGGTATAGTTAGTTCGAAGTTAGTGTTTACTTTGGTAAGTTTAAAACCTGTCCATGTGACATGTAATTGAGGTCGTAGATAACCAGTTACATGAAGGTTCTCAATCATCAAAGGTCCAGTAATGTTCCAATATGAAGGACACAGACCAAGTTGAAGTATGTCAACAAGTACGCATTGAACTCCTGTAGTAATTTCAAGACGAAGCTTAGTTCGCGCATTGGACTGAGTAACCCATTTATAGACTTGGACGAGAGCAATTACAAATGTCATAATTGAAACTGAAAAGATCAAATGATCCCAAGTAAGTACATCAGAAACAGTAGTAAATCAATCAGGAACAATGGTTGTCGGCGCTATAGTATACTGGAAATGGACTGTAGATTCTGCTTTTGTCGAATGAACAAGTAAGAGGGCCGTTGACAATGTTCTGAATCGCCATATGAGCCAAACAATTGCCAATGTATTCAAAATAGATACAAATAAACTAATGATAGTCATAATAGATTTGGGATCAAACCAGGAATCGTCATCAATTGAAATTTCACCACTCAACATTGTTTCCGCTAAGGACGCAAAGATTCTTTGATCACTTTTAGCACGTGCCGCTACTTTTTTAAGACTTAAATCAATTTCCTTATCTGTAGCAAGGAATTGTGACATCTGATGTTCATATGATTTAAAGTCAGGTACAGAAATAGTCAAAGGATTGTCAAAGGATGTGTTATCTAAAATGGCTGCTAAATGTGTGGAGTTGAAAAATTGTTGTAAAAGTGCTAAATTAATTGGGTGAAGTTGGGTAATTTCAGTCGAATTGTCAGAACAAGTAGTGATATGTCCGTCATATGTCATAGATGTAGTAACAACTGCGCAGCGACAAGGAATACTCATAATACAGAAACTACAACCTTTAACAATGCGACGTTGATTTTGACATTCAAGTATTATTTCGTCCATAATGTAAACTAATATTTGATTTGAGGAGATGTCTAGAATATGTGGCACGACTCGATTTGTCATGAAACGGAAGTTACAAGTCTGATGGATATTATTCTTATCATCTTGGAATAGACTATTGATACACTCAGGTTGAGACAATGGTTTGAGTGTAGGGCGGATGTTGCAATGTAAAATGTCCTTACCGGTGCATTGATTTAGGGTCGATAATGCTAGTGTTGTGTAAAATTGGTAGTCATCAGATACAAGCATTAGGTCTGGTAAATCAAGTAATTGCGTAACATGTGTAGATGAAGTGTTAATTGGGACCGGAAATGATTGAATTCGATACATTTCGAATGGTCGTCGTCGAGATGAGATTGGAATTTGCAGAGCAATATATAGGTCGCGGTTTTTACGCGTTGCCATAAATGACCCATATTGATAATAATAGCGTGGATCTTTCGGTGTTACTGAATAGCCTGGATAATCAGTAGATATCATAGTTTCGATTTGATTGATTGAGTCTACTAAAACATGAGGTGGAATCAGTATCGGAGGCAACTTCCCTGCTGCCAATTCCGCAGTTGCTATTTGTAATTTCTCTAATTCATGCCTAATTTGTTGCGAGGCAATTACTTCTTCTGTTTTCTGATATTGTAGGCGTATATTTTCTTCATTTTCAATCATTGTTTGTTCTAGTAATTGAAGCGTTTTCGAGTTTTGATCAATAGCTGATAATATATTTTTAAAACGATTGTCGACTTGTGAAATATAGGAGGAAAAATCACCTCCATGTCGGGCAAGAGCACTGAGCATTTTATTATTCTGTCTTGTCAGCATATTTATGTGACTTGCTAATGTGGCAACATCTCCTGTTGTTGCTAAACCGAATAGGCTTTTACCTATTTCACCAACGAAGGGCAATATTGCTCTTCTTGACAAATTTGAAGACTGAAAAACACCTTCTGGTATTAACTCATTAATTAATGAGATTGTTTCGTTAAACTGTGCATTCATTGTAAGACGTATTGCGTTTAGTTGTTGAAGTAGTGTATTTTTGTAGCTACATTTTACACCTTTAAGACAATATTCTATAGGATCGACAGAAATGTTCTCTGGGAGTTGTATTTGAAACGTGTGTATCCATTTATCAGCTGAACAATATACTGGTGAGAGAGACTGGAAGATAACTCCATAGTTTAATCTTTGCACATCTACCGCAGACCCTGGATTCAGAGTCAGAAGAAGCAGTCCTATGACCCAAATCCACATTCCACTCATACCTTAAAGAGAAGAAAAGAATTTGAGTGTTTTGCCGGCGAAAGAAGAAGAAAGAAGATAGAAGGCACGAGGAAGTGATGGAATGTCGGAAAGGACTAGCTTTAACTCTCTCAGTTGCGAAGAATTTTCTTCTAAATTTCGTCTTGAATTCAATGACGGAATATTCGACTTCGTCGTTTGCGACGTGCGTTTGATTGTGTGCGTTTGCTGTGAAATGCTTGCTTTAATGCTTGAGAAACATTCTCAGTTGGTTGCCATGATGGCGTGGATCCATCTGACCACTTAACCAAATAATGCTTTTTCCCAGAAATCCCTTTGCATTTCAATAGTTTATCAACTAAGTACCATTCGGTACCATTGTTGGTTGGTGTGTGCTCATTGCTTGCTTGATCATGTGATGTTTGAGTCGACTGTGGAGGTGTACTGACTGTGTCCGGTGTCGGAGGTCTATAATCCCTAGGATCTTTATAGTGCTTAAGCCTGTTTGCGTGTACAAGTGATTTCATCTCTTTATTGTCTGAACAACGACGTAATCTATAGGTGCTATTCGGACCTACTTGAGTGATGTAATATGGACCTTCCCAACGAGGGTAAAGCTTTTTTGATAACCCTACAGGTATATCTGAGATTTGTAAATGTACATAATCTCCAACGCGAAAGGACGGTTCTTTTGCTTTCTGGTCAAACCTCTGTTTGCTTGTGTTTTGTGCTTCACGTGTATTTGCTTTAGCTATTTCTTGAACTATTTTCAATCTTTGAATCAACTGATCTATGTACTGTTGTGTTTGTGTTTGTACAGTTTCTTTAGGCGTAAGAGACACATCTAAGGGTACAGTCATTTCTTTCCCAAAGACTATGTAATAAGGTGAGTATCCAGTAGAATTAACTGCTGGACTCATTCGGAATGCCATCATTACGCTGGGTAATAAGGACGGCCAATCATCTTGGTGTTTACTACAGTAAGCCCTTAGTGCCTGACTGATGGTACTATTGGTGTACTCACAGAGGCTGTTAGTTTGAGGGTGGCATGAACTAGTATGGTGACGTGTTACTTGAAATAATTCACAAAGTGCGAGTACAATTTGAGACATAAAATTTCGTCCACGATCACTGACAAGTGTTCGCGGTGCACCATAACGTGTGAATATCTCATTGTACAAAACACTGGCGAATTCTGTTGCTGTTTGAGAACGTAAAGGAAAGGCTTCACACCAATGTGACAAACTATCTGTCACCAATAAGATGTATTGATAACCTTCCTTACTTTTTGGCATGCACAAAATGTCCATATGCCACCTAGAGAATACGTCTTCTGGGGGCAATGGGTGCAGTGGGGCTTTTCGTGCATTTGTGTCCCGTTTAATAAGCTGACATTTAGAGCATGATGTAATGTAGTCATACACATTTTGATACATTTTAGGCCAATAATATTTCTGTTTGATAGCTTGATATGTTCTTTGAACACCAAAATGACAGCCACCTGCTTTTGAATCGTGATAAGATAGAAGGACATCAAGTCTCAAATTTGTGGGTAAAGCAACTTGTTTTATGAGTTGATCTGAAGAAGTTTTGTGTTTTGTACGAGGCTGGAAAAAATGATGTAGAACACCATTGATTAGTTCATACTGGTTTGCTTCATATGGAATAGCTGTTGCGAGACGAGTGTTTTCTGGTAATATTCCTTGTTCTAAATAAACATACATGTCCTTAAAATCAGGGCACTCGCGCTGATATTGGGCGAGATCCGGTAGTTCTTCAGAACTACCGCTAGGCATATTATCATTAGTCTGTAGTGGAAATAGGTTAGGAGTTTCTGCCTTATCGTAAAAGAATGTAATTTCTGTCATTTCTTCTTGAATGGAGTGTACTGGTGGTTCTGACTGAGCTTGAGTGTTATTGTATGCTGGAGATTTCTCTAATTGGCTGTCAGTTTTAGCTGTTTGGTCGTAGTTTCGACGTGAGAGTGCATCTGCATTTGTGTTTTTATGGCCTGGAGTGTATACGATATCAAAATCGTATTCTTGTAAGCGAAGTGACCAACGAATTAGTCTATTCTAAGTGTGCTTTACTGTTTTTAGCCATACTAGTGCCTTGTGATCTGTAATGACAGTAAGTTTCTGATGTGATAGGTAAACATGATATGTTCTGATACCTTCTAGAACTGCCAAACATTCCTGTTCAGTTACTGACCATTATCTTTCAGGATTTGTTAATGCTCGTCCACCATAAGCAATAACATGTTCTTTGTCGTCTGTCCCTATCTGAAACAAGATATAACCTAAAGCTGTACCACTGGCATCACATGTGAGTCTAAATGGTTTATTAAAATCAGGATAAGCTAAGATAGGAGCTGTGGTCAAGGCTGTCTTAAGAGTTTCAAATGCTTTTTGACACTTGTCTGACCAAAGAAATGAACTGTCTTTTGTCAATAATTTATTTAAAGGTGTTGCTATTGTAGAATATCCTTGGACAAATTTTCTGTAATAATTGCACAACCCTAGAAAACTCCTAACATCTTTCTGTGTTTTTGGAACAGGAAACTGTGTAACTGTGTCTATTTTGGATTCATCTACTTTGATTCCTTTTGTTGAGAATTTATGACCAAGATAAATAACTTCAGATGCTGCGAATACACATTTTGATGGTTTGAGTGTCAAGTTTGCTTGACGTAATCGATCAAAAATAAGTTCAAGATGTGCTAAGTGTTCTTCAAATGAATTGGAAAAAATAATAATGTCATCTATGTATGCAAGACATGTTGACCACGGTATACCTCTAAGTACATGACCTAAAAGAATACAATATGTGGCGGGCGCATTTCTGAGTCAATACGGCATTACATTCCATTGGTAAAGACCATGTGATGTTATGAAAGAGCTCTTATGTTTTGTTGCTGGATCCATTTTAATTTGCCAAAATGCTGAATTTAAATCTAATGTACTGAAAAGACATGGTTTAGTTTGTCCAACTGCATCAATTACATCTTCTAATCTTGGAAGAGGGAATGTCATTGGTTGTGTCACCTGATTAAGGTTCCTATAGTCAATAGCAAAACGATATTCCCCATTTTTCTTTTTGACTAAAACAACTGGAGATGCATAGCTAGAAGAACTGGGTTCGATTAGGTGGTGTTCTAATAATTCATCTACCTGTCTATCAATTTCTTTATTGATGTGTGGAGACGCACGATAAGGTTGACAACGAATTTACATGGAATCACCTGTCTCTATTCGATGAGTAAATACCGTAGTACTTCCTAATTCTTCTAAGTTCAAGGCAAACACATCCCTATGTTTATTCAAAAATAATTGAAGTTCTTGTTTTTGATTTTCTGACAAATCTGAAGAGTGTAAATCAAAATTAATTGGTTCTTGTGATTTACTAGTTTGTGTGTCCACGATGTCAGGTGTATCAGGTGTAATATTCTTGTCATAAGTGTCCTCACTAACAGTAAATATGGTTTGTGGGTGTAGTACGTCTACATCAGCTAGTACGGTATTTGCATGTATGTTTATATGTTTCGAAGTAGGATTCAAGATCTGAACAAGGTTATTTTTCGAAACCGTTACAATTGTTCTAGCTGTCAAAAATGTGGAGTTTGACATATTATGAGATGGTTTTAGTAAAATAGGCGTTCTCTTTTTTATTTTACTGATACTAACAGAAATAGAACAACTTGAGTTTGGTGGAACCGTTGTACTTTTGTTTACACGTGCTAATCCTGACTCAGTACGTATCAGATTGATAATTACCGTATCGTCTAGCAAAGAGAGCGTTTGTGTATCTAGATTCACTACTGCCTTGTATTTACTCAAGAATCGATTCCGAGAATGACAGAATGATGTAGTGCAGGGATAATATAGAATGTATGAGAAAACCTTACACCTCCTATTTTCAAATTAAATGGGATAATTCCAAAAATTGAGTGTTTTTCACCGCCTGCGGCGATAATATTAGTTATATTTGATTTTTGAATTTGACGTGAATTGAATCCTGCGCGAGAAAGAAATTTTAAGTTGATGGCCAAAATGGATGCGCCTGTGTCTGCTAATGCATTCGTGATTTTGTTTTTAACATAAAGAGGAACAAGATTTTTGTGAATAGGTGTAACTAATGTGATTTGTGGTTCTTGGTCAAGCTCACGACAGGTTCGTGTCCTACCGTGAGGTGCGCGTTCCTATTGTTTACGAGTGGACATGCATGCTCGTGAAAAATGACCTATCTTGTGACAAAGGTGACACTGGGCATTTCGAACTGGACAAACGGACTTCGAAAAACAGGAACCGAGACAATAAAAACAAGAGTTTGGAAAGCGATTTTGTGGTTGCTGATGATAATGCATACCTTGCCGTGGTGAGTTATTGCTAGCATAATTTGGAATAGGTCTGTTTTGTTGTGTATAGTCTGAACCTCGCGCTTGGGGTCTTGGAGTGCGAAATGTCTGCCTAGTATAATTTGAACTGACAGGTGGTTGCGAGTATGTGTTAATGAACTCACTTTGTTTAGAATTAGAAACTTTAACCTCATCTTTTAGCTGTTTAACTTCATCAATAAGTGTGCTAAGGGCTGACAAATCTGATTCATTAGCAGTTGCAATTGATTTTTCTGCTAAAATTGCAGCTTGTCGTAAATCTGACATGCTAGTTGGATTTTTGTTCATAACTATTCGTTTTACTGATGGTTTCAATCCATTCAATGCCACTGCTAATAAAACTTGATCTGGAATGGTTTTGTTAGTTGCGATTCGCAAAAGGCGACTTAGATAGTCCAATACTGGTTCAGAAGACCCTTGCTGAGTTTGCTGATAGATCTAGAATAACATCGTCATTGTGAAATCTAGATTTGAAAGTTGAGACTAGAGTTTGCCAATCGCTTTTATCACTATCTGACAATGTATCATACCAAATTTTGGCATGTCCCTGAAGATGAAAAGGAAAAGCGTTCAAAATCTTATCCTCTGACAATTCATAAAACCTAGCCCATTGTACAAAATGTTCTAACCATTTAACAGGATTCTGAGATTGATCACCATTAAAAACATCTAATTTAATAGCTGAAGACATACCTGTTTGTGTGGGTCTGTTGTCTCCAGAATGAATAAAAGTCCTGGAAAAATGTTCATAATCTAGCACAGGTAATGTTTTTGTTAGTTCAGGTACACAGTTTGGTTGGAAAGTACTGTTTGGGGTCACACGTCCAAATGTAGAGGTGAAATCAGAATCAGGCTTGCGTGGGGTCGCTACTGGTAGACTGGGCGTTGGGTCTGTTGAGTCGAGGTCAAGAGGAGGTAAAATCACTGGTGCTGGACTAGGAGTGGTAAGAATACTGGTAGCGTTGGTCAGGGTCGTCTGTAGAGTAGACAAAGGAGGGTAGATCGTAACTGGTGAGGTATATGTTGAAGCTGTTGTGTTCAATAGCAGGGAGGTTGTTGGAAATGTCGAAGGTTCTTCCGAATGTGGTGGCGCTGTTGCTCTGGGAGTCGAAGTAAGGCTGGGCGGAGTGAAGTCGGAAGGTCGGAGTAGTTCTGTAATGAGTCTGCTACGCAGATTATAGTTGTGTGGGGTGACACCTTTATTCATAACTCCACCAACTTTTATCCTTCTCCACCAACTTTTATGAGACTTTTCTTAGATGTTTAGCTGGAAGGTTCTATAGATCAGTCTCATAAACACAGGCTGGGAACTCAGGAGGATAGAAAGAAGAAAAAGGATGAGTCCCCAGATAAAGAATGTCACCCGATGATGAAATGTCAAGGGAATTAGGTCAGGTACGGAATCGAAGCTGGAATAAAGAGTCAGACGTCAATTTTTCTGCTGATACGGAAAACTTTATTTAAATAATCAACACACACATATATATATATATATATATATATATATATATATATATTACTACATTCTAGAAACACATCTAAAAGCTTTATAATAAAAATTCATAAAATACATATTACATTTTCATCATCAAGCTTTCCAACTTCATTTTATTCATATAACTTCTGCACCTTAGAATATTATACAATAGTTAATTCCCAATCAATTTCAAGATAGTAAACGCATCAAATGTAATAACAATTAATGCACTTTACTTATTTTAAAATAGAATATTGATTTAGAATACATTGCTAGATATTACTATTTCTTACTTAAGGAATACTTTATTTCAATCATTAAATTAAAACATGAAGTTGGTAGCGAATTCAACCTTTATGATAAAAACTACATATTAAATAATAATTCTTTAAAACATTTAAACATTCCATTACAATATATTATGAATAAAAGAATTCAATAGTAATGTTACACACAAAACAATTTTACCATCAAAATCTCAATCATTAAAAATACTTATTCCTCAAAGAGTTATAACATATACAGTTGCTTACCTGGAATAAAGAGTCAGACGTCAATTTTTCTGCTGATACGGAAAACTGAATCTGACCTGATTCGCGCATCTCTATTTATACATTCTGGGTCAGATTCAGGGTTAGACAAGGTCATACCCTCTACGCATCAGACAGAAAAACACTAACTCTCTAGTCCGGTAAGAACCAGTTTCAGCCGGTGACAACCACCTTACTTGCATCATAAGACTTAACGTTGTAGTTATTTATATTTGTTTTAACGACGTCAGACCAAATATGGATATCCGTTAGTTGGAAGCCATCTTGTTTTTGTGTCGTCTAAAGCTTCTTCGAGAGAGAAGTTACTCCACCTTCATTAACCGAATTGAACCTATGCCAATACTAAGTCAAAAACATATTTTTACTGATGGAACCTAGAACTGTAGCTAAGTCGGCAAACGCATGTATTATGATATACAATCTTACACAACACTGTACATTAGTTATTTTTACTGATGTTATAGAGTATAGTTATATACATTGCCTTTCTTCCACTTGCTCAGCAACTCTTTTTATTCTATATAGTTGTACTTGAAAAACAAGTGAAATTACCTTTAATATCTTTTAGAATATAAACAAATAAAACATTACTTTAATACAATTCAAGGAAAATATCAATCTTATTAATTTTACTAAAAATTCAATCCTAACAGAAGCAATAAATGAAAAGAAGGAAAAGTAAAATGAAAAAACATGAATTGTATGCAAATGGAATGCAAATAAATTTCAGAATTAAAATGCACAAATGAATGGCAAAACAAATATTCATTTTTCTTAAAATTACATTTCAGCTCTCTAGTTGATGAATCCAATGTTACATATGCAATTCTTGAGTTTTAAGTGTAGATGTGATGAAAAAAATGGGAAATTAATTATGATAATGTCTAACATGTATTGTAGCATTTGCTGTTTATTCTCTTTTCCAAGAAGGAACAACAGATGAAAGTTAACGGCATGTAACAACTACCAATTTCATCCATATTTATATATATATATATATATATATATATATATATATATATATATATATATATATATATATATATATATATATATATATATATATATATATATATATATATATATATATGTTGGGGTATGGAGGTTGTGTTTGTTATTTTACAACCATACGACACCGTGTGAAATGTTTTCATATAAAACTGTTTTCTACTATTTTATAGATATGGTATTGAGTGTTTATTTAGATACTTCAGTTATGGTCTTGAGACAAAATTTAGAATTGACCTGTTCAAAGATTTTCAAGAAGAAACAATAAGAGATTATGAAAACAGTAAGTTTTGTTGTCCAAGGTACAAACTAAAATTTCATAATAAACAGGTTTAACTACGAACTTGATTGACTGAGAACCTCAAAAGATTTGCAAAATAATATCAAATTGTATGAACCCAACTTGAGAGACATTGTTCACCATCATGTGTATGCTTGTACAGATGTTTATCTGTCCACACTGTAGGTTAACCTCAGTTTTTATGTTGCAAGCTTATTAAGTACAGTTGGCCACAGTGTTGTTTTGTTATTTGTTGGATGCAACATGATGTGTACAAAACCAATTTGCAGGGGACGAGAGTAGGAGGCTTAACAGTCATGCCATGGCCAGGTTCTTCTATGGTATTATTAAAGAAACATTTCATAAGTTATTTGTCAATGAGGTTACAAAAAAAATCTCTGCATGTCATCAATTCTTCTATCTTTTGTGTGTGTCTTATCATTCCATTCTAGATAATAAAGTTCAATATTAATGGGATTTATTTAGATTATGCTCAGTGGGTAGTTTGTTATTTTCTAGCTAAATGAATGACAGATGGGGCAAAAATGGAGCGTTGTGTTTTATAATGTAATTAGATATCTAGTTTCATGACATGTAAGTATATGTTTTGGACAAAATGGCCACCATTGTGTGAGACTCTTAACCAGCTCCTGAAACATTCCGACATACAACTGAACAGAAGAAAGAATACTAGTTCTAAGTGCTACTAGCAACTAATTTTGGCAGTGCATAAAGTGTAAGGGTACCTTAGTAAGCTCAGTCTGTGGATACAAGTATAGTTTTGCATTTTTGCATATTCAGACAAAAGAACAGTAAAACAAATATGGCTACTTCTTCACTGTCTCACTGGATGTACTCATTTTTCAAATCAGATTCATCAGATTCTTTTTCAGGATTTACTTAAGATGATCTTTTAAGTGATGTAAATAATATAGACACAATCCATACTGAAGAGAAATGTTCATCTGACTCAGAGATAGATTCAACTTACCAATATTGTTTTCCCTTAAAATACAACATGGCTGACTACTCCTATCCAGTTCCAAACTTTCTTAAACTCACGCATAATATGAAGAGTATAACAATTACAGCTGACTCAAACCAAATTCCAACAATCAAAAAATTCTTGGATGAGAATCTGCACATCCAGCAGGGACACTCCCAAAATGGACTGATATATAAATCTATGGATAAAGATTCTACCACAGTGACTCTATACATAACAACTGGTAAAATTCATGTACAAGGGCCAGGATATACAGAATTATTAAATCATTTTATCAACTCTTTTCACCAAATAGTACACAACACCAGACTGCAGTTAATTATCTCTCAGCCAAGGGCTTCAACACCCATCCCTAAAGCCCACAGAGTTAACAGTAACACAGCTTTACATGAAATTAGCCAGATTGCTATCAGTGTAGAGGAAACTCCAGGAACCCAGTTTATGATAGAGGCAACAAATTCCTTTGAGTTCCAGGGAACCCATAACCAGACTTGTACCTCCATACAGTGTTTAGCAATGATAGGTATTCTCCAGACCCAAGTAGAGAGGTTAGCACAGGAACTCTCTGCCCTAAAATCAAAGAATCTACACAGTGTTGAAATGGATAAACCAGGGGCAACAAAAGTGTGCCAGAATACCCAGACAACACAATACACAAACATGTCAAAGGAACAAAACACAAGAGCATGTCAGGGCACTCGAACTATACCAACACCAGCTATAAGAAAAAAATCAGTATACACACAAACAGATGAAACCACACCAATTAAACAAGACCAGTCTCTTCTACAGGTATTAGAGGGCCAGAACCAAACATTAACTAAAGCACATGCTGTAAACACTGACCATCATGTGTCAAACTCATCATCAAATCCAGGCACAGAAGAAACTGTTCTAAAGACAACCTCCAATTACCCACAGCAAGAAGCCAAATTAAATACAAATACTAAATACAGCAGCAGTCACCAAATTGTCAGTAAGTCTAGTCATGGAAATCAAGAAGTTCAAGCAATGCATCTGAACCCCCCACTTGTCAAAATCAACAATATAGTTAAAGACAGGTCTCTTCTCATAGGATCATCAATACTCAAAGGAGTAAGAACAAGAGGGTTATATAAAACTGACGTAAAAACCCATAGAGGTGCATCGATTAACAATATTGCGATAAAATATTGGAAATGGATATGTCACCATATCATACTGTAATTCTTCTCATTGGTGGGAATAATTACAGTAATGGCCAATATTTGAAGGGCATTGAGGATTTTTATGAAAGCTTGTTGTATGCCATCAGGTCCAAAAACACAGAGTAAAATAATCATCAATGACACCCTAAGTATGTTGCGTGAAAATTTCCAAATACTATTTGTTCCGCAATACAGAACCTTCTTCAAAGACAATTGTGTGAACCAACAATTATACCAGCGAGACCAAATCCACTTGTCCAACAGAGGTACTGCTTTGCTCCTTAGGAATATAGACCAGTACATAAGACTTATAAAAAGGGATAGGCATGAGACAGAAAACTGCTTGTATTATGGAGAGCACGGTCATGTAACACAGCGGTGTCTGCATGGAAAACAGATTCGTTGCTATCTTTGTAACGAACTAGGACATAAGCAAAAGTTGTGCACATACCAATAAGTAGAAGGCTATGATGTACAGGCCTATGCAACACACATCCAAAAACAAAATGCATAAGAATATATGTATACTTTTCAATGTAATAATTATAATTCTGTGAACAGGTTTCAGGTACTATCTGATTTGTGTACAAAGTGCAGCTTATTAACTTATAAACAATTATGCGATACTGTTCAAGTTACTCCTCCAAGTGTTTGATATGTCAATGTCTTCTTGTATGCATGTAAATCAGTCTCATTTTGAATATTCTCCCGTCTCCACTACATGTGGTCATTGTACGACAGATGGATCTTGCATGTTATCTTCTTCATGTGTTGATGTAAAGAAACAAGGCAATGTAAAGAAATCTGTCAAGTCTACAAACAATACATGGTATACTGCCTTGTCTGAAAATCAATCCTCTGATAAAAATTGTCATGTCTTTGGGCACCTCAAAAGAGGTCTGCATGTAATCAACCTAAATATTTAACACATCCTCCCAAAACTGGATGAGATAAAGTTAATATTACAGCAAACTAGATCAGTCAGTATTCTAGGCTTATGTGAAACCTTTCTTTCCGATGATGCTGATGATTTGGCTCTCCAAATACAGGGCTTCCATTTTGAAAGAAAAGACAGAGACTCCATGGGTGGTGAGGGTATTCTTCTCTATGTAGACAGTTCCATTAGTTATAACAGACGTGTTGATATAGAGACTATTGGGGTAGAGAGTATCTGGATCGAAGTAACCCTTGCCCAATCAAAGCCAATACTCTTATGTCCAGTTTACAGGCCACCTAGTTCCACAGCTGATTGGATTCATATATTTGAGGCTCCAATTCAAAAAGCATTACTAAAGGAAGATTTAGATACTATCATATTAGGTGATTTTAACATTGACTACATGAAAACTCTACCATTAACATGGATAAGTAACTTTGAAACTTACAATTTTACTCAATTAATTAACACCCCAACTAGAGTAACAGATAAAAGTGCTACTATCATTGATCATGTCTATACTAATAAACCTGAAAACATAAGTGAAATAAATGTGCCAGTGTATGCATTGAGTGACCACTACCCAGTCTGTATAACTAGACATGTTCCGAAATCATCTAAAAATGTTCACCACATTGAAATACAATACAGGGACTTTAAACAGTTTGATGAGGAAATGTTCTTAAATGATTTAGTATGCAAACCCTTTCAATCAGTCTGCAATATAGCTGATGTCAACACTGCTTTAGATAAATGGTATCAGATGTTCAATGCAGCCTTAGACAAGCATGCCCCAATTAAAACAAAAAGGGTTAAACACCAAATTACACCCAAGTGGATTAGCCCTGAGATCAATGAGGCTAGGCACCTAAGAGATAATTTCCACAAGAAAAAAGACATGAAAAGCTATAGAAAGTGGAGGAATAAAACTAAGCATCTGATAACCAAGGAAAAGAAAACTACTATAAACAGGCTATTAATGAAAGTAAGAGTACCAAAACATTGTGGAAGCATCTAAAAGAGCTGAACCCACCCAAGAACAGTTGTCTTCTCCCTAGACTTAAGCAAAATGATGATATAGCAACATCTGTACAAGACATTGTGGATATGTTCAACAATTTCTTTATAACCATCTCCAGTAACAGTACTCAGAACCAGACTAACCTCCCAATTGAACTTGATGCTCTACAGTTATTTATAAGAGCTAAAATTCCTGAAGATAATTATTTTTCAATAGCTAATGTCAGTGAAGCGGACGTTTTTGATATGCTAATTAAGTTGAATATTAATAAATCCTCTGGATTGGATGGTATAAGTACACAAATCCTTAAAATTGCTGCACCAGTAATAACAAAGTCATTAACGCATATCATAAATTTAAGTATAATGAGTCGTAATTTTCCAGAAAAACTGAAATGTGCAAAGGTTACACCTACCTTTAAGAAAGGAGAAATGGAGGATCCAGGAAATTACAGACCAATATCAATTCTACCTGTATTGTCAAAACTGTTTGCCAAACAGAACTTACCAAATTAATTGATCTTTGGCTGAAGGAAATGGATAATGTGTATATGACTGGGATTGTTTACATGGAACTGCACCGAAGTATCTTCAGGACTTATTCAGGCCTTTTTCAACACAATACCAGTTGAGATCAATCTCACATGGAAACCTTCTAGTACCAAAACCAAGAACAGAGCAATTCAAAAAGAGTTTTCAATACTCTGGTACAGTTCTGTGGAATAAGCTTCCACTACATGTAAAATCGGCTGAAAATATTAGAGTATTTAAGAAGAGATATCAGGAGCATGCATGTGTTTCTAACAGATAATGGAATTTAGTATTTTAATATGAAACATGCTAATATAGGCACTAATTATTGCTTCTTCACACAATGTGCATTTGTTATACTTTCATTAAGAGGGCTTAAGGGAGAATATTCCTTGACTAATGAGTCACCCTCTATAAATAAAGCATTATTATTATTATTATTATTATTATTATTATTATTATTATTATGATATCTCATGTATACTGCTTCATATGTAATGACATAACATGTCTTGTTCAGTTTGAGGTAACTCTTTAAAGATAAAGTATTGTACAGTTGTTGTGATTAGTATTCCAGCATTATAAACCTACACCCTGCAAAGGAATTTTGGAATTTAAAAACATTTAATGACCACAATAGTCGCATTAACTTCATTGTTTGCATTTTGTCATACTAGTTAAGTAAATCATGGGAAATTATACTTCATTATTTATTGATGGTGACATTTTTTAGTCTGGAGCAGTCCTCCATGTAGTAATTTGTTTCTGATTTGGGGTTTTTCTTTCTTGCTTTTTTTCTTCTTTCTTGCTCATGTGAATATTTAGTGGAAAATACATAGATAATATAATTTCTGGTAGTTGTGACCATTAAAGTGTCACCAAAATTTACTACCGAACATATAACTTGTTTTTTTTTCTTTAATTTGACACCATCTTTGTTGAAGAAAATTGACACAGTACTTGACATTTTATTTTAATTAAAAATGCATTATATTGAAGCAAATGGGGGGGGGGGATTACTTGAAAGTATATCTTCTTTTTAGTAACAAAACGTATTCAATTTATTTTTGCAGGGCAGCTGTATGGGCTTGAGAAATTTTGGGCATTCCTCAAGTATTCCCGCAAGTATGTGGATATTGATCCCAAGTTGAAGGAATGGCTATCCAAGTATAATAGATTAGAAGATTTCAGAGTCGAGGTGAGCAGAAGACAATAGCCCTTTCAGAACAACCTTATTGAATTGAGATGATTTGCAGACTGAGAACCGTGAGTTTCATAATGGTGCATATCATTACCGTGTTGGGCTAAATAAAAACCTCCAAGTTAAATAATAGAGAATATCAGTTCCATGGTGGCAGAATAAGAGACATGATTTGCATAATGCACGATGATGGTATGGTAACTGAGGGACATGACTTGCATAATAGAGAATATCAGTATGGTGGTAGGCTAACTTGAGAGACATGCCTTGCATACTCGCTATTGTCAGAATAGAGGTGAACAGACCGAGATCCCTGGTTTGCGTAATGGAGGATGCTTTCTGTGCAACTTTTCCATCATGAAGGCATGTTTCATTTGTCCTGTCCACTAAGATAAGAACAGTACTTTATATACTTATAAGTAAAGTCAAACTGTAAAAAACAAACATCCTGATCTACTGTCGCATAATGCATCTACAGATAGGATCATTGTTGTTTATTCTACTTATTACTCCTAACAAACTGTACATATCCAGATCTGCTGGTGCCTAATGCAACAGTAGATGTGTCCTGCTCATTTTGCAGTTGGACTCAAATTATAAGCAAGTACACATGGTAAACACCTAAACCCAGCAGTGAAAAGCATATACACAGATATCCACTCACATAATATACCAGCAGATCAGGGATCTCACATTTGCAGTGTTTGCTGGAACTATTTAAATTGAGCAGAGGAGGACGGACCTGGCAACTTTGTCAGGTTTTTATAAAACTCAAATAAACACAGTACTTAAACCATGCTCTGCCTACATATAATGAACTGGTAGATTAGAGTCAGTGTATGGTTTACTGATGGCCCTAACAAACTGTATATACCCAGATATGGCAGATATATTTTTGGTATATTGCAGTTGGATCCAACTTGTATGCAAGTGTAAATGATAGTCTTGTTCACCCAGACCTATTGATTACATCGGTCTGATGTCTGATTTTCTTTTTAATTTTAATTTTTATTTTCATGGCAGAGCAGAATGATTTTTTTTTAAATTGGGAAAATGATTTGATAGGCTAATGAGGTAATTTAACATATGCAAAGTTCCCAAGGAGCCAGGAAAAGTTTTGGAATATAAAAAATAAATTTCAAGGGCCTTGAAAAGTGATAGCATTTTTCAAAGCCTTGCGAAAGTTTGGAAACGTCTTGGAATTTCTTACAATTTATAATGGATAATTTCAACTTGTGCCAAGCACTGATTAAAAATCTTGGTTCATGCATGACACAATTTCGATCAACAAACATTTAACAATGCAAGATATTGTGCTCAAGTTTTGTGAAATGACCTTTCAAAAGTTTTGGAAAGTCATGGAATTTGTTTTTTGTTATGACTGCAGGAACCCTGTATATCACTGTGATGA
Source organism: Unio delphinus (assembly GCA_029339505.1). Classification (NCBI taxonomy): domain Eukaryota; kingdom Metazoa; phylum Mollusca; class Bivalvia; order Unionida; family Unionidae; genus Unio; species Unio delphinus. The sequence continues at coordinate 4,539,645 of JAQISU010000138.1, read as the reverse complement.
GATCATGTTTTGCATAAACAGGGATAGGTTTTGTTTACTGAAAGCAATGCTACCTACATCAGTGTCTGTTTAAAATTGATTTCGTATGTAATCTTTTGTAGCTTACAGGAGAATGTGGTAAGCTTTCAGTAGCATTGGGTAAGCTTAGAATATAATTTGATAAGCTTAGAATAGAATTTGATAAGCTTAGAATAGAATTTGATAAGCTTAGAATAGAATTTGATAAGCTTAAAATAGACTTTGATAAGCTTAGAATAGAATTTGATAAGCTTAAAATAGAATTTGATAAGCTTAGAATAGAATTTGATAGCTTAAAATAGAATTTGATAAGCTTAAAATAAAATTTGATAAGCTTTGAATAGAGTTTGATAAGCTTAGAATAGAATTTGATAAGCTTAGAATAGAATTTGATAAGCTTAGAATAGAATTTGATCAGCTTACAATAGAATTTGATAAGCTTACAATAGAATTTGATAAGCTTAGAATAGAATTTGATAAGCTTAGAAAAGAATTTGATAAGCTTAGAATAGAATTTGATAAGCTTAAAACAGAATTTGATAAGTTTAGAATAGAATTTGATAAGCTTAAAATAGAATTTATAGAATTTGATAAGCTTAGAATAGAGTTTGATAAGCTAAGAATAGAATTTGATAAGCTTAGAATAGAGTTTGATAAGCTTAGAATAATTTGACAAGCTTTAAATAGAATTTGATAAGCTTAGAATAGAATTTGATAAGCTTAAAATAGAATTTGATAAGCTTAGAATAGAATTTGATCAGCTTAAAATAGAATTTGATAAGCTTAGAATAGAATTTGATAAGCTTAGAATAGAATTTGATAAGCTTGGAACAGTATTTGATAGTTTAAAATAGAATTTGATAAGCTTAAAATAAAATTTCATAAGCTTAAAATAGAATTTGATAAGCTTAAAATATAATTTGATAAGCTTAAAATAGAATCTGATAATCTTAGAATAGAATTTGATAAGCTTAGATTAGAATTTGATAAGCTTAAAATAGAATTTGATAAGCTTAGAATAGAATTTGATCAGCTTAAAATAGAATTTGATAAGCTTAGAATAGAATTGATAAGCTTAGAATAGAATTTGATAAGCTTGGAATAGTATTTGATAGCTTAAAATAGAATTTGATAAGCTTAAAATAAAATTTCATAAGCTTAAAATAGAATTTGATAAGCTTAAAATATAATTTGATAAGCTTAAAATAGAATCTGATAAGCTTAGAATAGAATTTGATAAGCTTAGATTAGAATTTGATAAGCTTAAAATAGAATTTGATAAGCTTAAAATAAAATTTGATAAGCTTAAAATAGAATTTGATATAGAATTTGATAAGCTTAGAATAATAGAATTTGATAAGCTTAGAATAGAATTTGATAAGCTTAGAATAGAATTTGATAAGTTTAAAATAGAATTTGATAAGCTTAAAATAGAATTTGATAAGTTTAGAATAGAATTTGATAAGCTTAAAATAGAATTTATAGAATTTGATAAGCTTAGAATAGAGTTTGATAAGCTTAGAATAGAATTTGATAAGCTTAAAATACAATTTGATAAGCTTAAAATAGAATTTGATAAGCTTAGAATAGAGTTTGATAAGCTTAGAATAGAATTTGATAAGCTTAAAATAGAATTTGATAAGCTTAAAATAGAATTTTATAAGCTTGGAATAGAATTTGATAGTTTAAAATAGAATTTGATAAGCTTAAAATAGAATTTGATAAGCTTAAAATAAAATTTGATATGCTTAGAATAGAATTTGATAAGCTTAGAATAGAATTTGATAAGCTCAAAATAGAATTTGATAAGCTTAGAATAGAATTTTATAAGCTTAAAATAGAATTTGATAAGCTGAGAATGGAATTTGATAAGCTTACAGTATTATTTAGTAAACTTACAATAGGAAATTGCAATCAATTTTGGTATTCAATAGAATGCTTGGAGCAGTATGTGAAGATGAATTTTGAGATGGGTAGAAATAATTTTATAGTCTTGCTTGTAAACAAGTTTCATTGGACCATCTACTGTCAGTTGCAAAGATCAGTTAAGCATTTAACCGAGATTGTGCGTTAGTTTGATTGAACGAGATTAACATGGCATATTCATCTTTCAAGACAAAAATATTGGCTCTGAAGACGCAATGTTTTCTAAACAGTTTATCCTTCATCAGTCATTTTTGTAATATCAAAGCTTTATCATTCTACAGCCATTATACATCATTGGCATACCAAATTGTCCAAGTTGGAGGTCACTGCAAATATTAGATTGGAACCTGTTTATTATGAGCACTAAGGGTTCATCTAGATGTGGTCTTAACTAGCAGGTGGTCTTAATGTGCAGGTAAAATGTACTGTGTATTGAAATTACCTGTGGAATATAGCTGTTACATACCGGTGGTGCTTAAATTATGGTGGATACTAAGATGGGTTTGACTGTACTCCTATCTTTTTTTTTGTATGCCACTCAACAATAGCAGAAGGGACTATGGTTTATTTTGTCAGTCTGTCTCATGCATGACACTGAATGGGATATTCATTTTTCCAGGTACATATTTCTCAATTTTTCATATTTTTTTCCTTCTATTTCAGCCTCTGGAAGAGGACAAGGATGGAAGTGGCATACACCAAATGCATCTATTCTCTCATCTACCGGTAGAAGTCTCGCCATAATTCTGGACAGGGTACAATGCACCCCAGCCAGTCAAAGATAGGGGTTGGGGCAGCTGCCCAGTCACACGGTCAGTCTTCCTCAACGACTACATCCCAGTCAAAAACTTTGAGTGGTAGCTCTTCAAAAGGGAAATTTAAAGAAAGCACACCTGCAGCTCCTTTTAAAAGCAAGGCAGCTGAAAGTGCTACAGCTAGCACTTCCAAAGGCAAATCAAAGGACAAGCCTGTGGAAAGTACTTCCTTAAGCTCAGCAAAAGGTACTTCAAAAGATACACCCAAGCAAAGCACCAAGATAAATACAAGTGATGCCAAGTCCAGTGCAAAACCTGCAGAGATCACTTCAGCAAGTTTAACATTAGACAAATGAACAGGTGAAGGCGTTTTAGCGGGAGTAACTTAAGCTGAAAGATGACATTTTTATTTTTGTTTGAACCAATCAGTCTTTCAGTAGTGCCAGAAAACTGGAAAGTGTGTCAACACTCAAGAATTTTATACATGAAATTTCCAAAGTTTGGCTTTCATTCTAGAAGGATTATATTTAGAGGCATTTCCTGCTAAAGGTGCTATAATTTGAGGTTGGCTTGATGTGGTTATCGCAATAATTGTGCAGGTTTGATGTTATTAGTCCTGATGGAAACAAAACTAATATCATTTGGTCTCATTCTATTTTGCCTTTGGCTGCATTTCATTCAGTAGACTTCCCTTTCAGGATTTTCAACAAAAACTCCCACACAAAAGAAATTTACTGCACAAATAAATCGAATATGGTGCATTTTTTTACCTTTTATCTTGGAGATTATCTTGGAAATACTCTTATACTCTGTGTATCCTACAAGAACATAGTTATTAGGTTATAAGTACACTTGGCATGCAACCTAATTAAAATGGTCATGATAAAATATATGAAAACAATTTTAAGTAATGCATTGAGATAAATTGCAATTGCGTTTCATTAAAACATCACCAGCATCATGTTGTAATGCCATTTTATGATCCAATTGTCACATCCAAGGAGAGCTTTTGAAAGGTTCTATTTGTCATCAGTTCTTAGTCTGTCCAATGATTATCCACATGTGTTCGCTTCTAACTACATGGAGGATTGCTTTGAAACTTTACACACTTTCATCTTATGGTTTAGTTGGTCCTAAATGAACATGCTGTTAGTCAGACATCCGTTAATACTGTCATAGCAACCATCTTGAAAATCTTGTTGCTACTCCAGCATAGATGGATATGTGAAGACATTTCATTAAAGGTTTATTGTGATGTGTATTTGGTCGTAAATGAAAATGGTACCTATTGGATGTCCACTATGGCTGCCAAAGTGGCCGTCTTGAAAGTTGTTATAACAACTCCCCCAGTATGAATGGTCATAATGAACATTTGGGTTTTCACTTCCAGATTTCTTGTGATGTGTACTTGGTCCTAAATGAAAATGGTACTGATATGGCCATCATGGTGGTCAGCTTGAAAATCATATCGTTTCTCCTCCTGGATAAATGGTGTATCAATGGAGTTTTCACTAAACTACATCCTACGGTGTAATGGTGCCAATTTTAATCCAGTATGGATACCATTGCAGCAATCTTGAAAATCTTCTAATTGCTAATCCTTCATAATGGATGGTCATATCAGCATAGTTTTCTCCAGTTAACTTATTCTAGCTGGTCTTTAATAAAGTGATGCAGACCTGATGTCAATATGTCCATAATGGTAGCCTTCTTAAAATCATTAGGGCCCCAAGTGGCCGAGTGTTCTAAAGCAGTTTCTGTTACTGGGATCACTGCCATTTCACCTCTGTCTGCATGGGTTCGAGTCTCAGATTCAGCCAATGAGGATATACGAGAAAGCTTACCAGTAGCTCCTCATGTGTCAGTGGAGTGGTTCTTTCCAAGGGTCTTCCTGGGTTCTTCCTCCACCATTATTACTGGCCACCATGTATAGCCTGTCATGTGCTGAAAAATGGCATTAAACCCTAAAACAACAACAACTCAAAATCGTGATATGAAAATCTACTTGAACAGAAAGTAATATTCATGTGAAATGTTCACCAGAAGACTTCATGTGATTTCCAGTTGATCTTAGATGAAAATGGCGCCCATCTGGCTTCAATAATGGCTGCCACAGTCACAGCTGTGGCAGCCTCTGGAAAATTATATTGGTGAATGGAAAGTCGTATCATTAAAATACAGACATTTTAATAGTATGCAATTGCCGTATCGTGAATTCCTGGAAATTCTTTTCCCCCAGTACAGTGCCCATTGATTGAAAATGACTTTTTCATTGGTAATAGCAGTGAAGTTTCAATCAGGATCACATGGAATGATAGGTAACTGAATCCTAGTGTAAGGTAAAGAAAATGATTTTGGAGTTGTATGATTAAAGATAGTTGACAATTACTGAAAGGAACTTGCAGTTTCAACTTTTTAATGTGCCTTAAGCAAACGTTTGCGGATGAATTATTACACCCTGTTGAATTTTGTGGGTCAAAGGAGAAAAATGTTTTTTGAAAAAATACTTTAATTTAGTTTAGGCCCATTTACCTTGACGAAAGTTTGTAACGTGCTTGTGGTGGGGGCTATTGATTTTGGGGTAAAGCAGGCAAGTGACAACTGATTGCAGCTCATAGAAAAATGGATTTTGCAGCTTTTGTTCTACATTATGTTCCTTGACCAAACTTTGTGGAAAATTTTCACCGAGGGTAATAAAGAAAAATAATATCATCCTGGGGTCTAAAGGTTAGAGGTCACAGTCATGGTATGTTTGATGAGAAAATAATGATTTCTGAACACAGCATTGCACCTTGACCAAAGCTCCAGGTCAATGAGACCCATTGGTCACTATCTCAAATGTGGTCAATGCCCTACTATGCCTTCATAGGGAACGACAAACATGAATTGGGTTGTAATGTTAACCGTACTATTGTTTGTTGGTTTTTTTTTTGTGTGTGTGTGTTTTCTTTCTTTGTTATCGGTTGATATGCATAGAAAATTAGTATGAGAAGATAGTGAAAATTATGGATCCTCATTGACAAATTAAAGCCAAATGTTTTGAATTCTCTTCACTGACCTGTGTCTGACACGCAACGTAATGCCAGTGGGACTGTGCATTAACATTAGTTGTTGGTGTTGAGATTTTACAAAAGTCATGAAGGACATAGATGACACATGGAGACTGGTGCAGTGGTGATTATCTGTAGCCATATCTTCAAATTTTTCGGCAGAAAAAAAACGTTTTTCCACAAGATATTGAGACCTACTGACACAAATATTTCAATTTAAATGTATGCATTTATGAGTTCTCACTTTGCGTCTGGCCACTGATCTAGTTCCTTACTTCCTTATTCCTTCCGTTTCTAGCTTTCTGAGCATGACAGTCTTTGCCTACCCCTTCCTTACCCAATTCTGTTGGTTAAAGAAAGAAAAAAGAAAAAAACAGGGCATTTGGACCAAAATTCAAGACCCTTTGACGCGAAAAATTGTTTTTCTTGTAGAGTCGAAGAAAGCAAGAAGTCCTCTATTAGATGACCCTGCTGTGTATGGGCTAATTATTTTCATTGCTTCTAAATGAATAGATTCTGTCTGATATGTCTAGTTTTTTAGGGAACTTGGAATAAGTCATAAGGACCTGCAAGTGACTTGGCTAATCAAATCACAGCTTTCAAGTGACTTGGCTAATCAAATCACAGCTTTCAATTGACTTGGCTAATCAGATGACAGCTTTCAAGTGACTTGGCTAATCAAATCACAGCTTTCAAGTGACTTGGCTAATCAGATGACAGCTTTCAAGTGACTTGGCTAATCAAATCACAGCTTTCAAGTGACTTGGCTAATTAAATCACAGCTTTCAAGTGACTTGGCTAATCAAATCACAGCTTTCAAGTGACTTGGCTAATCAAATTACAGCTTTAAGTACCATATAAACTCACTCATAAGTTTACTTAAACTGCAAAGATCCTGATCTGCCATAGCATAATGTCCTTGCAGATCCATGTATGTTCTACTGATTATTATTTTCAAACTGCATGCACCCAGATCTGGCAGTACATAATGCAACAACAGATCTGGATCTGTACAGTGGACTTTAAGAAAGTACACAAGGTATATTGTCGACACTAGGAAGTTTTGCTGAGATTAATATTCATTGATATAAAAGAATTGGTTGTTTTTAATACCACTTTACTGCTACAAAACGAGTTAATAAAGCTGATCCAAATTTGTACTTTTAGACAATGAATTCGGTCAAACTCACTAGATTGCTCGAACAAGAATGTATCAGCTATATCATTGTAACAGCATTTTCAGGATTTTATGTGATCTGAAAAATGACAGAACTTGAAATCTCATTTCACATTTTTCACAATCTACTCTAATTTTCTGAATATGTGAGAATTAAATTTGAAGAAAGATATTTTTCAGAAAGTGGTGGGTGTACTGTGTTTTTAAAATGGCAGTCTCTCTTAAATTGTCTAACATTTTGGTGTACTGCCCTTAATTCTTTATTAGGTTGCTTGCAATGATAGTAAAGTAAAAGCCATTCCTTCACAACACATTTGCCATTTAGATGAAACCCCATGATCATTAAACTGTTCAGGGAGTATATCACTTTTTTCATTTAAAGAAACATTCTTGTGGCTAGGACAGTAGTGTCTAATCTTCCATTGTAGGTATTACTAAAACCCACACTTGTTACAGTCATGGATCTCATGAATATTTTTCCCCCCTAAATCATGCATTCAAAATAGTCTTGGTTAATGTGCATTTTATATTATTTTAAATTTACAAGCAATGGGATGTAATTATTTTTGTGATTTGCTTGTCAGAGTATGTACTGCACCACATTTACTAGGATCGGTTATATAATGAAGAATCATATTCAACTCGTGTTAGCCATGATGTGTGGATCTCTGCAGTCTTTACACCATCATGTTGTTTTGGTTACAAGTTTTACTTGTTGGATATATAGAAAGAATATCCATTATTTCAATAGTGCATAGATGATGCAATTACCAAATATGCAGCAGGTGACAGATTGTTCTGACCTGTCTGGTCATTGCCATTCAACCTCAGTCTGGGGGGGGGGGTCGAGATTTGGGCTCAGATAATGTGGGTATGTGAGGAAGCTTACCAGTAGTTTCCTGTGAGTCATTGCCAGGGTTTTTTCCGGGTTCTTCCTCCATTTATACTGGCTACCATATATAGCCTGTCTTGTGCTGAGAAATGGCATTAAATCCCAAATGAAATTGTTAGAACTGATTGACAGTTTGTTTAATGCCTCATTGGTAAGAAATTATCCAAAACATTCACCAGCAATCAACATATATAAGGAAATAGAACCTTACTGGCACATTACTATTTTGTTCTTATTTACATGTAAGAAATTCTAGCTATTTCAAATACATTTTTTAAAACAGCAAATGAGTGTTACTTTTAGAAACAATAACTGTGCCGTTTGAATGATTTATTGAATAGCATCATCATGCTGTGGGGGCTTTATAAATGGAAGTTATTTCTTTTTACTCCAGAATATATTGAAGCAATCAATAATGAACGCTTTCGTGGGTTTACTTTTGGAGGGACCCCTATCTATAAGCTACAAGTTTCATTTAGGGAGGTCAGGGGTACTTTTCAATTTCAGCAAATCACCAGAGAAATATGGCATTAGATATGCTTTTCAAAGCATAATAGACCTTATCATGGTTGTAAGTCTGTGATTTTGAAGATATCAGTGACTGAAGTTTTTCTTATATTAGGAAGGTGTCCATAAATACACATACGCAAGCAGCAACTAAATATCGACTGCAAATAATTTTCCTTCAATTTTCTTGTTGTCATGGACAATGAATCATTTTAACGTGTAAAACCTTTTATGTTATGATCATAAAATTAATGGCACATGGTGTTTCAGACATCTTAAAAGATGTGCTTATGGTCTTCAGATGTGCCCCAACTAAAACCGTATTGTCAGTTCGATGAGTAAGGAACAAAGAGTTCCATTTTAGGAGATCTTTTCTAATTAAAAGGTGTTGTATGGGGCTGTAGGTGACAACGTATGATAGTTGTACTCACTACTGTTGTTGAATTTCATTACCAATACATTTTTATTTTTATATAGCCTTTTACAGTAATGCTGTTGTTTGCATAATGCCATTTTCAGCTGTTATGGATGGGCTATACAGTATATCTGGTGGTAGAACACCCCAGAAATGATAGTACTGTAAAATTTGTGTAAAATGAATCTTGTTGTTTAGATATAGTCACATACAGCATTTGAAATGTGTCAGTCATTATGGTTCACTGCATTTATCCAGTTTATGTTGACGTAGCTTTTTTGTTGCTCTAATCTATATTCTTGTTTGTTTGTTACTATTTTTAAAATTCTGCTTTCTATTATTTATAGTATACAGATAGCTACATCAGTCATTAATTTTTGCAAGTATCTTAATTGACAGCATATTTGTTAATTAGGTCAGTATCGTTCTTTCTGTTCAATTCTCGCTACAAAACATAATTTTGTTGTGAATTTAAGATGGAATACCAGAAACAAAACTCTTCTACTGTTTAAATTGTTGAAATATATTGCAACATGTTAAAATGTTAAAGAATCCTGTAATTTGTGTTTCTCTAGTCATTTGGAAGAAAGTGAAAACATTACACATTATTTGTAATGAAAACAGGGAAGATATTTTAAGAAAATGTATTTAAAAAATTTTTTTCTTGAACATCACAAGCTTAGCCTTGTAACTCTTTTATTTACTTTTGCTGAAGAAGAAAAAAAGAATAAGTTGCTAGGTTCATATGCAGTAAAATACACGTTTTCTTTCTCTGTGTAACAAACAAGCAATTTATACCAAAAGGTAGATAAACATCTATACAAGCATACACATGATGGTGAACAATGTCTCTCAGGTTGGGTTTATACAATTTGATATTATTTTGCAAATCTTTTGAGGTTCTCAATCAATCAAGTTCATAGTTAAACCTGTTTATTATGAAATTTTAGTTTGTACCTTGGACAACAAAACTTACCGTTTTCATAATCTCTTATTGTTTCTTTTTGAAAATCTTTGAACAGGTCAATTCTAAATTTTTTCTCAAGACCATAACTGAAGTATCTAAATAAACACTAAATACCATATATATAAAATAGTAGAAAACAGTTTTATATGAAAACATTTCACGCGGTGTCGTATGGTTGTAAAATAACAAACACAACCTCCATACCCCAACAAATATATATATATATATATATATATATATATATATATATATATATATATATATATATATATATATATATATATATATATATATATATATATATGAATGAACCTGGTAGTTGTTACGTCCCGTTAACTTTCATCTGTTGTTCCTTCTTGGAAAAAAATTAAACAGCAAATGCTACAATACATGGTAGACATTGTCATAATTAATTTCCCATTTTTTTCATCACATCTACACTTAAAACTCAAGAATTGCATATGTAACATTGGATTCATCAACTAGAGAGCTGAAAGGTAATTTTATCAAAACTGAATATTTGTTTTGCCATTCATTTGTACATTTTAATTCTGAAATTTATTTGTGTTCCATTTGAATACAATTCATGTTTTTTCCTTTTTAATTTTTCCTTCTTTTCATTTATTGCTTCTATTTAAAAAAGTTCAGTCCTTGTTCAGAACCTATATGAAAATACATCATACTATGAATCTCGTCGCAAGTGTGCTTAATAACAGCGCAAATGGATACAATGCAAAAATTGAGCAAATATACCCATCATTATTTGTCAAACAAGTTCTTATTTCATTTCATTAAATACGAATCAAAATGACATATATACAATGCCTATTGATGTCATCAAATTCAGTGTCAATTATTAGCACAACAAAATGTCATAAAAGTGAACAGGAATGGCGAATGGTGTGCAAGCTGCTTGAGCAAAATACATCCATATCTCCTCCACGCTGACACCATGATCAAGAAGCAGAGAGTCAGAAAACGGGCACAACTATTTTCTGAAAATAGTGCTTATACAATTAATGGTTGACATGCATATCTTCCAACTGAAATACGCAGTAACATAAAACATAATATACATAACAAAGTGCAACAACAATCCAATAATAATTGCACAAGTTGTAAATTGTTATATAATGTATCCAGCTGTAAGTAAACAAGGGCCTAAAGTCTGTAAGCAAGCAAAGGCCTCAAATCTTTATGTAAACAAAGGTTGTAAGTATGTAAAGAAGCCACAAGTCTTTAAGTAAACAAAGGCCTAAGTCTGTAATGAAACAAAGGCCATAAGTCTAAGGAAACAAAAGCCTAAGTATGAAAGGAATCAAAGGCCATAAGTCTGTAAGTAAACATAGGCCTAAGTATGTAAGGAATCAAAGGCCATAAGTCTGTAAGTAAACATAGGCCTAAGTATGTAAGTAAACAAAGGCCTAAGTTTGTAAGTAAACAAAGGCCTAAGTATGTAAGGAAACAAAGGCCATATGTCTATAAGTAAACAAATGCAATAAGTCTGTAAGTAAACAAAGACGATAATTCTGTAAGTAAACAAAGGCCAAAAGTCTATTAATAAACAAAGTCCATGAGTCTGAAAGGAAACAAAGGCCACAAGTCTGTAAGTAAACATAGGTCTAAGTCTGTAAGTAAACAAAGGCCTAAGTTTGTAAGTAAACAAAGGCCATAAGTCTGTAAGTAAACAAAGGTCATAAGTCCATAAGTAAACAAAGGCCATAAGTCTGAAAGGAAACAAAGGCCATAAGTCTGTAAGTAACATAGGCCATAAGTCTATAAATAAACAAAGGCCATACGTCTGTAAATAAACAAAGGCCATAAGTCTGTAAATAAACATAGGCCTAAGTCTGTAAGTAAACAAGGGCCATACGTCTATAAGTAAACAAAGGCCATAAGTCTGTAAATAAACAAAGGTCATATGTCCATAAGTAAACAAAGGCCATAAGTCTGAAAGGAAACAAAGGCCATAAGTCCATAAACAAAGGCCATAAGTCTGAAAGGAAACAAAGGCCATAAGTCTATAAGTAACATGGGCCATAAGTCTATAAGTAAACAAAGGCCATACGTCTGTAAATAAACAAAGGCCATAAGTCTGTAAGTAAACAAAGGCCATAAGTCCATAAGTAAACAAAGGCCATAAGTCTGAAAGGAAAGAAAGGCCATAAGTCTGTAAGTAACATAGGCCATAAGTCTATAAGTAAACAAAGGCCATACATCTGTAAATAAACAAAGGCCATAAGTCTGTAAGTAAACAAAGGCCATAAGTCCATAAGTAAACAAAGGCCATAAGTCTGAAAGGAAACAAAGGCCATAAGTCCATAAGTAAACAAAGGCCATAAGTCCATAAGTAAACAAAGGCTATAAGTCTGAAAGGAAACAAAGGCCAAAAGTCTGTAAGTAAACAAATGCCTAAGTCTGTAAGTAAACAAAGGTCCAAGTCTGTAAGTAAACAAAGGTCCAAGTCTGTAAGTAAACAAAAGACATAGGTCTGTAAGTAAATAAAGGCCATAAGTCTGTAAGTAAACAAAGGCCTAAGTTTATAAGTAAACAAAGTTGTGTCATAAGTGTCTATCCAGATGAAGTGTTATATATTTGTATCCTGATGAATTGTCATAAATGTGAGTCTGGATGAGTGGTGTCACAATGTGTATCTTGTCTCTAGATGGATGGTGTCATAAATATGTATACATATTGATGGTGTCATAGACTTGAATCCAAATTCTGTCATAAATGTGTATCCAGCATTAGACCATAGCTTCATGAATGTTACATTGCACTCATTAATTTGGCTTCAAATAAATTTGTACATGTAATTAGTATAATAATGTTTTAGTTTTATTTGGGGATTTTCATATAATGCAGTAATGATCATCAAAGTGGATGGAGCTGTTGTCATGGTATAATTGTTCACTATTTGTGTTCAAAATTCACAAATTCTTATCCCTCTTTTCACTATTCACATGTCTGGAGGGTTGACAGCTCTGCTTTTGGGGCATTATTTTCCTGTGCTAATGATCACCCGTGACGATCAGTATTCTGAGATGAGGTTCACACAGTCTTGAAACTGCTTAAATTTTGAAGGTTACCTTGAAAAATGCTTGAATTTTCGTGGTTACCTTGAACAGTGCTTGAATTTATTATTTGCCTCCAAAAGCACTGGAAAATACTTGAAAATGCTCTGTAATCTTTGAAAAGTGTTTGACATTCAAGAAATATTTTATTGAAAAAAAAAACTGATTTACTGACATAATTATTAAGAAAGAAAATAATTGTGCCATCATCGTGAAATTTAATATTGTGTTTAGTCCTTGAATAGTTATTGTTTAACTATCTTTATTAATCATGTCAGATGGTGATTTATTTTAATAAAACAACATATTTCCTATGGACACCTTCTAGTGTAATGTACTATTTAGCGAATGTATAAATGATGCATTACATTAGAATTACATGACAAAGGAATATGAAAAAAATGCATAGTTTAGCAATTAACTTTTATTTGTTAGCAAATAAAATTAGGACAGAAAATTCTCTGGATTAATTTATGATGACTTATTTGAATATGATCCAAGATCCAGAAAGAAAATAACATTATGCAGACCCATTCTTGTTCACTAGACAATTGTGTGTCAGTTTTTATTAGGGATACGTTTGTTACCTCATTTTACACTTAAAATATTATGATATTACTTATCACCCAAATAGCCAAGCAGAGTATTCCAGTTAGTATTTGAGAACCAGAATTAAATAGAACATGATTCAAGTCAGACTGCTTATTGAACCCATGTGTATCTGTATAGTTTTTGTGTATGTGTTGGCTAATCACTTGCTACAATTTTTTGTATTTATGTGTTGATTATCTCTTCAGTCCACGCATTCGGGTATTTTACATGTTCCTTTTGCTAATTTTTAAGGGCGCTTGCATCTTCCATATCAAGCAGTGTATCAGTTAATTGTAATCCTTATCATTGTGTTTTTGTGTGCGCTGTGGTACGTATTACCTAACGTATTTGAGTCGAAGGAAGCTTTTGTGGATTTTATTTCTTTCAGGCTTTATTAGTCATAAAGTGTAGGTAAGTTAGTGGGCTCAAGAAGGCTCCATGGGGCACCTGCCTATCATGTACTACTTGTACATGCACTGCATACTTGTGGACCTCCTGGACAAGAGGGTATTCCTCCTGAGATGAGATATCTACCATACAAGTCTATTATTTAAAAGTTTTAATTTTCCAGGTTTTTCACCTAGTTTTTAGCGTAGTATGGTAGCGATCAACAGTTTAATATTTTGCACAGGGTTATAATTTTAAAGACACAGAATTTCCCCGAGTGTCCTCACTGGTTATACTGGCTATTTCAATAAGACCTTGTATATCATGGGTAATGTTCAGTATTTTGGTGCATGATTGATAAGATGTTGTAATATGGGTTAACGAATATACAGCTTGGCCTTACTGCAGATGTGCACCTTTCATAAACTGCTAACTTTGCTTGATCATTTTCACTTCCTGGATTTCAGTTTTAGTTGTTTTTTTTAAAAAAAAGCAGATAACGTTTTATGCATCTTTTATATCTAGTAATTCATCCATTGCACGTTCAGATGCTGGATTTTCCTAGTTTATCACCTATTAAATTCATTTTCCCAATTTTAATAGGTGCTAAACCTAAGTGTTCTTTAGACTGAATTTGTTTAGTACAAGGGAGTAGTCATTTTAGTTGGCAGTGTGTTTAGATCATGTACAATATACAAGAAATGTCAGCCACATTATATCAAAGTAGCAAAAAGGTATGCCAACATTCTCTCTACTGTGCATGTTTCAAATGCAAACAACTTCACCTTATGTCACTCTCTCAAAAGTACATAACTGGCAAGTGCCCCCACAGTTATGGTACAGTTGCAAGTGACCAAGTGACAATGAATGATTTAAATGGAGCAAGACAATTTAGTTGTTAATTTCAGGCAACATAAAGCATTTAATATCCCTTTGATTCTGTGTATAGGGTCCAGTCTGGTTCAGTGTTTGGAGTTGTTCTTTTTACATTGATGATACTATGTGATGAGAATTCTGATTAGAGCAGTGCTGTCCAACCTTTCTGACACCATGGACCACTGAACATTTTTCTTGAAACCGAGGGCTGCAGCAGAAAATGTAAAAGCAACGTCCATACACATTATTTACTGTATCCCAGATTAAGAAGATATATTTTGAAAGTAGGCCATTTAATTTTTTTATACACAAATGCACCAAACAAAATTTCTCTAGCTCTGGCGGCTATTTAAAATCAGCCCGTGGGCCGCAGGTTGGATCGCACTGGATTTGAGATTTACAGGTGGATTGCCAAAGAGCTCAGCCATCATAAATATATTGATTTGATTTTGGTGTTAAGTTTTTGGAGATGTCTAATGGTGCTTGAGAACCAGAATCTAAGCAATAAAAATACTACACAATTCCATGATGGATGGACATGGGGATTTAAGTTTTTGGAATTAAGTTCAAAGGACATGAATATGAATTCTTCCCTTCCCGTAAAGGTGATTTACAATCAGATTCAGGGACCCCGAGTGGCCGAGTGGTCTAAAGCGCTGTCCATTACAGATCACTGCCATGCCGTCTGCGTGGGTTCGAGTCTTTGATTCGGCTCATGTAGTTATGTGAGAAAGCTTGCCAGTAGCTTCTCGTGGGTCGGTGGTTTTTTCCCGGGCTTTTCCGGATTTTTCCTCCACCATTAATACTGGCCGCCATATATAGCCTATATTGTGCTGAAAAAAATGGCTTTAAACCATAAAAAACAAAAACAAACAGATTCAGTGTCAATAATGTCACCATACGTCATAAAGCATATTAAATTTCACAATAAATATGCACCCACTGAAATTCATGCTCGCAGATTCTGAAACAAACGCGGGTAAAGATGTATGTGGTGGCACACTTAATCGACTTTATAGCCAAACATAATCTCATATTTAAGGCAGCAAATTAATTTTCAGATTAGTCTAAATAATGTTTCCTGTATCGGAAATCGCACAAAAGGTTCAGATACAAATGGACAAAATTTACTCAACATGTGAATCCCTCGTTTGGAGACCCTTCCGGTGACCTACTGGTGAGATCGTCCGCCTCAGATGCGGTATGTCGTCGGCTCTATCTCCGGCTGAGTCATACCATAGACTTACAAAATTGGTACTAACAGCTACCTTGCATGGAGCTCAACAGTAACAGGTTAGTGTTAGGACTGGTCAGCCTGGTGTCAGGATAATGTGACTGGGTGTGACATTATGCTGAATGTCTGCGGCATGATGCCACAGTGCTAGACATCAGTATTAACTGCCTTGCTAAAGAAGTCGTAGCGATATGACTAAAGCTTTCGATTAAAGTTAGGTTAAAGATCCAAATATCGCACAACACACACACACACACACACACACACACACACACACACACACTCGTACCACAATGAAAACTTTGCCATTATCAGTGAAAATCCTCTATTGAAGTCAAAACTCCTTCCCTAATGTTTCAAACCTCCCGATTTGTATTAAGCTGACTTCTCTGTTGCCTGTATGGCACTGACATATGTCAGATTTGTCTCTTAACAGATCAAGTGTGGGACTTTGTGAAAAGTCAGGAAACATATAAAAGAAGAAAGTCGGGTCCCCTCATCATCCTGATGCTCGCTACGAAACCGTCATTGAGGGATCAATCCTTGACCCCTACTTAATAAAGGAGAGAGAAGGAAAAAAAACAGCTAGCTGCACATACCGAGTAGAGGCGCACAAGGTCGGTGTCCTGGTGACATAAGTGAATTGCAGCTTGCCGAGAAGAAAGATAAATTATGTATCTTAGATCTGAAGGAGATTAGTCTTTCAAATTTTGATTGCAGACCGGTCATTCACCAGTGACCTTGTACTAGTCATCCACCAATTACTTGGCTTAGAGCTCAGGACAGTGAGTTTTGATTATCGGTTTGGGAAAAGGGATAAGATACACACCCTCCCACTCTCATTCTTATGTTCCTATGTAATCCATATAGGCATAAGGAGATGTGTTGTACTTGCTCCGCTAAGGAGTAGGATAGGATCAACGTTCTCTGTTCCCGTTCAGACCCAATGGGATGTGATAACCCTCCTCCTTAAAGAAAGGGTCCACATGCCTTCAAGATGGTTGAGAAAGTTCCAAAATACCCAGTGAGGGATTATGAGAAAAGAGAAACCGCATTTGGAGGTAATGTCCTTCCCATCATTGGAGACTCAAATGAATTCCTAACCGGTAACGACGGTACCTTCCTCACTTTAAATAATATGCGATATCAGGTTGTTTAATAAATATACTTGCTTACTTTAAATAGTTAGCGATTACAGACTGTTCAACAAATCCCAATGCATACTTTTGCTACTTTGCGATAACAGGTTGTTGAATAATAAATATTCTTGCTTACTTTCAATACTTTGCGATTACAGATTGTTTATCAAATACAATAGAATACTTACTTTTCATCTTTGTTTTGTCCTAAAGGCATATAGATTATTTCTAAAACCACGGTATTTTTGTATTCAGCTAATTACACGATCCGAGTATCTTTTTTTTCATATGAGGAACACCATAATATCATTATTTTGTAGTTACGTGTATCATAAAAAAATGGTCATTTTAAAGTGTATCTGTTTCTACAGGTCTGCATTAATACAAAGAAATCTATATCTGCCATGAAAATATAATGCTCTTAATATGTTATGGTTTTTGGGCTTGCTGCAGTAGAAGACTTAATTGACTAATAAAATGTTTACCTTTAAATGTTTTCTTTGGAGATTATATATCCCTTGAAAGTTTAATGCATTTTTCTTTGGAGTACCAATCTTTGTACTTGCTTCCTGTTTTTAAATTGACCCACCAGTTAACCGTACACAACAATATTCATCAGTTTTAAGAAATACTTTTTTTTCTTCAAAAGTTACGTATTGTTTTCTTTGCTTTAAAGTTGTATGGATTTCTGTGGATGATTTCAATTTTGTTCTTGAATATACTGTTCGATGTGTCTATTTTAGTTTAAATCTTCACTGAACATAAAATTTGAATTCCGACAGTGGCTAATGTATGGACATGGTTTTGTTTATGTTTTTGTGTTTTTTTAAGGTACTCGATAGTTAGGTGCTGAAAGCTTGGTACATTTTATCTTCTAATAATTTCATTTTGATTTGTGACAAGTCAACCGATTTAGGGAAGTGTTATTTTTCTTCTTTTTCATCTTCTTCTTCTTCTTCTTCTTCTTCTTCTTCTTCTTCTTCTTCTTCTTCTTCTTCTTCTAGTGGAATGGATACTCTCTAAAATAGTAGCGCAAATGTGTCAGTCAGTGTCTGCGTGTCTTCGAGTCTCAGAGTGGGCCAATGTGGGTATGTGAGAAAGCTTGCCAGTAGCTTCTCGTAGGTCAGTGGTTCTTTCCAGGGTTTTCCCCGGGTTTTTCCTCCACCATTAATAATGGCTGCCATGTATAGCATATCGTGTGCTGAAAAATAGTAGTATACCCTTCAACAACAACAAATGCTTTTAAGAGAAACTGGTGCCCAACCAAAATGTTGTTCCTCACATGCACCTGCAACTAATCTTGAAAATGTCTTCACCATTTTCTCTGACCCTTGTTGCCCCGCTTTTACTTTGGAAATTTGTTTATTGTCCATGTCACGTGACTATATGACCTAATTGACATGTAGGTGGCGAGATTTGTATAGTCATGTCATTGGGACAAAAATGGCCAGATCCAGGTCAAATTTCAGCAAGAACGCATTTTCATCTCGCCTGTCAGCAGATTAAAGACCTGACGAATGCTGTGTTCATGATTTTTGAGAAAATAAATAATTTTCCTATCGATTTCAAGCAGGTATATCTCAAGGAAAGGTCTTTCAAGTTTGCTGTGCCAGCTAGTAAGAGGCTACCCCATTTTGACACCAAATGGTGTCGGCAAATTCCAACTTTTTCGATAGGGAATGGACTTTGAACCTGCACCCCAGCATAAATCTCCAAATATAAAAAAAATGGTTTGGCAAGGGACAGAGGAAACTCGGAAAGTAAAAGGAGATATATTACGCATACAGTGAAATTTAGTTTGTAATATACCAAACACTTGCCATGCATTAATTTGTATCGACAAATATTCGCAGACTCGAGGATCACTTCATGAATTCATGTCAAAATTCACTAATTTGTATCACCATTTTCACAAAATTGCGAGTCTGGAGGGTTAGCAGCTATGCATATTGTGTAATATTCCTGAAAACAGAAGTTGCTATTCTACATTTCACGCAGCATTACAAATTTTATCCTATTGGTAACTGTAAATTTTCATGTCATTTGTAGCTAAAAGTATCCTATTTGTTTTAGATATTTGGTGTGAAACAAATTACCGGTAATTTTTTTTAGCTATATAATGCTGACTGGTAAATTTGTGGAGTTACAGCTAGGATAAAATTAATGTGTGTATCCAACAGTAGTGAAACAGACAAAGTTGAGGTATTGCTCTGGCCTTGTCTTAATACTTGGCATCTACTTGTTTATGAATGAAGGACAGAAACTGGCTAAGTTGACTTAAGCTTCACAGTGACTTATAGGCCAACAAATAGGGTAGATTCTCCAATTGTGTTTATGATGTGTTCTTAGATTTCAGTTTGGTCATTTGATTAATTTGCATCCAGGCCATGAAAGTTTAAATTAATGTTCAGATATATAGTTTTGTTATTTGCTTTTTCTAAATATTTTTCTTAAGCAAATATATTTTCGAGGCAGTGAAGTTCTTTGATTTTTGTCACTCATTAAAAAACATTGAAATATTGCCATGTTTCAAAAATATAAATTTGAATATTACCCAGAAAATAGCGTAGTCTCTGATTACTTCAGTATAATAATTATTGATTGTGGTTTCTTAACATGATGTTTAAATTGTGTTGTTTTTAAAATAATAAAAAATATTACAATTATATTCTTCCTGTATATATTTTTCATATTAGTTTGGATTTTAATTTCTTTTCTCATAGAACATTGAGACATGTTTACTTTGGTAAGAAATAAAATGCAGTTTTGAAATGGGATATTGCATCTTGTAAATGCATGTACAGTAAAATGTCTTTTCTCCAAATTAAGTTTGTCTAAATTTTCTGAATGCAAAACTTAACATCTTTCAGATGAATTGGTTTAGGTAACAGTTGTAGTTGTCATATGTTTAAAATGTCAACCAATGATATTATGCCACATCTACATTTTTTACTTGCATTTTAGCACCAGTTTTGAATGTGTTCAAAGGTCTGCTAGCCATTTCTCATTTATTATTAATATTCTGCAGTTTGGACTCATCTAACTGGAATTATGGTACAGCTAACTTAAATTGTGTTTGCTTCTTTCATTAAATAAGTAAAGATGAAATGAATTGAATTATTAAAATGCATTTACACTTTAAGAAGGAAATTGTCTTGCTTCCTGATGTTCCTTCCAAAAACAAATTGACAGTGTGACGTTTCATCAAGGTTGGAAGGAATTACCTTATCATTATATAATAGAGACTGTCCATGCAGATATTGATGATAAATAAGATGATGTTTTCATTTAACAATACAGCAGTATTGCATGTCTTCCTGTGATGTCATTTTTGTCAAGACTCCTCCATCTTACATGGAAGTTGATGTCCTTTCATTCATCTGTCAACACCCTTTAATTACCTTCAATGAAACAGTTGTTTTACTTTATGTCACTTTAATACCATTGTAACCAACATTTTGAATGTTTGTGACTGGACTAAATATGCAGGCTGTGGCCAGCTTCTTGTATTTATTCAACAATGATATACATAATGACTGAAATGACTTTATTTGGGTTGCATCTTTTATATTAAACATTTTTGTGGCGATGAACATTTACTTTATGCAATGAAATATGTGTCATATTTGTACATGCTTCTCTGGCTCAATTAAATTATAATGCAATTTAACCATTTAATGTTTTTTTCTTTTTCTTCTCAACTTCCTACTGTTTTTTATTTTTAATTTGTTGGTTTCAAACAGTATTAGATAGGTGGCCATAGCAGCTCAGTAGGCGGATACTGCATTTTGTAATCCAATGGTCATGAGTTCAGTACACTGGAGAGAAAAAGCAAAGACTGATTTTACATCCTAAATAAACACTGTGACCAGAGTTGTCCTCAGAGACAGGCAATGTACCTGATAATAAAAGACTGAAAAGCTACTGTGTCCCTTAATATTTTAATTGGGATAGGTTTGGTAGAATTGGTCACAGGTGATAAAGAACCTTTCAACATAAATGGCTTATAATTATCAATCATAAAATCAGACTGATTTGTTTGATCCAACAAATTGATTGCTTTCAGTACAGGTCTGTGACATTGGCCTCTTAATATAGGAGCCTTTGACTAGTCTGTTTCAATTATGTTGCTTATTTTTCAATCTTTAGCAGTCAGAAATAGCATGCACTTTCTAGTTGAAATATAGATTTATCCAGTTTATATTTTGAAATTTTCTAATGTGTTGATATACGTCAGGTACCAACTCTTTACACCTCAAGATATGTACCTGAAGCACATCATTATTAACACTTTGTTGCAATGGCAATGAAGTGTAGATTGTATTAGTTTTGCCAATAAGTACACTTTGTACAAATATATATATTGCACTTGACTTTCTCTTCAAATGATATCCATTAGTGATGCAAGCCAAATTCCAATACTGAACTAGATATGTAAATAGCTTAGAATGTGCTAATGTGCCAACATTCTTCATGTCTCGGGGGGCGGGATATAATCCAAACGTCTTAAATCAGTTCAGTACCATTCCAAAATAGTAATTTAGTCTAATATGTATTAATAAGAACCTTGAAATTCCAGTTCATAATTTAAAGAAATTAATTTCTTAAATATTAACACATTAACCTCTAGTGACGACTTCAAGGGGCAGAATGTAGTAGCCTACTTCCAATGTCTGCAGTGTCAAGGTCATGCATGATACACAAACGTGGGTGGTATTATAGAAAGGTAGACAGATGTAGCTCTACAATGGTAGCAAATAATCTAGACCTTTTAATTGCACTACAAAAGACAGAGAAAAAAAACTAAGTTTTTGGACCCGAATTTTTTTCTCACCCAAAATCCCAAAATTCGTCCATGGTCGGATTCCGAATTTGTGTCCATGCTCAGAGACCAGCCGTACTCTACATTACCACTAAATGGTACTTTTCCGCCTCGCCAAAACTGCGTACGATCGGATGCACGATATTAATTAATAAATTTATTTAGACTAAACTTTGTACCCAGACGGTAAGTATAATCCCTCTTCTAATGATCCACTGCGTTAAATCCTTAGAACACTCACTTTTTTTAGTATAAATCCCTGTCAGAACAAAACACCTGCGTATTTATCGGCTGTTGACCCCAGATTTAAATTACCGACGCATGCGTGTAAAGCAGCATCACTAGATGGCAAGAGTAACGCGATAAAACCGTCTAGCGAGGCATATATCATTGGGAACTGACTAATGCTTGGGTGGGAGCTGTGTCGTTACGGCATACTACATGGGTCAAAAGTTGACCAACACCGTCAAGCAGTTGTACGCTAAGGCTACCAGTGCAGTAATTGCTCAAGGTTCTGTGGGGGACTGATTCAAGACTATAGTTGGAGTACAGCAAGGCTGTCTCCTGTTATCCACGCTTTTCAACATCTACTTAGAGCACATCATGAGCGAAGCCCTGGAAAACCACTGTGGGACAGCCAGCATTGGAGGGCGTAACATCACCAACCTACGCTTTGCAGACGACATTGATGGACTGGCAGGCAGTGAAGATGAGCTTGCCACCTTAGTGAAGAACCTGGATAAAACATCTTCCAGATTTGACATGGAGATAAGTGCCGAGAAGACAAAGCTGATGACAAACAGTGGCAAACAAATCTCAACCAATATTAAAGTCAGAGAACAGGAACTGGAAAAAGTGGGCCAATTCAAATATCTTGGTTCCATAATCACGATAGAGGGATCAAGAGCAGAAATTGTGTTACGAGCAGCACAAACAACGGCAGCTATGTCAAAGCTAAGACCCATCTGGAGAGACAAGAACATCTGTCTGAAATCTAAAATCAGACTATTGAGAGCTCTAGTCATCTCAATCTTTCTGTATTCATGTGAGACCTGGACCCTGACAGCAGAATTACAACGAAGAATTCAGGCACTTGAAATGAGATGCTACATAAACATCCTTGGCATCTCTTACATGGGCCACATCACAAATGAAGAAGTACGCGACACCATCAGACTCAAAGTAGGCCATTATGAGGGACCTCCTCACCATTGTCAAAAAGAGAAAGCTGAAATGGTATGGCCATGTCACTAGAGCCAACAGTCTATCCACAACAGTGCTGCAGGGTAGTGTCCAAGGTGGTAGAAGGAGAGGTAGACAGAGAAAAAAGTGGAACGACAACATCACAGAATGGACCAGGACAAGTTTTGCAGAGACACAGGCATTGGCACATGATCGAGTCAAGTGGAGGGAACTGGTCAGATGTTCAGCAGCACAGTGCCTCAACGATCACACTAGGTCAAGAGACTAATGATGAAATGATGAAAAAATGATTATCTTTATGTCTGTTGTCGTCTTGAGCATGCTTGTCTTGTAAGGTAGGAGACAAGCATAACCTTTTCTACCATCTCTGGCACATCTCCCAGTCTCTTGCCAATAGCTCAGAATGCTCTTTGGGCATCCCTAGTTAATAACGATATCCACATCGCTGATTTGAACCCCCATTCCGAATGCTACCGTAGCAACAAGACAGCGAATTATTCTTGCGGATCTTCGAAATTCCTTGATAATTCTGTCCTGTGTCTCTTTATCCGTGGAGGAATAATACATTTCAATCAAACGTGTCTGTGCTGATTTTTCGCCTGGGTATACTTGGTCACCAATTTCTTCAACCAACCAGGACCAAACATTAAAAACAGCAGTGTATGTCCTGAAATGATGATGATGATGATGATGATGATGATGATGATGATGAAGTGACATCAAGGAAGTGACAGCGGAATATTCATTAAGACTATATCAGAATTATCAGATGCATATATCACTTACTCTGAAGAAAATAGTTTGAATTTAGTGTGATTATTGTGCGATAGTATATAACATCTTTATTTCATGTATATGTATTATATTAATAACAGTAAATTTGTATTAAAAAAAAGAAACAGTTAAACAATGAGAAAAAGTCCTAAGTAACAAAGCAAATTAAATTGTTGTTGACTTGTCTGGGTGCGTATCAGAGAGAATGCAGCATTACTTGATGTGGAATTGAACTGTTAATCTTCGAGGAGGTGCTTGAAAGGCCTTGTCAACGAATATTTGAACAAGGAGTTCAAAGGTAAATCATTTGAATTACTATTATTCGTTTTAAATTGAAAGAATTATGTTTTATAAATATATCTAGTCTTCGTATCTCTAGTATTTTGTTATTCGTGGAAATACGACTTTAACGTGATGTTCTTGGTTATTGGTGTCTAATATATTCCGTGTTGATTAATTTAGAAGCTACCACATACTGTTAATTTTGGAGGTTAAAATATTAATGCTGACTTTGTATTATCTTAATAGAAAGCTTACGATTGGCCGGTCATTAGCTGAGTGATGCCACATTGGACAGACATAGCAAGTTGGCTGGAGGTGTTGGTCATGTACTAGACCAAATATATTCGACAACAGTCTCCCAATCGGAAAGTTTCAAGACAGTAAAATCCAAATTTTCCCGAAAAAATGATACTGAAACGTTTGTCAGAGTACTCAAGGGTGAGGAACTCTTAAAGGAAATCCCTGGGAGATATCACAGGACCTATCAGAATTTCCGATCAGAAGCAAAAATAAAGAACCCAGACATGTACATATCACACATAAACAAATTATCACGCAAATTTGACAAATGGATGTTTTTTTGCGAATTAATATGTAAATTTGTAGTGTGTGTGTGTGTGTGTGTGTGTGTGTGTGTGTGTGTGTGTGTGTAAATTGTTGTAACACTTGTCTATGCAATAGACAAAAGGAAAGAAGAAAATATTGTTTTTAATTTAAATATAACATTATCCACATGTTATAACTTATAGTGTAAAATTATAACAGATATGTATGACTGACTGACTGATTGACTTTCTTTATTTCCTTTTCAGAAGAGATTTCATTCAATTAATGTTTCGTATATACAAAAAAGTTATGAACGTAGTTTGTGATTAAATTACTTACAGAACATTATATAGCAACAAAAGCAAAGAGAACGTAATATCAAAACACATGCGTGAGAGAACTCGTTGCAAACGAGTTATATACGCAACATACATTAAGAGAGGAGAAATAATGGAATTGGAATTATTTACATTCCACTAAAACGATTTAAATTGATTATCATGTTCTCACTCACTTAGAACACATGCGAGTTATTTATTAGGTATAAATTAACTGTTTTTCTTTTAAGTAATGTAGAGTATTAACACACACACGCACACACACACACACACACACACACACACACACACGTGTGTGTGTGTGTGTGTGTGTGTGTGTCAACTTTCCGTTTATACCATAGTAAATGTTATTAAATATGATTGAAAATGCTACCGATAGTAATGATAATAAATTTACATTATTATTGTTCTTATTGTGTATCATATTTTCACATCTGAATACAGTGTAGTCTTTATACAATTTATTTATCATTCACTCTATTTCTGATATGCAGTAACGACACAGCTCCCACCCAAGCATTAGTCAGTTCCCAATGACTCTACCATCTATCGTTTAAAAAACTTAAAATAATAAATTTATCTTATTCTAATATTGTAAATATTATTTGAAAAAGATTTCTTAACTTTTTTAATCTGAACTAAACATTTGGATTATAATATCTGACATACATTATTTTAAATCAAACCTTTCTAATTTGTTTAATTTTATTATTTTAAGTTTAAAGATTCTGACAATATCTTCTCTCTTAATGGTGGTGGTTATATTTTAAAATCTTTTTTTAAAATAAAGATTTATGTGAACAAGTTGGTGCTTTCTTTACTAGTTAGTTAAGCAGAAGTCATTTTGATACTTTTATGTATAGAAATGTTACAATACTCTGTATTTTCTGTAAATATATAAATATAAATTTTGCAAAATCTGCAGTAAAATATTTCGAAATTTGTTTCAAGTAGAGATATGGTGAATCATGTATAAATGACTGATTTCTCGGTATTTAAATTGGAATGCACTTCGTTAGCATGTACTAATTATTCAAAAGGTTGGATGTAAGTTTTATTACTCTAGTCAGTTCAAACTTTTTCGGGTTTTTCAACCTGATTTAATGACATTCTTTAAAAGAAATGCTTGGTTATATGTTGTTTTTTTTAATAACTCTTAACAGGTATACTCCAAATGTATTTATTAAATGTCATATAATAATATTTATAACCATCATTTTCCTTGCCAATTATTTGAGACCATATAAATTCGCTCGCCAAAAATTATATCAATATTATCCAATATAGGACTTTGAGTAATTTCTCTGCGAATTGAGAAGACCCATTTTTGGCATATTTTTTTTTATACTCTACATATTCACCTAATTAAACAAATGGCAGATAACTCCAAATAATCTCATTATACAAGCGTTTATTAAAATTATCTATCTAATTTTCTAATTATAATACAAATGTCTGTAACCCAGAACGAATATTGCATAAACGGATCAAAATGCAAAGTCGTAAAACCAACTTGTTCTGAAACTATTCAACATGATCTCCGAATCAATGATTGGATAAAAAAAATCAAAATATTTGTAAGAGGAAATACAGGTGTATGTCAGGCAAATAAAAAATGAACTGGATATCTTGTTCCTACAAATTTCTCAATTATTAACCAGAAGCTTACAACAGGTATGAAAACTGATAAAAAAAATATATAAAGCATGTTCACAAACAAGTCGTTTAATTTCTTAATCATTCTGACAAAAGTTTTATTAAATTCTCTTAGAGTGCGCCGCACTTTTTGCATGTTATGTATCGTTACAATAATGCACTTTTAGTGTTGTCATGCCCAGTGAACTCTGCCCACTCAGCGTAAGTATGTGCGAGAGAGAGAGAGAGAGACAGAGACAGAGAGACAGACAGAGACAGTACTAGTTTAGTGGTTGCGACAGACAGCACCTTGTCTAAATCACATCCTAGTAGCTTATTCTTAAAAGCTGTAGGTTAGACATTGCGGAGAAAAGCTGTCGTTTGTCAACGAGCACATATACGTATCAAAAGTCATTTATTCAAATCCGCTATATGATAGTGATATACAATGAAAATATAATTGTCTTTTTCTGTGATTAAATGTGATTTAAAGGTCTTTTAAAACGTGCTTCACAGATGTAAAAATTATTGCTTTTCAAACTCTATTATATGTGTATGTGATGTGTTCCTCGATGAACACATTTCGCACTTTCTACTATGACGCGGGTAAATGCTTCTTAGAATAATGGATCTTAGGTTTGTAAGAAGTTATGATAGGGGCCGTAGAGCGCAGGAAATGATCATGTCACCAACGTCCGAGTTTTGCTTTGAAAGAGAGTATTCATTTAGAAATAAAATCGTTATACTAATACTATGATATTTATATAAATGTTTCGCTTTGAGTGTTACTGGTTTTTGCCTACGGACTTATTATTATTATTATTATTATTATTATTATTATTCGATGTTACCGATTAAATAAAATGGAGACTTTTTGTTGCCACAAATACTCTAATTAAGGGAGATTTATGGCTGGTCGACTAAATTTGAAAGCTTATTTAGTGTAGGCCTACAGGAGTCTTAATAAAAGCGCTCAACTTTATTCAAAAGTAACTCCTGTCTTGACTGATGAGATTTTTTAAAATTTATTATTATAAAACCTCTGTCCAATTATTTCGCCATTACGTTTAACTCGTGTTCTTTTTTTCTTTTTCTTTCTTTTTAGAATAACAGTAAGACATTACTTCACTGGTTTGCAGCCAGTGACCAATTTCCAAATTTCCAGACGGCTGGTCTTGATTGCTATTTATAATTCAATTTACAGAAACTCCATGGGATTAGTCTTGGTAGAAATTATTAAAATATGTATTATTTCACCACTGAAGAACACTAAATGCCCCGTGAGTACTGTGAAACTCTTTGGAGTAGATATTGTCTCCACAATGACTTTAACCTTCATATGTCTATCATCTGTCAGAAAACAGTACAATAAATAATGATCCGGATATAAATCAATCGTTATGTTTCGATTATTACTACGTTACTAATTCACAAATGCTTTATTAGGGTACAATAATTATTCATCCATTTTTGGCCTTTGTGCATTAAATAAACTTAATACAAAAGGGTGAAAAAGAACAGAACAATGCATTATAATTGGATTTTAATGATTTTAGTAACATATATGATTTACTTTTTAGAAAAGAATATATTCTTACATATTATTAGCTTAGGTCACATGGAAGCTAAAGAATACAATATAAATTCACACGAAAATATATAATTACCTGAATTATTTGGTCATAATCAAAGAATTCAATTTTTATTTTGGGTCACATTAATAATGTTCCAGATTACAAAGTATGGTAAGATAAAGTTAGCTTTCCACTAAATGTGAGTCTCCCAGAAGACGGAACAGCCTGCCCAGCGAATAAAGAAAACATATAATTTCAAAATATTCCGCAGACAAATTCAGAATATTGTAAGTGTGTTAATGTAAATGTACTTTGTGTTTTTATCTGGAGGCTAGCAGCAATTTGCTTTGGGTTTATCATGTTTTAACTGATAATTTATTTTATTGTCTTTCTTACCCAAAATTTAGTTTGAATGACTTCTGTGACGTGTCATTTATGTAAATACATTTTATTTATTTTAAAAAGTGTCTCTATGTTTCTTAATAAAGCTTTGGTCTAGTGCGGATATGAAAGTGTTGCAACAGAAAGAAAGTTTAGGTCCAGCAGTATATAATCTATCTGAACATATCACATTTAAATTGTTGTTATTTTTTTTTACTGGCTTATTTATATATATCCATCTGATGTGTTTCTGGAATGTTCGACAGAAAATATTTCAAGTCGGTATGTGGTCGAAATAAAACAGTTGTATTTCACTGACGGGGCATAATGACGCCGGTCATTTCTCAAGTCTAAAATGTCGATCTAGGTTATTGTGTCCAGTACATTCTTGAATTGGATCAGGTAATAGCAAAGGTGATATATTTCTGTAGATCAGATCATGCCGAACCTTACCCAGTCACATTATCCTGACACCAGGAGAAAAGTTTTAACACTAAACTTCTAATGCTAAGTCCTAGCGACACAGCTGTTATTCAAAAGAGATATTTTTAATTATAAATCTTTGGTAAGACTCGGCATGTCTATGAACACGCGACCTCCGGCAGCTGAGACCGACTCTCTAACCACATAGGGCCACCGAAGCTGTCACAATTAGTACAAATAAAAAGAAACTTTATGTTTTGACGAAACAAATTTTTTGTTATTATGACGAAAAAGACTAATAAAACTATACAATGAAGAAATGAATTGTTCTAAAAGCAGACATTTTATGTAGATGTAATAGCAATTCACATATAAAACACGACTACAATACCTTGCGGTTCGTAATCGAGTTCCTAATGCAGAATACAATGAAGCCATAACTATAGAATTACTTATGGTGTCCTTTGACTTCATTACAATCATTAGAAACTGGACAATGAAGAAATTATATCAAATATTGGCAAGATCAAATCATTATTTTAAAGCAGAACAAATGATTCGGAAACGAAATCCACAATTCGTTTGAAATTAGATAAGTGAAAGCATGAAAAGATCATTCATTTTAATCACAAGGTTACAGGTTAGAAAGGTTATTTTAAGAATGGAACGATTCGTACGTAATATTGATCCATGATGACATCCTTCTGTATGGAGGATCTCAAATAGGTTGTGATTTAATATCTATTTTGTATGAATTGAAAAAAAATGAATAATGTTTAGCTATTCAAGCCATCGGGAAATTATTCAACGAGTTTCGTAAATGTATATAAATAAATATAAAATGTCCTCATTATTTTTATTTTGGATATTAAAAGTCAAAACTGAATTCTTTATGTGCTAAATGTCTATACTTACCTCTTATGTTCATGAATATTGTTTTCAGTTATTTCTCTATCACAAGTATGTCAAGTTAAAATGTCTTCCAATTGCTATATACATATGATAGGTCTTGCGTATTACTTTATGAGCTTGTTTACTTATATAACACATCCTAAAATACTTTAATACAATCTGTAGATCTATAAACAATCAGATAATAAGTTTTGAAGGTTGGTATGAGGTACAAGCAAAATCCTTATGAAATGTGTTTTGCTGTTTTTTTGTATTCTCTAGACTTTACTGGACTCTATAGCCATATCTTGTATTGTAGCAGTGTCCATGTGATGTAGCATTCCCTTGGCAAACATTCCACCTAACGCGCAAAGTTGCCATCCATCGAACATCTGTAGCTCCAGTGACATAGGACAATATTGAGACACACAGAATGCTGACACTTAAAAGGAAAAAAATCCACCTGCATATACTGTACCAAGCATAGAGAAAAAGAGACGTAAAGAAACCAAATTTGGCTGTGTCATTTGCAACGTCCTTCTATGCTGCACAGAGGCGTAGCTAGATGGGGGCAGGGGGGTACATATGTCCCCGGGCGCCAAGGTACAGGGGCGCCAAAATGAGGCTTACAACGTTACATTATAATAAGTAAATAATGGTAATAAATCGGTCATAGAAAAATGTGATTAAACGGGGAGGGGGCTGGGGAGCCAATTTTATAGTTCGTCCCCGGACGCAAAATATCATAGCTACGCCTCTGATGCTGCATAGAATGTCACGACCTGTTTCATCAAAGCATGTTCATTGTAGAGGAGTAGCTGTAATGTGCTCAAAAACAATTGTCGTTTTTTTCATATTGTCATGTTTGAGTGTTTTGTTCCTTAACCAGAAACTCTGAGAAGTGATTTTCTAAATAACGGATATTCGATATCAGCTCTTCGATGACATGAAACATATTAGGTAAGATCATTATGTTTCTCTTACATATATACATGCATAGCCATAGGCCTACTAGATTTACACATCATTAACCACATCGCTAATGACAAATAACAAGAACGCGCAATGAAATATTTTTTAATAACCTTTAATAAGCCCATGTTTGGAAAGCAGGCCAAGTAAATGAATGACTTTGTACAATATAATTTTTTTAAGGCCATTTAATTCTAATTGATAAATCTTGATTAGTCACGCATAATTTGTACGAATAATTTCAAGCTACGAAGTTTTAATAACATTAAAACTTTGATGATTAATTTCATTGTTGTTGACACAACAGTTTTTCTTCGACGATAAAATGAATCATTAAAGTCCATCCTTGCATGAAATAAAGTCACATATCCAACTGTATCACACTACGGCCAAGAATAAAATGGCACCACGCATGACATGTGGGTGCATCTATTTTTAGAAACAGGGATTTTCATAAAATGACCATACACATTTAAACTATGTTTATAAGAAAATATTGATAATTATGAGTTGTAATAATTAGTATGTACTGGTACTATTATTTTCCTTTTGTTCGATCTCAGTTTCTTGGTTATGAATTGTTATTATCATTACAAAATAAGTGATATAAGAAAACAACCATGACGGTGACCTAATATACGGTCCTACTAATTACTACTAAGCCTGACAAAGCCAGACAAAGCCCAACAAAGCCAGACAAAGCCTGACAAAGCCAGACAAAGCCCGACAAAGCCTGACAAAGCCCGTCAAAGCCCAACAAAGCCAGACAAAGCCCAACAAAGCCATGCGAAGTCATATTAAAAAGAGAGTATATTGATGAAACAATTATATTCGGCGAAAGACTAATTTTCGACATATTATTGCAGATTTAAATGACCGAAAATTGAGCGACATAGTTCAGATTTCAAACAATCATAAAGTAATGATAAACTATGACAATATGATGTTGAAAATGTTTGTTATAATTTTATAAATTGTTCTTTCGAGTGATTATGGAAAGGCAATTCAATTTTCTAATATGTTATAATATGCAAAATACAACTGAGTTGAACTTCATTAGTTTCATGTTGATACAGTTTATTTCATGTTTTAACAAGACTTTGAACAATAATCTTTGTACATATTTATAAATTTTTAGTTAACGACAAGACATGCCATATTTGATAGAAATATGAAATCGATTATAAAGAAATTATGTGACACTTTCTGTTGTTTGTTGTTTTGTAATGTTGTGTTAATAAATATATGCTGAAAATTGTGCAAAGTATTGAACTTAAAATTGTGGAAATACTAATGGGGACCGACGATGAGAAGGCAATGGTCAACGCTATTGATCTGGCTTTCCCTGATTGCAAAAGAAAGCTGTGCACAAAACACATCAAAGACAATCATATCCGTCAAATGACAGAAAAGATTCCCAAAACCACTAAGAAGCGGACATGTATCGTTGAAACGATCTTTGGATCAAATGGTGTTGCCACAGCCAATGACTCAGCAACTTTTGACGAACGTAACCAAATCTTGAAAACTAAATTCATCGAAAAGAATCACGGAGATTTTTTAATCTATTACGAAAGATACATTCATGAGAAACTAGCAAAACATGTTGTACCCGGTGATGACCAACTTTGGACTAATAATAATATGGAAATCATGAACAACCGGCTATAGGTCTTGCTCAACTGGCAACCAAGGAAAACGAACGAACTCATTGAAAAAATATATGAACTGATCAAAGTCCAGCTCGTTGACATTCGCTGATCTCTTTACGGGACAGGCAACTATATGCTCAACACAAAATTCTCGCGATGTAAACTAAGTAAATTATCGTGGAGTTCCAAATCTGAGGGAAAAAACACGATATATTCATGACATTTTTGAAGAAATCCCACCTTAAATTAACAACAGCGGTCACGTTCTCAGACGGCATGCACACTGTGTTGAATGCCCCAAAATTGGCAAAAAAGCCAAACCAAAAAACAAGGTGCCGGGCAACAAGGACTAGAAAGAATTAGAAAATGTTTGTTATGTATATGATCATGATTTACTTTTTATTATCTATTTAACTCAGCACAAAGGAACATTTTAAACCATGTAACCAGTTGAGAATCTGTGATTATTCATTGTAGATTTAATTGGCTGTTGCCAAATCCATGTTCTCCGAAATGATAATAGGTATGGTACCTTCTCTGTAAACAAATGCGAAGATGTAACTCCTTTTTTCAGCCATTTTGTACTAAATATGACGACATTTAACAAATGGTATTTCATCATTTAAAACAATTTAATTTAATATATAAATACACTTGTCTGAAATGACTTTTATGAGGATTTGTTAGGCTTCGTATGAGTTTATATCGCTTTGCGTGATTAGTATATATTTTAAAAAATCTTTCTTTCGATAAGTTCAATTAACAATTTATACAGTAATAAACAGTTTATGTATGATTTTGTCACTTTGTTATTCATTTATCATTATTCGATTTCGAATTTGTAATCTGTCGTCCAATTTTCGGTCATTTAATTTTGATAAATATTTTGAAAACAAGTCTTTCGGCTTTGTTCATTTATTCATCAATATAATTAACAACATAAATACGCATTTTTTTATTTGACTTCGCATGGCTTTATCATACTTTGTCGGGCTTTGTCGGGCTTTGTCAGGCTATGCAGTATTTAGTAGGACCCCCTAATATACCACACTGAATTATCCTATGTCGCATTGTGTAATATATTAAGGACTATTATTTTTTTTAAATAGCTAAATATTTAATCACATAATGTTTATATCATGTTTCTTATGGATTTCAAATATTCCTTCATGTATGTGCCAAATGAATTACAATTACGGCCTGTCTAATGAACAAGCACTGACTAGATGGTATCACGGTACCAATTGTTTTTCCATAGACCTCAATGCTAATATTTGGAGAAATAATATATTTTCTATCCTAATTTAGCGTGCATCTCATACGCTGTTATAGAGAACAATGTTAGATTGTCAATTTGACGATGACAAAATCAGGTACTCCATTGCATTTAAGAGAGATAACTCTGCTGGAACTAGACAGGGGTATGAGTTATCTAGTCACAACATACATATTTTCAGTCATGTGTATTACATTTTGAAAAAATCATAAAAAATACAAAATATGATCTATATAGGAATTAGCATAAATTCACATGTTGCCAAGAGGCTAAACCTTTTTTTAAAGCCTAACAGAAAGTACAACTTTTACATAATCCACCAATCATAGCTAGTGTTGTTTTTTATTTCTGATTGCAATGTTCCCTACACTTTAAGCTCCACCCACCTGGAGTTGTGCAATTGGTACCGTTATACCAGATATCGCGATGTCCGCCATTATTACTTTTCTGCCTCTTGTCAGGTTCACTTGTGACTTTTATCTGATATTACGAAAAATATAACATGAAGACAGCTGTGAAAAGTTTCAGTTAAATATTTTCAAAAATAATGTTACCAAATATGCTAATTAAATACATATTGGCATTTACATATTCATGTTTAAAGTTTTGAAGCACAAGTTGATGTAATTAAAACAAAGCAATTTGTATATCGTTAGTAGTTTTTACCAAGAAATGATAAAAAATGGTAATCTGGCATTTATAACAAATACTAACTTGCGATGGAAATGATTAGGTTATTTTGCGGCTATTCCAGCTATGCGATAATACTGATGATGACGTTGTTTTACAGTTTATGTGGGGTTTTTATGTGGAGCAAGGGTATGACGCCGTGATACATGTACAATCTAATTCTACAAAATGGCATCCTTTGCTGATTCAAGTAGTAATTAATGCCTGTATGACTTGTACTATAACAGAGTCGTAGAGTATTTTTATTTACCCTTTATTCATGCTTTTCAATTTCCAAGTGTCAGTTGCCTGAATTTTTTACACTGCAAAGAAAATGTTTTCTAATGTACGCTGAATTTCAGAAAAGATGGAATTTGACAATACTGTATGGCAACTTCCTATCTGTAACATTTACATAAAAGCCCTTCCTATATCATGAAATATTTTCATATTTATAATTTAAGAACATAACGGTATTAAATGGACATAAACACCAAGATGTGTAAAAACTTGTTAAAATAAAAGTCCAGCTTCTTCCTTGTTCTTGCATTTATATAGAAAGCATATTTGCTTGCTGAGAGCGAATAACAGATATAATTAATGGAGTAGATGAAAACCCAGTATTTTCAGAAGTGGCAAAACTATGAGCGAAAATAATTGTTTATCACCCAAATGATTAAACATATGTAATTCACTCAGAGCAAGAAAATTTTATTTTTTATTTTATGTTCAGTGGTATTGTATAGCAAAATGTATAACACAGAAATAGCAGATTTGTTACTGTATCACATAAAATAATAACATCAGTTTGCCATTTTTGTTATATTGTATTTTGTGTACTTTTGCAAAGGAAAATAGAAGTACAAATTGCTAAACAAGCAATATCACTCATTTGTGATCACTTATTTATTAACACTCATTTGTGATCACTTATTTATTATCACTCATTTGCAGCGCCGGATTAAGCACCGTGGAGGCCCATAGGCAGTCAAACTTTTGGGGCCCCAGACCCACGGTCACGGCCTCATGGGGGCCCCTGGGGGCCCCTAATGGGGCCCTTAAAAGTCGCCTACTCTGCCTAATGGGTAATCCGGGACTGCTCATTTGTGATCACTTATTTATTATCACTCATTTGTATATCTGTATTAGTATATATCTAATGTCAAGTGACGTGTGATTATGATTAATAGACATTACAGATCTCCCCCGCTATCATACACTTCACAATAAATGCTACAAATAATTTTCTACTCAAAGGTTTAAATCAAAACTACTGTACTTGATTTGGACTTTGCCAAAATGTATTTTAACAGTCACAATTCAAGTCTAATTAGCCACTGTCGTATTCATGTAAGGTAAGAAATTGTACTGTACAGGCTATCGAACACCTAAAATTGCTCAAGTCTCTAATAAGCTGTAATTTTCCTTGGTCTCTATCAAATATGGCCTTTGGCTAAAGTATTCATGACTGTCAAATTCACCTTTACCACAAAAGACACTTCAGCTCATCAGTGACCAGCTCAATGTCAACCATTGTTTAATGACATCTAACTGACCAAATAAAGGATTAACTGGTGTATATCTTTATATATATATATATATATATATATATATGGAATAGTGGAGGTCTGATGGACACTGAAGCATCATTTGGAACACCATCTGATATAGTAAACATTGAATGGACAATCATATGCAATTAGAACACCATCTGGCATAGTAAAGATCAGATGGACAATGATATGTCATTTAGAACACCATCTGGCATTGTAAAGATCGGATGGACAATGATATGTCATTTAGAACAACATCTGGCATAGTAAATATCGGATGGACAATGATATGTCATTTAGAACACCATCTGGCATAGTAAAGATCGGATGGACAATGATATGTCATTTAGAACACCATCTGGCATAGTAAAGATCGGATGGACAATATGTCATTTAAAACACCATCTGGCATAGTAAAGATCAGATGGACAATGATATGTCATTTAGAACACCATTTGGCATAGTAAAGATCCGATGGACAATGATATGTCATTTAGGACACATCATCTCCAGTTATAACTGTCATTAACACTCTAATCACTCTATTTGAAAAGATTTTTAATATTTCAAACAAATCTTGAAAAAAGTTAAATTTTGTAACACTTGCGTATGTAATGGTTGAAGAGAACATAATAACAGTTGTCATTGGTTTCATTGATGAATATTCAAAGCTAGAAAACATGCTAATTCAAAGCTAGAAAACATGCTAATTCAAAGGTAGAAAATATAAAACTGGGTATTTTAACTTTTTTCCATATAAACTGACCACTCTGGTAGCCTAATGGTTAGAGCGTATGCCTTGGATGTGGGAGGTCATGGATTCAATTCCTGGCTGAGCCATACCAAAGACTTACAAAAATGGTACAACAATAGCTGCCTTGCTAGGCGCTTAGCATTAAGAGGTTTGTGTTAGGACTAGCCAGCCTGGTGTCAGGATAATTTGACTGGGTGGGACATCATGCTACATATATGTGGCATGATGCCCCAGTGCTAGGCATCACTATAAACTGCCACACTGCAGACATCATAGCGATATGAATGACCAATAGTTAAAGCTACATTTAAAATCCAAATCACACATACAGATATTCCCATATAAATTTAATTTCACATTTTACATGAGATATGAAATCACAAAACTGATAAAATAATTACACACTGCCTGAATGACAATAGCAAAGTGAAGGCACTCAGCTACAGTTGTTCCTTCATAGTGTAATTGATTTTCAACCTGCAAGACCTCATGCATCCTTTTAAATTTAGTATGTGTAATTACAGTTCTAGAACTAATAAATATAAAATCTCAATAAATAAAAAAACATAATTAAATTTGAACCATTTATTTTACAGTAAAAGTAGAGAAATACAATAAAAGGCTTTTTTAATGTGCTATCAATTAATAACTTCTAGTTTTTAGCATCAGATGATGTAATTTTAAAGATTCTAAATCCTTGTTACAAAGGCTTGGAAAAATTCTATAATTACTATCATATATAATACATGTGACTTGCTGGTGAATCTTGCTTAGGTTTGTTTTACATTTCTATCATGAATACTTTCTTCAATTTTGACTTCCACTATTTATAATTTTTATCACTCCACTCAAATTTGTTGAGGATAACTGCTATTTGCTTCATAGCCGACCATATACATCTGATATTAAATTCAATGCATCACTTTAAAATTTAAAATCGATTCTTTAGCATTATTTTGGCATTTATATTGTTTCTTTTTTTCAATATTTCAGCCCTGATTTGGGCATTTGCTTTTTTTAATGTTGCTGTACTACTGATTAGCTAGCTTTTTTTAATCGATAACTGTTTAACTGAGTTGCTTCCATCCACTTAACCAGCTCAGGTAATGGTTCAGGCCTGATGGCATCCCTGCATCCAAGCTTTTCAAGAACCTGACTAGGACTGCTGTTCATGACACTCATTCCCATCAAATTTACTGCACATATAAATTTATCCCTATCCCTGATGAAATGTTGCTCAAGATAGAAAGCCTTATCATCTCAGTATAATACCTACAAGAAAACAATTTATAAAATGTACATGTATGTATTACTACTGATGAATTTTCACATACAAAAACAGTTTTTAGTATTTGTGAGTACATGTATTTGTTTTCTTTTCAAGGATGCGTCCTGTACATTTGCTGTTAATAATGTAAAAGGTAAACGTTTATGCCATTGTAAAGTAAACCACAGTATATATATATATATATATAAATATATATATATATATATATATATATATATATATATATATATATATATATATATATATATATATATATATTATGTGTACTTCTGTCATAAATTCCCCCATTCAAATGCAAAAACTTAACCCAGATGTAAAAGACAAATTGATAGTGCCAATCTTACATGGATAAGGCTAACATTATAGGCCTCTATACAATCTAACATGGATAAGGCTAACATTATAGGCCTCTATACAATCTTACATAGATAAGGCTAACATTATAGGCCTCTATACAATCTTACATGGATAAGGCTAACATTATAGGCCTCTATACAATCTTACATAGATAAGGCTAACATTATAGGCCTCTATACAATCTTACATGGATAAGGCTAACATTATAGGCCTCTATACAATCTTTCATGGATAAGGCTAACATTATAGGCCTCTATACAATCTTTCATGGATAAAGCTAACATTATAGGCCTCTATACAATCTTACATAGATAAGGCTAACATTATAGGCCTCTATACAATCTTACATAGATAAGGCTAACATTATAGGCCTCTATACAATATTACATGGATAAGGCTAACATTATAGGCCTCTATACAATCTTACATGGATAAGGCTAACATTATAGGCCTCTATACAATCTTACATAGATAAAGCTAACATTATAGGCCTCTATACAATCTTACATGGATAAGGCTAACATTATAGGCCTCTATACAATCTTACATGGATAAAGCTAACATTATAGGCCTCTATACAATCTTACATGGATAAGGCTAACATTATAGGCCTCTATACAATCTTACATGGATAAAGCTAACATTATAGGCCTCTATACAATCTTACATGGATAAGGCTAACATTATAGGCCTCTATACAATCTTACATGGATAAGGCTAACATTATAGGCCTCTATATAATCATTGTCTGGCATAAAATCTAACATATCAAAAATGAAATCTAACTTAACTTCAGTCCTCTGAGAACTTAAGTCATAAACAGAAAATCAATTGATAACTATACCTCCAATATTTATATCTCTTAAATATCTAACAAGATAGAAAATGATGGAATGACTTGCCTACAACTAGCAATTAATATGGAACGTTTATGAACGTGATAATTTAGACCATTGCTACTTTTTGCTGAATGTTTTTGTTCTACTTGTCAAATTCCCACATTCAAATATGTACAATGTACTATATATATATATATATATATATATATATATATATATATATATATATATATATATATATATATATATATATATATATATATATATATATGCAATAATATAATAAGATAAATGCAATAAACTGATAATAAACAGCGCAAAACTAGTATCTGACTAGCCTCAGCACTTCTGACTCTTAATGAGTCTTTTTCAAAGGCAAATACAAAACACAAACAAGAGATAACAAATAAAACGCAAAAACAGTTGTGTGTGCAAAACTTTGCATGGCTGTTTCAACAGGTATTAAACCTTTATATGTATTATGTTCAACTAGTTTATTTAAACTTGTTGCAGATGCTGGAAAATATTTTTATTGACCTAGAAATCGATGAGCCATAACAACATTTGTTGTTTTATGTAAATTTATGTAAGTACATATTATATCCCAGGTATTTCATTGTCATAGTAGTAATTATAGGTTAATAAGCAAATTTAGGGAATTTTTTTTTAAATGTGTTGGCTGCAAAAGATAAGTTTTTGTTTGTCTCGTCTCTGTTTTGTATTTACCTTTGAGAAAGACTCATTTAGAGTATATGTAGATAAGATTTGTAAATAAAGTATTCATTCCTATTTAAAGTTCAGTATAATAAATCATTTTCTGTTGTGTTTAGATATAATTTGAGAGGAATCCTTTATTATTATTTTTCATTGGATTTACAAAGTGCTCATTGACTTTTTGGGCTAAAACACTACTTTTGGATTATTGTGAATTCATTAAAAAATATTTTGGATTATTTCATTGTGACACATCATGACTATTTGTATATCAGTATTTTCAAGACTATGTACAGTTGTGTGTGTGTGTGTGTGTGTGTGTGTGTACATATATAAGGAATTAGTTTTAGATAAGTATATGCTGGTCTTACTTTTGTCCCTATTCTATCTCTATCAAATAGATTCATTGACTTCCTGTAGCGAATATTGTTTCCACCATTTGCAAAAGAGCCACCTAGTGAGTGGAGAGCCTTGCCTAATCCGGATTCCACTAAAAATTGTATCCGTCCAAAATCTGCTTCCCGGAGATAGTGAGAATTATTCATATGAAACCAAAAATCCAGATCTGTGAAGAAACATGTGTCTGAAAACAAAATACAAATATATTGCAATGCATGACTTATTTGATTGATGAATAAATATTTTGCTGATCATCGCCACTTTATCCTAATCATCATCTTAGTCATCTCATCGTCATCAACCCATTACTGTCAGTGTACCCTAAGCTGTCATAATCATCCACATCATCCATTTTCTTCTTCCATTTTCTTTTTTCAAAATGGCTTTTAAAAAAATAGCAATCAGAATAAACTCACTGAACTATACCATTGAATTAATTTGCAATAGACACAAATAAAGCACAATTAGTTGTCATGGAGGCAATATGCTCTAACAGTTAGTCACATAAACCTTGCCATCCCACATTCAATAATTTTAATTCTAACATGTTTTAGATATACATATTTCTATTAGAGTTGCCTGATGAAGTTCATACTTTGGCCTGGTTTAGCAAAACTAAAATAAATATGTAAATCAAGCCCAGTGCACATTGTTTTCTTAATCATTTCATTTTTCACGCTGAAAAATGCTGCAAGTTTCAAGCACACATGGCAATTCCAGTTAGAGAGAGTGGTAACTCCATTCAACAATTTAAGGAGGTAACAATATCACCTTAATGTACATGGTGAACAATTCATTTGTATGTAGGGGCATTATCATGGTTCAAAATGAAGCCACCCTTCAGTACGTCTTTACATTTTATGCCAACAGCGTCGTGTGAATTATATCTTATTACCATCAGTGTATCCCCTAGGGGTCCAAGACTGAGAGTCAAAAGTCTCCTTGGTGTCAAAACTAGGGGTCAGACTGAGTAAAAACCAAACGTTGGTATCAAAACTGGGGGTCAAATTAAAGATTTGGAGGTATCTAAAGCCCAAATGAGGGTAAAGGGAAACACTTATTACCATGTCACAGTATTATCCGCTCACTCTGGGATTACTGGGGTACCATGCTATTCAAAATTTTTCTTTATGTGTTGATAAAATATAATGCACATAACTTTTCCAATAGATTTGTAAAAGACATGAATTTATATGTAATGGTAAACTTATGTGCTTCATCTGCTTCGTCTTTTATTCTTGGGTTCAAAGTATTGTATCTAAGTAATATAAGAAAGTATATCCTACTCCTCTATACCTGTATAATAATATCTTGCAGTCTTTAGGCAAAACTCTGACCATACCATGAGCATAAAGCATATGCATTCCTGATTCCTTGATATCCCTTTGTATGTATAGGGTCCAGTCTGGTTCAGTGTTTGAAGTTTTTTTTACATTCATGATACTATGTGATGAGAATTTCGAAGGATTAGAGCAGTGCTGTCCGACCTTTCTGACACCATGGACCACTGAACATTTTTCTTGAAACCGAAGGCCGCAGCAGAAAATGTAAAATCAGCGTCCATACAAATTATTCACTGTATCCCAGATTAAGAAGATATACTTTGAAAGTAGGCCATTTAATTTTTTTATATACACAAATGCACCAAACAAAATTTCTCTAGCTCTGGTGGCTATTTAAAATCAGCCCGTGGGCCGCAGGTTGGATCGCACTGGATTTGAGACTTACAGTTGGATTGCCAAAGAGCTCAGCCATCATAAATATATTGATTTGATTTTGGTGTTAAGTTTTTGGAGATGTCTAATGGTGCTTGAGAACCAGAATCTAAGCAATAAAAATACTACACAATTCCATGATGGATGGACATGGGGATTTAAGTTTTTGGAATTAAGTTCAAAGGACATGAATATGAATTATTCCCT
Source organism: Unio delphinus (assembly GCA_029339505.1). Lineage (NCBI taxonomy): Eukaryota > Metazoa > Mollusca > Bivalvia > Unionida > Unionidae > Unio > Unio delphinus. Next base: position 4,497,373 of record JAQISU010000138.1, on the reverse strand, counting down.
TCCCACAAAAGTGATTTACAATCAGATTCAGGGGCCCCGAGTGGCCGAGTGGTCTAAAGCGCTGTCCATTACAGATCACTGCCATCTCACCACCGTCTGCGTGGGTTCGAGTCTTAGATTCGGCTAATGTAGTTATGTGAGAAAGCTTGTCAGTAGCTTCTCGTGGGTCGGTGGTTCTTTTCCGGTGTTTTCCGGGATTTTCCTCCACCATTAATACTGGCCGCCATGTATAGCCTATATTGTGCTGCAAAAATGGCGTTAAACCATAAAACACAAAAACAAACAATCAGATTCAGTATCAATAATGTCACCATACGTCATGCAGCATATTAAATGTCACAATAAATATGTAGCCACTGAAATTCATGCTCGCCGATTCTGAAACAAACGCGGATAAAGATGTATGTGGTGGCACACTTAATCGACTTTATAGCCAAACATAATCTCATATTTAAGGCAGCATATTAATTTTCAGATTAGTCAAAATAATGTTTCCTCCATCGGAAATCGCACAAAAGGTTCAGATACAAATGGACAAAATTTACTCAACATGTGAATCTCTTGTTTGGAGACCCTTCCGGTGACCTACTGGTGAGATCGTCCGCCTCGGATGCGGTATGTCGTCGGTTCTATCTCCGGCTGAGTCATACCATAGACTTACAAAAATGATACTAACAGCTACCTTGCATGGAGCTCAACAGTAACAGGTTAGTGTTAGGACTGGTCAGCCTGGTGTCAGGATAATGTGACTGGGTGTGACATAATGCTGAATGTCTGCGGGATGAAGCCCCAGTGCTAGACATCAGTATTAACTGCCTTACTTAAGAAGTCGTAGCGATATGACTAAAACTTTGGGTTAAAGTTAGGTTAAAAATCCAAATATCGCACAACAAACACACACACACACACACGCACACACCACAATGAAAACTTTGCCATTCTCAGTGAAAATCCTATATTGAAGTCAAAACTCCTTCCCTAATGTTTCAAACCTCCCGATTTGTATTAAGCTGACTTCTCTGTTGCCTGTATGGCACTGACAGATGTCAGATTTGTCTCTTAACAGATCAAGTGTGGGACTTTGTGAAAAGTCAGGAAACATATAAAAGAAGAAAGTCGGGTCCCCTCATCATCCTGATGCTCGCTACGAAACCGTCATTGATTGATCAATTCTTGACCCCTACTCAATAAAGGAGAGAGAAGAAAAAAAACAGCTAGCTGCACCTACCGAGTAGAGGCGCACAAGGTCGGTGTCCTCGTGACATAAGTGAATTGCAGCTTGCCGAGAAGAAAGAGAAATTATGTATCTTAGATCTGAAGGAGATTAGTCTTTCAAATTTTTATTGCAGACCGGTCATTCACCAGTGACATTGTACTAGTTATCCACCAGTTACTTGGCTTAGAGCTCAGGTCAGTTGGTTTTAACTATCGGTTTGGGGAAAGGTATAAGATAGACACTCTCCCACTCTCGTTACTATGTTCTTATGTAATCCATATAGGCATAAGGAGATGTGTTGTACTTGCTCCGCTAAGGAGTAGGATAGGATCAACGTTCTCTGTTCCCATTCAGACCCAATGGGATGTGATAACCCTCCTCTTTAAAGAAAGGGACCACTTGCCTTCAAGGCGGTTGAGAAAGTTCCAATATACCCAGTGAGGGATTATGAGAAAAGAGAAACCGCATTTGGAGGTAATGTCCTTCCCATCATGGGATACTCAAATGAATTCCTAACCGGTAACGACAGTTCACCCACTTCCACTGGGTCAGGTATTGGAGGAGGAGGAGGACGTTTCGATGTTTGATATGTAATGAATGAAATTTACCACCGCCCCATCCCTTCATGTGTCCTACATTTTCTGGCGCGAGTCTGGAGAAGTTTTATGGCCTCGTCTCTTCTGCAATGGTTTGGAGCTAACATGTTTTTCGCAGGACCAGGACATTGCTTAGCATCAGAAGAGTAATATGTCGCTACCTGTACGGTCGCGCCACTGGTCTCTGTCTCCAGCTATTTAGGTTATTTTCTGGTTTGACCTCTTAAGCAGGGGCCCCGAGTGGTCTAAAGCGCTTTCCGTTACGGATCACTGCCATCTCACCTGTCTGCGTGGGTTCGAGTCTCAGATTCAGCCAATGTGGGTATGTAAGAAAGCTTGTCAGTAGCTTCTCGTGGGTCATTTGTTCTTTCTGGGAATTTTACAGGGTTCTTCTTCCACCATAAATACTGGCCGCCATGTATGGCCTATCGTGTTCTGAAAATTGGCGTTAAACCCTACAACAACATCCTCTTAAGCAACCACTCCCTTTAGGACTCAGGTGCGTCTCACACCCATGCTGACCGCCCTATGGGACTTCCTTATTCAATAGACCATCCTGCTCGTTGGTCACAAGGTAAAACAATCGGATAGACAATGTGAAAAAGTGGTCAGACTCCTCTATTATCACCAAAGACAGGGGACGGACCTAAGTTGCGCACTTTCATGCAGTCTTCACTTTCCAACGTCCCTTTAGGTGCTGGATTCGTTATACTTTCAGGGGGTTGGTCTGGCATTTTGGAAAATGTGTCCATTCAACTTCAAATAAGGATACTGGCTTCGTTTATTGTATGGAAACCATTTTGGAGTTGGCACTCACCAGTTCACACTGGGCTGGAACAAGAATGCAAAGCCGGTACATCGAGTACGGTTTCCATCCAATGACCCTAAGGCAACTCGTCAGTTAGGTGTACCTGTGCATTTGCGATCGAAACAAACCCCTAAAGCAGTGTCCTCGGTGCTGGGTGCTACAATTCCAACGTAGTATTTGACAAAACCGATTTCAAGCCGGCCACCTTTCCTTCCTTACTAGAATCAACAAACTACAAGTCCATGAGATCTTCGAAAACGATATGCTAGGTCGCGTAAGATTATTAGGAAGAAAAACAACAAACCACCACTAAAACTTCAGAAAGAAGGCGCTCTGGCCATGAATCTTGATGAGCATACTGTCCTTCGTGTTGAAGACCATGCCATTTCTGTCTTTAACAATATCAAAGAAACATTAGAAACGCGTGTCCGCAGGATAGCTTACCCAAACCCTATTCAATTTTGTCTTCACACTATTTTAAAGAGGAGTTATCTCTATACCCAAAACTCCAAGACCCACAAGGTTTTTACGTTAAAAAAGATCAGCGAGGCTGAAACATTCATACGGGCAAAGACCGAACAGTGGCGCACTCTGTACAAAAGTATTGTCGTGCTACCAACGGGGGCATGAGTATGACTGCCATCGGGATTCTATACATGTCTGTGGGCATCAGTATGGCTGGCATCGGGATTCTGTGAGCGCTCATAGCTGCCCCCGAGTTACGAGTTTATGCTCTTAAAATAGGTTACAGAAAAGAATGAAGACAACAAGCTTTGTAAAATTTTACAAATAATTTATGTCCCAAGGCTACAAAGTAATAACAAATAAGAAAAAAGAACTTGCAGTATCGTGACATAAATTTAAATTGTAATAAAAGAATTAAAAAACATAAGCCCAATCAATGAAAAGTTTTATGTGAATCACAGTTCAAATCCCGATGAAATTCCAAGACAATGACTATGATGTATGCAATAGTCAGCGTTGTACTGAGGTGCCAACAGTCTCCTGCTGAATCACAGAAAATATTCAAGTTTTTGAATTCTGTATAAATTCCGGCGAATGTCTTTGTCCAAGATTTGTCAGAGCACTTTGGTATTTCCAGAGAAAACAATCACTTGAAATTCAATAATGTGAATAAAATAAAATTTCAGCCCCAAACTGGACACAACATACAACAACTTCACTTAATTGTTAAGGTATTTCTGATATAATTTTTATCATAACATCAGTTATAACACTAACTAAAACGCAACAGATTCCCAGATGGGGGTCAAGAGTTCATCGCTATATAATATAAAAAAGTAGTTTGTGTACGAATTAACATATGCCTCACATCACGTGATCCAGGTATGACGTTGACAGCCGAATGATTCTCGCTCCGAGACAGATAAAAACAATTTAAAACTAGTTGTTTACCAAACCTGTCACTGATTTTGGCAAGGTAAACGATATACTGTTTCAATTTTGGACAATGTCAAATACAGTAAACACTTAAATTGCAAAAGCATGTAATGGAGTAACAAATATTTTAAAACTAAACAAAATCATTAAAATATACATAACAACGCGTTTATACGTACGATAAACATAGTTTCTATAATTATATGTCAGCATGAAAAATATACATTACTGGGTTTTTTTTGGCGGATTACCTAATCCTACACCTTACGCTCAATGTTCTGAATCAATGTGGCAACGGCCTTCTTGCTACTGTATAAAGCTGGTTTCTTGGAAACAGTCGCTGCATGCAAACAACTATTTACCAGATGTCACATGGGACCTACTCGGGATATATTTTTTCCTATTGCTTTTATCTGGAATTCCGGCATGACCGTCCAACTTGTAAGTTCAGTGCCTTGAAATCGACATAAATCATGTATCGTACACACATCTGATGGTGGTGGTTCTGAGAGAATGGAATGTTCTTACCTGGCTCTGGTAAAGTCAGATATTACGGCTTTTCGCCTATACCGAGGCAGTCTTTGATATGGGCAGCCAGCAAGCTGATTCGGTTGAAGATGTGGATGCACCGGCGGAAAAAGTATTGATTTACGTAAGGCTTGTAAACTACATGGCTTAGGTTGTTTATCCGGACTTAGTGGCCATCTGCACCCTCTGTAATCAACAGCTGGTTGAATTAGCGTGGCCTTACGTTTACGCTGCCGAGACAGCGGAGAAATTACAATTTTCCCTGTCAGCCATTCCGCGATGATCACTAGGATACTATCCATCTTGGATATATCACTCATCTTGACTGGGAAGTCGATTCTTTGGAAGTTTAGCTATCGTAGATGACAGCGGTACTGAGTATTGGACCGATTGAATAGCCCACTGTAAACAAATGTTATCCTTAATTGTCACTTTAAATACTGATTTAGACAGGACGCGTTGGAATGCAGCTTCAGCCTCAAGACAGGCAGTACTGCGACATGCCTAAATCAAGTGTCTCATACCTCAAGAATTGCCATTCATGGCATAAACTGTTCGAGATCTTCGATTCGCATGGTGGCTAGCTGGGGTAGCGATAGTCCGAAAATAGGCCTTCAATTCGCTGGTTCTCTCTGACTCAGCTTCGTCAACTTAGACGTTCTGCTGGCATGGTGCCGCTTGTTCCTGCTCTGCCATTAACAACGGGTTCAATTTCAGGCTGTCTAATTCCCTGAGGTCTTTAACTGTATGTGGGGTTGGTTGAAGAGTAACACGTCTAGTGCGTCATTATATTCACTCCATATTAAAGGTCCTCTTCAGAGCAGCTTGTTCAAGCGAGTAATAGAAGATATTGCAATATACTTGTAACCAACAAGCCATAAACCGATACTCCTCTTGCTACCCTGCGTGTTATTATAGCTGTCTCCACATAACACTGAAACAGGGCTTAGTCAACAATGCGGAGGAAAGAAGCTAAAGTTATATCAAAAGACTTACAAAAATGGTACTAACAGTTGCCTCGCTTGACGCTCAGCATTGAGAGGTTAGTGTTAGGACTGGTCGGTCTGATGCCTGGTGTTTGTGAGAGCATCTGCAACAGATGCAGGTCATTCATTTTATAACTTGGTAGAATGAAACCAAAGACATAAAATTAGTACTAACAGCTGCCTTGCAAGGCACTCGGCATTAAGAGGTAAGTGTTAGGACTGGTCGTCCTGGTGTCAGGATAATTTGACTGGGTGAGACATCGTGCTACATGTCCGCGGCATTGCAGATATCGTAGCGATATGACTGAAAAATTGTTAAAGCTACGTTAAAAATCCTGATAAAATAAACAAACAAACAAAAAGACAACATGTCGATGACATCTCATTAAGCTTTAGTAGGCTATAAAGAATCTCGAAAATTTGCACTTTAATATCAGTCTGTATTCGATCTCTATCTTTATTTGTCTGCATTAGATCCCATTCTGTATCGCAGTCTACATTAGATCTCAATCTCTATCTCAGTCTGTATTAGATCACAGTCTGTATCAGATATCAGTCTGCATTATATCTCATATATCAGTTTTCAAAGTTCTAACGACTTGGTAAAAAAATGAAATGACTAAAGCAATTTTGTTGTGGATTAAGACAATGTGGAACTTTTTATGTATTACACAGACACACACACACACACACACACACACACACATTAACGAATCGGAAAGTTTTCTTCTTGCTTTTTATTTTCATGCATACTTCATATTTATAGTTAGTTTATCTGCTCCGTACCGCCAGCAGTTCACGCTTTTAAAACTGTACAACTCTCCCTTAAACATGGAACAATTTTAACTCCGCCACTTTAGGCCAGTCCATGTATTCTTTCCAGGCACATTTCGCCAATATAACTGTACAACACTTGCCACCATGGCGGCATAAACGGTATCTGCTGAGTTCCTGTTTTTAAATATAAAATTCTGTTGTGTAATTTACCTGTTTCCTAACGTCATTTTTAATATGGACTACGTTACCAAGGATATTCGTTCGATTTTGGCCTGACTTCACTACTAGTCAACCATGGCATCATGGAACTAATACTTTACTGCGTGACATTTGCTCCTACGGATACACAAGTAATTACCAAATCTAAAAATTCCTTAAAACGGGGAGCTATCAAATGCGAATTTTCCAAATTTATTACAATATTCTTCGCCTGCCTGTCTATGAAAATAGCCATAGTCTGTGATATAATCCATAACCTATCTGTGAAACTACCCCTAGCCTGTCTCTGAAAATATTCCTAGCCTGTATGTGAAATTACCCCTAGCCGGTCTGTGAAAATAATCCTAGCCTGTCTGTTAAAATAACTTTAGCCTGTCTGTGGAAACTATCCCTTTCCTGTCTGAAAATATTCGAAGCCTGTCTGTGAAAATAACCCTAGCCTATCTGTGAAAACAACCCTAGCCAGTCTCTGAAAATGTCCCTAGCCTATCTGTGAAAACAACCCTAGCCAGTCTCTGAAAATGCCCCAAGCCTGTCTGTAAAAATGTCCCTAGCCTGTCTGTGAAAATAAAACTAGCCTGTCTGTGAAAAACATACATAGCTTGTCGGTGAAAATAACCATAGCCTGTCTGTGAAATTAACCCTAACCTGTCTGTGAAAATGTACCTAGATTGTCATGAAAACTCCTCAGCCTGTCTGTGAAAGTAGCCTCAATAAAATTATCGGTAACTTGTCTGTGAAAATATATCTAGCATATATTTGAAAGTATCCCTAGTGTATTTGTGAAACTATCTTTAGCCTGTCTGTAAAAATATCCCTAGCATATTTGAGCTCATGTTCTATACAAACAGTATAACACAACTGGTAAAATATTTGTGCAGAATTTGAGAAACATTTGATTTAATTGGCTGGACAATTCATAGAGAAAAAAATGTTCGATTTCTTTTGAAAGAATTGTTTCAAACTTTTTTAAGACATGTCTTTTGCCAAAATCAATACTGGTTATAAAATGCTTTTTCTTTCACACATGGTTACAGAAACTGAGAGAGTTCACGCTTCCTAACAACATGAGGTGTCCCTCCTAACGGTGTAGATATAAATCACTGGGGAAGGTTGAACAAGAGGTAGTAGTAGTTGTAGGGTTTAACTCCATTTTTCAGCACACGATAAGCTATACATGGCGGCCAGTATTAATGGTGGAGGAAGAACCCGGGAAAACCCCAGAAAGAACAACCGACCCACGAGAAGCTACTGGCAAGCTTTACCACATAACCACATTGGCCGAATCCGAGATTCGAACCCACGCAGACAGATGTGAGATGGCAGTGACCCGTAAAGGAGAGCGCTTTAGACCACTCGGGGCCCCTTGAATAAGAGGTACGGAATCGACTGCAAGAAAGGCGAGCCATGAGTTCTGGCGAACAAACGTTTGAAAAAATTGATATATAAAATTACATTTTAGACATAGAAATACATATACAATTACAATATTCCTCCAAGCTTACCAACTTCATACAATTCTAGAATTTATATCGTATAGAATATATAATGTAAGTAATTGAATATCAAATAAATTAACGATAGCCAAAAGTGTGATCAAATTCAATCATTTTGTAGAAAAGTATTTTACTGAATAGGCCCTAAAATACCAAAATAATGTCATTCTTTAGTACTTACAGAATATTTTAATTTTAAATTAATTGTTACTATTAATTAATACTGAGCATGAAGCTGGTAATGAAGTCGTCTTTTACAATACTGAATAGTATAATTACAAGTAAATAGAAATTCCTAATACAATTCAACTTTCAAATACATTATAATAAAGAACAGTAAAATTAAATACTAACATATTACAAAAATGTTTCATATGTGTCGATCTTATATTGAACTCTTGCCCAAAACACATCACTATAACATTTTGAAGTTTAAAAATCCCTATATCCTAGAGAAAATGTTACAAATACGGACACAGTTGTTTGCCTGCAAGCAAGACTAGCTTCGAGTTCTGGCGAACTAATTAATTTACGCATAGTCGCATCTCACTTACATGCGATTTGGGTGAAAATCAAATAAGAACATTCATTTTTCTGATTGTACACTTTCTCAGCTTCCACCAGAACTCAAGGTCTATAGACCTTTTTCTACTCTGTTATCTGGGTTTGTTCACTTCATTATATAAAATCTGCCGCAAAAGCTTTTTCCATGAAACAAATGAAATGTTACCGATATAGTCAGCAGAAAAGAATTTGCTTGCTCAACACACCTAGTTACTGAGTCTAAATTTGCTGACTTACAAGGAGAAATGCATTATGCAGATGCGGGAGACTTAACAATTCACATAGTAAAAAGCACACCATTTAAATAATAAATATTTGATTTACAAAAATAATACTATGCTTTAAATACACTTTGGTGAACAATTCAACCATGACAGATTATTTTTTTTTATATAAATTTGTTGCAATACAAAAGAGACTGTAGACAGGGTGATCACCTATCCCCATATAATTCCGTTATATTTCCAGAGGTTATTATCCATATAATCCGAAAAATCCAAATATTAGAGAAATAAATATCGATCGTTTAATATCAGAAAACTCCGATTACACCCCGATAAACCTTAAACAGTAGTGAAGACGTTTTAAAGTGTACATTTGATCTATATATCAGTTAATAAAGTTTTTTAAACTTGGTGTACACAATGAAATTACTAAAGCGATTTGGCGTGGGAATATGATAAGAGTACAATACAAGGAACTGCTCCAAATAAGATATATATTCAAGCTCAAATAAATTCAGCTTTTTGGGCACAATATTTACTTTGATTTTATATGACATAAGAACAAAATAATGTAAATAATTATATATATATATATATATATATATATATATATATATATATATATATATATATATATATATATATATATATATATATATATATAATAATAATAATAATAATAATAATAATAATAATAATAATAATAATAATAATAATAATGAGGACTTTGTATAGTGTTAATCTTTGGAAGCTCTAAAAACTTTACACCATCAATAATGATATGACTATACGACATAAAAACAAATGACAAAAACAATGAAATTGGAAAACATAAAAATATGCTGGAAAAAATATAAAATACAAAACATAAAATTAGGTCTCTAAGTTTGTTCCTGCAGTCGAAACAGGTGAGTTTTAAGAGCACTCTTAAAAGGGACCACTGTGTCTTTGTGTCTAATTTCAATGGGCGAAATTCGTTCCACGTCGCCGGGCCCTGGTATGCAAACGAACGTTATCCATATGACTTTGTTTTCACCGTGGCAACAATGAGCATACGATTATCAGAAGAAGAGCGTAAGTATCTAGCTGGTGTATACACATGGGTGAAGCTGGATAGGTACGTTGGACTGGAGTCTGTCATTGAAACATAGCACAGAGAACATATTTTGTGTTTGATTCTGTATCAAATCTGTATCCAGTGTAGGGTACAGAGCAGTGGTGAGGTGTGCTCTGATCGAGGTACTCTAAAGATGATCCGTGCAGCTGTGTTTCGAACCTTTTGAAGTTTCTGGAGTAAATATTGTGATGAACCAGACAGAATTGAGTTACAATAGTCCAGTCTTGAAAGTACTAATGAACACACAAGTGTTTTAGTGGCATCAACTGAAAGATATTTACGAATGGAACTGATGCGTCTCAATTCAAGATATGCACCCTTGCATATGTTCATGACATGTTGGTGCAATGTGAGAGTACTGTCTAGAGTAACGCCTAGGTTTCGTACTGACTGTGAGAATTTACGTTCGTGTTGCTGGTGTTTATTTTCTGAGGTAAAGGATGTGAATGAATAAGTCTTTGTATTGTGATCAGAATCGCCTCAGTTTTATCATCATTTATCTGCAGCTTCTTGCAGCATGTTATCCATGATTTCACATCAGAATGCACTTCTTTACTCCATGGATGGTAGCATCAACTTCAGTTGGGTGGCTAGACTTGTATATTTGGGTGTCATCAGCATACAATTAGTGCGACACTGGGTGATGATCTATGACACTTGAGAGCAGCTGAGTGTACAGAATGAAGAAAACAGGTCCACTAACAGATCCCTGTAGATCACCACAACATACTTCAACTGGGCTGTAATGTATTTCATTTGCAGCCATAATTTGTGTCCTGTTTACTAAGTAGGACTTGAACCAAAGTAAGGCTATATTCTGAATGCCAAATACATGCTGGAGACGGTAAAGTAATATATCATGGTCTATTGTGTCAAATGCTGCAGATAAATCCGGGAGAGTGAGGACTGTAATCTTTCCACTATCCAAAGCAGAGAAAATGCCATTAAATTCTTTCCTGAAGAGTAGTTTCCGTACTGTGGCAAGGGCGATATGCAGACTGTACATTGCTAAGAAAGACTGTTTGAATTCAAATGAGATACAAGTTGGGTTAGAACAACCTTTTCTAAGATTTTTTATATGAATGGGAGATTAGAAACTGGGTGGTAGTTCTTTAAATAGTTATGGTCAAGCGTTGGTTTCTTCAGCAGTGGCTTTACGATGGCAGTTTTGAAAAATGATGGGAATTCCCCTGATGAAAGAGAGATATTAATAACATCAGTTAGTGTAGGCAATATTGGGTCTAAGCACTCAAGCAGCAGTGATGTCGGACCGGAATCGGATCAAGTTTACAAGACTTTGGTGCACTTTTCATCACGATTGTCCGTACTAAATCAATAGAATCAGGTTCAAATGCTCCTAAAGGTTGTCGCTGAAATTCTGCATCATAACTGTATGGTGACGAGTCATTTGAAATTGTGCTGTCAAGCGAATCTCTAATGGTTTGTACTTTGTCACGGAAGAAATTTGCAATTAGGTCCGGAAGGTCTAGTGGAGAGAAGGTTGTTGGAAGTGGTGTACATTTGTTCCTTGACATTAGTTTGTTAGTTATCTCGAAGTGCTCGTCGCAGCTGGAACTCTCCGTGATCTTAGTACTGTAGTAGGATAATTTGGCTAAATGGACTATGTTTGTGACGTTCTTCTTAGCAGCTTCATAGATTTGTTTATGAATAGTGAGTCTGGTGGAAAGCCAAAAGCCTCTCTGCTTTTCGGCGATGTCTTTTAACAGTGCGAAGCTGGTCCCTAACACTGCTATACCATGGAGAACACTTTTTTTTATTGATACTCTGCATTTGGTTGCTGAGGCATGTTTTTCAAGCAACGAACGCAGGCAGTTATCAAGTTGTTCCGCTGTTGGATGTAAGAAAGTTGTTAGGTTTCTATCAATCAAATCAACTACTACAATGATTAAAAATATTGCTTAAACAATAGTGAAATCATAACAGAAATACAAAAGTTTGACACTACGTGAATTAACTCTGTAATTTGCATAATGAAAACCCCTGTCAACAGTGCTACAAGAATTAAATGTTGCTTATTAATAAATTTGTTGTACTTTTGAATTAACTTTTGTTGAATATGTGACACAATTTTGACGAATATTGAACTAGCTGCTAACGATTAATGAACGAGAAACAGTGTGCACTGTTTGTATGTTATTCCCAGTTAGAATACTAATTACAAAAGTGGACACTGTGTTAGTTCCAGTTAGGACGCTAAATGCAAGTACGCACTGTTTGTATGTTAGTCCCAGTTAGAAAATTTATCGTGATGGCGCACATTTTGGATGTTCGCCCCAGTTAGGATTCTCAATGCAGGTGTGCACTATTTATATGTAAGTCACAATTAGGATAGTAATTGTGAGTGTACACTGTTTGTCCGTTAGTTTTAGTTGGGACTATAATTGCATGTGTGCACTGTTTGTATTTTAGTCCCAGTTGGGACCCTAATCTCAATGTGCGCATTCTAGGTATGTAAGTCTCAGGATAAATATTGCAAGTGTGTCTTTGTGTACGTTAGTCCCAGTTATGGTATTAATTTTAAAAAGTGTATAATGTCCCAAATATATTATGCATGGACAATGATTAATTGCTTCCTTTGAATATGGCTATATCATAAAATACATGAACCGGACACCGTCTCTCTAAAACACAGTGTAAATAATAATGTAAATCTAGGCAAGTCAACATTTCCATGTATAATCTAAACAGGTAATTATGTACCTGTATCTTCACATCAGCTGAAAATTCAAATTTTGATTTAATCAATTATCCAAGAAAGTCAACACATCCTTGTATGATTTTGCCGGTCCTCTCCTCTCGAATTTCCACAGTCAACTCAGTTCCAGAAAAAATCAACTGAACAAGGAGTTTAATATCAGTTGACAGATCGAATTCTGTCAGTTCCGCATAAACATGTCCGAGACATATGCATCCTTCTTCATCCACAAACTGAGGATTGGTTTTGGTAGAGGCATATACAGGAAGAATAACTTGTCTGACTCCTTCCCCCGGTGGATAATATTCTTGGGACCTCGGATTGTTCCCAATCTCGACTACGTCTCCGCGTGTGATGTGTTTGTTAATTAAGTTGTCTACATACTCAACCCCATCAACTACGATTTTTTTCCGTGCTGGATGAACTCCTTCTTTAAAGAGCATCATTCTTTCAATGCCATAAGTATACCTACACACACGCTTTGATATTTTGTCTGGGCTATGGCCAAACATCACAGCTCCCATTACTACTGCCAATGATGGCTCTGGAGGAATTATTACCATGTCACCAAACTTTGTACGCATCTTTCTCTGTAAGTAGGGCGATTCAGAAAATCCACCCACCATTAGAATGTACGAAACCTGGGGTAACTTTCGAAGAAGAGTTTGAACCTCATGCTGGATGTTTCTAATAGCTCCATCAAAGAACTTCTGAAACAATTTTGAGGATATGTTTAAACTCCCATATTTGAGTGAAAATCGGCCTTTCTTTGGATGCTGCCTTATTGATTCATCTATCGATTGGTCTATCTCTTCTTCGAGCAAATCGACTAGCTCGGGGGGTATTTTGATAGAAATACCTCGATGACTTGAGCCGTCAAAACATTTTTTTTTTCTATCAAAGGCTTCAAGTAGGCCTAAATAGTCCTCCAAGTGCTGATCTTTGTATTTCTCAATTATATCTGCACCAAAAATGCTTCTGAAGAACGTTAAGAACTCACTGTCGACCATTGTTCCACCATAAGGTCCACCGCACGCCTGATGCACTTCCCCTAAGCTTCCGTCACCCAAGATCTGGTGACATGTGATGTCTTCTGTTCCGCCTTGAATGAAAAGAACACATTCCTCTCATATGCAATATTCGTCTTTCTTTATGAAGGACATATTCGATGAAGATGACTAAGAACAACATGGAGTTGTTTTAATCTGGGTAAGGGGGAATTTTTTTTCATTAATCGGTTATTTTTAATATGTAACGTCGATGTGAGCAAGAAAATTGTTGATCTAGAATTCGACTACCTTCTAAATAAGACCTTTTTATTAAGGTGCAATCAGTGGTCGTAGTGCTGATATAATGAATTAAAGTATTGCCAATACGTTAGTTATAGGTTACTTGTTTTATGCTGAATCAATACCATCTGCATTCTTTGTAATGATTATCCTCGTGATAACAATATGTTGAAATTAATGTACTCTATTGAATTTGGCGTTTACAATTAAGGTGTAGTAACTGTAACATACTTATATTAGTAGCAATATCAGTGAAAACGTTTTGCCACAAACTTAAACATGTCCGGGGCATACGCAAAGTTTGATACAATTCACACACACACACACACACACACACACACACACACACACACACACACACACACACGAAATTGTTATTTATCCCCAATATCAAGCACCATGTATGTCGTGCCTCTGATACGTTCTTTGAGTGCATCACTTTTCATACCGTATATTGCTGCTGCTTCCGGCTCAAGTGCCAAAGTCAAAAGTTCATTAGAGATACCAGCCTGAAGAAAACTAGACGTGAGACTGTGCTGGATAGATATATATATATAGCAGCATCTAACAGTCACATTAGTAATTCAATATTTGGATATATTATAGCCTGTAGCAATCATAGTACTGTATATCTTTCTGGATCTATATTAGCTTGTAGCAGTCGCAGTAGTATTCATCTATCTGGATTTATAGCAGCTTGTAGCACTCATAGTAATAGGCATCTACCTGGATCTATATCAGCTTGTAGCAGTCATAGTAATAGACTACCTGGATCTATATCAGCTTGTAGCAGTCAAAGTAATAGTCAGCTACCTGGATGTATATCAGCTTGTAGCAGTCATAGTAATTACCTACCTGAATCTATAGCAACTTGTAGCAGTCATAGTAATAGTCATCTACCTGGATCTATAACAGCTTGTAGCAGTCATAATAATAGTCATTTATCTGGATCTATATCAGCTTGTAGCAGTAATAGTAATGATCATCTACCTGAATCTATAGCAACTTGTCGCAGTCATAGTAATATTCATCTACCTGGATCTATAGCAGTTTGCAGCAGTCATAGTAATAGTCATCCACCCGGATCAATAGTAGCTTGTAGGTGTTATAGTAATAGTCATCTACCTGGATATATAATAGCTTGTAGTAGCCGCAATAATAGTCATCTACCTGGATCTATAGCAGCTTGTAGCAGTCATAGTAATAGTCATCTACCTGGGTCTCTAGCATCTTGTAGCAATCATAGTAATATACATTTATCTGGATCTATAGCAGCTTGTAGCATTCATAGTAATAGCCATCTACCTGGATCTATAGCAGCTTGTATCAGTCGCAGTAAGATTCATTTACCTGGATCTCTAGTAGCGTGTAGCAGTCATGGTAATATACATTTATCTGGATCTATAGCAGCTTGTAGTAGTCGCAACAATGGTCATCTTCCTGGATCTATACCAGCTTGTAGCAGTCAGAGTAAAAGTCATCTACTTGAATGTATTAGGGGCCCGAGTGGTCGAGTGGTCTAAAGCGCTGTCCGTTACGGATCACTGCCATAACACTTTTGTCTGCATGGGTTCGAGTCTCAGATTCGGCCAATGTGGGTATATGAGAAAGATTGCCAGTAGCTTCTCGTGGGTCGGTGGTTCTTTCAGGGGTTTTCCAGGATCTTCTCCCACTAGTAATACTGGCCTCCATGTATAGTCTATCTTGTGTTGAAAGATGGCGCTAAATCATGAAAAAGAAAGAAAGAAACAAAAAAAAAAAAACAGGATATATAGCAGTTTGTAGCAGTCATAATAATAGTCATCTACCTGGATCTATAGCAGCTTGTAGTAGTCGCAGTAATAGTAATCTACCTGGATCCATATCAGCTTTCAGCAGTCAAAGTAATATTCAGCTACCTGGATCTCTTGCAGCTTGTAGCAATCATAGTAATATACATTTATCTGGATATATAGCAGCCTTTAGCAGTCGCAGTAATAGTCATCTACCTGGATCTACAGCAGCTTGTAGCAGTCATAGTAATATACATTTATCTGGATCTATAGCGGCTTGTAGTCGCAGTAATAGTCATCTACCTGGACCTATAACAGCTTGTAGCAGTCATAGTAATAGTCATCTACCTGGATATATAGTTGCCTGTGTAATAATATTAATAGTCATCTACCTTTATATATAGTCTCCTGTAGCAGTCATATTAAGTGTCATCTACTTGGATATATAGTAGGCTGTAGTAGGTATTAATAGTCATTTATTGGAATCTATATTAGCTTGTAGCAGCCATACGAATATTCATCTACATGGATGTATAGTAGCTTATAGCAGTCATAGTAATATTCATTTATCTGGATATATAGGAGCCTGTATCAGTCATATTAATTGTCATCTACCTTGATCTATAGTAGACAGTATCAATCGTGTAATTGTCATATATCTTTATCTATAGTCTCCTGTAGCAGTCATATTAGGATCTATAGTAGCCTGTAGCAATAATTAATAGTCATCTACTTGGATTTATAGTAGCTTGTAGCAGTGATAGTAATATTCATCTATCTGTATCTATAGTAGCTTGTAGCAGTCGCAGTAATAGTCATCTACAAATATCCATAGCAGCCTGTAGCAGTCATATTAATAGTCATTAACCTTGATATATAAAAGACAATAGAAATCATGTAATAGTCATCTATCTTTATCTATAGTCGCCTGTAGCAGTCTTATTAAGAGTCATCTACCTTTAGCTATAGTCGCCTGTAGCAATCATATTAATAGTCATCTACCTGGATCTGTAGCAGATAGTAGCAAAGTTAACTGTATCTATTGAGCCAGTGTTAATCATAGCGATAGTTATCTTAGTTAATTAGCACATGATTATACTTTTAGAGCACTTCATTTGCTGCAGGCTGGATTTGCAAGAACTCCACAAAGATATTTAAAGAAAGTTTTTGTTTTTATATTTTATGTTCTGTTCTTCGGTATTGATACAATGCACTGTACAGACACACAGGGTTAATAGAAAAAATACACAGAATTATGCGCGAATAAACACATATAGTACTTTTATTTTTCAATAATTATGGTACATTTATGTTTTTTTTGTTTGTTGTTTTGTTTCTTTTATTCATTGGCCTCTTGTCCCATATCTGCAGGATCTTGAATCTTTCATTACTTGTGTTTTTCGGGAATGGCACAGGCGACATCATTTTTAATCGTGCTTGTTTTATCATGATACAGAGAATTTCAAAACATGCAAGTACTCGGGATACAATTATCTGTTTTGCCCTTGCCAACTTGATAATACATACGTACACAAACATCCCAATATAACATTGCCAGGGTTTAACCACCATGTGGATAGAGCCATTATTAAAAATTCATACTGTATAAGACATTATCATTAAAAGAACCAACTATTTAATAGTATTGTAATATATCTGGCATTATATCATGCTACAAAGACTTTGATACCTTGTTGGCGGCCTCCCTCATGAATTGCTTAGAACTATCGTTCCAAATGGCCGGGACAGTCAACACCCAGTGAATATCCTCCAATGATATACGTTCTTCCTTAGAGTTAAGGACGTGAAGAAGATGCTGTTTCAGGTATAAGGTTGCGACCGAAAACACTTTTAAGGAGTGCAGCTCCTTTCCATTGAAGTCCTCTATTACCATGTCTCTAGATAATGTCTGAATAAGAAATGGAATGCATGCTATATATTGTCTGCATGATAATATAGAACAATTGTCCTACTGCAGAGTTTTTCCTGTATATACAGCACAAGTACGTGGAACATTCCATTGCTTTCGTTTCAGACATGTACTAACATTACACTTGCAACATTTGGTCCTCCCGCAATGAATGAACTTCAGAAGTTACAATATATTCACTGTTCGAAAATGTGTTTGTTTGGAGAGTTTCGCGGTAAAATGTAAGATTTGCACTTAACATATTCTCATCATTTTCTCCGTTAACTTTACATTATCATAATCGTTCAGTATTTTTCCTTACTGCACGTCTTAATATTTCAAAACATGTGAAACTCAGAATATTATATGAAGACACTCAACTTACTTGCACAATGAAAAGATTTTATGTCGGCAGCAGGGATACAATAATTGGTCGGTAAATCTAAATTTTAGTGATTATATTAGAGTCATGATTTTCTGTCTGTCATGGTAGGTAGATACTACATATGACCCAATTTAAATAGTTGTTGGCAAATAAATATTCAAGCTTCACTTCACAGAAATTTCCAATACAGTTTGTCTATACAAGCCTGTCGACTATAAAATATATTTTAGTATAATATTTAATATTAATTACTTGCTTCAAAACATTCAGTTATACGCCTTTTCAATAAAGTGACAAGTTAACAAACACAGGGAAACAACTACAAACTGAATGTGTTTTACACGGCTATTATACAAGTCAAATATTTTCCACATATATTTTGACTGGCACGATTTCAGTGACATACATATCCAGGCATTGGTCTATCGGACTTATTTATGGGTTTTAAATACATCTTCAAAATTAAATTTATATCAGCAGTTTTTAACAATCCTTAATATTGTACCATATTTACCTCTAGTGCCCTCCCCTCTGACCTTTCTAGCCTGCCTCTCTCATTGTCCAGATAAAAATAACCTACTTTAAGCTGTTATGTTCTATTAATTTCGTATATCATTGTTTTACTTAATATAGACTACTTCTATGAGCGGATGCTAGTTTGTTCGTTACTTTTAAAGGAACATCCTAAACATTGCGTCCAAAAGTGTAATATTTCATTGAAAAATACTTATCCCATTATGCTCTTTCTATTTATATTTTGAAAATGTACACCTTGGTTCAAAAATATACAAGCCTCTTTTGCATAACCTTCTGAAATTTGATTTGTATATATATGCATGCATATGTAACATGCATCTGTATGGATGTATGGACGGATGCATGCATGCATTTATATATGTTGTTTTGTTATTGACTTGACTTCGCTTGCGAAGATTTAGGAATTTGGATGTCCACGACTATTGCACGCGCGCTGGTGGCTGATAAGCCCAATGTGTGACAGGCACTTACGTCAACAGAGGCTGCAAGGGGAATGTCGGGGTTGGTTATGGTGGGTGCTGCCGATAGTTTTCGGGATTTATTCGCCATCGTTTTTCCTCTAAGCTGGCCCGTCTATTTTTTTGTTCAAAAGTAGCATTGGCCCGGTAAACTGTACTTCGCCAGCTTTCACGGTAAGAAAGCTTGTGATGCCCATTAAAAGTAATCGATGACACACTTGGTGAGGGTCTTTTTCAAGTCGTTATATCTCCTACGAGGTGTCCCACTATCACGGTGGCCAGTGGACATCTCACCATTCAGCGTTGTCTTTGGCAGGCGATGATCCTCCATCCTGGACACGTGCCCTGCCTAGCCTATATGTTTCTTCATTAGCGTTGCCTCGATGCTGGTGATCCCTGCTTGTTTGAGGACTTCAGTGTTGATGACTAAGTCACTCCAGTAGATGTTGAGGATGGTGCTGAGTCAGAGCTGATGGAAGCATTCAAGGATGCGGAGGTGGTGGATGTAGGTGACCCAGGATTCGGCACCATATAGGAGGGTGGTCAGTACGACATCTCTGTAGACGGCGATCTTTGTACCTCTCTTGAGACTGGCATTGTACCACACTCGTTTAAAGAGTCTGCCGAAGGCGCTTTTTGCCTTGGCCAGTCTGTTCTCTATTTCTTTGCCGATCTTAACATCAGAGACATCATACAGCTCACGTAGGTGAACTGGAGAACTACATTCAGCTCTCTCTGTCAATAAAGATGCTAGGTAGCTGTTTCTCCTCCTTGGGTGCAGGTTGGTGAAGTACCTCAGGTTTTGTTAGGCTGACATCAATACTAAAGAGTTGACAAGTTTCTGAAAAGCAGGATGTTACGTGCTTTAGGGCAGCTTCTGTGTGGGCAACAAGGGCAACGTCATCTGCAAAAAGAAGTTCTCTAATCAGTTTTTCAAGGTCTCGTTGTGGGCTTGAAGTTGCCTTAAGTTAAAGAGGTTGCCATCAGTACGAAATCGGATATAGATGCCATCTTCGTCATCGAAGTCTTCTGTTGCTTTTTGGAGCGTCATGTTGAAGAAGATTGAGAACAGTGTGGGAGCTAAAGCACATCCATGTTTGTAGCCATTTACAATGGGAAAGGTCTGTGACAGGTCGTTATTGTTTCTGACTTGACCAAGCTGGTCTTCATGCAGCTGGGTCCTCATGGTAAGGAACTTGGGAGGACAGCCGAGTTTTTCGAGGATTTTCCAGTCCATTTCTGCTCACCGTGTCGATTGCCTTCGTCAGGTCCACACATGTGACGTGTAGTCCTTTGTTTTGTTCTCGACATTTCCATTGGATCTGTCTCGGGACGAACACCAGCTGTGCCCCTATTGGTTCTAAAGCCACTCCGTGGAGCATGTTCTTCTGCAACGATGGGCACCAGTGTTTTCAGCAACACTCTAGCAAGGATTGTGCCTGCAATGGAGTGCAGAGTTATCACACGTAGTTTGAGCTGCCAGCCTTTTCCGCCTTGTTTTTGTACAAGGTGATGATTACTGCATCTCGGAGGCATTGTTTAAGTTTTCCTTGCTCCCTGCAGCAAATGAACCCGTAAAGTTTGGTTTGCTGGACCTCCACGCTTCCATATCTCTGGTGGGTGGGATACTGTCTTTTCCTGCAGCTTTTCCTGTCTTCAGCTGTTGTATGGCTTTTGCAGTATCTTGCAGTGTTGGTGTCTCATCGGTGGCTGTTTTGTGATGCGATCAATAGCTGTCTCTTGCTAGTACTGAAGTGGGCGTGGAAGTGCTCTGATGAGCGGTTATGGACAGATGACCTGTCAGTGAGTAACTCTATGCCATCTGCACTCTGTAGGGGGCTCTGTATTTGAAAGGGAGGACCAAACATTGCTTTTAACGCTTCATAGAACACTTGTAGTTACCAGTGTCAGCGTACAGCTGGGTTCTTTCTGCAAGTTTTGTCCAACATTCATTTTGTAAGTCTCGGAGCCTGTTCTGGAGGGAACTGCAGATAAGGCAGACGCATGCTTTATTCTGTTGTAGACAGGATGGTTGAGCGAGATGGGTTTGGTACAATGATATCTTTTCGGCAAGCAGTTCTTGGATTTCTTCGTAGTTTTCATCAAAACCAGCCTTTGTTTTTCTTAGTGGAGAATCCAGGTATTCCTTATAAGGGTTGCATAATGGCAGCCTTGATATGATTCCACATAACTTCCGGAGTTAGATCTGACGGAAAATTAGGTTCTTCAATCTAGACTGCAGGCTCTGTTGAAAATCTGCATTGAGGTCAGCACACAAAAGGTTTTTGATTTTGAGCGTCCTTCTCTGTGTACTTCCTTGTTGTCTGGGCCTGGGCTTGAAGTAAAGGTCAAGTTTGCATCTGACACATACATCCAACACATAATTTGTATTATGATATCTCAATTTACACTATTTAAATCTGCCAATTCAAACACCTTTATGTTCCGTTAATCACTAAAGATGGTAAGTATTTAGAGCTTGGGGTGTATTGGTTTCTGAAATTTTGAGTACACCTGCATTTACATGGTTATTACATAAAACATTATGTTGCAAGAAAAAGCCCTGTTGTGAATACATTTTGTGAAACTTGGACAATCCAATCCATATACTTAGAAAATCTCACTTCTATCAATCATAAATTGAAGCAATTCAAACCCTGACTGCTTTGGCAAAACGTGTTTAGTTTAGTATAAATTAATACTAAAATATATGGTAATTTATCATGATTTTCTTTCTTTCTGGTGTGGATTTGCTTCGCATGGCAACCAATTACTTGGTCTCCTGCAAGCCGAAAAAAGTACCATCCAGAGTGCATCAATTTCCCACTCTAAAGAAAATTACTATTTCACAAGAAGTCGACTCAAAAGGGCCAAAATATTGAAATAATGGCCAAATCCTGTCTAAATCAGTCAGTCCAACCTCGAGACTCGGTAAAGGGTTAATTAATTTTCAGGCTTGATGATCTCTACATAAAAAGTTCAATTCTTATAATTACAAATAATTCAAAGCAAATAATAAATCTCAAGAAATTAATAAAATATTTTTTTTTAAAAAACAATGTTTACGAATAAATATTGTGAAAACACGTGGGGTACATAAATAGTTTCTTTCTGGTAAACTAAATATTTTGAGTTTTCTGCGTCATATGATGTGCTTTTAACCAATACAAATACTTTGTTACAAAGGTTTGGTAAAAATGTTAAGTTATTTTGTATATCGGACTATCTAAGGAGTTTAATATTAGCTCATACACACTGAATCTAAACAAATTTCAGTAACAACAACACCCCCCTCATCCCCCATTTTACTGACATTAACAGAAGTGTAACACTTGACCAAGAATCGAGAAAGCGCTGTTTCATACTTGAGTGACGGACTGAATATCGCTGCGACACGTGATCGGTGGAATGCCATTTTGTCTTGTGTCTGTATGCAACAATTTCAAATTCTTATTCGCCATACAGTACCTAGTGTACACAATATTATTAACCACTATTAATACTGGCCGCCATGTATAGTCTATATTGTGCTGAAAATGGAGTTAAACCATAAAAAAACAAGCAAACAATATTATTAATGTAACAATAACGGTACAAAATGTATGTTGCTCAATCAGTCTGCTGCATGGAGACGTTGTAAATTATATTTTGCTTCAACATAGAATCTTTAAAACGCGACGTTTCGGAATGAATAAAGAATTATTTTATTTTATTTTGAACGAGTACATAAAAACGTTATTCCTTTGCCAGCCAATTCTAGCTGTGTGCCTTTATAAATTAATGTATTTTGTTTGCTTTGGAACATTGAGTACATATTATTTAACATTCATAAGCGCCCCAATTCAGTACATGCAAAATGTGCTCTTTATTTTAAAATATAGCAGTGTGTATTTGTGCGAACACGTGTGGGCTTAACAGTGCTTTGATGTGAAAAAATTAAATCGCTCGAAATAAACTTTGGTTAAAAATATTTATTAACCAAAGTTTATTTCGAGCAATCTAATTGTTTCACCTTAAACCACTGTTCAGTGTAAAACTTGTAAAGGATCATAAAGGGCTGACTTGCATACAAAAGATAGATTATAATATATAGATATTATATTATGAGAAAATAAAGTAGCACAAAGTAGGTTTATGTTTTCCATATAGAGAAATACGTTTATATTTAAGTAGTAATATCAGATAACTGGGGTATAGAATAAACACTCGAGACCCAAACGGGAATTTAACTTGGAAGAGGCACTTGAGTGTCAAGGGGAATTTAACATATGAAAGACTCTTGAGCTTGAAGGGGAATTTATATCGTACGAAGGTATATGTTGTTGAGAGTCGAAGGCCTTAACAATATCAACAATTCGAGGCTTGTAGGCTGAAACAATGGACGTATTGGGTGGAATTTAACATGACATGAGTGTCACTTGAACGACAAGGGGAATTTGGGAATTTAACATAGCAGAGCCGATTGAGTTTCAAAATAAATTTTTAACATTGGATAAACACTCGGGTGTATACGATCAAAAGGGGTTGATGGGCTCAAAAGGAATTGGTAAGGGTTTTAAGGCTGAGCTGAAAACAGAAACATACATAAACACAAAGACACTACAGCATGAAGGGAAATTAACATGAGAGCTGCAATTGGGGACAAAATCTGCACTTTGTCCCTTTGAGTTTGGAGCCAAACTGCGTTTGGCAACTCAGATATACGCCTAGAGAGTGACACGTGGCGTCACAAGCAGTAGATAGGTGCGTCGGATTAAGGTCAATTTTAACAATGTTACTATGTATTACACTTGATGCCACTTGCAAATGACACACTGAAAATTCGATGTGAAACAAACTTTTCTCACACATGCAACAGAGAAATGTAGCAGTTTTGCTAATCTTACTTTGTTTTCACATCCATTTGACAAATCTAGCAGTTTTCCTAACCTTGTCTTATCTCAGTGTATTCATCTCAGACCAGTCGTCTGAGTCATGGTGTCCAAGCGCTTAGAACTACTTTTTAAAAAAAAATCCTTGGTGTCTTCTGCTGTGCCTGACGTAGTAGTTCTAAAACAAACAATAATAACAACAAATATATCAACCATAGTAACTTAAGGTAAATACATCTTTTAAAACACACCGTACAGAAACATTTCGAGAGAGACAAAGACATACACGCAAACATGTCGATGTTTGTTTTTTTTTCAATCACGGACAATCGGGGTGGGGGTGGGGTAGTTTTTTTCAAAATTGAAACTGATGAAATGAAACAGTTTCTTGTACTAAGTACTAATTATTTATTTGTTGTCAATTTTATATAAAATAATATATTAAATGTGATAATACCGCATAACCATGCGACGTTTTATGTTGTTATTTTTCTTTGCTCACGCGAATAAACTGTACTTCGGATAAAACGGTCACACCACATCCCGCATTAACATATCTGTATATATCTGTTTTCATGCGCCGCATGTAAACATTGAAACGTGAACACTAGTGAAGAGTTCTTTTAATTTTAAAGGAAAATATTGGGTGATAAAAATAATATATACTGGGCTTTTTTTTTTTTTTTTTTTTTAAAAAAGCCAAGACAAGGAAATTTTAGTTGCGGGGTTACATTATATGTCTCCCCACGAGGCTTGCGCGAGTGGGGAGACATAATGTAACCCCGTGACTGGAATTTCCTTGTTATGGTCCGAATCCCAGCATTGATGTTATATAACCTGGGCTGTAGCCATTCCCCATTGCCGAGTACAAAATTCTTGAGTAAGAACTTTGAATAATCTGTTATGTATTTTTGCATTATTCTCTCCACACTACATACTGAATTGACACAATACGTTTTGATACGAAACAAAAATATTTCATACTTAGACATTGTAATCTAAGGTTAGGTCAAAACGGATTGATACATTTCACCAAAACAAAGTCGCTTCACAAAATTCAAGTAAACCGCAGTCTTTCCTCTAATCAGAAGCGTTTGTGAGCAGTGTGAATCTAAGCAAGATGTTTTGAATATGAATGAAGCTACGAAGTCAATGTATTTCGGTGTGTATGTTGCGGCTACGTAAATGTTTCCAGCAAAGAATGATTTTAACTTGGATATAGCGGATTTCCTATCGCAAAAATTGTTACCGGCATTCAGGCTTCATCGCCTTCTTCCGCGTTACCAAGTGTAGAGAAGTTTAGACAGAAACAAAAGGAAGAATTGGATAATTTTTTCCAACAGCGGAAAGAATCAGAACGAGTTCTTATGATTCAACATCAACAAGAGGAGAAAAAACTAAAACGTAAAGAAGAAAAAATTAATGTGTGAAGGAGCAGGAAAAGAAAAACGATGGTGAAAATTGAACAACGGGCGTGCTACAAGAAATTTCAGCACAGTTAATTTATCCGAAATATCAAACTTCTTAACTAGACCCAAAAGAACGAGATCTTCACGCGCTAAGCACTCCAAATCAGCCGTCACTACCTCTACACTGACTAGCACTGAGATGCCTGCAGCAGTGACCACTACCAAAACAACTACAGTAGCAGGAGATGAAGTAAGCATTGGATATGGTAAGAACTTAAAACAGTTAAAACACATCATATTCCGTCAAATTGAACAAATACCATACTGTCGTTTTCAGGTCCAGCCAAATCTCTTGAGAAAAGGTACTACTAAAGGATTACCAAAATGAAGTAAAAACCCAGTCCCCTTTCACATGATGTTTGAAAGGCGTATGAGTGGGCAACGAGGGAAAGTATTATTGATTGACGACATTCGCAGTATCAAACGCATTATAGCAGAAACGAGTATGGCTTCCAGACCACAACGCTTTACCGTACGGACACAGTGAGCTCGAGTGTAAAAATATTCTAAGACGACAGTCCCGAAGAAGGATAATTACTTGGACACAGCAAAGAATGCTAATTTCCCGTGTTGTTGACAGAGTATTGCGATCGTGCCAGTCGATCGAACATGTTTTGAAAAAATGACCTAAGGATAGTAAACGATTATATATTCAAAACATTTAAGTTAGAACATGATTTGTCTACAATGAACCTGATGCCTAACTGGAATACGAAGTACAATTTATCCGTTGTGGTTTGATGTACCTATATACAGTATCTAGAAAGATTCAGCTATCATGAAATATACTGGATGGTCTCAGCACTGTCCTTACCTTTCGTGTGCTGTTCCACCAATCACACTATGGTACATTTGTGGCAGTACCTTAAAGAATGTAGTACATTTCATTTTCAAATGGAAGAACAAAAAGAAGACTTCAAAGAACAGGTATAGAAGACTTACAAGAGACATTTCACTGATATGCGAACAAGAGGTTGAAGTTTAGTAATACATTTAAGTGCAATGTTGTGCCTTGCGATCGCATCGATGCCATACCCTGCGACATCCTCGATGCAGCAAACCACTGCTGCTTCTCTACTACTTTTACTGCTACTCTTACCACCATGGAAAGTGATGATGTGGGTGTACCATCCGACGTGTGCGAAAACAATGTATATACTAATCGACTAGCAAACCTTGTATGCATTTACTCATACAGTAGTATAGCTCTTCTTCCATCCGTTACGATAAATTTAATAATTCACGGTATAGTCATTAACTAGTCGCGCATGCACGAATCTGCGAAGACGACTCAAATCTCAAGATCAATCAAATCAAGTCTGGTCATTCATCGATGGCTCGTCAACCAGTAAATATATCTGACAAAATTGGTAAACTGAAAGAGGCTCACGCGTATTTGCAATAACGTGGGTGGAACCTGATCAGGGAGACATAGGAGCTGGAAAACGTGAAGATGATAAAAGTAAACCAAAACCTAATAGAAGAGGTCTTGAGTAAAGAAATAAAGGATTGAGAATCGAGAAAGTAGACGGAGAAGTATATACAACAGAAACAGCAGAGACAGTAACAGTAAGAAAGAGGCTTTGTAGACTGTCGAGTGGACAGTTTCCTTTTCTTTCCGTAATCTCAGCGAGAGGGGTCAGTCCTTGCTGACATTAGAGAAATTTCAAAATCAAAACAGCACCTTAAAGGGTACCCAGATCTCCAGAAAAGAGAATTATCCATCTGCCAATTTCTGTATGTCTTTTGCTTGTTTGTGAGTGTCTTTTCTTTTGTTCTCAACAATTTCCATCTCCTTCTCTAGTGTAGTATAGTTGTGTGCCTATAAACACTTCCTACCCTTGCATGGGTGATAGCGAGTGGTTTTTTATGTGCATGTATGTATTTGTTTTTGTCTTCTTCCCAAACAACAATCCTTTCATTCACTAGTGTGTGCTTGTATAAAATGGTATAGTGTCCTTGCTTGCTTGTAATTAAGAAAATAGTTGCGATGGAATTTCATTTAAGGTCCGCGCCATATATTTATTCCATGTTAGAGTCTTGTAAGTGGTGTGTAGTTTGTGTACGGAATGTTTTCCTTCATGTCCGTTCATCTCTCAAAAAATAAAACGATGCGTTCATCAGTCTGACTACCGCGTACAGGACCGACTCAAACTCCTTCCCCATGTGGGAATAAAGCCGTCGCTGAAAAGATCAATATCCAAATACTGATACTGAGTAGAGCAGAAACGTTAGTGTTATTCCATATGCACTGGGAAAATGTTCGTAGCCTCCTGGACGAGCTGTCCATGAATACTTTCGCAGAAGAAACTTATATAGAGAAGGAGAAGGAAGAAGAAAAGGGCGTAATCCTTCTGATGAGTTCAATTTGCAGTGTAAATAAAATCATCCTTTCAGAGCTAACCAGTTCTCTAGAAAAAACTCAACATTTTGAGAGAAAAAATAATGTATGCATCTGTTTGTGTGCGTGTCTTTCCCAATACAAAAATATCCTTTTCCTTCTCAAAAATGTGTATGATAGGGTTAAGTTCTGTGACTATACAAACTTATTAATTTGTGTGATAATGTGTGTTTGGTTTGGTGTATGTATGCGCTTGTTTCTTTATGTTATTGTGAGATGCAATGGTACGAAAATAGACCCGACTTGAAGGGTATAATATTTCCAAATTATATTCAATCTCTGGTCTTTCATTGGTGTGAAAGATAAGTGCTCGTCATCTTCACAACTCGCACTGCTCGATGTGTTTTCCGTCTCAAGAACTAGATTGGGAATGCCAGAAACTTTGTTAGTTTGGCAGGTAATTGATTTTAATAACCGCGAAGCACGGGAATCATGTACCGCGATCAATCACTCACTCGCTCACTCATAACACGCACATTGGTACACAAGTCCTGGGTCACATACTCCCTCCCTAAGTGTAAATGTCTCCTGACATTTAGTAAATGTTTGCTTGCCGCGTAAAAACTACAATAACAATAACCATTCAGAACTATCCTTCAAGTCTTTTGGAGACAAAAACTTTTTTAAAAAACCTTTACCATAGCTATTAAATGATTACAAATACAGAGTTTACTCTCCCCGCAAACTACACATAAAACCATGAAATTGGGACTACATCTAATCATTTAAAATAATGTTTGAATTGTCATCTTCAAATATCTTGCTGTATTTAATTTACACTTCATTATTTCATTTACATGAAAATGGGGTCTTCTGCATCGCTCCAGCTGACTACTGCTAAAACCAGGCCTAAAATATATAGATGGATCTCAGCTATTCACATATAGTAAACCATTTGCAAATACATCCACTGGCCTAGCAGGTCGGGTGGTGTTTGGTCTCTGTTTGAAAGCCTCAGCGGCTGCTGACCTGCGTCTTTCTGTTGTGGCACCGGTGGGCTTGGATCAACCTTACAGAGTGGATGTCCGGGTCTCCATTTAATTTGGTCGGGCTTCGAACTGACCTATTGGCAGATACCTTTGGGGAATCGAAATGAGTACTCTCAAGTGAGTCGTGAGAGAGTGCAGTAAAATGACTCCGGGGTTCACTGAAACTACTGCCATATGTCTAGACCTACTGGCTTGAAAGTGTACGCTTTCAAGAGGCTGGATACTATGGGGATTGATAATAAATGGTGATCTACTACAGCGGCAGTTTGTATAGACGGAATTCAACATTATCCCTCTTAGACCAACTGAGTCGTCTTTGTGGTATAACATACCGGTCGGAGTCCGAATCAGAACTCGAAGATTCAAAAGGGGTAGCTTTTGGTACACCCAATTTCTTCCGAAACTCTTTTGTAGGGTCACCCAAACATAAAACAATGGGGCAAGAATCCGGTGGAATCATTCTTTGTAGCATTTTATGCGTGAATAATTAGAGTAATGTATGATTTCCAGTCTTGTTGTTGCTCATCCTCTAATGTCACTAGCATTTATAGAGTTTCATTGAAGCACTTGCAGGTACCATTCCTCTGAGTGGAACGGGGAGGTGTGAGACTTTTTATGTTATCTAAATTGCAAAACTTCTTTCTAACTTTACCTCGAAACTACGTCCCTGATCGCAATGAAACCTTGTCGGGAAATTAGTATCGAAAGTGCTCATAAAGGGCTTTAGCGGTAGTCTGAGCCGTCTGATTGCGGAAAAAGAACGGCCTGAGCATAACTGGTGAAATGATCAGTTTTCACAAAGATATTTTCAAACCCTCCCTTAGATCGCTCAAGAGACAAAATTCTCTGCAGACGAGCTCCATGGGACGGGTAGTGTCAATTGGGGTTAACTTGGTCATTTCCCTAACTGGAGTCTTTCCTCTACCATAACCAAGACCTCAGTTGCCGTTATCTCGGTTACCGTTCCCCCGATTTATTCGTTAGTTGTCTTGGCCCCTTTTGCTATAGTGGCATCGGTTGTTATCGTCGTCCTCAGATGTTTATCAAGGGCGTTGATTTAAGATTCTAAGCTCTCTACTATTTGTTGGACCCTTAAATCGAAATCTCTCTCCACCTTGCATGTCTCGTGGCCTCTTTCTACCATGGGCTGGTGGTGTACTTTCTGGGAGGGGTTTGGGCTAGCTTCCTTGGGCAAGTTGATCTGCTTGTCGACCATACTTATTTCTCGTAGTAACTATGTGTCTCCCCCTGCCCCGTATAAACCGTCTGATAGCCTGAATCATGATCGTTGGGAGATATTCAGGTATTAGACATTTTACCTCGAATCTCTCTCTATTCATACAATGTAACGTCACCTTCCTGCACTGAGTCAGCCCCCGAAATAAAGGCCCTCAGGTACTACGGCGGAAGTGGTTCGGTGGGGATAGCTTTGTCTGAGGGCAAAATGCCTTGGTAACCACCAAAATAGTGCTGAAGCACCTACTTCTGCTTGATGTCCACACTCGGAATACCAAACCGCATGAGGGAACCTCTCCCAGTTCCTGCAATTGGAGTGCTTTGCTACAAAGGGGTAGACGGGTATTTATCCGATTTGGCTGGGGTACAATGGGTTTAAGTGAGGCCCCCACGGGCATTATCACATACGCACTGGCATTCAATGCCTCTATCATTTTCTGATCTTGTACGTGTTACTTACTTGTCGCCGTCACGAAGAACCCGAAAAATCGCATGTATATCTAACCACTGCAAACAAATTGTACGACAGCATATGGTTGTATAACCAGCGTTCATGAAATATCAAATCAAACTATTAACCAACGCTAAACAAATAAAACCACGTCCTCCAAGTAGATATCAATATCACTACAAAATTGCTTTATTTATCAAATCATGCTGGTGATTCTAGATAGCTCCATAGAATCCGTCTGACACCCCCTGAAAATATCAAGCGCAAACTTATAATAAACACATAATGATGTATACATATATAACCCAAAACATAACTGTAAAGAGTACTCTCACCTAGCTCTCTGGCACTTTAACTCGGGCGTTGAAGCGCTGTAAAATTTTGTGAGTGGGTTTTAAAGCATAGTGGAATGTTAAATAAATAGGACCGAGAACTTTCTTGTCAAGTAATCACCTCACACAGTGAGCTATAAAACCATCTTATATATGGTGGTCAGATAATCAAATAATTCACACCAACCTGTATATTTCGCAATCAACTAAAGTGACATACTAAAAACTTTATCTTAATAAGGTTTTAAAAATTGATGGAAAAGAACACTTACAGCGTTTCGCAATTCAAGAGTCCTTCCTATTGAAACTATAACACTAACTTAACAAATAACACATTAATACAAAACACGCATTATTTATCATTATTTAAATTTAAATTATATATATATATATATATATATATATATATATATATATATATATATATATATATATATATATATATATATATATATATACACAGTTGAATGTCCGTCTGCTGTGAAGATAATTGCCTCTTCTTTCCGTGACGTAATCCTAATGTCAGAGTTCGGTTTATATTTCGCAAAAAAACACTACGAACACAGAAAATATGTACACAAGTTTCCTGTTCGGGTTCAGAAAACAGCACCTCATCACTTGGAAGCACGCGTTAGCGTCCACCAGAATGCTGTCAATTTCCAATGCGGACTCCTTTTCAGGATCACTTGGGAACGGCCCTTCGGTCTGGTTTACCTATCAAATACGATCTTCTCTCTATCAAACGTCCCACGATGGACGCTGTGTGAGCTCGTCTCATTTAGACTACATTTTAGGGTTGAAAAGATACAACTGGCTTGTCGATTGTAGAATTTATTGTGAGATGAAATGGTACGAAATTAACCAGACTATATTTTCCAAATTATTTTCAATCCATGGTCGTTCACCTGTGTGAAAGCCAAGTTCTCTTCATCTTCACATCTCGTACCGTTCAAGGTGTTGTCCGTCTCAAGAACTAGAGTAGGAATGCCAGAAGCTTATTGCTAGTTTTGGGGGTAATTGATTTTAATTCTCGTGAAGCTTGGGAATCATGCACCGTGATCACTCACTCGCTCACGACAAACACGCACATTGGTACACAACACGAGTCCTAGACCCACTCACAAAACAATTTCTACTGAAATGTGTGTTTTTATGGGTTTAGTGTGTTTGCATGTAACTATTATGAGAGTTTATTTTAGGTCTGCATGATACTATGATTTGGTCATGTAGATGATATGTATTTTGTCTGAGGGGATGTTCTCCTTTACCTTTGTACTATAGGCATATGAAGCGATGCATCTGTTATTGGATTTCAGTGCCGGATTTAACCCTGTGGAAGCCCTTAGTCGAAATATTGGGTCCCCTCGCAAATTATATCTTACCAATATTATTTTGATTCGTTGTCGCGGGGCCCCTAAAAGGCGTGGGGTCCATAGTTTGGTGCTTTCTCTGCCTATTTGGTTATCCGGCACTGTTGGGTATAAACAATCCCAAGATCAATGAAGAAACTATTAACAACAGTAGTTATACAACTCAGGAAAAAGAAGAGAACCTAACAAACCATTCGAAACAACTAAAGAAACAGAATCAAATAGGTCAGAAAAAGCAAACAAAACCCGCTACAAGGAAAGAAAAATAATGAATAAAGGATGAAAACTAGTTCAAGAATGAAGAACTCTGCAGTAAAAGAAACTGGAAATTCTCCTTCCATTGCAGCCAAGAACCAGAGCCATCAAAACCAACAAAACCCCACAAGAAATCATAAATAGAAGACGAAAAAGCAGAAAAGCTAATCAAACAATCAGAACCACACAATTAGAACCACTCATCAAATGGTAAAGACTATCTGGAGAAGCAAAAAAAAACCAAAACATTTTCACAGGCCCCGAAGGTTAAGGTAAAAAACCAATTAAAGGCGTACAAAATATTAAACGGACCAAAACAAAGGATGCAAACAATGCTATTATGGTAATAAAAAGGTCTCGCAAAGAAAATCCAGATAAATAAAAAATCAGGAAAACAAGAAAAGCAAAAAAAACAAAACAAGAAAACAACCAACAAATAAAACTCAAGAAACAAGGCGTAATATCACAGAAGCGAATTATCGCTACAAGTACACAGCAAGAACAGGAAATTTATCCATCTGAGCAATAAGAGCTTAGCAAATGAACTATCCAAACATCATATCGGAGTACAAAAGGATCAGGACAAAACAAGTATACCTGATAATATGGTGCAGTACTGTACATCAACTGACCAAATACCTTGATATCACCAAATTAGGAGGGATAAAAGTAAGTATTACAAAGAATAACTCTCTGAAATGGGAAAATATATCAACCGCCCCAAAAAGAACTACCAGCCAACAAAAGATAAAGAAGAAAATGACAGATAACACATCGTATCAAAATCTATGCTAAAATTACAAGGACGACACAAATACAAAAGTACAGAGAAATTAGGCGAAGAATTGACCAACTACAGGAACAATATTAAAGCGCCATTTGTATAAAGAAATGGACAATGTTTTGAAACTTCCGCGGTCCTGCTAGAATTGTATGCACCACCGTCGCTGATGGTAAACTAGGACCGTACGGTAAATCATATATGTTAGAAAAATACGAAACCAAACAGTTTCTGCAACAACTGCAAATATATGGGCATTTTACAATCAAATGTTGAAGTAGAAATAGGTGCAACCAATGCGGATAATGCCACACAGGAAAATACACCAACCGAATATCTGTATGTGCTAACTGCAAAAGAAACCCCATTCCAAAATCAACAGTGCATATTCTCAACCAGAGAAAAAGAGATAATCAACCTAATGAACAAAAATAAAATAGATTACAAACGGGGAAAATATATATTTGATCAGACCAACATATGGAAATCAAGAATAAGCAAAGAAGATGACCAAAAGGAAACTAATAACAAGTCTGAGGATGAGAGCTAAGAAACAACAAATTACAACGAAGCTGAAAACCTTAGAAACCGAAACCCCAATCCCAAAGGGAAAGAAACGTACAAGAACGAAATAAAAAGGAACAATCTAAAATTCAAGTGGACTACAAAAGTAACAGTAATAAAGAAATAAAGCAATGCCAACAAAGAGGACAAATCAAAAAGCAATGCAACCTCGATTCACAGGAATGCTTTAGAAGAACACTTAAATTGGAAAAGCCATTTAAAAGACCTAATAAGAAGATATAATGAAGACCTAAATTTACTTAGGAATACAAGAAGAACAACCTGAGGTGCTGACCAAAACACACTACTCAAAAGCTTTAATTTAGATTAATATTAGAATATGGGTCTCAGGTCTACAACTCGACGAGCCCATCACTACTAAAAAAAATCTAGACAGTATCCAATACCAAGCCGTCAGAGTATGTAATAACCCTTATAAAATACATTGCAACTAAGAAGGGTCGAACAATTACTAAGATATGCAGAAAGGACTTTGATCCATGAAATCAACTATCCTGGATAGAAGGATCTTCAAAAATGTAATAAAGTCTTTAGCTAAAAGCTGGTTCCCTTCCCAAAGGGAGAAAGACACATTCAAGACATGCACAGAGAACTACAACTAACCAACTTGCAAGCAGATACAATAATATATTTCGATCCGATAACATGGAGAAATCAAACCCCTAATATCAATTTACAAGCTCTAAGCATAAGAAAAACCACGACAATGCAAGAGCAATTCTATCTGACATTAAAAGCACAATAAAACAAAAATACCAAAACTATAATAATATCTACACAAATAGATACAAAATTATCTAACTAAATCGAACGTCTGCTGCAGTGGTCATCCTTAACGTTAATATTGAGTTTGGAGAAGCAGACTACCTGACGGAAGCTCTATATACACAGCCGAATTCTGGGCGATAACTAAAGCCCCTTTAATGGATGAAAATCTTAACCTATATAATAACCAATGACCACATTATACTCACAGACATTCTAAGTGTCCTAAACTATGTAGAAACTAATAATTCAAAAAGCTGGAACAACTTTCTTCAGGTAACGTAACTTCTACTCCGAAAAATAATGGATAAAGCACACGTACTAGAATTCATGTGGGTACCCTCGTACATTACCTATAAGGAAATGATAGAACCGACTAAAGAGCCAAACAATATCCGATAAACGACACACTAACTGAAGTAAAATATAGTATTCATGAATTATATAGTCAACTTAAAAACAAGATTAACCAATGATGGCAAAAGGAATGGGAAACCGTTAGGAGAAAAAGAACACTGAAATTCAAAAGCAATCAATACGCAAAACATAACCTCGATTTTGGATAACATTAGAGATCAAAAGATAATAAATAGAATCAAAACGGGAAACCTCTACTGGCCAGATATAGATATATTAATAACATGAATATAGGAAACACTAAATGCACTCATTGCCCTCAAATAGAAGATCGTATGCATCTTTTTTAATATATGTGCACGTTACTATAAATAAAGAAATACCCTACAATAAAAAATGTAACTTATTAAGTCTCCTCGGATATACTCAGGCATCATCAAGCAATGATAACTTATTAACTACATGCCCAAATATAATCATATTCTTAAAATCTATAGGAAAATATCACACTATAGAATCCCGTTTCATAATAGTTCATGCAGTTCTTTTATTAAGACAAGTAAATGCAACACAGGGGCCTTGTAACGGGGAGTGCGTATGTCAGATGGATCAAGAAATATAGGAAAAGCCGGACATCAGCCCTCTAGGATGTGTAGTAATGCCAGTGAGCATAGGTCGGACCCTATACCGCTTGAGGAAGATGGAACTAGAAACCCACCTCCGCGTCATGATACGTAGGCAGACAATTGACCTAGCAATGTCAATCGTAGCAGAACTAACCTACACACTTTTAGGATAAATATAGCTACAAACAGAAGAATTACTTAAACATGTTAACTACTTGCCAAATTATAGTCGTGTTCTTAAAATCTATAGGACAATATCACAATATATAATCCCGTTCCATAATAGTTCATGCAGTTCTTTTATCAAGACAATTTATTGCAACGCATAAGCCATGTAAGGTGGGGGGGGGGGGCGGGCAGGCCAAATGGATCAAGAGATACATCAAAAGCCGGATTCCAGCCACCTATGATGTAGAGTAATGCCAGTCCGAATACATTTATAGTATCAATAATTTAATTGCTTGTCTGTTAGTTTAATTTGTTATTATTTTTTCATCACAGGCTATTGTAATGTGACATTGTTTATCGGACATGACCATGTCCAAACTTTTGTTCATTTCTGCTTGACCAGACTGACTTGTTTTAAATTTCATTTTATGTAAACAACTTATACTTAGCTAAATTATTCTCTATGTGCATGTGCTTAATATGAGGATCATTATTAATAGAATTAAATATGTGTATTTGTGTCAGGGTTTGGGACTTTTCTAAGTGAATTTTACAAGTTAAGGTTTTAATTTTGTGAACATCAGGATCATTTTAAACGGTTATGTTACTTTAGATAATGAGTCGTTTAAGAAAATGCTAATTGTGACCTTAGGTCCAGTAGAGAACTATATACTCTTGGAATTGTGAGGACTTGGTCATTCATGCTTTAACATCCAGCACTTTCAAATTCTGTATTAAATGTTTTGATCAATAGTTTTGGGCTATAATCTTTCTTGTTCAAATCCTTGAATTTAGGTGATTATTTTCTCTAGAAATATAAAAGTGCTTTAATAAAATTCTTGGATAGAAACATTCACTGGAATGTATAGTGTATTCAAACCTAGAACTCTATTTCTGTGATTCAACAAAAGACTGTTGGCACATCATTTTAATGGCTACCACAGACACGTCATCAACATTAGTTTTGGGATTTTTTTTACTGAATTTTATTCAGAACTTTAAATTACTAGGACTCGTGACTATAATTCTTAGATTATTTTGGATTTTAATTCTCAATAACTGTATTTCCGTTTTCTCAGTTTCACTTTGTCTTCAAGGGAAATAAACTATTTGTTAAATTTTACAAAGATTGTTGTCTTTCACTCTTTTATGTTACTTATTTTAAGAGCATAGACTCGTAACATATATGGCGGACCCTATACTGACTGAGAAAGATGGATTTGGCACCACCACCCCGCACGTCATGCTACGGTGACAAACAATCGACCTAGCATAGACTCGTAACACATACGGCGGACCCTATACCGACTGAGAAAGATGGAGCTGGCCTCGCACGTCATGCTACTGTGACAAACAATTGACCTAGCAATGCTAATGGTAACAGGACCCACCTAAACCATGGGAAATATAGCTACACGTATACATTTATAACCTCACTTAATAATTCCTTTTCATTTCTGTCTATACTATAATTATGGAAGGGACTAGTCATAGAGACCAACAATCGTAATATTATTTGGTCCCAACATTAGAAATTATACGTTGGATAAAGCCCATAGCCATCATGTCCTGCTCCACAATAAAACATGTAGGGAAAAAGTTTAAAAGCTTAAAATTTCTAGTTAATGGTAGGTCCCGATAAATATATAAGACGTCTAAAAGCCCAAAATGATCATGTCCCAATGCACAAGGGGGAACCAAAATTGTTATGCTAGGTCACATAAAACATAAATACACTACACTAAATCATCATCATCAGTCTCTTGACCTAGTGTGGTCTTTGAGGCACTGTGCTGCTGAACATCTGACCAGTTCCCTCCACTTGTCTCAATGATGTATCAATGCCTGAGTAATCCGCAAAAATTTTCCAGTTCATTTCTGTAATGCTGTCATTCCACTTTTGCTCCGTCTACCTCTCCTTCTGCCCAGCAGTACTTGTTGGCTCTAGTGACACTAAATATTGCACAACGACTAAAAGCAATTATGCCTCAAAGACTAGTCTCTTCTTAATCAGGAAAGGCACATAAATTTATCATTCCAAACTGCAAAACTAGTATTTAGATCTGGATCTCTTGATGTTTGGAAGTGCGTTCCGTGGTGCTGAGACCACTCTACCTGTCGTCGCCCCCTCCCCTACCTCGACCGGACATCATAATTGATTAATAGGCTTTGCATACATAAAAGCGAGCGGTAGTGGCTTAATACCAATTCCCCCGACCAATTAATATAGCCACTCGATGGGCATAAACAGGTCCAAAGGACAAAAGCGAGCTAAATCCAACACAGTATTCGCAATGTGTTTACTTTCGTTGACTCGTCAACACAGACTAAAATTACTTCAGGGAATAATTTACAAGACGCATGCAATTGGATGGTTGATGTAGATTTCCCTCTACAAATATAGATTAGACGATTAGAGTTGCCCAGCAACCCTATACTATATGACAAGGCAAGATACAGACCTATAAATAACCATAGATATCATCACAGAAGTAATGGATGGAGAAAGATGAAGATGAAAGAGTTATCGGTATTTGGACTACGTAATAATAATAATAATAATAATAATAATAATAATAATAATAATAATAATAATATTGAGTACTTTGTATAGCGCCTAATCTTTAGAAGCTTTAAGCGCTTTACAACATCTATAAATTGATATGACTACAGAAAAACAAAAAAACAAAAACCATGAAATTGGAAAACATAAGAAATGCTGAAAATATTTAAGGTACGAAACATTATTAGGTCTTTCAGTTTGTTCTTGCAGTCGAAAATGGTGAGTTTTAAGAGCACTCTTGAAAGGGATTGCTGTGTCGTTGTGTCTAATTTCAATGGGCAATTCGTTCCACATTGCTGGGCCCTGGTATGCAAAAGAACGTTGTCCATATGACTTCGTTTTCATAGTGAGAACAATGAGTATAAGATTGTCAGAAGAGGAGCGTAAGTATCTTGTTGGTACATACACATGGGTGATGCCGGATAGGTATGTTGGACTGGAGTCCATCAGCGAAACGTATCACAGAGAACAGAGTTTGTGTTTGATTCCCTATCGAATGGATAGCCAGTGTAGGGTATAGAGCAGTAGCGAGGTGTGCTCTGATCGTGATACTCTAAAACTATGTTTTGAGCTTTTTGAAGTTTCTGGAGTAAATATTGAGACAAACCAGACACAACTGAGTTACAATAGTTCAGTTTTGAATGTGCTTATGAAAACACGAGTGTTTTAGTGCATCAGCTGAAAGATATTTGCGAATGAAGCTGATGCTTC
Source organism: Unio delphinus (assembly GCA_029339505.1). Taxonomy (NCBI): domain Eukaryota; kingdom Metazoa; phylum Mollusca; class Bivalvia; order Unionida; family Unionidae; genus Unio; species Unio delphinus. Next base: position 4,458,445 of record JAQISU010000138.1, on the reverse strand, counting down.
TCAGCTCAATTTATGCAGTCTTGCATATGTTCATGACATGTTGGTGTAATGTTAGAGTACTGTCTATAGTAACACCTAGGTTTCGTACTGACCGTGTGAATTTAATGTGGTGTTGCTGATATTTATTGTTTGAGGTAAAGGATGTGAATGAGGAAGTCGTTGTATTGTGATCAGAATGGCCTCAGTTTTATCGTCATTCATCTGCAGCTTGTTAAATGTCATCCATGATTTCACATCAGAAATGCACCTCTCTACTCCTTAGATGGTAGCATCAACTTCAGTTGGATGGCTAGACATGTATATTTGGGTGTCATCAGCATACAATTGGTGAGACACTGGGTGATGATCTATGACACTTGAGATCGGCTAAGTGGATATACTGACTGGGGAGGGATTGGACAGTAGTGGTGAGGTATTTTGTATACGAAAGATAGTGACCTGTATAGAATGGTGTTAGCCTCTCTTAAGCATTATGAGAAGTGGATCATCTGCCTTGAACAATGCCCAGAACCTCGTGTGGTAAGTCATGGAGGAAAAGGTAGAGAAGATCAAGGCTACCTCAGCGTAGAAAACAAAAGAAACGGAGCAGAATGAAATGGACTTTTAAAGATCGTATGACAATTGGATTAATGTACATTGTATGTTTATGAAGTTGGAACTTTCGTACTGGATCTCTGAGAATGGCTTGTTTGTTTGTTTGTTTGTTTAATTAGGATCTTTAACGTAGCTTTAATAATTTTTCAGTCATATTGCTACGATGTCTGCATTGAGGCAGTTTATAGTTTTTTGGAGATCTCTAATGGTGCTTGAAAACCAGAATCAAAGCAGTACAAAAACTACACCCAATTCCATGATGGATGGACATGGGGATTTAAGCTTTTTGGATTCAAGTTCAAAGGATATGAATATTAATTCTTCCCTTCCCGTAAAGGTGATTTACAATCAGATTCAGTGTCAATAATGTCACTATACGTCATGCAGCATATTAAATGTCACAATAAATATGCAGCCACTGAAATTCATGCTCGCAGATTCTGAAACAAACGCGGATAAAGATGTATGTGGTGGCACACTTTACCAACTTTATAGCCAAATATAATCTCATATTTAAGGCAGCATATTTTTTTTTCAGATTAGTCAAAATAATGTTTCCTTCATCGGAAATCGCACAAAAGGTTCTGATACAAAAATTACTCAATATGTGATCCCTCGTTTGGAGACTACTCCGGTGACCTAGTGGTGAGAGAGTCCGCCTTGGATGCGGTATGTCATTGGCTCAATCATACCATAGACTTACAAACATGGTACTAACAGCTAGCTTGCTTGGCGCTCAGCAGTAACTGGTCAGCCTGGTGTCAGGATAATGTGACTGAGTGTGGCATGATGCCCCAGTGCTAGACATCAGTATAAACTGCCACGCTTCAGAAATCGTTGCGATAGAACTAAATTTGTTTGGTTGAAGTTAGGTTAAAAATCCAAATATCGCACAAAACACACACACACACACAAACAAACACACACACGTTTGAAAGTTCATTTGGATAAAGAAAAGAAAATATGTGTACCACAATGAAAAATTGGCCATTTACAGTGAAAATCATCTATTGAAATCTAAACTCCTTACCTAATGTTTCAAACCTCCAGATTTGTATTAAGCCGACTTCTCTGTTACATGTATGGCACTGACAGATATCAGATTTGTCTCTTAACAGATCAAGTATGGGACTTTGTGAAAAGTCAGGAAACATAAAAGAAGTAAGAAGGGTCCCCTCATCATCCTGCCGGTCGCTACGAAGCCGTCATTGAGGGATTAATCCTTGACCCCCTACTCAATAAAGGAGAGAGAGAAAACAACAGAGCTAGCTGCACCTACCGGATAGAGGCGCACAAGGTCATTCACCAGTGACCTTGTACTAGTTATCCACCAGTTAATTGGCGTAGGGTAGAGGTCAATTGGTTTTAATTATCGGTTTGGGGAAAGGAATAAGATAGGAACGAGAGTGGGAGGGTGTCTATGTTCCTATGTAATTCCCATGGGCATAACGAGATGTGTTGTAGGATAGGTTCAATGTTCTATGTTCCCGTTCAGACCAAATGAAATATGATAACCCTCCTCCTTAAAGAAAGGTACCACTTGCCTTCAAGACGATTGAGAAAGTTCCAACATACCCATTGAGGGGATTATGAGAAAAGAGAAACCCCATTTGGAGGTAATGTATTTCCCATCATGGGAGACTCAAATGAATTCCTAACCTCTAACGACGGTTCACCCCCTTCCACTGGGTCAGGTGTTGGAGGAGGAGGACGTTTCGATGTTTGATATGTGATGAATGAAATTTACCATCACCCCATCCATTCATGTGTCCTACATTTTCTGGCGCTGATTTTGGAGAGGTTTTAAGGCTTCGTCTCTTCTGCAATGGTCTGGAGCTAACATGTTTCTCGCAGGACCTTGGCATTACTTAGTATCAGAAGTGTAATATATCGCTACTTGTACGGTCGCACCACTGGCCTCTGCCTCCAGCTATCTAGTTTATTTTCTGGTTTGACCTCTTAAGTAGAGGCCCCGAGTGGTCTAAAGAGCTTTCCGTTATGGATCACTGCCATCTCACCTGTCTGCGTGGGTTCGAGTCTCAGATTCAGCCAATGTGGGTATGTGAGAAAGCTTGTCAGTAGCTTCTCGTGGGTCATTTCTTCTTTCTGTGGATTTTCCAGGGTTCTTCCTTCACCATTAATACTGGCCGCCATGTATAGCATATCGTGTTCTGAACATTGACCTTAAACCCTACAACAACAACAACAACAACAACAACAACAACCTCTTAAGCAACCACTCCCTTTAGGAGTCAGGTGCGTCCCACTGGGGTATCGATAAAACGTTGGAGGCCTTGGAGTTTATGGTCCATACACATTTGCATTCTGATCTCTTTTGAGATGTCTCCTGAAGTAATGTGAAGGAAGCATAAATCTCTTCAGCTGTCTTTTATCCTCAGCGAAAGCATTGTGTCGTGTGCTCTCTATCTTAATTGCTTTCTTGGCGAAGTTTCTTCTCCTTAGCGAGGATGCCGGATTGCACCAATCTAAAATCTTGACCACATTAAGGGCATTTTAAGGGTTGCAATACTTGAAGCGGTGAAGCTCTTTAAGAATCTCATCACATCAATGTATCATATGATTTGAGATACCGACAACACAGGTCCTCGGCAACGACAGACGCTTTTCAAACTCGGCCAAAAACAACACCCATGCTGACCGCCCTATGTGACCTTCTCAAGTTATTCAATAGACCATCCTTCTCGTTGGTCATAAGGCAAAGAGTAATCGGATAGACAAAGTGAAAAAGTGGTCAGACTCCTCCATCATCATATTTTCAGGGGATTGGTCTGGCATTTTGAAAAATGTGTCCATTCAACTTCAAATAAGGGATACTGGCTTCGTTTCCCGATACATTCGCCCCTATCATGGACCCCCGTCTTCTTTCACCAGCCCAGAATGGATCGATTGAGGTACACCTTTCCGCGGACGGACACAGTTAAGTTGGACCAACAAATGAGCACATCATCAACAATAAACACCATATCCTAAACAAGTGAGAGTACATACATTAGTAATGTAACAAAAATATGAAAAATGAATCTATAACAATGAAATATCTACAACATTAAATCAATAAACAGTTACAAGTTACCAAGCAGTAACAACATATTACAGGACTACAAATACGTAACTTCCGCTACGACCATTGGCATATAACTTAAACAGGCAACGCTGTATTAAAACTGATATATAATGTTGGTATAGTATCAAACAAGAGACTCGTGACAGCATCCAGCAAATAACACCATTATACCATACCTTTGCAACTAGACATTACATTCAACTGACCTCATATAAAACTTAAAATAGCATTTCTATTACCATTTGACCTTAAACCATTACTGGTGAACCTTATATTAAGTTGTGTTGGATTCGTATCATGACTCGGCAACTATATAAGAGTCCCGCTGACCTTGTGAATATAGTTTGACCCCCAAAATTATGACATGAACGCATCATTGCAAAGTTGAAATCATATAATGGTTGGAAAACTCTCCACTGGCCTAAATTGCAGGGACGTCATGCTCCTCCCCTCCCCGAATTCACATGTGCTGTAAAATTGCCGTAGCCTATATACGAAAATTAACTATCAAGTCAAATTTTGCCACCCACCGACCCCGAAAAGACTGAAAGGACGTCACTGATAAATTGACATAATATCATGGCTTAGCAACCCATATAAGGTTGAGTTTACCTTAGATAGCACTTCAAGAAGCATCAGTAGTATCATTTGACCCCAAATCATGGCTGGCGAACCCTAACTTAAAATTTAGTTGAAATGTAAGACAGCTATGGCGTTCTATATGACCCTGTCCTTAACAGATTGTTCACACCATTTTCAATTGCTTATGTACGTATGGTTTATCTGAATGCAGAAGCTGACTGGACTAGACTTCACAGTTTTGTTTATTATTTTTAGATACGTAGTGTTCTTGTTCCAACGCGGCTCTTGGGAGCCATTAAAGTGAGATGTTTTAAGTGAAGTCGTCTTACACTGAGGTATATACCATCAAGGCTGTGTTATAAAAGTCAACCAACTACAAATGTATAATGAAGCGAATACATGCTGTGATTGGCTCTCAAAAGCGAGGAATGAAGAAAGAATAAAATTAAGTAGCAATAATAAAATAAACTCCAGCCAGTTTAATAGCATCCGTGAATGGAATAAATTAATGTTGATACTATGGAATAAATTAATGATGACTCTATGGAATAAATTACTGATAGCCTTGAAGCCACCTGAAAAAGTTTCTGATAGTGTACTCTCATTCTGTGATTTCCCTGTTGTAATCAGTTGTGTAGTTTGCTAGCTAATATTGTTTGGAAATTATTTTGGAGTTGGCACTCACCAGTTCACACTGGGCTGGAACAAGAGTGCAAAGCCGGTAAACATAGTGTACAGTTTCCATCCAAAGACCCTAAGGCAACTCGTCAGTTAGGGGTACCTGTGCATTTGCTATCGAAATAAACCCCTAAAGCAGTGTCATCAGTCTTGGGATATTTCCTTCCTTACTAGGATCAACAAATTATAGGTCCATGAGATCTTCGAAAACGAAATGCTCTGTCGCGTCAGATTATTCGGAAGAAAAACAACAAACCATCACTAAAACCTCAGAAAGAAGGCGCTTTGGTCGTGACTCTTGATGAGCATACTGGTCGTTGTGATGAAGACGATGCCATTTCTGTCTTTAACAATATCAAAGAATCATATTAGAAACGCGTGTCCGCAGGATAGTTTACCCCCTACTCCATTAAATTTTGTAATCTCTATACCCCAAACTCCAAGACCCACAAGGTTTTCGCGTAAACAAAAGATCAGCGAGGCTGAAACTTTCATAAGGGCAAAGACCGAACAGTGGCACACTCTGTACAAAAAGTATTGTCGTGCTGCCAATGGGGGCATGCATATGACTGTCATCGGAATTGTATGTATATCTCGGGATTCTATGCATGTGTGTGTCTGTGCATGCCGATGGGATTCTATGTATGTCTATGGGCATCAGTATGGCCGGCATCGGGATTCTGTGAGCGCTCCTTGCTGTCCCTGTGTTACGAGTTCATGCTCTTAAAATAGGTTACAGAAAAGAATGAAGACATCAGGTTTCGTAAAATTTTACAAATAATTTATTTCCCAAGGCTACAAAGCAATGAAAAAAAGATAAAAGAACCTGTAGTATTGCGACGTAAATATAAATTGTAATCAAAGAATTAGAAAGCATAATTCCAATCAATGAAAAGTTCTATGTGAATCACAGTTCAAATCCCGATTTCAATCCAAAATGGAAGACGATGACGTATGCAATAGTCAGCGTTGTACTGATGTGTCAACAGTCTCCTGCTGAATCACAGAAAAGATTATTCCAGTTTTTGAACTCCATATAAATTCCGGTGAATGTCTTTGTCCAAGATTTTTCAGAGCACTTTGGTATTTCCAGAAAAAACAATCACTTGAAATTCAATAATTTGAAGAAAATAAAAATTCAGCCCCAAACTGGACACAACATACAACAAATTGACTTAAGTGTTAAGGCACTAATGAAATAATTCTTATCATAACATGAGTTATAAAGACTTAACTAAAACGCAAATCAGATTCCCTGATGGGGGTCAAGAGTTCATCGCTCTATAATATAAAAAAATAGTAGTTTGTCTACGAATTAACACGTGCCTCATATCACGTAGTCCAGGTATGACGTTGACATCTGAATGATTCTTACTCCGAGACAGAGAAAAACAATTTAAAACGAGTTGTTTACCAAACCTGTCACTGATTTTGGCAACTTAAGCAACACGATATATTGTTTCAATTTTGTGAAAATAATCATAATCATAGCCTGTTTGTGAAAATAACTCTAGCCTGTCTGTGGAAACATCCATAGCCTGTCTGTGAAACTATCCGTTTCCTGTCTGAAAATTTTCGAAGCCTGTCTGTGAAAATAATTCTAGGCTGAATGTGAAACTACCCTAAGTCTGTCTGTGAAAATGTCCCTATCCTATTTGTGAAAACAACACTAGCCAGTCTCTGAAAATGTCCCAAGCCAGTCTATGAAATGGTTCATAACCTGTCTACGAAAATGTCCCAAGCCTGTCTGTGGAAATAACACTAGATTGTCTGTGGAAATAACACTAGCCTGTCTGTGAAAAACATACATTGCTTGTCGGTGAAAATAACCATAGCCTTCTGTAAAAATAACACTAATCTGTCTGTGAAAATATACCTAGATTGTCATGGAAACATCTCAGCCTGTCTGTGAAAGTAGCCTCAATAAAATTATCGGTAACTTGTCTGTGAAAATATATCTAGCATATATTTGAAAGTATCCCTAGTGTATCTGTGAAACTATCTTTAGCCTGTCTGTAAAAATATCCCTAGCATATTTGAGCTCATGTTCTTTACAAACAGTATAACACAACTGGTAAAATATTTGTGCAGAATTTGAGAAAAGGTCCATTTAATTGGCTGGACATTTCACAGAAGAAAAAAAATGTTCGATTTGTTCTAAAAGAATTGTTTCAAACGTTTTTAAGAAATGTCTTTTGCCAACATCAATACTGGTTATAAAATGCTTTTTCTTTCACACATGGTTACAGAAAGTGAGAGAGTTTACGCATCCTAACAACATGAGGTGTCCCTCCTAACGGTGTAGATATAAATCACTGGGGAAGGTTGAATAAGAGGTAGTAGTAGTTGTAGGCTTTAACGCCATTTTTCAGCACACGATAGGCTATAACTGGCGGCCAGTATTAATGGTGGAGGAAGAATCCAAAAAAAAACCCAGAAAGAACAACCGACCCACGAGAAGTTACTGGCAAGCTTTACCACATAATCACATTGGCCGAATCCGAGATCCGAACCCAAGCAGACAGATGTGAGATGGCAGTGACCCGTAAAGGAGAGAGCTTTAGACCACTTGGGGCACCTTGAACAAGAGGTACAGAATCGACTGCAAGAAAGGCGAGCCATGAGTTCTGGCGATCGAACGATTGAAAAAATTGATATATCAAATTACATTTTAGACATAGAAATACATATACAATTACAATACTCCTCCACGCGTACCAATTTCATATAATTCTAGAATTTATATCGTATAGAATATATAATGTAAGTAATTGAATATTAAATAAATGAACGATAGCCAGAAGTGTGTACAAATTCAATCAATTTGTAGAAAAGTATTTTATTGAATTGGCCCTAAAATACCAAAATAATATCATTCTTTAGTACTTACAGAATATTTTAATTTTAAATTAATTAATACTGAGCATGAAGCTGGTAATGAAGTCGTCTTTTACAATACTGAATAGTATAATTACAAGTAAATAGAAATTCCTAATACAATTCAACTTTCCAATACATTATAATAAAGAATAGTAAAAAGAAATACTAACATATTACAAAAATGTTTCATATGTGTCGATCTTATATTGAACTCTTGCCCAAAACACATCAATATAACATTTTAAACTTTCAAAATACCTATATCCTAGAGAAAATGTTACAAATACAGACAAAGTTGCTTGCCTGCAAGCAAGACTAGCCTCGAGTTCTAGCGAACTAATTAATTTACGCATAGTCGCAACTCACTTACATGCGATTTGGGTGAATAACAAAAAGGAACATTCATTCTTCTGATTGTACACTTTCTCAGCTTCCACCAGAACTCAAGGTCTTTAGACCTTTTTCTACTCTGTTATCTGGGTTTGTTCACTTCATTATATAAAATCTACCGCAAAAGCTTTTTCCATGCAAAAGTGGATACTGTTTGTATGTTAGTCCCGGTTAGAATATTAAACGTGATGGCGCACAGTTTGGATGTTCGCCCCAGTTAGGATTCTAAATGCAGGTGTGCAGTGTTTGTATGTAAGTCACAGTTAGGATAGTAATTGTGAGTGTGCACTGTTTGTCCGTTAGTTTTAGTTGGGACTATAATTGCATGTGTGTACTGTTTGTATGTTAGTCCCAGTTGGGACCATAATCTCAAGGTGCGTATTCTATGTATGTAAGTCTCAGGATAATAATTGCAAGTGTTTCTTTGTTATGGCATTAATGTCAAAAAGTGTATAATGTTCCAAATATATATTGTATGGACAATGATTAATTGCTTCCTTTGAATATGGCTATATCATAAAATACATGAACCGGACACCATCTCTCTAAAACACAGTGTAAATAATAATGTAACTTTAGGCAAGTCAACATTTCCATGTATAATCTTACTAGGTAACTCTGTACCTGTATCTTCACATCAGCTGAAAATTCAAATTTTGATTTAATCAATTATCCAAGAAAGTTAACACATCCTTGTATCATATTGCCGGTCCTCTCCTCTCGAATTTCCACCGTCAACTCAGTTCCAGAAAAAATCAACTTAACAAGGAGTTTCATATCAGTTGACAGATCGAATTCTGTCAGTTCCGCATAAACATGTCCGAGACATATGCATCCTTCTTCATCCACAAACTGAGGATTGGTTTTGGTAGAGGCATATACAGGAAGAATAACTTGTCTGACTCCTTCCCCCGGTGGATAATATTCTTGGGACCTCGGATTGTTCCCAATCTCGACTACGTCTCCGCGTGTGATGTGCTTGTTAAATAAGTTGTCTACATACTCAACCCCATCAACTACGATTTTTTTCCGTGCTGGATGAACTCCTTCTTTAAAGAGCATCATTCTTTCAATGCCATACACGTTTTGATATTACGTCTGGGCTATGGCCAAACATTACAGCTCCTTTTACTACTGCCTCTAATGGCTCTGGAGGAATTATTAACATGTCACCAAACTGTGTACGCATCTTTTTCTGTAAGGAAGGCGATTCGGAAAATCCACCCACCATCAGAATGTACGAAACCTGGGGTAACTTTCGAAGAAGAGTTTGAACCTCATCCTGGATGTTTTTAATAGCTCCATCAAAAAATGTCTGAAACAATTTTGAGGATATGTTTAAACTCCCAAAGATGAGTGAAAATTGGCCTATTTTTGGATGCTGTATTATTAATTCATCTATCGATTGGTCTATCTGTTCTTCAAACAATTCGACTAGCTCGGCAGGAATTCGGAGCGAAATGTCTCGTTGATTTGAGCCGTCAAAATATCTTTTTTTTCTATCAAAGGTTTGAAGTAGGCCTAAATAGTCATCCAACTGCTGATCCTTGTATTTCTCAATTATATTTGCACCATAAATGCTTTTGAAGAACGTTAAGAACTCATTGTCGACCATTGTTCCACCATAAGGTCCACCGCATGCCTGATGCACTTCCCCATAGCTTCCATCACCCAAGATCTGGTGACATGTGATGTCTGCTGTTCCGCCTTGAATGAAAAAACACATTCCTTTCATATGCAATATTCGTCTTTCTTTATGAAGGACATATTCGATGAAGATGACTAAGAACAACATGGAGTTGTTTTAATCCGTGTAAGGGGAATTTTTTGATTCGTGAATCGTTTATTTTGAATATATAAGCTAGAAAATTGTTGATCTAGAATTCGACTACCTTCTTAATAAGACCTTTTTATTAAGGTGCAATCAGTGGTCGTAGTGCAGACATAATGTCCTAAAGTATTGCCAATACGTTAGTTATAGGTTACTTGTTTTATGCTGAATCAATACCATCTGCATTCTTTGCAATAATTATTGTTTGTGAAAACAATATATTGAAATTAATGTGTTGAATTTTGCGCTTACAATTAAGGTGTAGCAACTGTAACATACTTATATTAGTAGCAATATCAGTGAAAACGTTTTGCCAAAAACTTAAACATGTCCGGGGTATACGGAAAGCACGATAAAATTCACGCACGCACACACACACACTTATAACACACACACACACACACACACACACACACACACACACACACACACAGTGCCTCCCACCCTCCGCAGAAAGAAACAGTTATTTACATCCAATATCAAGCACAATGTATGTAGTGCTTCTGATAAGTTCTTTGAGTGCATCCCTATTCATACAGTATATTGTTGCTGCTTCCGGCTCAAGTGCCAAGGTCAAAAGGGCATTAGAGATACCAGCCTGAAGAAAACTAGACGTGAGACTGTGCTGGATAGATATATATAATAGCATCTAACAGTCATATTAGTAATTCAATATTTGGATATATAATAGCCTGTACCAATCATAGTACTATATATCTTTCTGGATCTATATTAGATTGTAGCAGTCGCAGTAATATTCATCTTTCTGAATATATAGCAGTTTGTAGCAGTCACAGTCATATTCATCTTCCTGGATATATAGCAGCTTGTAGCAATCATAGTAACATACATTTATCTGGATCTATATCAGCTTGTAGCAGTCGCAGTAATAGTCATCTACCTGGATCTATAACTGCTTGTAGCAGTCATAGTAATAGTTATCTATCTGAATCCATAGCAGCTTGTAGCAATCATAGTAATAGTCATCTACCTGGATCTATAGCAGCTTGTAGCAGTCATAGTAATAGCCATCTACTTGGATCTATAACAGCTTGTAGCAGTCATAGTAATAGTCATCTACCTGGATCTATAACAACTTGTGGCAATCATAGTAATAAACATTTATCTGGATATATAGCAGCTTGTAGCAGTCTCAGTAATAGTCATCTACCTGGATTTATTAGGGGCCCAGAGTGGTCGAGTGGTCTAAAGCACTGTCCGTTACGGATCACTTTCATCTCATCTCTGTCTGTGTGAGTTCGAATCTCAGATTCGTCCAATGTGGATATGTGAGAAAGCTTTCCAGTAGCTTCTCGTGGGTCGGTGGTTCTTTCCGGGATTTTCCAGGATCTTCTTCCACCAGTAATACTGGCCGCCATGTATAGCGTATATTGTGCTTGGAAAATGGCGTTAAATCATAAAAAAACAACAAACAAACAAACAAATAAAAACCCCAGGATATATAGGAGTTTATAGCAGTCATAGTAATAGTCATCTACCTGGATCTATAGCAGCTTGTAGCAGACATAGTAATATTCATCTAATTGGACCTATAGTAGCTTGTAGCAGTCTTAGTAATATTCTTCAGTCTACCTTTATCTATAGTTGCCTGCAGCAATCATTAATAGTCATCGACCTGGATCTGTAGCAGCCAGTAGCAACAGTTACCTGTATCTATTGAGCCAGTGTTAATCATAACTATAGTTCTCTTAGTTAACTAGCTCATTGCTTTTATTTCAGAGTACTTCATTTGCTACAGACTGGATTTGCAACAACTCCACAAAGAGATTTAAATAAAAAATTTGTTTTTATATTTTATGTTCTGTTCATGGGGATTGATACAATGCACTGTACAAACAAAACAGGGTTAATAGAAAAAATACCCAAAATTCTGCGCGAATAAACACATAGTTCTTTTATTTTTCTATAATTATGGTAAATTTTTTGGTATTTTTTCTTGTTTTATTTCTTTTATTTACCTGGCTCTTGTCCCATATCTGCAGGATCTTTAATCTTTCATTACCTATGTTTTTCGGGAATGGAACAGGTGACACCATTTTTAATCATGCTTGTTTTATCATGATACAGAGAATTTCAAAACATGCAATCACTCGGCATACAATTATCTGTTTTACCCTTGCCAACTTGATAATATATACGTACACAGACATCCCAATATAACATTGCCAGGGTTTAACCACCATGTGGATAGAGCCATTATTAAAAATTCATACTGTAAAAGCCAGTATTATTAAAAGAACCAACTATTTAATAGTATTGTAATATATCTGGCATTATATCATGCTACAAAGACTTTGATACCTTGTTGGCGGCCTCCCTCATGAATTGCTTAGAACTATCGTTCCAAATGGCCGAGACCGTCAACACCCAGTGAATATCCTCCACTGATATACATTCTTCCTTAGAGTTAAGGACGCGAGGAAGATGCCGTTTCAGGTGTAAGATTGCGACCGAAAACACTTCTAAGGCTTGCAGCTACTTTCCAGTGAGATTCTCTATTACCATGTCTCTAGATAATGTCTGAATAAGAAATGGAGCACATGCTATATATTGTCTGCATGCGTTTTACAAGTCAAATATTTTCCACATATATTTTGACTGTCACGGTTTCAGTGACATACATATCCAGGCATTGGTCTATCGGACTTTTTCATGGTTTATAAAGAGATCTTCTAAAATTAAATTTATATCAGCAGTTTTTAACAATCCTTAATATTGTACCATATTTACCTCTAGTGCCCTCCCCTCTGACCTTTCTAGCGTCACTCTCTCATTGTCCAGATTAAAATAACTCACTTTAAGCTGTTATGTTCTATTAATTTCGTATATCATTGTTTTACTTAATATAGACTACTTCTATGAGCGGATTCTAGTTTGTTCGTTACTTTTAAAAGAACATCCTTAACATTGCGTCCAAAAGTGTAATATTTCATTGAAAAATATTTATACCATTATGCTCTTTTTATTTATATTTTGAAAATTTACACCTTGGTCCAAAAATATACAATCCTCTTTTGCATAACCTTCTGAAATTTGATTTGTATATATATGCATGCATATGTGTATGCATGTGTATGGATGCATGGATGGATGGACGGATGCATGCATGCATGTATATATGTTGTTATGTTGTTGGCTTGACTTCGCTTGAGAAGATTTAGGAATTGGGATGTCCACGTCTATTGCACGCGCACTGGTGGCTGATAAGCCCAATGTGTGACAGGCACGTACGTCCACAGAGGCTGCAAAGGGAATGTCTGGGTTGGTTATGGTGGATGCTGCCGATAGTTTTCGGGATTTATTCACCATCGTTTTTCCTTCAAGCTGGCCCGTCTATTTTTTTTTCAAAAATAGCAGTGACCCGGTAAACTGTACATCGCCAGCTTTCACGGTCAGAAAGCTTGTGATGCCCATTAAAGGTGATCAATGACACACTTGGTGAGGGTCTTTTTCAAGTCTTTATATCTCTTACGAGGTGTCCATTCATCACGGTGACCAGTGGACATCTCACCATTCAGCGTTGTCTTTGGCAGGCGATGATCCTCCATCCTGGACACGTTTCCTACCTAGCCTATCTGTTCTTCATTAGCGTTGCCTCGACACTGGTGATCCCTGCTTGTTTGAGGACTTCAGTGTTGATGACTAAGTCACTCCAGTGGATGTTGAGGATGGTGCTGAGTCAGAGCTGATGGAAGCATTCAAGGATGCGGAGGTGGTGGCTGTAGGTGACCCAGGATTCGGCACTATATAGGAGGGTGGTCAGTACGACATCTCTGTAGATGCCAATCTTTGTACCTCTCTTGAGACTGGCATTGTACCACACTCATTTAAAGAGTCTGCCGAATGCGCTGTCTGCCTTGGCCAATCTGTTATCTATTTCTTTGCCGATCTTAGCATCAGAGATATCACACAGCTCACGTAGGTGAACTGGAGAAATACATTCAGCTCTCTCTGTCAATGAAGATGATAGGTAGCTGTGACTCTACCTTGGGTGCAGGTTGGTGAACTACCTCAAGTTTCGTTAGGCTGACCTCAATACCAAAGAGTTGGCAAGTTTCTCCAAAGCAGGATGTTGCGTGCTTTAGGGAAGCTTCTGTGTGGGCAACAAGGACAACGTCATCTGCAAAAAGAAGTTCTCTAATCAGTTTTTTCAAGGTCTCGTTGTAGGCCTGAAGTCGCCTTAAGTTAAAGAGGTTGCCATCAGTACGAAATCGGATATAGATGCCATCTTCGTCATCGAAGTCTTCTGTTGCTTTTTGGAGCATCATGTTGAAGAAGATTGAGAACAGTTTGGGGGCTAAATCATATCCATGTTTGTAGCCATTTACAATGGGAAAGGTCTGTGACAAGTCGTTATTGTTTCTGACTTGACCAAGCTGGTCTTCATGCAGTTGGATCCTCATGGTAAGGAACTTGGGAAGACAGCCGAATTTTTCGAGGATTTTCCAGTCCATTTCTGCTCACCGTGTCGATTGCCTTCGTCAGGTCCACACATGTGACGTATAGTCCTTTGTTTTGTTCTTGACATTTCTCCTGGATCTGTCTCGGGACGAACACCAGCTGTGCCTCTATTGGTCCTAAAGCCACTCCGTGCAGAATGTTCTTCTGCAACGATGGGCACAGGTCTTTTCAGCAACACTCTAGCAAGGAGTGTGCCTGCAATGGAGTGCAGAGTTATCACACGTTAGTTTGAGCTGCAAGACTTTTCCGCCTTGTTTTTGTACAAGGTGATGATGACTGCATCTCGGAGGCATTGCTTAAGTTTTCCTTACTCCCAGCAGTAAATAAACCCGTAAAGTTTGGTTTGCTGGGCCTCTACGCTTCCATATCTCTGGTGGGTGGGATACCGTCTATTCCTGCAGCCTTTCCTGTCTTAAGCTGTTGTATGACTTTTACAGTATCTTGCAGTGTAGGTGTCTCATCGGTGGCTGTTGTGTGATGCGATCAATAGCTGTCTCTTGCTAGTACTGAAGAGGGAGTGGAAGTGCTCTAATGAGCGGTTAGTGCAGATTACCTGTCAGTAAGTAGCTCTATGCCATCTGCACTCTGTAGGGGGCTCTGTATTTGAAAGGGAGGACCAAACATTGCTTTTAACGCTTCATAGAACACTTGTAGTTACCAGTGTCAGCGTACAGCTGGGTTCTTTCTGCAAGTTTTGTCCAACATTCATTTTGTAAGTCTCGGAGCCTGTTCTGGAGGGAACTGCAGATAAGGCGGACGCATGCTTTATTCTGTGGACAGGATGGTTGAGCGAGATGGGTTTGGTACAATGATATCTTTTTGTCAAGCAAGTTCTTGGATTTCTCGGTAGTTTTCATCAAAACCAGCCTTTGTTTTTCTTAGTGGGGAATCCAGCCATTTCTTCTGAGGTTTGCATAATGGCAGCCTTGATATGATTCCACATAACTGACGGAAAATTAGGTTCTTCAAATCTAGACTGCAGCCTCTCCTGAAAATCTGCATTGAGGTCAGCACACAAAAGGTTTTTGATTTTGAGCGTCCTTCTCTGTGTACTTCCTTGTTGTCTGGGCCTGGGCTTGAAGTGGAGGTCGAGTTTGCATCTGACACATATATCCAAGAATAATTTGTATTATGATATCTCAATTTACACTATTTAAATCTGCCAATTCAAACACCATTGTGTTCTGTTAATCACTAAAGATGGTAAGTATTTAGAGCTTGGGATGTACTGGTTTCTGAAATTTGACTACACATGCATTTACATAAAACATTATGTTGCAAGCTAAAGTCTTGTTGTGCCTACATTTTGTGAAACTTGGACAATCCAATCCATATACTTAGAAAATATCACTTCTGTCAATCATAAATTGAAGAAATTCAAACCCTAACTGCTTTGGCGAAACGTTATAAGTTTAGTATAAATTAATACTAAAATATATGGTAATTTGTCATGATTTTCTTTCTTTCTGGTGTAGATTTGGTTCGCATGGCAACCAATTACTTGGTCCCCTGCAAGCCGAAAAAAGTACCATCCAGAGTGCACCAGTTTCTTCCCCTGCAAGCTGAAAAAAGTATCATTCAGAGTTCACCAATTTCCCACTATAAAGAAAATTACTATTTCACAAGAAATCGACTCAAAGGGGCCAAATTATTGAAATAATGGCCAAATCCTGTCTAAATCAAGCAGTTCAACTTCGAGACTTGGTAAAGGGTTAATTAAATTTGAAGCTTGATGATTTCGTCATAAAAAGTTCAATTCTTATAATTACAAATAATTCAAAGTAAATAATAAATCTCAAGAAATTAATAAAATATATATTTTTTAAAAAACAATGTTTACGAATAAATATTGTCAAAACACGTGGGTTACATAAATAGTTTCTTTCTGGTAAACTAAACATTTTGAGTTTTCTGCGTCATATGGTGTGATTTTAACCAATACAAATACTTTGTTACAAAGGTTGGTAAAAATGTTAAGTTATTTCGTATATCGGATCATCTAAGGAGTTCAATATCAGCTCATACACACTGAATCTATACAAATTTCAGTAACAACATCCCCCCTCCCCCATTTCACTGACATTAACAGAAGAGTAACACTTGACCAAGAATCGAGAAAGCGCTGTTTCATACTTGAGTGACGGACTAAATATCGCTTCGACACGTGATCGGTGGAATGCCATTTTGTCTTGTGTCTGTATGCAACAATTTCTAATTCTTATTCGCCCTACGGTACCTAGTGTACACAATATTATTAACCACAATTAATACTGGCCTGCATGTATAGCCTATATTGTGCTGAAAATGGCGTTAAACCATAAAACAAACAAACAAACAATATTATTATTAATGTATCAATAACGGTACAAAATGTATGTTGCTCAATCAGTCTGCTGCATGGAGACGTTGTAAATTATATCTTCCTTCAACATACATTCTTTAAAACGCGACGTTTCGGAATGAATAAAAAAAATTTTATTTTATTTTAAACGAGTACATTAAAACGTTCTTCCTTTGCCAGCCAATTCTAGCTGTATGCTTTTAAAAATTATTGTACTTTGTTTACTTTGGAACATTGAGTACAGAATATTTAATATTCATAAGCGCCCCAATTCAGTACATGCAAAATGTGCTCTTTATTTTAAAATATAGCAGTGTGTATTTGTGCGGACACGTGTGGGCTTAACAGAGGTCTGAGGTGAAAAAAAAATAAATAGACTTTGGTTAATAATTATTTTTAACCAAAGTTTATTTCGAACGATCTAATCGTTTCACCTTAAACCACTGTTAAATGTAATACTTGTAAAGGATCAAAAAGGGGCTGACTTGCATACAAAAGATAGATTATAATATAACGATATATATATATATATATATATATATATATATATATATATATATATATATATATATATATATATATATATATTATGAGAAAATAAAGTAGCACAACGTAGGTTTATGTTTTCCACATAGAGAAATACGTTAATATTTAATAAGTAGTAATATCAGGTAAATGGGATATAGAATAAACACTCGAGACCCAAACGGGAATTTAACTTGGGAGAGGCTCTTGAGTGTCAAGGGGAATTTAACATATGAAAGACTCTTGAGCTTGAAGGGGAATTTATATCGTACGAAAGTATATGTTGTTGAGAGTCGAAGGCCTTAACAATATCAACAATTCCAGGCTTGTAGGCTGAAACAATGGACGTATTGGGTGGAATTTAACATGAGTGTCACTTGAACGACAAGGGGAATTAGGGAATTTAACATGGCAGAGCCGATTGAGTTTCAAAATAAACTTTTAACATTGGATAAACACTCGGGTGTATACGATCAAAAAGGGGTTGATGGACTCAAAAGGAATTGGTAAGGGTTTTAAGGCTGAGCTGAAAACACAAACATGCATGAACACAAAGACACTACAGCATGAAGGGAAATTAACATGAGAGCTGCAATTGGGGACAAAATCTGCACTTTGTCCCTTTGAATTTGGGGCCAAACTGCTTGGCAACTCAGACGTACGCCTAGAGAGTGACACGTGGCGTCATAAGCAGTAGATAGGTGCGTCGGATGAAGGTCAAATTTAACAATGTTACTATGTATTGCACTTGATGTCACTTGCAAATGACACACTGAAAATTCAATGTGAAACAAACTTTTCTCACACATACCACAGCGAAATGTAGCAGTTTTGCTAATCTTACTTTTCTTTTTTTTTTCTCATCCATTTGACAATCTAACAGTTTTCCTAACCTTTTCTTATCTCATTCTAGTCATCTCAGATCAGTTGTCTGAGTCAATGTGTCCACGCGCTCAGAACTACTTGAAAAAGAAAAATCATTGGTGTCTTCTGCTGTGCCTGACGTAGTTGTTCTAAAACAAACAATAATAACAACAAATATATCAACCATAGTAACTTAAGGTAAATACATATTTTAAAACACACCGTACAGAAACATTTCGAGAGAGACAAAGACATACACGCAAACATGTCGATGTTGTTTTTTTCAATCCCGGACATAGAGACCCATGGCCGCAAGGCAGTTAACTCAGGGCCCCTAGGTAGTTAATTTAGCAACAACAAAAAAATTCCTCAGCGACCTCAATGTGTAACATTTGGGCCCATGGCCTGGGCCCCCTTCGAGACTGTGGCCATAGGAAGCTTCCTAGGTAGAAGTTCGCCGCTGGCTTTTTTTTGGTATTATGCTAGTTCATTCCACCCATCATTGTCAGTTTTATCCTATATGTAGCCCTAGCTCAATACATCTTTAGGTCAGCGTCATTAAATGTAACTAAAGTAACCTAACTAGTTTGACATATTACGTGTGAAATAAATTATACTGTTAGCTACATTTAGTGACGCTGACCTGAAAATTGATTTTGCTACAGATAGGATACAATTCTCAAAGCTGTGTGATGCACTCATCTATGCACACAGACTATAGATCTATACACTTCATAGCCTCCCAACTCTCTTAGCAACTACGGAAAACTTAGTAACGGCCTGTATTATGTCAATCATGCTTTATTCTCATTTTCTTAAGCATCTCCACTGTGCACCAGTTGAATCAGAAATATTCCTGCAATATTTAGTGACAAATAATGCACTTTCCAACCAGAAAGAATCGTTTATCCGTTAACACCCTAATCCAAAAGCAAATTTCACTGCATCACTTGCCATATTTCCAGACAGAAAAATACGTTTTAAAAGAATCTGTGAACTTTAAAGTTTAGCACATTGTCATCCGCTAGGATCCATATCTGGAGAGCATTTAATCGGGATGGGGGTGGGGTAGTTTTTCTTTCAAAATTGGAACTGATGAAATGAAACAGTTTCTTGTACTAAATACTAATTATTTATTGTCAATTTTATATAAAATAATATATTAAGTGTGATAATACCGCATAACTATGCCACGCTTTATGTTGTTATTTTTCTTTGCTCACGCGAATAAACTGTACTTCGTATAAAGCGGTCACACCACATTCCGCATTAACATATCTGTATTCATGCTCCGCATGTAAACATTGAAACGTGAACACTAGTGAAGTGTTCTTTTTATTTTAAAGGAAAATATTGAGTGATAAAAATAATATAGGCTGGGCTTTTTAAAAAAAAAAACCAACACAAGGAAATTTTATGTCTTATATAAAATTATGTTTTATATAATGTAACCCCGTGACTGGGATTTCCTTGTCTTGGTCCAAATCCCAACATTGATTATATATAAGCTAGGCGGTAGTCTTTCCCCATTCCAGAGTAGAAAATTCTTGATTGAGAATTTTGAATAATCTGTTATGTATTTTTCCATTATTCTTTCCACACTACATACTGAATACAATACGTTTTGACACGAAACAAAAATATTTCATACTTAGACATTGTAATCTAAGGTTGGGTCAAAACGGATTAACATGTTTCACCAAAACAAAGTCGCTTCACAAAATTCAAGCAAACCACAGTCTTTCCTTAAATCAGAAGCGTTCGTGAGCAGTGTGAATCTAAGCGAGATGTTTTGAATATGAACGAAGCTACGAAGATAATATATTTTGGTGTGTATGTTGCGCCTACGAAAATGTTTCCAGCAAAGAATGATTTTAACTTGGATATAGCGGATTTCCTATCGCAAAAATTGTTACCGGCACTCAGCCTTCATCGTCTTCGTCCGCGTTACCAAGTGTAGAGACGTTTAGACAGAAACAAAAGGAAGAATTGGATAATTTTTTCCAACAGTGGAAAGAATCAGAACGAGTTCTTATGATTCAAAATCAGCAAGAGGAGAAAAAACTAAAACGTAAAGAAGAAAAAAAATAATGTGTGAAGGAGCAGGAAAAGAAAACGATGGTGAAAATTAAACAACGAGCGTGCTACAAGAAATTTCGGCGGAGTTAATTTATCCGAAATAGATGTTATCAAACTTCTTAACTATACCCATAAGAACGAGATCTTCACGCGCTAAGCAATCCAAATCAGCCGTCACTACCTCTACACTGACTAGCACTGAGATGCCTGCAGCAGTGACCACTACCAAAACACAGTAGCAGGAGGTCAAGTAAGACTTGGATATGGTAAGAACTTAAGACAGTTAAAACTCATCATGTCCCGTCAAATTGAGCAAATACCATACTGTCGTTTTCAGATCCACCCAAATCTCTTGAGAAAAGGTACTATTAAAAGATTACCAAAATGAAGTAAAAACCCAGTACCTTTTCACATCATGTTTGAAAGGCGTATGAGTGGACAACGAGGAAAAGTATTATTAATTGACGACATTCGCAGTATCAAAGGCATTATAGCAGAAACGAGTATGGTTCCCAGACCACAACACTTTACCGTACGGACACAGTGAGATCGAGTATAAAAATATTCTAAGACGACAGTCCCGAAGAAGGATGATTACTTCGACACAGCAAAGAATGCTAATTTCAAGTGCTTTTGACAGATTATTGCGATCGTGCCAGTCGATCAAACATGTTTTGAAACAATGACCTAAGGATAGGAAACGATTATCTATTCCAAACATTTAAGTTTGAACATGATTTGTCTACAACGAACCTGATGCCTAACTGGGATACGAAGTACATTTTTTCCGTTGTGGTTTGATGTACCTATATACAGTATCTATAAAGATTGAGCTATCATGAAATATGCTACATGGTCTCAGCACTGTCCTTACCTTTCTTGTGCTGTTCCACCGATCACATTATGGTACATTTGCGGCAGTACCTTAAAGAAGCTAGTACATTTCGTTTCCAATGGAAGAACAAAAAGAAGACTTCAAAGACCAGGTATAGAAGACTTACAAGATAAATTTCACTGATAGGCGAACAAAAGGTTGGAGTTTAGTAATAAATTCAAGTGCAATGTTGTGCCTTGCGATCGCGTCGATGCCATACCCTGCGAAATCCTCGATGCAGCAAACCACTGCTGCTTCTCCACTACTATCACTGCTACTCTCACTACCACAGAAAGTGATCATGTGCGAGTACCATCTGACGTGTGCGAAAACAATGTATATACTAATCGACTAGCATCCCTTGTATGCATTTATGCATACAGTAGTATAGCTCTTATTCCATCCGTTACGATAAATTAAATAATTCACGGTGTAGTATTTAACTAGTCGCGCATGCACGAATCTGTGAATACGACTCAAATCTCAAGATCAATCAAATCAAGTCTGGTCATTCATCTATCACTCGTCAATCAGTAAATATATCTGACAATATTGGTAAGCTGAAAAGGACTCACGCGTATTTGCAATAACGTAGGTGGAACCTGATCAGCGAGCTATAGGAGCTGGAGAACGTGGGGATGATAAAAGTAAACCAAAACCTAATAGAAGTGGTCTTGAGTAAAGAAATAAAAAATTGAGAATCGAGAAAGTAGACGGAGAAGTATATACAACAGAAACAGCAGAGACAGTAACAGTAAGAAAGAGGCTTTGTAGACTGTCGAGTGGACAGTTTCCTTTTCTTTCCGTAATCTCAGCGAGAGGGGTCAGTCCTTGCTGACATTAGAGAAATTTCAAAGTCAAAACAGCCCTTTAAAGGCTACCCAGATCTCCAGAAAAAAGATCTGCCAATTTCTGTATGTATTTTGCTTGTTTGTGAGTGTCTTTTCTTTTGTTCTCAACAATTTCCATTTCCTTCTCTAGTGTAGTATAGTTGTGTGCCTATAAATACTTCCTACCCTTGCTTGAGTGATAGCGAGTGGTTTTGTATGTGCATGTATGTATTTGTTTTTGTCTTCTTCCCAAACAACAATCCTTTCATTCACTAATGTGTGCTTGTATAAAATGATATAGTGTGCTTGCTTGCTTGTAATTAAGAAAATAGTTACGATGGAATTTCATTTAAGATCCGCGGCATATATTTCTTCCATGTTAGAGTCTTGTAAGTGGTGTGTAGTTTGTGTACGGAATGTTTTCCTTCATGTTCGTTCATCTCTCAATAAATAAAACGATGCGTTCATCAGTCTGACTACCGTGTACAGGACTGACTCAAATTCCCCCCCCCCCCCATGTGGGAATAAAGCCGTCGCTGAAAAGATCACTATCCAAATAATAAGTAGAGCAGAAACATTAGTGTTATTCCAGATGCACTTGGAAAATGTTCGTAGCCTCATGGATACTTTCAGCAGAAGAAACTTATATAGAGAAGGAAGAAAAGGAAGAAGAAAGGGCCTAATCCTTTCGGATGAGCTCAATTTGCAGTGTAAAGAAAATCATCGTTTCAGAGCTAACCAGATCTCTAGAAAAAAACTCACCATTTTGAGAGAAAAAAATAATGTATGCATCTGTTTGTGTGCGTGTGTTTCCCAATACAAAAATACCCTTTTCCTTCTCAAAAATGTGTGTCTGTATGAGAGGATTAAGTTCTGTGACTATACAAACTTATTAATTTGTGTGATAATGTGTGTTTGGTGTATGTATGCGCTTGTTTCTTTATGTTATTGTGAGATGAAATAGTACGAAAATAAACCCGACTTGAAGGGTATAATATTTCCAAATTATATTCAATATCTGGTCTTTCATTGGTGTGAAAGATAAGTGCTTGTCATCTTCACCACTCCCACTGCTCGATGTGTTTTCCGTCTCAAGAAGTAGATTAGGAATGCCAGAAACTTTGTTAGTTTGGCGGGTAATTGATTTTAATAACCGTGAAGCACGGGAATCCTGCACCGCGATCAATCACTCACTCGCTCACTCATAACACGCACATTGGTATACAAGTCCAGGGTCACATACTCCCTCCCTACGTGTAAATGTCTCCTGACATTTAGTAAATGAGTGCTTGCCGCATAGAAACTACAATAACAATATCCATTCTGAACTATCCTTCAAGTCTTTTGGAGAAAAAACTTTTCTAAAAATTTTACCATAGCTATTAAATGATTACAAATACAGAGCTTACTCTCCCCGCAAACTATACATAAAATCCTGAAATTGGGACTACAACTAATCATTTAAAATAATGTTTGAATTGTCATCCTTAAATATCGAGCTGTGTTTCATTTACACTGCAGTATTTCATTTACATGAAAGGGGGTCTTCTGCATCGCTCCAGCTGACTCTTGCAAACACCAGGCCCAAAATATATAGATAGATCTCAGCAATTTACACATAGTAAACCATTTGCGAATATATCCACTGGCCTAGCAGGTCGGGAGGTGTTTGGTCTCTGTTTGAACGCCTCAGCGGTGGCTGACCTGCGTCTTTCTGTTGTGGATCAACCTTACAGACCTATTGACAGATATCTTTGGGGGATCAAAATGAGTACTCTCAAGTGAGTCGTGAGTGGGAGCAGTAAAATGACTCCAGTGTTCACTTAAACTACTGCCATATGTCTAGACCTACTGGCATGAAAGTGTACGCTTTTAAGAGGCTGGATAATATGGGGATTGATAATAGATGGTAATCTACTACAGCGGTAGTTTGTATAGACGGAATTGAACATTGTCCCTCCTAGACCAACTGAATCGTCTTTGTGGTATAACATAACGGTCGGAATCCGAATCAGAACTCGAAGATTCACAGAGTTTGGCTCAAAAGGGGTAGCTTTTGTTCCACTCGATTTCTTCCGAAACTCTTTCGTAGGGTCTGGATGACAAGGAAGGTAGTCGAAGGACAAAATCATATCACGATGCAATATGCGTGTGGATTTCGAACCCTCGACTCTCTTTACCTTGTACACAGGTATATCTAAATTCGGGATTCATATCACCTGATATACATCCTTGGACCACTTGTCAGCTAGTTTCTCTTTTTAATTCAGTACAACCTTGCACACAACGACTCGATCCTCTACTTCAAGTTTGGACTCTTGTATCTTTTATCGTACTGGATCTTGTTCTTTGCATGGCTATTGCTCGACTCCCTCACCGCGGCAGTGTAAGCAGCTTGGAGGGGGTGTTTCATTTTCTCCACGTACTCGTGAGGCTTTAAAGCAGCCTCGCCACTATCTGGTAGGCGTGGACGAAAAGAAGCTAGTGCCACCCAAACATAAACAAATGGGGCGAAAATCTCGTGGAATGATTCTTTGTAGCATTATATGCGTGAATAATTATAGTAATGTAAAATTTCCAGTCTTGTTGTTGCTCATCCTCCAATGTCACTAGCATTTATAGAGTTTCATTGAAGCGCTTGCAGGTACTATTCCTCTGATTGGAACGGGGAGGTGTGAGACATTTTTATGTAATCTAAATTGCAAAACATTCTAACTTTATCCTCGAAACTACGTCCCTGATCGCAATGAAGCCTTGTCGGGAAACTAGTATCGAAAGTGCTCATACAGGGCTTTAGCGGTAGTCTGAGCTTCTGATTGTGGATAAAGAACGGCCTGAGCATACCTGGTGAAATGATCGGTTTTCACAAAGATATTTTCAAACCCTCCCTTAGATCGCTCAAGAGACAAAAGTCTATGCAGACGAGCTCCATGGGACGGGTAGTGTAAATTTGAGTTAACTTGGACATTTCCCTAACTGGAGTGTTGCCTCTACCATAACCATGGCCTCAGTTGCCTTTATCTCGGTTACCGTTCTCCCGACTTATTCGTTAGTTGTCTTGGTCCCTTTTGCTATAGTGGCATCGGTTGTTATCGCCGTCCTCAGCTGTTTATCAAGAGCGTTGATTTGAGATTCTAAGCTCTCTACTATTTGTTGGACCCATAAATCGAAATCTCACTCCACCTTGCATGTCTCGTGGCCTCTTTCTACCATGGGCTGGTAGTGTACTTTCTTGGAGGGGATTGGGCTAGCTTCCTTCGGCAAGTTGATCTGCTTGTCAACCATACTTATTTCTCGCAGTAGATCGTCACAGTTAGTGATGTATTAGAAGTTATGGCGATTGAGGCTCTTGAGGAGTTCCCTCCTCAGTGAAGAACAAACCTTCTGTCTGAGGTCATCCTTATCCTCTTCTCTGATGTAGCCCGCTTCGATTGCAGTCTGTTTAAGTGTCTCGAGCCTGCAACCAAAGGAAGTCACCGATTCACCTTTTCTCTGGAATGAGTTGAAAACTAAAAACTCTTGCATAATCATGCTTTGAATTCAATCCCCAAAAGCAGTATCTAGGCGCTTTAATATGGGTTCTCGCCTAATGCTATAACTATGTGTCTCTCCCTGCCCCGTATAAACCGTCTCATAGCCTGAATCATGATCGTTCGGAGATATTCAAGTATGAGACATTTTACCTCGAATCTCTCTATATTCATACAATGTAACGTCACCTTCCTGCTCTGAGTCAGCCCCCGAAACAAAGGACCTCAGGTACTACGGCGGAAGTGGTTAGGTGAGCATAGCTTTGTCTGAGGGCAAAATGCCTTGGTAACCACCAAAATATTGCTGAAGATTACAGCATTTCCCAATCTAAGATTCCTTACTATCGAAACTAGAACACTAACTTAACGAATTTCACATTAATACAAAACGCGCATCATTATTTAACGTCATATATATAGTTGAATGTCCATCTGCCGTGAAGATAATTGTCTCTTCTTTCCGTGACGTTATCCTAATGTCAGAGTTCGGTTTATATTTTCCAGAAACACTACGAACAAAGAAAGTATGAACACAAGTTTCCTGTTCGGGTTCAGAAAAGAGCACCGCATCACTTGGAAGCGCGAGTTAGCGTCCTCCAGAATGCTGTCAATTTCCAATGCGGACTCCTTTTCAAGATCCCTTGGGAATGGCCCTTCGGTCTGGTTTACCCATCAAATATGATCTTCTCTCAATCAAACGTCCCACGATGGACGCTATGTGAGCTCGTCTCATTTAGACTACATTTTAGGGTTGAAAAGATACAACTCGCTTGTCGATTGTGGAATTTATTGTGAGATGAAATGGTACGAAATTAACCAGACTAGATTTTCCAAATTATTTTCAATCCATGGTCGTTCACCTGTGTGAAATCCAAGTGCTCTTCATCTTCACATCTCGTACCGCTCACGGTGTTGTCCGTCTCAAGATCTAGAGTATTAATGCCAGAAGCTTATTGTTAGTTTTAAGGGTTTTAATACTCGTGAAGCTTGGGAATCATGCACCGTGATCACTCACTCGCTCACGACGAACACGCACATTGGTACACGACACGAGTCCTGGTCACACTCACAAAACAATTTCTACTGAAATGTGTGTTTTATGGGTTTAGTGTGTTTGCATGTAACTATTATGAGAGTTTATTTTAGGTCTGCATGATACTATGATTTGGTCATGTAGATGATATGTATTTCGTCTGAGGGGATGTTCTCCTTTACCTTTGTACTATAGGCATATGAAGCGATGCATCTGTTATTGGATTTCAGTGCCGGATTAAACCCTGTGGAAGCCCTTAGTCGAAATCTTGGGTCCCCTCGCAAATTATATCTTACCAATATTATTTTGATTCGTTGTCGCGGGGCCCCTAAAAGGCGTGGGGTCCATAGTTTGGTGCTTTCTCTGCCTATTTGGTTATCCGGCACTGTTGGGTATAAACAATCCCAAGATCAATGAAGAAACTAGTAACAACAGTAGTTATACAACTCAGGAAAAATAAGAGAACCTAGCAAACCATTAGAAACAACTAAGGAAAAGAGAATCAAATAGGTCAGAAAAAGCAATCAAAACCCGCTACATGGTAAGAAAAAGAATGAATAAAGGATGAAATCTAGTTCAAGAATAAAAACTTTGTAGTAAAAGAAACGGGAAATTCTCCTTCCATTGCAGCCAAGAACCAGAGCCATCAAAACCCCACAATAAATCATAAATAGAAGACGAAAAAGCAGAAAAGCTAATCAAACAATCAGAACCACACAATTGGAAACACTTATCAAATGGTAAAGAGTACCTGGAGAAGAAAAACATTTTTTTCACAGGCCCCGAAGGTTAAGGTAAAAAACCAATTAAAGGCGTACAAAATATTAAAAGGACCAAAACAAAGGATGCAAACAATACTATTATGGTAATAAAAAGGTCTCGCAAAGAAAATCCAGATAATAAAAAATCAGTAAAACAAGAAAAGGAAGAAAAATAAACCAAGAAAACAAAAAACAAAGAAAACTCAAGAAACAAGGCGTAATATCATAGAAGCGAATTAACGCTACAAGTACATAGCAAGAACAGGAAATTTATCCATCTGAGCAATAAGAGCATAGCAAATGAACTCTCCAACCATCATGTCGGAGTACAAAAGGATCTGGACAAAACGAGTATACCTGATAATATGGTGCAGTACTGTACATCAACTGGCCAAATACCTTGATATCACCAAATTAGGAGGGATAAAAGTAAGCATTACAAAGCATAACTCTCTGAAATGGGAAAATATATCAACCGCTCCAAAAAGAACTAACAGCCAACAAAAGATAAAGAAGAAAATGACAGATAACACACCGTATCAAAATCTATACTAAAATTACAAGGACGACACAAATACAAAAGTACA
Organism: Unio delphinus; assembly: GCA_029339505.1. Taxonomy (NCBI): domain Eukaryota; kingdom Metazoa; phylum Mollusca; class Bivalvia; order Unionida; family Unionidae; genus Unio; species Unio delphinus. The sequence continues at coordinate 4,430,499 of JAQISU010000138.1, read as the reverse complement.
GAGAAATTAGGCGAAGAATTGACCAACTCCAGGAACAATATTAAAGCGCCATTAGTCTAAAAAATGGACAATGCTTGGAAACTTCCGCGGTCCTGCTTGAATAGTATGCATCACCGCCGCTGATGGTTAGACTAGGACCGTACGGTAAATCATATATGTTAGAAAAATACGAAATCAAACAGTTTCTGCAACAACTGCAAATATATGGGCATTTTACAATCCAATGTCAAAGTAGAAATAAGTGCAACCAATGCGGATAATACCACACAGGAAAATACACCAACCGAATATCTGTATGTGCTAACTGCAAAGGAAACCACACTCCAAAATCAACAGTACATATTCGCGACCAGAGAAAAAGAGATAATCAACCTTATGAACCAAAAGAAAATAGATTACTTATTGGACAAGTATATATTTGATCAGACCAACATATGGAAATCAAGAATAAGGAAAGAAGATGACCAAAAGGAAAAGAATAACAAGCCTGAAGATGAGAGCTAAGAAACAACAAATTACAAAGAAGCTGAAAACCTTAGCAACCGAACATTCATTCTTCTGATTGTACACTTTCTCAGCTTCCACCAGAACTCAAGGTCTCTAGACCTTTTTCTACTCTGTTATCTGGGTTTGTTCACTTCATTACATAAAATCTGCCGCGAAAGCTTTTTCCAAGAAACAAATAAAATGTTACTGATATAGTCAGCAGGAAAGAATTTGCTTGCTCAACACACCTAGTTACTGAGTCTAAATTTGCTGACTTACAAGAAGAAATGCGTTATGCAAATGCGGGGGACTTTACAATTCACATAGTAAAATGCACACCATTTACATAATACATATTTTTATTTACAAAGATAATATAATGCTTTTAATACAATTTGGTGAAAACTTCAACCATGACAGGTAATTTTTTTAAAATAAATTTGTTGCAATACAAAAGAGACTGTAGACAGGGTGATCACCTATCCCCATATAATTCCGTTATATTTCCAGAGGTTATTATCCATATAATCCGAAAATTCCAAATATTAAAGAAATAAATATAGATCGTTTAATATCAGAAAATTCCGATTACACCCCGATAAACCTTAAACAGTAGTGAAGACGTTTCAAAGTGTACATTTGATCTATATATCAGTTAAGAAAGTTCTTTAAACTTGGTGTACACAATGAAAATACTAAAGCGTTTTGGTGTGGGAATATGATAAGAGTACAATACTAGCAACTGCTCCAAATAAGATATATATTCAAACTCTAATAAACTTTTTGGGCACAATATTTACTTTGATTTTATATGACATAAGAACAAAATAATGTATAGCGCCTAATCTTTCGAAGCTCTGAGCGCTTTACACCATCAATAATGATACGACTACATGACAGAAAAACAAATGACAAAAACAATGAATTGGAAAACATAAATATATGCTGGAAAAAATATAAGATACAAAACATAAAATTAGGTCTCTGAGTTTGTCCTTGCAGTCGAAACAGGTGAATTTTAAGAGCACTCTTAAAAGGGACCACTGTGTCTTTGTGTCTAATTTCAATGGGCAATTCGTTCCACGTCGCCGGGCCCTTGTATGCAAACGAACGTTGTCCATATGACTTTGTTTTCTCCTTGGGAACAATGAGTATACGATTATCAGAAGAAGAGCGTAAGAATCTAGCTGGTGTAAACAAATCGATGAGGCTGGATAGGTGTGTTGGACTGGAGTCTGTCATTCAAACATAGCACAGATAACAAATTTTGTGTTTGATTCTGTATCGAATCTATATCCAGTGTAGGGTACAGAGCAGTGGTGAGGTGTGCTCTGATCGAGGTACTTTAAAGATGATCCGTGCAGCTGTGTTTTGAACGTTTTGAAGTTTCTGGAGTAAATATTGTGACGAACCAGACAGAATTGAGTTACAACAGTCCAGTCTTGAAAGTACTAATGAACACACAAGTGTTTTAGTGGCATCAACTGAAAGATATTTACGAATGGAACTGATGCGTCTCAATTCAAGATATGCACCGTTGCATATTTTCATGACATGTTGGTGCAATGTGAGAGTACTGTCTAGAGTAACGCCTAGGTTTCGTACTGACTGTGAGAATTTAATGTTGGTGTTGCTGATGTTTATTGTCTGAGGTAAAGGATGTGAATAAGAAAGTCTTTGTGTTGTGATCAGAATAGCCTCAGTTTTATCATCATTCATCTGCAGCTTGTTACATGTCATCCATGATTTCTCATCAGAAATGCACCTCTCTACTCCATGGAAGGTAGCATCAACTTCAGTTGGGTGGCTAGACTTGTATATTTGGGTGTCTTCAGCATACAATTGGTGCGACAATAGGTGATGATCTATGACACTTGAGAGCGGCTGCGTGTACATAATGAAGAGAACAGGTCCAATAAAAGATCCTTGTAGAACACCACAACATACGTCAACTGGGCTGGAGTGTATTTCATTTGCAGATATAATTTGTGTCCTGTTCACTAAATAGGACTTGAACCAAAGTAAGGCTATATTCTGAATGCCAAATACATGCTGGAGACGGTGAAGTAATATATCATGGTATATTGTGTCAAATGCTGCAGATACATCCAGGAGAGTGAGGACTGTAATCTTTCCACTATCCAAAGCAGAGAAAATGTCATTAAATACGTTCAGAAGAGTAGTTTCCGTACTGTGGCAAGGGCGATATGCAGAGTGCACATTGCTAAAAAGACTGTTTGAATTCAAATGAGATACAAGTTGAATGGGAGATTAGAAACTGGGCGGTAGTTCTTTAAATCGTTATGGTCAAGCGTTGGTTTTTTTTCAGCAGTGGCTTTACGATGGCATTTTTGAAAAATACTGTGAATTTCCCCGATGAGAGAGAAATATTAATAACATCAGTGAGTGAAGGCAATATTGGGTCTAAGCACTCAAGCAGCAGTGATGTCGGACCGGAATTGGATCAAGTTCACAAGACTTTGGTGCACTTTTCATCACGATTGTCCGTACTTAATCAATAGAAACAGGTTCAAATGCTCCTAATTTGACACTTTTCGCTGAAATTCTGCATCATAACTGTATGGTGACGAGTCAGTTGAAATTGTGCTGTCAAGCGAATCTCTAATGGTTTGTACTTTGTCACGGAAGAAATTTGCAAATAGGTCCGGAAGGTCTAGTGGAGAGAAGGTTGTTGGAAGTGGTGTACATTTGTTCCTTGACATTAGTTTGTTAGTTATCTCGAAGAGCTCTTTGCAGCTGGAACACTCCGTGATCTTAGTACTGTAGTGGGATAATTTGGCTAAATGGACTATGTTTGTGACGTTCTTCTTAGCAGCTTCATAGGTTTGTTTATGAATAGTGAGTCTGGTGGAAAGCCAAAGCCTCTCTGCTTTTCGGCGATGTCTTTTAGCAGTGCAAAGCTAGTCCATAACACTGCTATACCATGGAGAACAATTTATTTTATTGATACTCTGCATTTGGTGGCTGGGGCATGTTTTTCAAGCAACGAACGCAGGCAGTTATCAAGTTGTTCCACTGTTGGATGTAAGAAAGTTGCTAGGTTTATATCAATCAAATTAACTACTTCAATGATTAAAAATATTGCTTAAACAATAGTGAAATAATAACAGAAATACAAAAGTTTGACACTACGTGAATTAACTCTGTAATTTGCATAATAAAAACCCCTGTCAACAGTGCTACAAGAATTAAATGTCGCTTATTAATAAATTTGTTGTACTTTTGAATTCACTTTTGTCGATTATGTGACACAATTTTGACGAATATAGAACTAGCTCCTAACGATTAATGAACGATAAACAGTGTGCACTGTTTGTATGTTATTCCCAGTTAGAATACTAATTTAAAAAGTGGACACTGTTAGTCCCAGGTGGAACGCTAAATGCAAGTACGCACTGTTTGTATGTTAGTCCCAGTTAGAAAATTTATCGTGATGGCGCACATTTTGGATGCTCGCCCCAGTTGGGATTCTCAATGCAGGTGTGCACTGTTTGTATGTAAGTCACAATAAGGATAGTAATTGTGAGTGTGCACTGTTTGTATCTAAGTCACAATTAGGATAGTAATTGTGAATGTGCACTGTTTGTCCGTTTGTTTTAGTTGGGACTATAATTGCATGTGTGCACTGTTCGTATTTTAGTCCCAGTTGGGACCCTAATCTCAAAGTGCGCATTCTATGTATGTAAGTCTCAGGATAAAATATTGCAAGTGTGTCTATGTGCATGTTAGTCCCAGTTATGGTATTAATTTTAAAAAGTGTATAATGTCCCAAATATATTATTCGTGGACAATGATTAATTGCTTCCTTTGAATATGGCTATATCATAAAATACATGAACCGGACACCGTCTCTCTAAAACACAGCGTAAATAATAATGTAAATCTAGGCAAGTCAACATTTCCATGTATAATCTTAACAAATAATTATGTACCTGTATCTTCACATCAGCTGAAAATTCAAATTGTGATTCAATCCATTATCCAAGAAAGTCAACACATCCTTGTATGATCTTGCCGGTCCTCTCCTCTCGAATTTCCACAGTCAACTCAGTTCCAGAAAAAATCAACTTAACAAGGAGTTTCATATCAGTTGACAGATCGAATTCTGTCAGTTCCGCATAAACATGTCCGAGACATATGCATCCTTCTTCATCCACAAACTGAGGATTGATTTTGGTAGAGGCATATACAGGAAGAATAACTTGTCTGACTCCTTCCCCCGGTGGATAATATTCTTGGGACCTCGGATTGTTCCCAATCTCGACTACGTCTCCGCGTGTGATGTGCTTGTTAAATAAGTTGTCTACATACTCAACCCCATCAACTACGATTTTTTTCCGTGCTGGATGAACTCCTTCTTTAAATAGCATCATTCTTTCAATGCCATAGGTATACCTACACACACGTTTTGATATTACGTCTGGGCTATCGCCAAACATCACAGCTCCAATTACTACTGCCAATGATGGCTCTGGAGGAATTATTACCATGTCACCAAACTTTGTACGCATCTTTTCCTGTAAGTAGGCCGATTCAGAAAATCCACCCACCATCAGAATGTACGAAACCTGGGGTAACTTTCGAAGAAGAGTTTTAACCTCATCCTGGATGTTTCTAATAGCTCCATCAAAGAAGGTCTGAAACAATTTTGAGGATATGTTTAAACTCCCATGTTTGAGTGAAAATTGGCCATTTTTTGGATGCTGCCTTATTGATTCATCTATCGATTGGTCTATCTCTTCTTTGAGCAAGTGGACTAACTCGACCGGGATTTTGATCGGAATATCTCGTTGACTTGAGACGTCAAAATATCTTTTTTTTCTATCAAAGTCTTGAAGTAGGATTAAATAGTCATCCAAGTGCTGATCTTTGTATTTCTCAATTATATCTGCACCAAAAATGCTTCTGAAGAACGTTAAGAACGCACTGTCGATCATTGTTCCACCATAAGGTCCACCGCACGCTTGATGCACTTCCCCTAAGCTTCCGTCACGTAAGATTTGGTGACATATGATGTCTGCTGTTCCGCCTTGAATGAAAAGAACACATTCCTTTCATATGCAATATTCGTCTTTCTTTCTGAAGGACATATTCGATGAAGATGACTAAGACCAACATGGAGTTGTTTTAATCTGGGTAAGGGGAATTATTTTATTCGTTAATCGGTTATTTTGAATATGTAACGTCGATGTGAGCAAGAAAATTGATGATCTAGAATGAGACTGCCATCTAAATAAGACATTTTTATAAGGGTGCAATCAGTGGTCGTAGTGCTGATATAATGAACTAAAGTATTGCCAATACGTTAGTTATTGGTTACTTGTTTTATGCTGAATCAATACCATCTACATACTTTGTAATGATTATCCTAGTGAAAACAATATGTTGAAATTAATGTTGTCTTGAATTTTGCGTATACAATTAAGGTGTAGCAACTGTAACATACTTATATTAGTAGCAATATCAGTGAAAACGTTTTGCCACAAACTTAAACATGTCCGGGGTATACGCAAAGTTTGATACAATTCACACACACACACACACACACACACACACACACGAAATTGTTATTTACCTCCAATATCAAGCACCATGTATGTCGTGCCTCTGATACGTTCTTTGAGTGCATCACTTTTCATACTGTATATTGCTGCAGCTTCCGGCTCAAGTGCCAAGGTCAAAAGATCATTAGAGATACCAGCCTGAAGAAAACTAGACGTAAGACTGTGCTTGATATATAGATATATATATATATATATATATATATATATATATATATATATATATATATATATATATATATATATATATATATATATATATATATATATATATATATATAGAGGCATCTAACAGTCATATTAGTAATTAAGTATTTGGATATATTATAGCCTGTAACAATCATAGTACTGTATATATAGCTGGATTAATATTAGCTTGTAGCAGTCGCATTAGTATTCATCTATCTGGATTTTAAGCAGCTTGTAGCACTCACAGTAAAAGTCATCTACCTGGATCTATATCAGCTTGTAGCAGTCATAGTAATATAGTCATCTACCTGGATCTATATCAGCTTGTAGCAGTAATAGTAATAATCATCTACCTGAATCTATATCAGCTTGTAGCAGTCATAATAATAGTCATCTACCTGGATCTATATCAGCTTGTAACAGTAATAGTAATAATCATTTACCTGAATCTATAGCAACTTGTAGCAGTCATATTAATAGTCATCTACCTGGATCTATAGCATCTTGTAGCAGTCATAGTAATAGTCATCTACCTGGATCTATAACAGCTTGTAGCAGTCATAGTAATAGTCATCTACCTGAATCTATAGCAGTTTGTAGCAGTCATGGTAATAGTCATCCACCTGGATCAATAGTAGCTTGTAGCTTTTATAGCAATCGTCATCTACCTGGATCTATAATAACTTGTAGCAGCCGCAATAATGGTCATCCACCTGGATCTATAGCAACTTATAGTGGTTATAATAATAGTCATCTACCTGGATCTATAGCAGCTTGTAGCAGTCATAGTAATAGTCATCTACCTGAATCTATAGCAGCTTGTATCAGTCGCAGTAAGATTCATCTACCTGGATCTCTAGTAGCGTGTAGCAGTCATATTATACATTTATCTGGATCTTTAGCAGCTTGTAGTAGTCGCATTAATGGTCATCTTCCTGGATCTATACCAGCTTGTAGCAGTCAGAGTTATAGTCATCTACATGGATATATTAGGGGCCCCGAGTGGTCGAGTGGTCTAAAGCGCTGTCCGTTACGGATCACTGCCATCTCACTTTTGACTGCATGGGTTCGAGTCTCAGATTCGGCCAATGTGGGTATATGAGAAAGATTGCCAGTAGCTTCTCGTGGGTCGGTGGTTCTTTCAGGGGTTTTCCAGGATCTTCTCCCACTAGTAATACTGGCCTCCATGTATAGTCTATCTTGTGCTGAAAGATGGCGCTAAATCATGAAAAAGAAAGAAAGAAACAAAAAAAAAAAACAGGATATATAGCAGTTTGTAGCAGTCGCAGTAATAGTAATCTACCTGTATCCATATCAGCTTGTGGCAGTCATGGTAATATTCATCCCCCTGGATCTCTAGCAGTTTGTAACAATGATAGTAATATACATTTCTCTGGACATATAGAAGCCTTTAGCATGTCGCAGTAATAGTCATCTACCTGGACCTACAGTAGCATGTAGCAGTCATAGTAATATACATTTATCTGGATCTATAGCAGCTTGTAGTCGCAATAATAGTCATCTACTTGGATCTATAATAGCTTGTAGCAGTCATATTAATAGTCATCTACCTGGATATATAATTGCCTGTAGTAATCATATTAATAGTCATCTACCTTTATATATAGTCTCCTGTAGCAGTCATATTAAGAGTCATCTACCTGGATATATCGTAGGCTGTAGCAGTAATTAATAGTCATTTATTGGAATCTATATTAGCTTGTAGCAGACATAGGAATATTCATCTACATGGATCAATAGTAGCCTGTAGCAGTCATAGTAATATTCATTTATCTGGATCTATAGGAGCCTGTATCAGTCATATTAATAGTCATCTACCTTGATCTATAGTAGACAGTATCAATCGTGTAAAAGTCATCTATCTTTATCTATAGTCTCCTTTAGTAGTCATATTAGGATCTGTAGTAGCTTGTAGCAGTAATTAATAGTCATCTACTTGGATTTATAGTAGCTTGTAGCAGTCATAGTAACATTCATCTATCTGGATCTATAGTAGCTTGTAGCAGTCGCAGTAATAGTCATCTACCCATATCCATAGCAGCCTGTAGCAGTCATATTAATAGTCATTAACCTTGATATATAAAAGACAATAGAAATCATGTAATAGTCATCTACCTTTATCTATAGTCGCCTGTAGCAATCATATTAATTGTCATCAACCTGGATCTGTAGCAGATCATTTGCTATAGACTGGATTTGCAAGAACTCCAAAAAGATATTTAAATAAAATATTTGTTTTTATATTTTATGTTCTGTTCTTCGGGATTGATACAATGCACTGTACAGACACACAGGGTTAATAGAAACCATACCCAGAATTATGCGCGAATAAAAACATATAGTACTTTTATTTTTCTATAATTATGGTAAATTTATGTTTTTTGTTGTTGTTCTTGTTTTGTTTCTTTTATTCATCGGGCTCTTGTCCCATATCTGCAGGATCTTGAATCTTTCATTATCTATGTTTTTCGGGAATGGCACAGGTGACATCATTTTTAATCGTGCTTATTTTATCATGATACAGAGAATTGCAAAACATGGAATCACTCGGCATACAATTATCTGTTTTACCCTTGCCAACTTGATAATGCATACGTACACATACATCCCAATATAACATTGCCAGGGTTTAACCACCATGTTGATAGAGCCATTATTAAAAATTCATTCTGTAAAAGCCAGTATCATTAAAAGAACCAACTATTTAATAGTATTGTAATATGTCTGGCATTATATCATGCTTTGATACCTCGTTGGCGGCCTCCCTCATGAATTGCTTAGAACTATCGTTCCAAATGGCCGGGACCGTCAACACCCAGTGAATATCCTCCAATGATATATTTTCGTTCCTAGACTGAATTTCGTCAAGAAGATGGCATTTAAGGTGTAAGATTGCGACCGAAAACACTTTTAAGGCTTGCAGCTCCTTTCCATTGAAGTCTTCTATTACCATGTCTCTAGATAATGTCTGAATAAGAAATGGAGCGCATGGTGTATATTGTCTGCATGATAATATAGAACAATTGTCCAACTGACGAGTTTTTACTGTATATACCAGTAAGTGGAACATTACATTGCTTTCGTTTCAAACATGTACTAACATTACATTTGCAACATTTGGTCCTCTCACAGTGAATGAACTTCAGAAGCTACAATATATTCACTATTCAAAAATATGTTTGTTTGGAGAGTTTTGCGGTAAAATGTATTATTTGCATTTAAGATATTCTCATCATTTTCTCCGTTAACTTTACATTATCATAATCGTGCAGTATTTTTCCTTACTGCACGTCTTAATATTCCAAAACACGTGAAACTCAAAATATGAAGACACTCAACTTACTTGCACAATGAAAAGATTTAATGTCGGCAGCAGGCATACAATAATTGGTCGGTAAATCTAAATTTTAGTGATTATATTAGAGTCATGATTTTCTGTCTGTCATGGTAGGTAGATACTACATATTACCCAATTTAAATAGTTGTTGGCAAATAAATATTCAAGCTTCACTTCACAGAAATTTCCAATACAATTTGTTTATAAAAGCCTGTCCACTATAAAATATATTTTAATATAATATTTCATATTAATTACTCGTTTAAAAACAGTCAGTTATACGCCTTTTCAGTAAAGTGACAAGTTAACAAACATAGGGATATAACTACAAACTGAATGCGTTTTACACGGCTATTATACAAGTCAAATATTTTCCACATATATTTTGACTGTCATGATTTCAGTGACATACATATCCAGGCATTGATCTATCGGACTTTTTGATGGTTTATAAAGAGATCTTCTAAAATTAAATTTATATCTCCAGTTTTTAATAATCCTTAATATTGTACCATATTTACCTCTAGTGCCCTCCCCTCTGACCTTTCTAGCGTCACTCTCTCATTGTCCAGATAAAAATAACCTACTTTAAGCTGTTATGTTCTATTAATTTCATATATCATTGTTTTACTTAATATAGACTACTTCAATGAGAGGATTCTAGTTTGTTCGTTACTTTTAAAAGAACATCCTAAACATTGCGTCCAAAAGTGTAATATTTCATTGAAAAATACTTATACCATTATGCTCTTTCTATTTATATTTTGAAAATTTACACCTTGGTCCAAAAATATACAATCCTCTTTTGCATAACCTTCTGAAATTTGATTTGTATATATATGCATGCATATGTGTATGCATGTGTATGGATGTATGGATGGATGGACGGATGAATGCATGCATTTATATATGTTGTTATGTTGTTGGCTTAACATCGCTTGCGAAGATTTAGGAATTGGGTATCCACGTCTATTGCACGCGCGCTGGTGGCTAATAACCCCAATGTGTGACAGGCACGTACGTCCACAGAGGCTGCAAGGGGAATGTCTGGGTTGGTTATGGTGGGTGCTGCCGATAGTTTTCGGGATTTATTCGCCATCGTTTTTCCTGCAAGCTGGCCCGTCTATTTTTTGGTTCAAAAGTAGCAGTGGCCCGGTAAACTGTACTTCGCCAGCTTTCACGGTCAGAAATCTTGTGATGCCCATTAAAGGTGATCAATGACACACTTGGTGAGGGTCTTTTTCAAGTCGTTATATCTCTTACGAGGTCTCCCTCTATCACGGTGACCAGTGGACATCTCACCATTCAGCGTTGTCTTTGGCAGGCGTTGATCCTCCATCCTGGACACGTGCCCTGCCTAGCCTATCTGTTTCTTCATTAGCGTTGCCTCGACGCTGGTGATCCCTGTTTGTTTGAGGACTTCAGTGTTGGTGACTCCAAGTCACTCCAGTGGATGTTGAGGATGGTGCTGAATCAGCGCTGATGTAAGCATTAAAGGATGCGGAGGTGGTGGTTGTAGGTGACCCAGGATTCCGCACCATATAGGAAGGTGGTCAGTACGACATCTCTGTAGACGCCGATCTTTGTACCTCTCTTGAGACTGGCATTGTACCACACTCGTTTAAAGAGTCTGCCGAAGGCCCTGTTTGCCTTGGCCAGTCTGTTGTCTATTTCTTTGCCGATCCTAGCATCAGAGATATCACACAGCTCACGTAGGTGAACTGGAGAACTACAGTCAGCTCTCTGTGTCAATGAAAATGATAGGTAGCTGTTACTTTTCCTTGGGTGCAGATTGGTGAAGTACCTCAGGTTTCGTTAGGCTGACCTCAATACCAAAGAGTTGGCAAGTTTCTGCAAAGCAGGATGTTACGTATTTTAGGGCAACTTCTGTGTGGGCAACAAGAGCAACGTCATCTGCAAAAAGAAGTTCTCTAATCAGTTTTTTCAAGGTCTTGTTTTGGGTCTGAAGTCGCCTTAAGTTAAAGAGGTTACCTTCAGTACGAAATCGGATGTAGATACCATCTTCGTCATCGAGGTCTTCTGTTGCTTTTTGGAGCATAATGTTGAAGAAGATTCAGAACAGTGTGGCGTTTAAAGCACATCCATGTTTGTAGCCATTTACAATGGGAAAGGTCTGTGACAGGTAGCTATTATTTCTGACCTGACCAAGCTGGTCTTCATGCAGTTGGATACTCATGGTAAGGAACTTGGGAGCACAGCCGAGTTTTTCGAGGATTTTAAAGTCCATTTCTGCTCACCTTGTCGATTGCGTTCGTCAGGTCCACACATGTGACGTATAGTCCTTTGTTTTGTTCTCGACATTTCTCCTGGATTTATCTCGGGACGAACACCAGTTGTGCCCCTATTGGTCCTAAAGCCACTCCGTACAGCATGTTCTTCTGCAACGATGGGCACAAGTCTTTTCAGCAACACTCTAGCAAGGATTGTGCCTGCAATGGAGTGCAGAGTTATCACACGGTAGTTTGAGCAGCCAGACTTTTCCGCCTTCTTTTTGTACAAGGTGATGATGACTGCATCTCGGAGGCATTGTTTAAGTTTTCCTTGCTCCCAACAGCAAATGAACCCGTAAAGTTTGGTTTGCTGGGCCTCCACGCTTCCATATATACCGTCTTTTCCTGTAGCCTTTCCTGTCTTCAGATGTTGTATGGCTTTTACAGTATGTTGCAGTGTATGTGTCTCATCGGTGGCTGTTGTGTGATGCGATCAATAGCTATCTCTTGCTAGTACTCAAGAGGGCGTGGAAGTGCTCTGATGAGGGTTTAGGACAGATTACCTGTCAGTGAGTAGCTCTGTGCCATCTGCACTCCGTAGGGGGTTCTGTATTTGGAAGGGAGGACCAAACACTGTTTTCAACGCTTCATAGAACCCTTGTAGTTGCCAGTGTCAGCGTACAGCTGGGTTCATTCTGCAAGCTTTGTCCAACATTCATGTCCAACATTAATTTTGTATGTTTCGGATCCTGGTCTGAAGGGAACTGTAGATAAGGCGGACGCATGTTTTATTATATGGACAGGATGGTTGAGCGAAATGGGTTTGGTAGGGTGATATCTTTTTGGCAAGCAGTTCTTGGATTTCTTGGTAGTTTTCATCAAAACCAGCCTTTGTTTTTCTTAGTGGGGAATCCAGGTATTTCTTCTAAAGTTTGGATAATGGCAGCCTTGATATTATTCCACATAATTTCCGGAGTTAGATCTGACGGAAAATTAGGTTCTTCAAATCTAGACTGCAGGCTTTCTTGAAAATATGCATTGAGGTCAACACACAAAAGGTTTTTGATTTTGAGCGTCCTTCTCTGTGTACTTCCTTGTTGTCTTGGCCTGGGCTCTCAATTTTCAATATTTAAATCTGCCAATTCAAACACCATTGTGTTCTGTTAATCACTAAAGATGGTAAGTATTTAGAGCTAGGGATGTATTGGTTTCTGAAATTTTGAGTACACATGCATTTACATAAAATATTATGTTGCAAGAAAAAGTCCTGTTGTGCCTACAATTTATTAAACTTGGACAATCCAATCCATATACTTAGAAAATATCACTTCTATCAATCATAAATTGAAGAAATTCAAACCCTAACTGCTTTGGCAAAATGTTTTAAGTTTAGTATAAATTAATACTAAAATATATGGTAATTTGTCATGATTTTCTTTCTTTCTGGTGTAGATTTGGTTCGCATGGCAACCAATTACTTGGTCCCCTGCAAGCCGAAAAAAAGTAATATCCAGAGTGCACCAATTTCCCACTATGAAGAAAATTACTATTTCACAAGAAGTCAACTTAAAAGGACCAAATTATTGAAATAATGGCCAAATCCTGTGAAAATCAGGCACTTCAACTTCGAGACTCGGTAAAGGGTTAATTAATTTTCAAGCTTGATGATTTCGTCATAAAAAGTTCAATTCTTATAATTACAAATAATTAAAAGCAAATAATAAATCTCAAGAAATTAATCAAATATGTTTTTTTAGAAAAAAAAATAATGTTTACGAATAAATATTGTAAAAACACGTTTGGTACATAAATAGTTTCTTTCTGGTAAACTAAACATTTTGAGTTTTCTGCGTCATATGGTATGATTTTAACCAATACAAATACTTTGTTACAAAGGTTGGTAAAAATGTTAAGTTATTTCGTATATTGGATTATGTAAGGAGTTTAATATCAGCTCATACACACTGAATCTATACAAATTTCAGTAACAACAACCCCCCTTCCCCATTTCACTGACATTAACAGAAGAGTAACACTTGACCAAGAATCGAAAAAGCGCTGTTTCATACTTGAGTGACGGACTAAATATCGCTTCGACACGTGATCGGTGGAATGCCATTTTGTCTTGTTTCTGTATGCAACAATTTCAAATTCTTATTCGCACTACGGTATCTGGTGTACACAATATTATTAACCACCATTAATACTGGCCTCCATGTATAGCCTATATCGTGCTGAAGATGGCGTTAAACCTTCTGCTGCATGGAGATGTTGTAAATTATATCTTGCTTCAACATTCAATCTTTAAAACGCGACGTTTCGGAATGAATAAAGAATTTTTTATTTAATTTTAAACGAGTACATAAAAACGTTATTCCTTTGCCAGCCAATTCTAGCTGTATGCTTTTAAAAATTAATGTATTTTGTTTGCTTTGGATCATTGAGTACAGAATATTTAATATTCATAAGCGCCCCAATTCAGTACATGCAAAATGTGCTCTTTATTTTAAAATATAGCAGTGTGTATTTGTGCGAACACGTGTGGGCTTAACAGTGGTTTGAGGTGAAGAAAAAAAAAACGCTCGAAATAGACTTTGGTTAAAAATGATTATTAACCAAAGTTTATTTCGAGCGATCTATTTGTTAAACCACTGTTAAGTATAATACTTGTAAAGGATCAAAAAGGGGCATACAAAAGATAGATTATAATATAACGATATGTATATTATGAGAAAATAAAGTAGCACAAAGTAGGTTTATGTTTTCCACATAGAGAAATACGTTTATATTTCATAAGTAGTAATATCAGATAAATGGGATATAGAATAAACACTCGAGACCCAAACGGGAATTTAACGTGGGAGAGGCACTTGAATGGGAATTTATATCGTACGAAAGTATACATTGTTGAGAATCGAAGGCCTTAACAATATCAACAATTCCAGGCTTGTAGGCTGAAACAATGGACGTATTGGGTGGAATTTAACATGAGTGTCACTTGAACAACAAGGGGAATTTGGGAATTTAACATGGCAGAGCCGATTGAGTTTCAAAATAAATTTTTAACATTGGATAAACACTCGGGTGTATACGATCAAAAGGGGTTGATTGGCTCAAAAAGGAATTTGTAAGGGTTTTAAGGCTGAGCTGAAAACAGAAACATACATAAACACAAAGACACTACAGCATGAAGGGAAATTAACATGAGAGCTGCAATTGGGGACAAAATCTGCACTTTGTCCCTTTGAATTTGGGGCCAAACTGCGTTTGGCAACTCAGACGTACGCCTACAGAGTGACACGTGGCGTCATAAGCAGTAGATAGGTGCGTCGGATGAAGGTCAAATTTAACTATGTATTACACTTGATGCCACTTGTAAATGACACACTGAACATTCGATGTGAAAGAAACTTTTCTCACACATGCGACAGCGAAATGTAGCAGTTTTGCTAATCTTACTTTTTTCTTTTTTCCCATCCATTTGACAAATCTAGCAGTTTTCCTAACCTTTTCTTATCTCAGTCTACTCATCTCAGACCAGTCATCTGAGCCAAGGTGTCGACGCGCTCAGAACTACTTTTTTTTTAAAACTCCTTGGTGTCTTCTGCTGTACCTGACGTAGTTGTTCTAAAACAAACAATAATAACAACAAATATATCAACCATAGTAACTTAAGGTAAATACATCTTTGAAAATACACCGTACAGAAACATTTTGAGAGAGACAAAGACATACACGCAAACATGTCGATGTTGTTTTTTCAATCATAGAGACCCATGGCCCCAAGGCAGTTAACTCAGCGCCCCTAGGCAGTTAAGAGTCGGGGCCCCTTATTTGGTAATTTAGCAACAACAAAAAAAATTCCTCAGCGTTCTCAATGTGTAACATTTGGGCCCATGGCCGGGGCCCCCTTCGAGACTATGGCCATAGGAAGCTGCCTAGTTTGCCTAGGTAGATGTTCGCCGCTGGCTTTATCTTGGTATTATGCTAGTTCGTTCCACCCATCGTTGTCAATTTTATCCTATATGTAGCCCTAGCTCAGTACATCTTCAGGTCAGCGTCATTATATATAGCTAAAGCAACCTAACTAGTTTGACATATTACGTGTGAAATAAATTATACTGTTAGCTACATTTAATGACGCTGACCTGAAAATTGATTTTGCTACAGATAGGATACAATTCTCAATGCTGTGTGATGCACTTATCTATGCACACAGACTATAGACCCATACACTTCATAGCCTCCCAACTCTCTTAACAACTAAGGAAAACTTAGTAATGGCCAGTATTATGTCAATCATGCCTTATTCTAATTTTCTTAAGCATCTCCTCTGTGCCCCAGTTGAATCAGAAATATTCCTGCAATATTTAGTGACAAATAATGCACTTTCCAACCAGAAAGAATCGTTTATCCGTTAATTTACTAGTCCAAAAGCAAATTTCACTGCATCACTTACCATATTTCCAAACAGAAAAATACGTTTTAAAAGAATCTGTGAACTTTAAAGTTTAGCACATAGTCATCCGCTTGGATCCATATCTGGAGAGCATTTAATCGGGGTGGGGGTGGGATAGTTTTTTTCAAAATTGGAACTGATGAAATGAAACAGTTTCTTGTACTAAGTACTAATTATTTATTGTCAATTTCATATAAAATAATATATTAAATGTGATAATACCTCATAACTATGCGACGTTTTATGATGTTATTTTTCTTTGCTCACGCGAATAAACTGTACTTCGGATAAAACGATCACACCACATCCCGCATTAACATATCTGAATTCATGCGCCGCATGTAAACATTGAAACGTGAACACTAGTGAAGAGTTCTTTTTATTTTAAAGGAAAATATTGGGTGATAAAAATAATATATACTGGGCTTTTTTAAAAAAAAAGCAAGACAAGGAAATTCCCGTTGCGGGGTTACATTATATGTCTCCCCACTCGCGCAAGCCTCGTGGGGAGACATATAATGTAACCCCGTGACTGGGATTTCCTTGTCTTGGTCCAAATCCCAACATTGATTATATATAACCTAGGCTGTCGTCTTTCTCCATTGCAGAGTACAAATTCTTGAGTGAGAATTTTGAATAATCTGTTATGTATTTTTCCATTATTCTTTCCACACTACATACTTAATTGACACAATACGTTTTGAAACGAAACAAAAATATTTCATACTTAGACATTGTAATCTAAGGTTGGGTCAAAACGGATTGACACGTTTCACCAAAACAAAGTCGCTTCACAAAATTCAAGCAAACCGCAGTCTTTCCTTTAATCAGAAGCGTTCGTGAGCAGTGTGAATCTAAGCGAGATGTTTTGAATATGAATGAAGCTACGGAGACAATGTATTTTGGTGTGCATATTGCGGCTACGAAAATATTTTCAGCAAAGAATGATTCTAACTTGGATATAGCGGATTTCCTATCGCAAAAATTGTTACCGGCACTCAGCCTTCATCGCCTTCTTCCGCGTTACCAAGTGTAGAGAAGTTTAGACAGAAACAAAAGGAAGAATTGGATAAATTTTTTTTCCAACAGCGGAAAGATTCAGAACGAGTTCTTATGATTCAACATCAGCAAGAGGAGAAAAAACTAAAACGTAAAGAAGAAAAAAAATAATGTGTGAAGGAGCAAGAAGAGAAAACGATGGTGAAAATTAAACAACGGGCGTGCTACAAGAAATTTCGGCAGAGTTAATTTATCCGAAATGGATGTTATCAAACTTCTTAACTAGACCCAAAAGAACGAGATCTTCACGCGCTAAGCACTCCAAATCAGCCGACACTACCTCTACACTGACTAGCACTGAGATGCCTGCAGCAGTGACAACTACCAAAACAACTACAGTAGCAGGAGATGAAGTAAGACTTTTGCTATAGTGGCATCGGTTGTTATCGCCGTCCTCAGCTGTTTATCAAAAGTGTGGATTTGAGATTCTAAGCTTTCTACTAGTTGTTGGACCCTTGAATCGAAATCTCTCCCCACCTTGCATCTCTCGTGGCCTCTTTCTACCATGGGCTGGTGGTGAACTTTCTTGGCTGGGATTGGGCTAGCTTCCTTCGGCAAGATCCGATTGTCGTCCATACTTATTTCTCGCAGTAGATCGTCACAGTTAGTGATGTATTAAAAGTTATGGCGATCGTGGCTCTTGAGGAGTTCCCTCCTCAGTGAAGACCAAACCTTCCGTCTGAGGTCATCCTTATCCTCTTCTCTGATGTAGCCTGCTTCGATTGCAGTCTGTATAAGTGTCTCGAGCCTGCAACCAAAGGAAGTCACCGATTCCTTCCCCTTTTCTCTGGAAAGAGTTCAAAAACTCTTGAATACTCATGCTTTGAATTCAATCCCCAACAGCAGTATTTAGGCGCTTTAATATGAGTTCTCGCCTAATGCTATAACTATGTGTCTCTCCCTGCCCCGTATAAACCGTCTCATAGCCTGAATCATGATCGTTGGGAGATATTCAGGTATGAAACATTTTACCTCGAGTCTCGCTCTATTCATACAATGTAACGTCACCTTCCTGCACTGAGTCAGCCCCCGAAACAAAGGACCTCAGGTACTACGGCGGAAGTGGTTAGGTGGGGATAGCTTTATCTGCTGGCAAAATGCCTTGGTAACCACTAAAATAGTGCTGAAGCACCTCCTTGTGTTTGATGTCCACACTCGGAATACTAAACCGCATGAGGGAACCTCTCGCAGTTCCTGCAATTGGAGTGCTTTGCTACAAAGGGGTAGACGGAGATTTATCAGATTTGCCTGGGGTACAATGAGTTTGAGTGAGGCCCCCACGGGCATTATCACATACAGATTGGCATTCAATGCCTCTATCATTTTCTGATCTGGTACGTGGTACTTACTTGTCGCCGTCACGAAGAGCGCAAAAAATCGCGCGTATATCTAACCACTGCAAACAAATTGTACGACAGCATATGGTTGTATAACCAGCGTTCATGAAAAATCCAATCAAACTATTAACCAACGCTAAAAAAATAAAACCATGTCCTCCAAGTAGATATCAATATCACTACAAAATTGTTTTATTAATCAAATCATGCTGGTGATTCTAAATATCTCCCTAGAATCCGTCTGACACCCCCAGAAAATATCAAGCGCAAGCTTATAATAAACAGATAATGATGTATACATATATAACCCAAAACATAACTGTAAAGAGTACTCTCACCTAGCTCTCTGCCACTTTAACTCGGGCGTTGAAGCGCTGTAAATTGTGTGAGTGGGTTTTAAAGCATAGTGGAATGTTAAATAAATAGGACCGAGAACATTCTTGTCAAGTCAACACCTCACGCAGTGAGCTATAAAACCATCTTATATGTGGTGGGCAGATAGTCTAATAATTCACACAAACCTGTATATTTCGCAATCAACTAAAGTGATATACTAAAAACTTTATCTTATAAAGGTTTTAAAAATTGATGGAAAAGAACACTTACAGCATTTCCCAATCCAAGAGTCCTTCTTATCGAAACTATAACACTAACTTTGCGAATAACACATTAATACAAAACACGCATTATTTATCGTCAACTATATATATATATATATATATATATATATATATATATATATATATATATATATATATATATATATATATATATATACACACACACACAGTTGAATGTCCATCTGCCGTGAAGATAATTGTCTCTTCTTTCCGTGACGTTATCCTAATGTCAGAGTTCGGTTTATATTTGCCAGAAACACTACGAACAAAGAAAGTATGAACACAAGTTTCCTGTTCGGGTTCAGAAAAGAGCACCGCATCACTTGGAAGCGCGAGTTAGCGTCCTCCAGAATGCTGTCAATTTCCAATGCGGACTCCTTTTCAGGATCCCTTGGGAACGGCCCTACGGTCTGGTTTACCCATCAAATACGATCTTCTCTCTATCAAACGTCCCACGGTGGACGCTATGTGAGCTCGTATCATTTAGACTACATTTTAGGGTTGAAAAGATACAACTCGCAGAATTTATTGTGAGATGAAATGGTACGAAATTAACCAGACTAGATTTTCCAAATTATTTTCAATCCGTGGTCGTTCACCTGTGTGAAAGCCAAGTGCTCTTCATCTTCACATCTCGTACCGCTCGAAGTGTTGTCCGTCTTAAGAACTAGAGTAGGAATGCCAGAAGATTATTGCTAGTTTTAGAAGCAATTGATTTTAATACTCGTGAAGCACGGGAATCATGCACCGTCATCACTCACACGCTCACGACAAACACGTACATTGGTACACGACACGAGTCCTGGTCGCACTAATTTCTACTGAAATGTGTGTTTTTATGGGTTTAGTGTGTTTGCATGTAACTATTATGAGAGTTTATTTTAGGTCTGGATGAGACTATGATTTGGTCATGTAGATGATATGTATTTCGTCTGAGGGGATGTTCTCCTTTACGTTTGAACTATAGGCATATGAAGCGATGCATCTGTTATTGGATATCAGTGCCGGATTAAACCCTGTGGAAGCCCTTAGTCGAAATCTTGGGTCCCCTCGCAAATTATATCTTACCAATATTATTTTGATTCGTTGTCGCGGGGCCCCTATAAGGCGTAGGACCCATAGTTTTGTGCTTTCTCTGCCTATTTTTTATCCGAGACTGTTGGGTATAACCAATCCCAAGATCAATGAAGAAACTATTAACAACAGTAGTTATGTTATGACAATTTTCTGTTATGTGGGTTGTGATTAGCTTTTTATAACCTTCTTCTCATTTCTTGCTATGAGAAGGAATTACTCATAAGTTAGGGAGCGTCAATATCCATGGTGAGAGAGATATATATATTTTAGAAACTACTTAAATATAAGTAAATAAAACATTACTTTAATACAATTCAAAGAAAATAGCAATCTTATTAATTTTACTAAAAATTCAATCCTAACAGTTATACAACTCAGGAAACAGAAGAGAACCTAACAAGCCATTCGAAACAACTAAGGAAAAAAGAATCAAATAGGTCAGAAAAGCAAACGAAACCCGCTACAAGGAAAGAAAAACAATGAATAAAGGATGAAAACCAGTTCAAGAATAAAGAACTCTGCAGTAAAAGAAACGGGAAATTCTCATTCCACTGCAGCCAAGAACCAGGGCCATCAAAACCAACAAAACCCAACAATAAATCATAAATAGAAGACGAAAAAGCAGAAAAGCTAATCAAACAATCAGAACGAAAAATTGGAAACACTCATCAAATGGTAAAGAGTACCTGGAGAAGCCAAAAAAAAGGTTTTCACAGGCATCGAAGGTTAAGTTAAAAAACCAATTAAAGGCGTTCAAAATATTAAACGGACCAAAACAAAGGATGCAAACAATATCATTATGGTAATAAAAAGGTCTCGCAAAGAAATTCCAGATAAATAAAATATCAGGAAAACAAGAAAAGCAAAAAAAAAAACAAAACAAGAAAACAACCAACAAATAAAACTCAAGAAACAAGGCGTAATATCACAGAAGCGAATTATCGCTACAAGTACACAGCAAGAACAGGAAATTTATCCATCTGAGCAATAAGAGCTTAGCAAATGAACTATCCAAACATCATGTCGGAGTACAAAAGGATCTGGACAGAACAAGTATACCTGATAATATGGTGTTGTACTGTACATCAACTGACCAAATACCTTGATATCACCAAATTAGGAGGGATAAAAGTAAGTATTACAAAGCATAACTCTCTGAAATGGGAAAATATATCAACCGCCCCAAAAAGAACTACCAGCCAACACAAGATAAAGAAGAAAATGACAGATAACACACCGTATCAAAATCTATACTAAAATTACAAGGACGACACAAATACAAAAGTACAGAGAAATTAGGCGAAGAATTGACCAACTACAGGAACAATATTAAAGCGCCATTAGTCTAAAAAAATGGACAATGCCTGGAAAATTCCACGGTCCTGCTAGAATTGTATGCACCACCGCCGCTGATGGTTAGACTAGGACCGTACGGTAAATCTGATATTTTAGAAACATACGAAACCAAACAGTTTCTGCAACAACTGCAAATATTTGGGCATTTTACAATCAAATGTCAAAGTAGAAATAGGTGCAACCAATGCGGATAATGCCACACATGAAACTACACCAACCGAATATCTGTATGTGCTAATTGCAAAGGAAGCCCAATTCCAAAATCAACCGTGCATATTCTCGACCAGGGAAAAAGAGATAATCAACCTTATGAACAAAAAGAAAATAGATTAAAAACGGGTAAAGTATAAATTTGATCAGACCAACATATGGAAATCAAGAATAAGGAAAGAAGATGACCAAAGGGAAACTAATAACAAGCCCGAGGATGAGAGCTAAGAAACAACAAATTACAAAGAAGCTGAAAACCTTAACAACCGAAACCCCAATCCCAAAGGGAACGAAACGTACAAGAACGAAATTAAAAGGAACAAGTCATAATTCTCAAATGGACTACAAAAGTAACAGCAATACAGAAAAAAGCAGAGCCAACAAAGAGGACAAATCAAATAGCAATGCAACCTAGATTCATAAGAATGTGTTAGAAGAACACTTAAATTGGAAAAGCCATTTAAAAGACCTAATAAAAAGATATAATGAAGACCTAAATTTACTTAGGAATATAAGAAGAACAACCTGAGGTGCTGACCAAACACACTACTCAAAAGCTTTAATTTAGATTAATATTAGAATATGGGTATCAGGTCCACAACTCGACGAGCCCATCACTACTAAAACAAAATCTAGACAGTATCCAATACCAAGCCGTCAGACTACGTAATAACCCTTACAAAATACATTGCAACTAAGAAGGGACGAACAATTACTAAGATATGCAGAAAGGACTTTGATCCATGAAAACAACTATTCTGGATAAAAGGATCTACAAAAATGTAATAAAGTCTTTAGCCAAAAGCTGGTTATCTTCACAAAGGGAGAAATACACATGCAAGACATGCACAGAGAACTAGAACTAACCAACTTGCAAGCAGATACAATAATATATTTCGATCCTACAACATGGAGAAAACAACCCCCTAATATCAATTTACAAGCTCTAAACATAAGAAAAAGCACGACAATTCAAGGGCAATTCCATTTGACATTAAAATCACAATAAAACAAAAATGCCCAAACTATAATAATATTTACACAAATGGATAAAATATTATCTAACTAAATCGAACTGCTGCTGCAATGGTCATCCCTAGCGTCAATATTGAGTTTGGAGAAGCAGACTACCTGACGGAAGCACTATATACACAGTCGAATTCTGGGTGATAACTAAAGCCCCTTAGATGGATGAAAAACTTAACCTATATAATAACTAATTACCACATTATACTCACAGACTCTCTAAGTGTCCTAAACTATGTAGAAACTAATAATTCAAAAAGCTGGAACAACTTTCTGCAGGTAACTTAACTTCTACTCCTAAAAACAAAGGATAAAGGACATGTACTAGAATTCATGTGGATACCCTCGTACATTACCTATAAGAAAATGATAGAGCCTACTAAAGAGCAAAATAATATCCGATAAACGACACAATAACTGAAGTAAAATATAGTATTCATGAATTATATAGTCAACATAAAAACAAGATTAACCAATGATGGCAAAAAGAATGGGAAACCGTTAGGACAAAAAGAACACTGAAATTCAAAAGCAATCAATACACAAAACATAACCTCGATTTTAGATAATATTAGAGATCAAAAGATAATAAATAGAATCAAAACTAGGAAACCTCTACTGGCCAGCCTAGGTAGATATATCAATAACATGAATATAGGAAACACTAAATGCACTCATTGCCCTCAAATAGAAGATCGTATGCATCTTTTTTAATATATGTGCACGTTATTATAAATAAAGAAATACCCTACAATAAAAAAATGTAACTTATTAAGTTCCCCCGGATATACTCAGGCATCATCAAGCAATGATAACATTAACTACATACCAAAATATAATCATATTCTTAAAATATATAGGAAAATATCACAATATATAACCCAGTTTTATAATAGTACATGCAGTTCTTTCATCAAGGCAAGTAAATGCAACACAGGGGCCTTGTAACGGGGAATGGGTAGGTCAGATGGATCAAGAAATATAGGAAAAGCCAGAAACCAGCCTTCTAGGATGTGTAGTAATGCTAGTGCGCATAGGTTGGACCCTATACCGATTGAGAAAGATGGAAGTACACCCTAATCTCCGCGTCATGATACATTGGCAGACAATTGACCTAGCATTGTTAATGGTAGCAGGACTAACCTACACACTTTTAGGATAAATATAGCTACAAACAGAAGAATTACTTAAACACTTACTTGCCAAATTATAGTCATATTCTTAAAATCTATAGGACAATTTCACAATATATAATCCCGTTTCATAATAGTTCATGCAGTTCTTTTATCAAGACAATCAATTTATTGAAATGCAGGGGCCATGTAAAGGGGGGGGGGGCGGGCAGGTCAAATGGATCAAGAGATACATCAAAAGCCGGATTCCATCCACCTAGGATGAAGAGTAATGCCAGTCCGAATATATTTATAGTATCTTTAATTTAATTGCTTGTCTGTTAGTTTAATTTGTTATTATTATTTTATCACAGGCTATTGTAATGTGACATTGTATACTGGACATGACCATGTCTAAAATTTAGTTCATTTCTGCTTGACCAGACTGACTTGTTTTAAATTTCATTTTATGTAAACAACTTATACTTAGCTAAATTATTCTCTATGTGCATGGGCTTAATATGAGGATCTTTATTAATAGAAGAATTAAGTATGTTTATTTAGGTCAGGGTTTGGGACTTTTCTAAGTGAATTTTACAGGTTAAGGTTTTAATTTTGTGAACATCAGGATCATTCTAAACGGTTATGTTATTTTAGATAATGGGTCGTTTTAGAAAATGCTAATTGTGACCTGAGGTCCAGTAGAGAACTATATACTCTTGTAATTGTGAGGACTTGGTCATTCGTGCCTTAACATCCAGCACTTTCATATTCTGTATTATATGTTTTGATCAATAGTTTGGGCTAGAATCTTTCTTGTTCAAATCCTTGAATTCAAGTGATTTTTTTCTCTAGAAATATAAAATTGCTTTGATAAAATTCTTGGATAGAAACATTCACTGGAATGTATAGTGAATTCAAACCTAGAACTCTAATTCTGTGATTCAACAAAAGACTGTTGGCACATTATTTTAATGGCTACCACAGAGACGTCGTCGCCATTAGTTTTGGGATTATTTTTTACTTTTACTGAATTTTATTCAGGACTTTAAATTACTAGGACTCGTGTCTATAATTCTTGGATTATTTTGGGATTTAATTCGCAATAACTTAAGTTCCGCTTTCTCTTTTTCACTTTGTCTTCAAGGGAAATAAACTATTTGTTAAATTTTACAAACCTTGTTGTCTTTCACTCTTTTCTGTTACTTATTTTAATAGAATAGACTCGTAACATATACGGCGAACCCTATACCGATTGAGAAAGATGGATTTGGCACCACCACCCCGTATGTCATGCTACGGTGACAAACAATCGACCTAGTATATACTCGTAACACATACGGCGGACCCAATACCGACTGAGATAGATTGATATGGCCTCGCACATCATGCTACGGTGATAAACAATCGACCTAGCAATGCTAATGGTAACACGACCCACCTAAACTATTATTTTAAAAAAATGGGAAATATAGCTACACGTATACATTTATAACCTCACTTAATCCTTCCTATTCATTTCTGTCTATACTATAATTATGGAAGAGACCAGTCAGAGACCAGCAAGCATAATATTATTTGGTTGTAACATTAGAAATTTTAAGCTGCCTAAAGCCCTTAGCCATCAGGTCCTGCTCCACAATAAGACATGTAGGGAAAAAGTTTAAAAACTTAAAATTTATAATTAATGGCAGGTCTTGATAAATATATAAGACGACTAAAAGCCCAAAATGATCATGTCCCAATGCACAAGGGGAACCAAAATTATTGTTTTTGTTTGTTTTTTTATGGTTTAACGCCATTTTTCAGCACAATATAGGCTATACATGGCGGCCAGTATTAATGGTGGAGGAAGAAACCAGACAAACCCCGGAAAGAACCACCGACCCACGAGAAGCTAATGGCAAGCTTTCTCACATACCAAAATTATTGTATTAGGTCACATAAATACACTACACTAAATCATCATCATCAGTCTCTTGACCTAGTGTGGTCGTTGAGGCACTGTGCTGCTGAACATCTGACCAGTTCCCTCCACTTGTCTCAATGATGTGTCAATGCCTGAGTAATCCGCAACACTTTTCCATGTCCATTCTGTAATGTCATTCCACTTTTTATCCGTCTACCTCTCCTTCTGTCACCCAGCAGTACTGTTATTGATAGACTGTTGGCTCTAGTGACACTAAATATTGCACAACGACTAAAAGCAAGTATGCCTCAAAGACTAGTCTCTTCTTAATCAGGAAAGGCACATACATTTATTATTCCAAACTGCAAAACTAGGATTTTAGACCTGGATCTCTTGATGTTTGGAACTGTGTTCCGTGGTGCTGAGACCACTGTACCTGTCGTCGCCCCCTCCCCGACCTCGACCGGACATCATAATTGATTATAGGCTTTGCATACATAAAAGCGAGCGGTAGTGGCTTAATACCAATTCCCTCGACCAATTAATATAATATAGCGACTCGATGGGCATAAACAGGTCCAAAGGACGAAAGCGAGCTAAATCCAAGACAGTATTCGCATTGTGTTTACTCTCGTTGACTCGTCAACACAGACTAAAATTACCTCAGGGAATAATTTACAAGACGCATGGAATTGAATGGTTGATGTGGAGTGCCCTTTAAAAATATAGATTAGATGATTAGAGTTGTCCAACAGCCCTATACTATAGGACAAGGCAAGAGACAGACCTATAAATAACAATGGATATTGTCACAGAAGTAATGGATGGAGAAAGATGAAGATGAAAGGGTTATTGGTATTTGGACTACGTAATACATTTAATAATAATAATAATAATAATAATAATAATAATAATAATAATAATAATAATATTGAGTACCTTGTATAGCGCCTAATCTTTAGAAGCTCTAAGCGCTTTACAACATCTATAATGATATGACTACAGAAAAACAAAAAACAAAAACCATGAAATTGGAAAACATAAAAATGCTGAAAATATTTAAGGTACGAAACATTATTAGGTCTTTGAGTTGTTCTTGCAGTCGAAAATGGTGAGTTTTAAGAGCACTCTTGAAAGGGATTGCTGTGTCGTTGTGTCTAATTTCAATGGGCAATTCGTTCCACATTGCTGGGCCCTGGTATGCAAAAGAATGTTGTCCATATGACTTCGTTTTCATAGTGAGAACAATGAGTATACGATTGTCAGAAGAGGAGCGTAAGTATCTTGCTGGTACATACACATGGGTGATGCCTGATAGGTATGTTGGACTGGAGTCCATCAGTGAAACGTATCACAGAGAACAGATTTTGTGTTTGATTCACTATCGAATGGATAGCCAGTGTAGGGTATAGAGCAGTAGCGAGGTGTGCTCTGATCGTGATACTCTAAAGCTATGTTTTGAGCTTTTTGAAGTTTCTGGAGTAAACATTGAGACGAACCAGACACAACTTAGTTACAATAGTTCAGTTTTGAATGTACTAATGAAAACATGAGTGTTTTAGTACATCAGCTGAAAGATATTTGCGAATGAAGCTGATGCGTCTCAGCTCAATTTATGCAGCCTTGCATATGTTTATGACATGTTAGTGTAATGTTAGAGTACTGTCTAGAGTAACACCTAGGTTTTGTACTGACCGTGTGAATTTAATGTTGGTGTTGCTGATATTTATTGTTTGAGGTAAAGGATGTGAATGAGAAAGTCGTTGTATTGTGATCAGAATGGCCTCAGGTTTATCGTCATTCATCTGCAGCTTGTTAAATGTCATCCATGATTTCACATCAGAAATGCACCTCTCTACCTTTCTTGGATGGTAGCATCAACTTCAGTTGGATGGCTAGACATGTATATTTGGGTGTCATCAGCATACGATTGGTGAGACACTGGGTGATGATCTATTACACTTGAGATCGGCTAAGTGGGTATACTGAATAGGGAGGGATTGGATAGTAGTGGTGAGGTATTTTTGATACAAAAGATAGGGGCCTGTATATAATCGTGTTAGCCACTCTTAAGCATTATGAGAAGTGGATCAGCTGCCTTGAACAATGCCCAGAACCTCGTGTGGAAAGTCATGGAGGAAAAGGTAGTGAAGATCAAGGCTACCTCAGCGCAGAAAACAAAAGAAACGGAACATAATGAAATGGAATTTTAAAGATCGTATGACAATTGGATTAAGGTACATTCTACGTTTATGAAGATGGAACTTCGTACTGGATCTCTGAGAATGGTTTGTTTGTTTGTATGTTTCTTTAATTAGGATCTTTAAGGTAGCTTTAACAATTTTTCAGTTATACCGTGTCTAGCACTGGGGCATCATGCCACAGCATGTTTGTTCCACCCAATCACATTATCCTGACACCTGGCCGACCAGTCCTAACGCTAACCTCTTAATGCTGAGCGTCAAGCGAGGCAGCTGTTAGTACCACTTTTGTAAGTTTTTGGTATGACTCGACCGGGGATCGAACCCACGACATCCCGCTTCTGTGGCGGACGCTCTAGCCACAAGACCACCGGAGCGGATGATCTCTGAGTATGGAAGGAAGAAAGTGAAGTTCCTAGACAAACTAAGAATAGGGTTTAAGAACTAGAGGTCAGAGAGGAAATAGAAGAATCCCCAATAGCCATTTCAAGGCCATTCACATGATGGATACTAGTAGTATATTTGAACAAATTCATATTTTAAACAATCATTCTTTCTTCTCATAGTGGAAGTGGGGTTTTATGTACTACACAAGGCATTTAGATTGTGAATATGAACAATTAGATAATATAGATGGTATGGTAGATAATATATCTAAGAGTTTCATCTCTTGTGGGACACTAGACGATCTGTTTTGGATAGTGTGTATGCATTAGAGAGTATGTTTATGAAATTTCTTCTCCTTCTCTTACACTATAAGCTAACACAAGGCATTCTGAATAGTGCATGTACAGTGCTAGGATGGTAGTTACCGTGATGGATAGAATGTTTGTGAGATTTTATTCCCTACTTTTAAACTCTATGCAAGGCGTTTCAGACAGTGTGTCTGCTAAAAAAGAAAAAAAAACTGTCGCGATTTTAAACACCAATTAAACGTATATAAAAAGTATAAATATCTTATGTCGTCGATGTAAATATATAGACAGAATATGTGTGCAACAAAGTTTATTGGATAAATAAAATTGTAAAAAAAACAACTGTCACACCCCCTATATCTACTTCTGTTTCTGATGACTTGCTCTACATCAAATCTTCTAGAATCGAAAACCTATAACAATATAAACCTACATGACTTTAGTTTTGAAATTTGCAGACTCGCTACTTTACATCTCTCACGAGAAAATTCTCTATTCGATCTATGCCGTTTTCCAACTAACGAACACTTGCAACTTTACCAAATATCTTCACTTCACTCAAAAAAGCAAATTCACGAGCTTGAAGAAAAAATATCCATAGGGTGTGTAAATATTTTCTCTCTCTATGTATGAGATTGTTTGTGCATGTCAAAATGTAAGTGGGAACTATTTTTTGTCCGTTTCAAAACGCTAACAAATAATGTGACAAAAATGGTCAAGTGCACAATAGACAGTTTCAAATTTGCACTAATAAAATCTCTGCCGTGCAAATGGTAAAAGGCTATAGTCTAGGTATTATTTTGCCAAACAACCTTAGAACAAAGCAATGCTTCATTCACTATAATTAATTTCAGGGCTACCAACATTTTCTTACCGCTTTAACGTCGAATTACCACCTAACCACTAGACGCGTTGCAAAAAAACTAACACTAACGCACGAACAATCGTACATTCTGTGACCCATGAAAATTGTGTCAATCTTATTGCGAAATACATCATGGACTTTTTGGATGTACTATTTCGTGAGAACTTTACTGGGGCGTTTCGGATTTTTATTAATTGTTTTCAGTTCACTATTGTGATATTTTATTGAGAAAGTGGATTGTTTGTTTATTTGTTTCTTTGACTATGATTATTTTTAACGTAGCTTGCTTTAACAATATTTTAGTCATATCGCTACGATGTCTGAAGTGAGGTAGTTTATAGTGCTGTCTAGCACTGGGGCATCATGCCCCAGACATGTAGCATATTGTCCCACCCAGGCCGACCAGTCCTAACACCAACCTACAAATGCTGAACTCTAAGCGAGGCAGCTGTTAGTACCATTTGTGTAAGTCTTTGGTATGACTCGGCTGGGAGATCGAACCCACGACCTCCCGCTTCCGCGGCGGACGCTCTAACCACAAGGCCAATGGAGTGGTTAAATGGATTATGTGGGATGTGTTTATGACATTTCAGAAGGAAAATGTACGATAAAAAAACGTAAGTGCCGTGATATTTTCAAAAGTAGGAATACATTTTTCTCTCATTCCGATCTAATGAAACTTCTCTTTTACATGTATACGAGAGAGAGCGCGCGCGCACATACACACACACACACACACACACACACACACACACACACACACACACACACAGAGTTTCGTAAAAATTGATTTCGAGTGCAATCCTATTGGCATATGTTCACGTTTTAGATTCTTCTCCAAAACAGTCGGTCAGGAGTGATAAAACTGCCACGTTTGTGTTTTAAATTTATTAAAATACTACTTGAAGCTTTAAAAAAATAGCAGAACTATTTAGCTTCCATATGTAAACAAAAAACGCTGAATTGAATTGTGCTTGTCAATTAGCCTATCCCAAGTTAAATTCCGGATTGGGTCTCAAGTGTATATTCTGGGTCTCAATTCTCTCATATTATTCTTTATTATTTGCCAATACATTTTCATTACGTATGTTTGACATGTTGCCATAAAACGAACGAGTCTTAAATAGTGAGCGTAAATTACTAAAGGCCAGATAAGTTTCTAAAAGCATCCGATGATATCGTACCTGATTTTGCAGTTGGCTTTTGATGTATAGCTGCATTTTAAATTTCTCGAAATAGTACCAGTCCTTTGCCGTTCCTTCCTTTGCCAGACTCAAATACCTCTTCTCTGCCTTCTTCCCAAATGAATCAAGTTTTCCCGTTGGATCCAGAAGCACAACCGTAGGTGTCTTTATACCGCCATTCTCCCAATTTATAGCAAATACTTCCTTCGGGTTATGTTTAAACGAGAAGGCACATCCGCTGAATGTAGTTCCAAAGTCTATAGCTGCCACAACAAGGGCATTACTTTTTCTCAGTGCTGGACTCGTGTCTTCGGAAACATCGGTAAATAGTTTTTTTTCTTGCTTCTATGAAATAAAATAATGGCAAAAACAAACTAAGCAAACAAATTTTAAAAAAGCAACAACAGAAACAAACACAGCAAGATACATACAACAAATACTAGAAAGAACTTTTACAAAATGCAGTGGCTAATATTTTACCGCAAGCGCTAAATGTAAATAGGTCTCTATTTAGATTATTCGTTTTAACACCCCCTCCATTTAAGATAATACTTCCACAGCAACATACGAAAAACTGAGTTGTACTTCTTTTTTCTTGATGACCAGGATTGTCAGTTTGTGTCTAATTATTTTAATATACTTCAGTACGTGATTGATCTATTTTGATGTGGTAATATACAAGGTCATACCTATTGCTCTTTTGTGATAATTCGTATCTTTCCACAATCGTTAGTAGTTTTAGACGACGATATGGCATCAGTGGAAATCGACATTACGGCCGTCATATTGGAGTGATGACCATGTGGCTTCATGAAGAATTTATACTCAGGGAAAATGTTGAGTCAAAACTACACTTACTAACCAATATATCATAGGACTGACGATGACCCACTTATCAACTGACCAACACCCCATTTACTCACCAACACCCACACTTACTAACACGCCGTTGTAGTGACCAAGACACACTTAATAACCAGCGAAAAGAGGAGGAAGGAACACACACACACACACACACACACACACACACACACACATTATTCTTACAATGATGCTTATATTCCAAAAACAATTTACCCACAAACATACTTATAAGTAGCTGTAAAATGGAGAATTTGGACAGGCAAAATTTGTTGCTCCGCATCAAACACCATATAGCCATGCCAGTATTACCAGAAAAGGATAAATATTTGTTTAACTCCGAGACGATACCCTGACCCTGAACATAAGCACATTACACTCAATATGCCATGTGCCGTGAGCAATATCCCAGTTGTTGGTGTTGTTGTCTGTATTAATGGTGTACCCCATATGTAATATCCAACATACTTTAAATAATCACCAATATCCCACATAGTATGTCAGATTGCTGGATAGTAGATAACTGGGTGTTGGTCACTACACATAACGTGTCAATAATATAGTCTGTTTGATCGATTGTCACTAGAGTGTGATGATGGATAGTAGATAACTAAGAATTTGCATAGTATATGTGGGGGTTACTGATCGTGACACATAATGTAAACTGTCTGATAGCAAATGGCTACGTTTTGGTCACTACTACTGGTCACCACGCATGGCATGCTGATCTTATAGTATGGTGTGATGCACAGTAGATGATCATGCATTGGTCACTACAAATGACATGTTGGATAATATAAATGAGGTATTGGTCACTACACACGGCTTGTGGATAGTAATATGTGGGGTGATGGATTATAAAATGTATTAATAATTCGTGTTCCTTATCTGTGTTCGACTGTCCATTAGATTTATTTCACCTTTAGAGAGATTTATCGTTCCGAAGGCTAAAAAAGGTTATAATGACTGAAAATCCCGTTGGCTGTGCGTTGACGTTTAATCCTTCACACCTAATATTCTCTCTAGCTGAAAACATAGATACAAAGGTAGGCTTTTGCACGAGAAGTTAGTTGAAACGGCAGTATTGCCATTATGTGCCATTATGACCCTATTTACACGGATTGAAAGCGATCTTCACGATTATCCACCTCGATTCAAGTGGAAGTTAATGATGTTAAAACCAGCATCTTGGACGGTGATAGTGTCATTGTTGTTGCTTATTGTAAAACCACCAATGTTTTGAAAATCTACCAACGGACGTATCTGCCGCTAAGCACAATGCCTTTAAGAATGTACAAGTGCCTGTGCTGGACCTGCTGAGAAGAGCTGATTTTCAAGAACCGATGGCCCAGAAGCTCTCGCATCGTCGCCTACAGGAAAGTTAAAACCATACAGACTCGTATTGTGCAATAGCTTATTTTAAGTCTCATATAACACTCAAGTATATTAAAAACAAAATTAATTCAATTTTTGGTCTAAAATACGTATGGCGAGTTCACTGATATTTGCGCAAATATTCGTTTCCAAAGAAGTACGTGTGTTAGCGTAGGTTGCACCACCCACATCAGAGTACTATTTTCTTCAGCAACAATATACTTGCAATGTTAATCCAATTAATGTGAACAAAAGCAGTGTTATTCTGATAAATGCCGATGGATTTGTTACTTTGAATGTGACAAATATAATGGATTAAAGATCTGCCTTTGTTAAACTTACAACTTTTGAGTTAGCGAGTCTTCAATTTCAGAAATATAATATGGACATCCGTCAGAGGACCGATAGTTAGTTGGGTTAGGTTAGGAAACGTGAAGCCGAGTTATAGTCTAGTCATTTCATAATTTTCGGTCAGCAGAACTTTCTGGAACGTATCTATGTTATAATATGCATCCGAAACTGTATAGAGCTTAAAGGTGAGATTGGCACATTTAACAAATGTTTTGTTGCCATGTTCAGTTGAAATAGTGTACCACCCCGGTTTAGACGAAATTTTTATTTGTGATCACTGCACAATTATTTTAGTTGGTGTGTATCCACGGCCCAACTAAATGATCATTTGGCACAACATTAAAAAAAACAGTGTCAGATCTTGAGCGTAGATAGTGCAAAGCGAAGGTATTGCCAAAAATATCTAGCTTGAATAGCGATGCAAAATACAGTCTGAGTTCTGTCATTAAGTACAGCGACGAAGAGACAACGTAACTCTACGAAGTATTGTTAGGGCTCAACGAATTCGTGCGTTATGGTATTTCGTTCCGAACTACATTTATTGACAAATGGTCTTTTGGAACCACGAACAGTGACATAAAGCTTTGGCAAAGTCAAGTAAAATCTGCAGTTTGGTGTCTAACCACCGGTTCAGACAGTAACGTTCGCACCCACCTTTTGTCAGCGCTTTTAGCATGAACAGCAGGGCTGACCGAAATGACACTTCTCCTAAGTAGAAAAATGATGGTGTCACTAAAGGTTTCAGACTAGGTGGTGCCATGTATTTGTTCTATCTTCCAATCGCTTGATAAAACGGCAAAAGTATGGTAACGTCTCATTCTTAGTGAAGGTCTCTGGTCACACTGATCGTTCTCTCTTGGAACTCTCTTCTTATATACTGAAGAAAAGTACACGTACAATAACGTGTATTGATTAGAAAGTCACTCTTGTATCTTTTAGATGATCTGATATGCTCTTTCAAATGTCAACTAACGATTTGATCAAACAGACTTACAATTTTGAGATGACCAACCGTTCTGACATCAAAGTTTACCACTTGATTCGAACGATTGCTCAACATCTGTCTTTTGGTATGAACATGTCTTTTTTGTCTCGATACCGTTAGTCGTATCGTTTAGATCCACCACTAGCAAAACAAAATATTACACTTTTGTGATGTTCATCCGTTCTCGCTTATAAACGTTCGTCTTCGATGTGTGGGTCATATCCTTCAGTGCGATCGATTTACATGTAGTTAACGATGTCAAAGTTAAAGCCTCGGTCTCCTAATTAATGTTTCCTGAATTCATAAAGATCAAACCCGCATGATTAATGAGTTTTTCTTTATCGTAGTTGGCTTGAAAGTATTGAGCTTTCATTTATCGCCGTTGGCGTGAAAGTATTGATTTATATGTAAATATATTCGATCTTTGCCCAATCAGACTTTGAGCCAGTCTTCACCAGAAACACTTCATGACGTTAGCAAATGATTGTATTCCTTCGTTGTGTTCAACTGTTCCAAGATCATGACCTTCAAGGTTCAGTACAACTGTTTGAATTGATCTAAGTCTTCTGGAGTGTGACACCAGGAATGATATCCGTTGGCATCTTGTTTCAATATCAGAAATTGGCTGAATTGTCGTCTGGTTGCTAATACTATGTAGTAGAAGAGTGCGTAATTTCGTCTTCTTTAAATTTTCGGTATCCACAATCGAGAGAATGAAACAATTCGATGTTCACCATAGTTCCAATCAAGGCACGTTCTCGGTTTCCGTAGCTATACGACTGGTACAGGAAAATGTGTGCTACATTGATGTGTTCCGAATAGATTTTAGGATGACCAGTGGGAAACACACGTCAATATTTTTTATTTCTTTTCCTTGAAATCCCTCGATTTCGTAAAGAAAGCTTGTAGCATTGGTTTTTCCTTCAAACAAACTGTCACATTAATCGATAGGGTCGATGTCTATCGCATCCTGGTCTTCAACTACTTGTCTAAATTGTGGAACTGTTTTGAAACGTCGATCTTAGTAGTGTTTCCAGACTTCTACGACTTTTTATCCTTGAGTTTGTTAAATTATGCCGTAATTGGTAAGTTTTGTCAAACAACTAACTCTACATTGGTGGATTCTCACAAACCATTTAAAGTCTCATTCATGAAAACATGTAGAACATTCATGAAATAAATATCCATCAAATCCGTACACAATCGGTGGATTCTCTAAATCGCAACCATCCATATTGTATCCACTTGTCTTTTGTTCACACAGTAATGCAACCTACTCAAAACTTTTTCTCTAACTCGATAGCTGAAATATTGATAAGACTGAAGTGGCAAGATTGCTTTTTTTTTTCTCGTTTATGAACTTCTTCCCGTACAATACGACAATAATATAAACCTCCGTTAAGGGATAATAACACTCGTGATCCAGAAATAGCAGTTGAAAATTTCCATATCGGATCGACAATATTTCGACTTTTCTTTTGGGGAATTAGAAGGGTTTGGAGGGAGCACGACCAGATGATTTGCTTTGAAAATGTGTGAAAAATAACCTTAGGTCATTAATGTCATTCCAAACTTTTTAGGCATTGAACTTAAAGACACACTCAGTTAACTCATTGATTCTTTAAATTGCATTTTTCCACTTGCATGTAAATTAAGTTTGCTCCGTGTATAGTTACTTCTGGAAATTCACTTCCTTGTTCTGAAAAAAATATGTCAAAAGAAACTGTCCTTTTATCTACTATATCTGTGACTGTAGTATATACATGACAATTTCAGTAAAGATTCATCTCATCTTCACTCAAAGAGTCTGGTCTATAGGATATATGGTAAAGTTGGGGACAAAGGGTCATTAATTCGAGATGGCGGCCTATTGAAGTAATATGGTCATTATTGAGATCATTTACTCGTTTATAACTAATATTGTTTGAACAGGTCACAATTAGAGTGTTGTTTAAGTACGTCTCGATATATCTTTACTTTCAGTTTAAATACATGGGTTCACAACCTGTCAGTCACTATACAAGGTATTTAGCATACTGGACTATGATAGTTCGATACGTTACCTTACCAAATGTGAGTAGACAAACAGTAATTGGTCAGTTGTTGTTGTAGTAGTTGGGTTTAACGCCATTTTCAGCACAAGATAGGCTATACATAGCGGCCAGCATTAATGGTGGAAGAAGAACCCGGACAAACCCCGGGTAAAACTACCAACCCACGAAAATATACTGGCAAGCTTTCTCACATACCCACATTGGCAGTATCTGAGACTCGAATTCACGCAGACAGAGGTGAGATGGCAGTGATCCGTAACGGAGAGCGCTTTAGACCACTCGGCCACTTTGGGCCCCTAATTGGTCAGTGAAGTTTGTGTAGAGAATAACAGGATAGGTATCCGTTTTCAGTACATGTGATCCATGTGATGTTAAGTTTTACCAATCAATGACTCTGTTAAGTAGTTATCAATGCGTAACAGCCAGTCTAATCTCGATAGAGCAACGTTCCTCTACGTCACCTAAATTCAGACTGAAAAAAATGGTAACTGGAACCCACTCTCTTTGATAGTGGAGTCTCATCTTTTAATTAATACGTTTTGGCCTCAATATATTTACGCAAAAACAAATGTCATCATTAAGTATAAAAATATTCAAATTGTTTTCATGTTGATTGTTCAATTGGTTTCTGCGTCTGTGTTTGATGTCCTGAAAGCTCCACAACTTGTATCAAACTAGTTCTGCACTGTCTTGGGTCATTTTGTACACAACATATATTTTCTCCGACCAACACCATCTTTTGTTGTTTCAATGCCACTTGAGTGCTATTTGCAATATGATTTGCTCTCTCTCTCTCTCTCTCGATCTCGATCTCGATCTCGACGGTCCACCAGAATAATCTATTTCAGGCTGACATTACTGAAAATAACAGTTCTTACATCTGAACATATGGTTTAATATCTCGTTTCTGTGTTAATCGAGATAAGGTTCCATTGGAATTGGCAATTTCTTAACAAATATGGTTTTATATGTCTTAAATGTGTTTATTATTTCTAATGGATTTACTTGACGGTGACTGAATTATGCTGAAATGCTATTAGCGTATTAGAACTACTTACTACAGTAGCTCTCTGCTGACAACCGGCTGTACCTGCACCCTTCGAATCCGCTGGTAGCGTCTTTCTATGAAAACCTGCTGATCGTGTCCAGTGCTGGAAACCAGGTAATGACTCATTTGCGCCATCTATGGGATGTAAATAATCACTGCAATACCATTCCTCAGCATGCATGTATGTATGTATGTATGTATGTATGTATGTATGTATGTATGTATGTATGTATGTATGTATGTATGTATGTATGAGCAGAGAGGGAAGATTCAATAGTATGACCTAGACTTGGATGCACGGGAAAAAAGAGTATCAATTCTGGAACAGTGCATATGCAATCTAACACATATTTTATGAAAACTAATCAAAGTTCAATTGTTTTTTCTCTGATGGAGTACTCTAGTTCTTAATGATTTCATACATGATTAAAAAAAGCACTAATCGTTCTTTAAACACGGAACAATGAAATTACACGTAATCAAATATTGTCTTATTTGACTAAAATATATGAGCACTACTTTTAAAAGTATAGATATATGGAAGTATTAACCTGACATCGACATGAGATATATTCTGTACTATATGAAATTAAAACATCATTTACGCCAATAAAACGAGTTACCCATTGTAATCTACTGACATGAGTGTGGACATGACAACTTTGTGTAACAACCGAAATATGTAAACTTATAATTACGTCTACATTTTATTATCATGTCAGCACATTGCAATCAGTAGCTTGATTTTTGTACTTGCTGTCTTGTTTTTTTTCTTCTAGTTTTTCTGTTTTCACGTAACATACATCGTAATAGAAATATCTCATATCGAATTCAATTTAATGATTCCATTGAACAAAAAAAACACGCAGTTAGCGTCCGTTGCTGAAAACCTGGTATTGCCATCCGATTATGTCTATTCGCAGACGATATCCCGTGTTCATCATATGCTGGTCTCGACATATCTGCCTCTTCTACATCTGTTGTCGCCTTTGCAGCATCTTTAATGAGCAAATTGGATTCTCGTTACTCAGTATTGAATGTGTACATTAATGTATTGGGTTTTTTGTGTGTTTTTTTTTAAAAAAATGTTTTTTTTAAAATAAATACTGTAATCTTTAATAAATAAGAAAATGTGTGTATTTGGATACGTGAGGAAAGAAAGAAATATATATGTGTGTGTGTGTGTGTGTTAAGACAGAACGTTGTTTTGATTAGTTAACAGATGAGTTAAACATAATATATATTAACTACATGATACTGTGTTTAATTTACTCAGTAGATATTTATTTCACCAATGAAAACCCCCACAGTTAGCTAAAAGAAATAGGCAGATCAAGCAAGATACGTTAATGCAGCACAACTTAATTACTTAAAGAGAAACAACGTTAATTTTCACATCATCCTTTGAAAATAACTTCTATGAGATTTTGTCTGCAAATATACATATTTAAGTTTGCTTCATGTTATTAACAAATTCTATGAAGTTGTATTATACATAGGAAATGATTTGACTATGAACATGGAATAATACAAATATGCGAAATCTTATGTTGTCTTTTATGCATAAACACGTGCGAGTACTACAGATTAAAGTATTGATAACTAACGAACCGTTCTTTAATCATGGTGTGAGAATGCCTCGGTGCGTTTCCTTTCGTTTCCCGAATATTACGAATTCTGAATGATGCTGATTAAATATTAAGATGAACCGAAAGTAGTATTCTGCTATTGGAATGTGATATTTCAATGGATATGTGATCAAGACGACGTGTTTTACGTCAACAAAGCGGGTTGTGATTGTTGACTTAATGGTGTAAACAGGATGATTTGCATATTGTTATACTGTGATAATATGTAAGACAGCATAACTACACCAATGTATCAGCGTGTCTAAATAAGCATGTTAACAAATTGCAATCGGCCAATCATTTGATCGCGCCATATCAGGTATATGTGCTTCTACATGTATGACACAGTCAATATAGATGTGTATGTCAAAATATTGCAATATAAAACAAAATGCTGTTGACCACATATCCGATTTAAATATCTTATCTCGATAACGGCAACCTAATATTTCTGATTGTCTTCTTGCGAACGTATCTTCAAAAATTATCCATTGATTTTCATAATAAAATTCAGCAAATCTTATAACACCCCACAAAAAACATTTTGATTGTCAACACCCTTTAAAAAATCGCAGCTTTCTGAAGGATACAAAATTTACTATGTTAAATCGATTTATAATTGGATTAACTTCAAGTTAATATGGTCTTGCATTTTTATGACAAATGGTATATAATCATTTTAACTGATAGGAAAAAATATGTAAAAATTCAGAAAAAAAAAACAAAAAAACAAACAAACAAAAAAAAACAACAAACAATAACAATAAAATCCCCACAGGCAAACGAACTTTCACATAACAGCGGTTATTTTAGTGGTTACATCAAAATAGCGTTGTTTATAGTAATTACCTTTTTTGTGCCGTTGTCGACAGAGACGTATACCCATTGTATTCACCTGGTGATAATCCAACAAATGAATGTCTGCGGACAATAAATATTACTATGTGTTCACTTTACATTGATGTGGACAAAGATTTTCATCTACTCGTGCTTTATCTACTTCCTTCTTGTTCTGAAATAGAGAAACTCGGCGTGCGATAGCAGATTTTACCAATGAAGAATCTAAAGGAATGGCATACGGATCAAATATATATGCATAGTTTTATTATCAAGTATTAGAGAAATGCACCGCGGGTCGTATGTATGGTCATAGCCGTACGAAATTTTCTTATCTAAGCGTATATACGTCACTTGTAGAAATTTACCCTGGCTCAAAAGACATTTTCACAAAATACCTTAACTGTAAATATATTGCAAGACAATTATCGATGATTTGGAGTTTTAAATGACAACCCCGTAATAGTGACGGTGGTAGGAATGAGATACGAGGAGCGAATTGATAATATAATAATAATGAAAATCATATAGTAAAGATATTTACGAATAATTGGTTGGAATGTTAATTAAGTTTCACATGAGTCTAAAATTATATCTAGACATGATAAAAAAAATCGTTTTTTTTTAAAACTCAGAGGCAGTTAACGGAATGATAGGATCAAAATGGGTGGTTACAATCATACGCCATAAAATATAACACATATGTCTATCTTGTACAAGCGATATTGCTTATCCAGTACTTTATTCGTCTCAATACAATCTTGATGGAGCATGAGTACTTTAAAATAGGCATCGTACCAGGAACCAATATCGTTAGTGTTTGATAAATAACTCGTATAAATTTTTTAATCCGTAACTCTCTTATCGCAGTCCTGACATTTTGACGACTTGAACGAAAACCAGTAACATACACCTTCATGTACGTTGATGACAGTCCTTGGATGAGATTTATTTTTTTTAAAAATGTAATGAAACCACAGCATTGAAAATATGAGCAACTGTGTACAGAAATTACGTTAATATTTCCCTTCATTTAAAGCTAATGTAGTTATGTGAGAAAGCTTGCCAGTAGCTTCTCGTAGGTCGGTGGTTCTTTCCGGGGGTTTTACAGGTTCTTCCTCCACCCATAATACTGGCCGCTATGTATAGCCTATATTGTGCTGAAAACTGGCGTTAAACCATAAAAAACAAAACAAACCCTTCATTTAGATAATATTAATCATTCTGTGTGTGTGTGTGTGTGTGTGTGTGTGTGTGTGTGTGTGTGAGTGTGTGTGTGTAAAACATATTGGTGAAAATATACATCAACATATCGGGGTACAACTTTAAGTGGGACGTCCCAGTTTTGTAATAACGGCAAATATTGATTGACACGATCTGACTTAGTTATAAACATTTTGAACTAAGCGTAGTTGAGAATGTCCCCGTTTGGTAGGTATTATTTTTTCACAGATACCGTACACAAAAATACACATGTCCCACTAGACTTAAATAAGGTCGTGTATAACAGTCAGAAGAAACAAAATATGCCACCTTTACGCAGCGAAATTCTCATCGTCAGTTCCGCTGCTATCTTGCGCACTTTGGTAAGGAACAAGTTATTGAAGCTGACATCAAGAGAATCTAACAAGTTTCTGATTAGGTGTGCAAATCATATGTGTGTAAGTACATATTTTCATTTTAACACAGAGAGGAAAATCGGTTATATATAACTGAAATAATCATAAATTATTCAGTCATAAATAACACAAAGTTTGATAAAGGAAATCCATTTGAAACTGCATAAAAAGAAGTGAGATCGTGTTGCATAACTTATACTATTTTTGAAATGTTACTCTTTTTCCTTCAATATATCTAGCTCAAAAATATATCAACTATAATTTTGGTAACTACTCTCGGAGGAAACGTTATGCTCTCTTTCTACACAACGTACATGGCTGGATATATTATCAGGAATAAAACGTTTTGCAAGAATTCAGAGTTAAATTACATAATTATCACTAAAACTACAGATACGCATCAGTGCAACAATAACGGCAAAATAATATTTTCAGAAGAATTGAATTCTAAATCCAATGATAATGGCAAATTTCTTTTATTTTAATTTTACTAGCATCTTCTGTGGTTCTCTTTTTTAACCGAATACAATTAACCAATATTTTTGAAAAGCAACCTACATATAACACCAAATTAACCTTTTCATAGTAATGTGTTTCCAAATAAAAAGAGACAGAGGATGAAATTGTGTTTATACCAAATATTTTTTCAACATTGATATTTATAATCCATTATCTGCATTAAATAAACCATTCCAAGTCTTCACGAGATCGTTTTCGTTACCTGCGATAAAAACAGTGTCTTCCGCATAAGGTATAATAGATATCTTAAAATTTAGGGTCCTGGGTAAGGATCTTGTTGTCCTCCATGTTTTTGATAGGGTCGTTGATAATTTTGTAATGATTATCACGAGAACGACTACACCATCATACCACACCACACCGCTTATTGGAACGCT
Organism: Unio delphinus; assembly: GCA_029339505.1. Classification (NCBI taxonomy): domain Eukaryota; kingdom Metazoa; phylum Mollusca; class Bivalvia; order Unionida; family Unionidae; genus Unio; species Unio delphinus. Next base: position 4,387,890 of record JAQISU010000138.1, on the reverse strand, counting down.
ATAATATTGTTAGCAAGCAAAGATTGTTTATCTTCCTTTGTTGATTTATTTGGTTACAACTGTGATGGAGTAATATGTTTAGATTAGCAGAACTGTGTAATATGTTGGACATGGTGATGGTAACAGAAACTGAAGCAAGCCTGCATTGTGTTAGTTGAATGAAATGCATGTTAGAACAATTCCACTATATTATAAATTGCCGAGACACGAGTCACAAAAAACTGCAAAATCACCCCTCAAAGAATCTATATTGTGAGTTTACCTGAAATGTGACAAGGACACAACCTGTAAGATTTTATTTGCAAAGTATTTACACTTGATACGACTTCAATGAACACATTTTCCTTCACAAATCTTCATTTTCTGTAAAAAGAACAAAATTCATTCAAAAGTATTATCTCGATCCATCTCGTTATCTAAAAGAATAACAGAATCGTCAGCATCAGGGATAATAAAAACTAATATGTAAAAAAAAGGTTTCATCACATTCAGTAAATACAGTTTTTACCGATGCATACATTAAAACGTAATAAAAAGTTCAACATAACATTTCAGTGCATAGTCTTCATATGGAATGCCACTATGTTCATGAATTTGATTAAGGAGGTACTTAGAATCACTTTATAATACATTAGAAGCAAAATATATATTTGTGGAATGTTACCGCTGTGATTGTATAATTCGATACTTTATTATGTATGTGTATCCCCGTCCTGAAACTAAAACTTCAAAAATGTTTTTTTTTTGGGAAATCAACATCATATCGATAGCTAATAACAAATACACACACACACACACACACACACACACACACACACACAGAAACTGCCCAGGCATTTAAGATGGAAACGTCCCCCATTTTAATGGTGTAAAACTCTTATGTAGCCTTTTCGTTTGTTTGTTTATTTGTGCGAAAGAATTACTTACTCTAGAAATGTATATTGGTTATTTATTTATTTCACGAAATAAACGACAGCGTTTCCTTGGCAATTAACCATAGCATATTTATTCCGTGTTTCTCGTTGGTCTTGAAGTATGTCCAACACAATCTGACTCTTATCTTATCATTGCTCTCTAAAAGCTCCGCTCAGTCAAAGTTTCATTGGTAGATCGCAAATATTTAAATATTTATCAGACAATAATTTTACAAAAATGTTTTGTCCCTTCCAAATGAAGCAGTTAAAAGGTGATCCTTTGGTTACCCGAGCTAAGGTTATGCTATATTTATGTAATTATATCAACGAGTGAATATTATAGAAACGCGTCGAGTATTACACATCTAAAGCAAAAATACACGTCATATATAATAACTTGGAGTAAACATAAATATGGCTGTCGACTATAAAGTCATATATAATAAATTGGAGTAGACTGATAGCTGGCTGTCCACTATAATGACCATTGTAATGTAATTGTAATTGTTCAGATATGTAGATTGTTGCCTTGAGCTTGAATTATGCTCTAAGTAAAAAAAGGAAAAACTAAGTGTCAGATCCTACAAGCTGATTGAATTATCTGATACCATCTCAACATATTTGATATAGCGAAAGATCCTATTAAAATGTTTTGAATTTTTTTTAAAAGATAATCATTAAGGTTTTTAAGACAATATGGACTTAAGTATACGCCATGTCCATTAAATCTTAATGGAACAGGGATATACAACATCCTAAAATGACGGAATTCCACTTTTCATTGTACGAAACATATCATAAATTCTTTCCAAAACGAACATCGTTCACTTAGAAGCAAGAATTGCGTTTCTTTAATTCTGTTGCAGTATTTATATTTCCTAACTCTATATATCCTTTTTTTTTACTTATGTATGATATATTTTACTTGTTAATTTTTTAAACAAAATTTGTATTGTTTACCATGTTATTAGGTGAACATGAATGGTAACCCCAGACTAATGTTCACTTGTGACGGAGAACAAAATAAATAAATGTTTATGAATTGAACCCCCAGAAAAATGTTCATATGGCCTAAATCGCATAATTAAAATAATTTCACTAAATTAAAAAAAATTCGATTATTGCTATATCTCAAAGATTAAAGGTATAATACATACTCAGATCCAGAAGCCTCAAGAACAAAGTGACGTACCTAACCGTAATCAGGTCTCTTTACAACTACGACATGTGGACGTTTATAATATTCAGCTGTCCATGATGCAATGGCAACAACTCTTTTAAAGTGAACGACCCAACAGAACATTAGATATAAAGATGTTACATTTGTGATACTTCAGCATCTAAGTCAAATCATACGTACAGGAATAGCAATTTATTCCAGGTATAACTGGCTTTGTTTGTTTGTTTGATAAGGATTTGTAACGCAGCTTTAACAAAAAATCAGTCATATTGCAACGATGTCTGCAATGAGGCATGTAGCATGATGTCCCACCCAGTCACATTATCCTGACACAAGGCCGATCAGTCCTAACACTAACCTATTAATGCTGAGGGTCAAGCGAGGCAGCTGTTAGTACTATTTTTGTAAGTCTTTGGTATCACTCAGCCGGGGATCGAACCCATGAATCCGCGGCGGACGCTCTAACCACATGGCCACCGGAGCGGTTGAGTTATCACTATCCAAAAAAAAAAGAAATAAAAAGAACATAAAAACAAAACAACAAGCAACATATTAACAGTTGATCATATTCGCAGTATTGGTATTTAACAGAATAGCAAGGAAATGACACGTTCTGACCCTCTCTGGGTTATTTTTTATTTTTTTTTTGGGAGTGAAGGGAGGAGAATTTAATGCATTTTTAATTTTAAAATGTATCCACTAAACACACAATACAACACAAAATATTAAAGATGCTGGACTCACATGAGTAGATTGGTCAAAAAAAAAAAATCATAAAACAAGAAGTGAACGACTTCAACAAAAACAAAACCAATAAAATTATTTCAAAAAGGATATGCATGACAGGAAAACTGTTATGTAATCACTTCTTTATTAAATGTTATAATTCGATATAGAAATATTTATACGCTGTCTATGGTTATTTAAAAGATTTGTATTTTAAAATAATTTGACTATGGAAGAATTTTGTCTGGCAGCATACCTTATAAAGTAGGTATTCATTAGTCAACTCCGCAAAACCTGTAAGTACAGTTAGCTCCATCAGCTCTTTCAAAGGAAATCTATGGTTGTCCAATTTTAGAAACCTTAGATTATATACGGAAGAAAAAAATAAAGTACAAACGTAGCCTCTCAAAGCGTTTTGTCACAGATACACATGCATATATATATATATATATATATATATATATATATATATATATATATATATGTGTGTGTGTGTGTGTGTGTGTGCAAAATATCTGGTTTATGAGACAATGTATAAATGAAAATAGTCTTCTAAGCTCGTTCCCGAGTGATATCCACATACAACAATTAATCCGTTTTAAACGGTGGTTGAACCGTACAAAACTCCTTGATCATCTCTAAAGTTAGAATCGTTTTTAGATATAAGCTTTTTACTTTCGGCATTTATCCTTACTTGTACACAGTCTTTGTGTCCATTAATATCCTTTTCGGGACCTCAAGCTTCTTCAACGGGTGACTTCATGATTTCTTTTTGAAGACGGTTTGCATTAAAACATAAAAGGTGTGCCATTCGTTGCTTGTTTTCCTCTTATTCTCAAGTCTGTCTATCTCATCCAATGACTTTTTCAGTGCACAACAGAGCAATTCACAATTAACAAATAGTTTCTTTTTTTACTTAGGGATCACTCATAAAAGACGTTCGCAAAACATACTAGAATATATGTAGGTGTAAAACAACTGTTCAACACATAATATCATAACAATAAAAATACTAACTTGCGGGCGTCCTTTGCACACCCTCCCCCATTATCCGATTTAAGACTGGGCTGAATTTTTAGGTAACTGAATTTTGTTTGTGTCCCTCTTCATATTTTTGTGCATCATTAATTTCATTGTCTATTACTTTAACCGACTTAAAGTATTTTTTTACATCTTCCGTGTAGATATATGTCTGATGTATTGAACTAAGTGTTGATATATTTTAAAAAAAACTCTTGACCTCTTTGCAGGAGCATATACTACCTGAGGCTACCTTTCTTCAAGTTTAAGCTGAAACTTGTCTACAATTTTTAAGTCATGTACTACTTGAGAAAAATTCCAACAAAATAAAACACCATTGCTATTACCTGTTGTGAAATCTTACGAATTAACTTTTGATTTTAAAGTGGTTATTCTAATTTGTTATTCTTGTCTCCCTGGAAGCAAACAAAATATGCTGCAAATTATTATGGCCCTTGCTCCAAAGTTTAGTTTCTTCATTTTCCTTGTTTATTACGTCTAGTATTTCTTCACCTAAGACATGTTCATTTTTTTATACCCTTCTCTGCAATTCGTTTACTTCTACAAGATGATAAAACCATTTTCTCGATTTTTCCAACATAGCACGTTTTTACCTGTTAACTGAATAAATCTTGACTAATGAATGTTTCCATAAAAGTACACACTAATTCATTATGGTATTACTATTTAGTCAGAAAAAGTAACACAAACAGGAAATCATTAGTATTTTAGTGAGATTTTTTTAGTGTCTGACATTTTTCGTTTACTTTTTATTTCCTAAATCGTTGGTAATGCCTAAAATAGCGTACATAAGGCTTTAATATATCTAAGGATATGTGGAATCCATCCAAGAATGTTAAGATCAAGCGCCATGAAAAGTCAGGACTTAATTCGTAAGAACTGCAAAGCCTTTATCTGTAATATCAGCACGTTAAGCGTATATCATCTATATTGGTAGTAACAACAAGGAGAAACAAAAAATAAAAATAAAGTAGCTTAGGATAAAAACGTATACAGGAAAGTCTGTTCAAAGCTACCAAGAAACTAACAACATAGGAAGCATACACAGTAACTTAAAATCAGTTAAAACTGGCAGTGAAAGATACACTTCCTGTATCAAATGGCTGCTGACATAACAACAACAACCCCCCCAACCCCAACCCCCGCTCAGATCAATGCTGAATGAAATAAAAATCAACAATAACACTGAAGAATTGAACTTAATGAGTTAGGGAATGTTGGGTAGATAAAAACATGTTATAAAGATAATTTAATAAGGATTTTAAAAAATGTCAAGGCCTAACCATGATTTTTATAATGAAAATTTTGTTATTAAATTTATTCCGATTCCTTCTGTACCTGAAATAAAATAAAAGTTAAACCAATAGGAATAGTTTTACACAAGTCTTAATATGACTTCTGTACACCTGATAAACAATATCATTTCTTTGAATAAATGAGCTGGGAAATCAAAACTACCAAGACACTACATCATGATGGACTCAATCCTGTTTTCATTCATCATGGTCAGTGTTACTAAAAACCCTATATTTAAAAATCGGTGAACTGCATAAACTAATTTCAAAGATATGATGAAGTAACTGTGCCTGTCAATTTTATGGAGTTTACAAAAAAGAACTACTGGTATGTTACACTAGAATGATTTTATGTCTGATAAAACATACCGTTATGTTACACTAGAATGATTCTATGTCCAATGAACTGGTATATCACACTAGCAGAATTATATGTCAAATGAAATGTACTGGTATGTTATACTAGCATGATTCTACGTCTGATAAACAACAACTAGTACATTACACTGTAATTAAAACTATGCACACCAAAATGTACTAGTACTTTACACTTTCATGAAACTATGCACACCAAAATGTACTAGTACATACCACTGGCATAAAACTATGCACACCAAAATATACTAGTACATTACAATGGCATGAGACTATGCACACTAAAATGTACTAGAACATACCACGGGCATGAAACTATGCACTCCAAAATATACTAGTGTCACAAGACAGACCGAGTCGGAACTGGATTAGTGAAGACACGGAACACAACTGCGTTAATAACATGTTTATTTTATAAACGCAATTTTAAAAATGAACTCTGACACCAATATTTTACAATATATAAGAAAAATCTATTTATATAAATGTTCCTAACATGGAATTAAGACAAAAAAGAAGTATATGAATGAATTTACAAATATTAATATACATAAAAGGCTCGTATAACGAGATAGATGCAAATATGAAAAGAATGCGTCGTCAATATGACGAGACTAGAATGAAGATATTACATAATTAATACGTCGTCCATATAACGAGACATATGCAATTGTGAACCTTAAATTCTGAAGCTCACGTTCATGGAACGAGATTTGTGTAGAATGAAATTATGCAGGTGTCGTTCATATAACGAGACTGCAAAGAAGATATTAAATATCCAACAAAATTATGCAGGTGTCGTTCATATAACGAGACTGCAAAGAAGTTATTAAATAAATAATACAATTATGCAGGTGTCGTTCATATAACGAGACTGCAAAGAAGTGTTTAAATAATATGTCGTCCATATGACGAGATATATGCAATGGTGAACCCTAAATTCTGAAGTTCTCGTTCATGGAACGAGATTTGTGTAGAATGAAATTATGCAGGTGTCGTTCATATAACGAGACTGCAAAGAAGTGTTTAAATAATATGTCGTCCATATGACGAGATATATGCAATGGTGAACCCTAAATTCTGAAGTTCTCGTTCATGGAACGAGATTTGTGTAGAATGAAATTATGCAGGTGTCGTTCATATAACGAGACTGCAAAGAAGATATTAAATAAATAATACGTCGTCCATATGACGAGATATATGCAGCATACGTAAGCACCATACACAGGCACCACACACGGGCATTACACGGTCAGCATAGACAAGCCCACACACGTAGTCACCACAACATGGCACCACTTCAGCACAACACTTCAGCACAATACGGCACCACACCACTTCAGTACAAAACGGCACCACACCACTTCAGCACAAAACGGCACCACACCACTTCATCATACTTCTTCAGTACCACACCACTTCAGTTACCACACCACGTCAGCTCTTTTAGCTGATAGATTGCTCCGTTTAGGATGGAAGCTTTTCCGACAAGACTGGATCGTTATGTGATTTCTGTCTTATAATTTCGTCCTTATATACCCCTAGCTGTGACATATGCGCAGCTAGGTACTTTAAACTGCAGGCAATTTCGCACGTGCAGCATGAGCTGAGTGTTCGCTCATTATGTCGAAATAACTAAAAATACCCCAAAAATAATAAACTACTCTCGGTAAGGCTGTACGCAGTAACGAAATAGAGACTAGATTTTTGACCACATATACATATTGAACATAGTCGTATACAATTCCGTGACAACTAGTACATTACACTGGCATGAAACTATGCACACCAAAATGTACTAGTACATACCACGGGCATGAAACTATGCACACCAAAATGTACTAGTACATACCACGGGCATGAAACTATGCACACCACAATGTACTAGTACATACCATGGGCATGAAACTATGCACAACAAAATGTACTAGTACATTACACTGGCATGAAACTATGAACTATGCACAACAAAATGTACTATTACATTACACTGGCATGAAACTATGCACAACAAAATGTACTAGTACATTACACTGGCATGAAACTATTCAAAACAACATGTACTGATAGATTGTGGAAACATGATTGTAAGCCTCTTGTTTAATAGTTCTAATTGAAATTCCCATAAATTTGCATCAATATAATAGTTTTAAATCCCATACATGCAAACACTGTTGTATGACCTGGATTAAAGGAAAAAGTGACTTGGGTTTAATATGCAACTAATAGGCATAAAACCCAAATCCATAATATTTGACTCCACCTCAGTAAGATGTGCTCTGGTATTGGGGATTTTCAATAAAGATGTATACCAATAACTTAACATGTTTACATGTAAGTAGAGGATATTATTTTCTGTGTATACTTTTATGTCAATACTGTGTATCTGAAGAAACTTATACATCAATATGAGGCCAAGGCCTGTTAATTCAAATAATAAATTTTGATCCATTCCATTATATGTATGAGTACATGTCACTTTGATGGGGATTTCTCCTGCCTAGACAAGATTCCATGGAGAAGGGGTTAAACCCAAGTAATGTACTTTCCTATAAAGTGCCAAACATAAAACCTAGTGGAATATGAGCACTAAAACAAACATAAAACCTAGAAGAATATGAGTACTAAAACAAACATAAAAACTAATGGAATATGAGCACTAAAACAAAAGCAAAATATACTGGAACAAAGACATTTAAAATAATGTTTATTAGCCAGAATAAAATATGAGTATGCATAAAAATGCACATATATAACAGCTTGCCAGCAAGAAATGTAACTTTGCTTAAAGTACAATGGCTTCCCATTATAAACCACCTCAGTATAACAATCTGAAATATAACACAGGTATGGACACAGATTCCATTATAACACTCTCCTTGATAGAACACAGGTATAGAAATGGATCCAACTCTAATACTGTCCCTGACACGACACAGGTAGAGTAATGCATCAAATTATAATACGGTACCTGACACATCAGAGGTAGAGTAATGGATCCCACTATAATAATGTCCCAGACACGACACAGGTAAAGTATTATGGATCCCACTCTAATACTTTCCCTGACATGACACAGGTAGAGTAATGGATCCCACTACAATACTGTCCCTGACACAACACAGGTAGAGTAATGGATCCCACTACAATACTGTCCCAGACACGACACAGGTAAAGTAATGGATCCCACAACAATACTGTCCCTGACACAACACAGGTAGAGTAATGGATCCCACTAAAATACTGTCCCTGCCACGACACAGGTAGAGTAATGGATTCCACTACAATACTGTCCCTGACATGACACAGGTAGAGTAATGGATCCCACTTCAATACTGTCCCTGACATGACACAGGTAGAGTAATGGATCCCACTACAATACTGTCCCTGCCACGACACAGGTAGAGTAATGGATTCCACTACAATACTGTCCCTGACATCACATAGGTAGAGTAATGGATCCCACTACAATACTGTCCCTGACATGACACAGGTAGAGTAATGGATCCCACTACAATACTGTCCCTGCCACGACACAGGTAGAGTAATGGATTCCACTACAATACTGTCCCTGCCACGACACAGGTAGAGTAATGGATTCCACTACAATACTGTCCCTGACATGACACAGGTAGAGTAATGGATTCCACTACAATACTGTCCCTGACATGACACAGGTAGAATAATGGATTCCACTACAATACTGTCCCTGACATGACACAGGTAGAGTAATGGATCCCACTACAATACTGTCCCTGACATGACACAGGTAGAGTAATGGATTCCACTACAATACTGTCCCTGACACGACACAGGTAGAGTAATGGATTCCACTACAATACTGTCCCTGACACAACACAGGTAGAGTAATGGATCCCACTACAATACTGTCTCTGACATGACACAGGTAGAGTAATGTATCCATTATATTGGCTGAATTATAACTTTCTATATAATGAACCCTACTATCTATCCATGTATCTAGGTTCACTTTCATGGGTTCACTGGAAAGCACTGTACTGGGGAATCATTATATCAATTCACATTTTTCTTTAACAAACTTAATAGTTGACTCAGTTGAACAGACTGGCAGACCACACATACGGACACTGACTGATATGTCTTGCTATTGGCTAAATTAGCTACAGGCAGGAGAAAACATTGCATGGTTGCAGATACATGTACATCTAACTGAATAATCAAAATATATGTTCATTTAGTAATGATATTACTTTACATAATTGAGATTCTGTTTGAACTTCCTGCAAATGTTAAATAGTTTAAGAAGACTATCACAGCTTAATGATAATAACTAGTTATTAAATATACTCTGTCATCCAATTCTAGACACAGCAGATTTCAAAGTTTATATAAAATGTAACTACTTTATTTGGAAAACATACATTTGCTGCAACAGAAGTGTGAATACCAATCACTGTTACCCCAATTAATCTTTCTTCCACAAAAGACCTGCCAAAAACTAACAAGTCTATCTCGATAAGGCAGTTGATTGTTTCCTGTAAGATTGACCAGTTTTCAGTAAGGGCAAACAAAATATCACAAACTGCTGCCATTATGAAGCTGGAATATGTAATTAAAAGTTTGCTATTCGGACACATTATATTCAACTGAAAATGTTTTAAAGTACAAGCAGACTTTATTTACCACTAATACAGTTGCACAAACTTTAGTTTCAAACCCTATGCAACTCAATGGATTGTTGCTATCTCTTAAGATGACTAAATTCTTAAAATTCTTTTTCCATTTTAAATATCTCCTGCCACGAGACATACTCAAATTGGCATGTGATGTCTAATAAACATAATTGCATCTTTTATAGGTTTTTATTCACAAGAACATGGTCTACTTCTTTTATTCTTCTGTGTTGATTATTAGATTATTAAAGCATCTGGTGTGCTGCTGTAAAGTTAGTCTGGTTCCCTAATTTCACTAATTCTAATATGAAACCCAGATCCAAATTAAACATGGATGAACCAATTATCCAGATTTTTAAGAAATGATCATTTTTACGTAGTTTTGCTTGTGTCCCATAAGTCTGTAATTTAAGGGTAATTTTCGTAAGACTTATGGCAAAATCATAAGAGTTGTTAGGTTTGAAAATGCCATTAATTATATAATCATGATAATTTGTAGTATATATTTGTCCCCCTCTTGAAAGGTCTCCTAACCAGAAGCCTCCTGCTTCCTACTGCCAGCATATTAGTACAAAAATCTAAAATGCTCCCCTCACGAGCAGCCACTTTTCAGATGTATCCAGAATCAATAATTAACTCCTTAAATACATGTATAACCTTAATGAATGTACCCTTCATAAATGATATACAATAATAAAGTTAAATACAAAATGTGACATCCATCATGCAAACCATTTAACAACAAATAATAGAAATAAAATTAAATAATAATGTGTCCATTGTTTATAAATCAAACATAATCACTATTTGCACACATTATGATGTTTAGAGACAAAAGTAAAGTTCTTCAATTTACTAATGTACATAAATTTTCAAGAAAATGAAATCCACAACTTCTAAACATGGAAGTGACAATAAACTTCTCCTGATATGCATAAAGTTATGACTTACATCAAGGAACATCAATTAAGATTGCACTCTAAATCTGACTATTTTTCAAGGCAAAGTGATAGAAATTCTGTGTCGAAACAAGAGTCTTATCTTTAATTTTGTCACATTTCTAGGTGTTATTAATATTCATAAAGTTACACCATTTCTTCTTGACTACACGTGCAGTAGCACCAAATGATATGATGTAAGGGAAGGCACTGTGTTAATGTCTCTTATGTACACATGTATTTCTAAGTCATTTCATTTTATGATTCAGTTTTTATTTTTCTTTTCTAATCTGTATTTTTGTCAGTTATCATATGAAAAATATAATCTTAAATTAGGGTTCATTTTTATTTTAAATATGAAATTTAAAAAAACTTCTTGAATAATTAAAATCTTCTGTAGATCAGGTCAACATAAATAAACTTTTCAACTCTTTTCATTCATTTGAAACTCTCAGATGTTAAGTTCCCATTTCTTAAGATCAGTCCATCCCAGACTTTGTGATAGTCTTTGAAACAATTTCAAAGGATGCTATATTCTATAGGAAGATAACCTCCAATATTACAAAAAATGTACTGAGGTCAACAGGAATAACCATGCAAACAAACAGGATATGTTTTGCCTGAATATGGAGAAAAGTCACTCCTGTAGATTTTATGAAATTGCCTCCTATATAACAAGTATAACGGTATGTTTGAATGGGACTATGTAACTGCCATAGCATTTGAATGGAGTTACATTTTGGCCATTTGGCTATGCTACAAGTATGGCAAACTGCAATCAGATATTTCGAACACAGACGATTCTATCCACATATATAAATATAAAAATTAGTAAAAAAAACATTAAAACTTTACACAAGTTAGAATCATAGAATATATAATGGATTCATATCACTTTAATAGAAAATGTTAAAGTAATAATTATATATGAAACATAAATGTATTAAATAGCTCTAGATGAATCTAATTTTCAGCAGAAAAATATCACCAACAGCCTACAAACTCAAGATAATATTTTTTTAACAAGAGTGAAATAAAAATCTTGTCTTGTTGCCTTTTTTCCTGCTACTAAACTTTACTTTTCAGCTTAATTAATTATTGCAGAATAAGGATGTGGATATGAGTAAAGTTTAATCAAAATATCTATTGTGACCTTGACCTTGTAGTATGGGACATAACTGGCAATGTCAGACACAGTAAAGCTAGATAATACTCTAAATTTCATTAAAATATCCTCATTAGTTGAAAATGTATGCTCTATATGGATAGAGATGGCTAAGTTATATTGACTTTTCGATGTGATCATCTTGAACTTGAGGCAGGAAACATGGCTGTTATATGTTACAAACTGTCAATTCAGGATATAAAACTAGTCAAAAGTTTCATTAAAATGTTTCAAGTGGTTCAAAAAATATAATCTGGACAAGGACACAAGTCGTCAATACATTTTCCCATCCCATGTGACCTTTGCCTTGAATCAAGGAGTGGGACTGTGGACATCTGACACACCACCTAAATATAATATATACATTAAGCTCTGGTTTCATTAAAATATCTTTCAGTGGTTAATTCAAAAGTTTTATTCAAAAGTTCTACTCTTCATTCAGTATTACATTTTTCTCACCATAACCTTGACCAAGAGACATGGGGTGTGACTTTGGGCAAAGAGGCATCCTCAGTAATACTCAAGTTATACTTCATCGAGGAATAAATCACAGAATTACATTTTCCCTTGTAGGAAGGCATGACTGTGGTACACTACATGCTGTCTTGTCATTATACATTCTGGGGCAAAGTTTCATCTCTTTACCCATTATAAAGTTATGGTCTTGACAAACCTACTTTAACTAACGGACAGAAAACTTAACTTAAAGTATCGACTGAAAATGTTTGTATGGGATATAGCTGCACATCAGCACATACTGTCTATATGGTAAGTTACAAAAATACAAAGATAAATATAGTATACACATGTAAGATGAAGAGATTTGATTATTCAACACACAAATTGATAGCTCTCATCATATGGAAGAGTATTATGAATTGTGTTTTTAAAAAATGATTTGCGTGAAAAAAATGACAAGAAACTTCATTCTCTAAGGGGACCTTCCACTGTTCTGATGTGCTGTCAAACCTCTTTCTATCTCTCTTAAATGGCTGATGGTGATGTTGGATTACAGCAGCCAAGATGTTATGATTTCATATCAGAAAAATGTTCATGTGTGTGTTACTGTCTGTTTCAAGTTAAACAATGAACCATATAAAAAAATCCATCAAGGAAAGATGAAAATGATCACCTTCTGATTTTTGCCCCATGATATTTCAATGGCTAGAAAAAACCCACTTTGCAACCTGACATCTGGTCTTTAGAAGTATTCTCAGAGTCTGAACATATGGAACAAAGGCATATACCCATAACCTGTCCTGACTGACCCATGGAATATCCCCATAACCTGTCCTGACTGACCCATGGAATATCCCCATAACCTGTCCTGACTGACCCATGGAATATCCCTATAGACTGTACTGAATGACTCATAGAATATATACATTGCAAACTCCACTGGATCTGGAACCAGAAAAACAGCGGTGGGTAAGTTGTGATTCCACCTAGTCACAAAGAACTCTACCACTGGCTGTTCAGATTTAAACAAAGAATGGTTAGTGTAGAGGCCACTAAATGTGAAGAATTTGGCCTCTCCCTAACAACAAGTCAGCTAGGACAATGAGTTAGCCAGCAGGGTATACGTCCCGTCTGGACAGTGGTCAGTAATTAACATAACATAAAACATTTTCATGGTGTGGTACGCAATGAATATCAACTCAGCCAGCCACCAAACAAAATCAAACTGTCCATGAGCCATGTACTAACTTTGTCTACTCACTCTCTGCTCTCCGCCCACTCCCATGCCTCCAACAAAACAAACTGTCTCTGAGTTATACACTAACCCCAAATGTCAACTCACTGTCAGTCGTTACAATAATATCATATAAGTTTATGCATCATGCATTAACGTTTAATGTCAGCACACTGTCACCCCCTTTCCACAAATGAAGTCAGTAAATTTCTGGGCCATGCGCTAACTTTGAATGGAAAGTTTCTATCAGCCCCCCCCCCCCCCCGCACCCCCCCCCCCCAAAAAAAAAACCCCACAATCTTTTTGAAAACAACTAACCTTGAATGTCAACTCATTGACAGCCTCCCCAACAAAGTCAAAAAGTGCTTCTCCAATGACATCTTTCTTGGATTCTGTGTCAGCCTTAACTGCACCTATAACAAATATATGCCTATTAATAGTAAGATTTACCAATAAACATGTATAAGTTGAGACCACAACATAAAGCTCTGGAAGATCTGGATCGCTACTATTTGTTCAACTGATTACTCCTAACAAACTGCATCAACCCAATCCAAATACTGTTAGCGTTAAGAGGGTACATCACTGTGAAGTTTGGCCTGCTCTGTGAAAACAGTACCAGTCTAGCTTCTGGAAATTTCCATTGGTCTTTGCCTGATTGCATACTTAAAAATTTGTGTATTGGGATGAAGTACTGATTACAAGTTCCATATTGAATTGTGCATCACATCCAGTTATCCAAAGCAATACATATTGTGATAAATTTAATTTCAAAATGATATTTTTAGATGCTGGTCTCATATCCAGTAGGTTATTGACCTTATCATCATATTCTTTGATGTTGTAGCTGATTTTACTCTTTGAAGTAAACAGGTTTTTGGTAAGACACAACTTTCTATAGTGTTTGACGATCATGTGAGTGTTGTTTACCAATGGTTTGGCTATTATGCCTGTTATTTACCCATGGTTTGGTGATTATGTGTGAGTTAATTTGCCAGAATTTACAGTTAATTATTCTGTATATGACAATTTGTGTATATATGTTGTTTAAAATTAATTTCATAAATAGAAGTACATAATTTGTGATTATATATGATAGAATTTATTTCTACTCTTAAACAATTGATCCATTCTGACTTCTGGAATGGGGTTCATTTTATATTTCATTTTCTTTATGCAATATCTATTAATATTTTTAAGTATTCACTGGTATGGATCTTATTCAGATGTTTTTTATTTTCCTCCTATGTTTTGTAATCATTGTGTTCTTCACATTTTTTGGCAGAAAAAAAACATTGTTTTTCCACAAGATATTGAGGCCTACTGACACAAATATTTCAATTAAATGTATGCCTGTATGAATTCTCACTTTGCGTCTGGCCACTGATCTTGTTCCTTACTTCCTTATTCCTTCTGTTTCTAGCTTTCTCAGCAAGACAGTCTTTGCCTACCCCTTCCTTACCCAATTATGTTGGTTAAAGAAAGATAAAAGAAATAGCATAGGGCATTTGGACCAAACTTCAAGACCCTTTCACATGAAAAATTGTTTTTCTTGTAGAGTCGAAGAAAGCAAGAAGTACTCTATTAGATGACCCTTCTGTGTATGGGCTAATTATTTTCAATGCTTCTAAATGAATAGATTCAGTCTGAAATGTCTAGTTGTTTAGGGAACTTGGAATAAGTCATAAGGACCTGCAAGTGACTTGGCTAATCAAATTACAGGTTTCAAGTGACTTGGCTAATCAAATCACAGGTTTCAAGTGACTTGGCTAATCAAATCACAGCTTTCAAGTGACTTGGCTAATCAGATGAGAGCTTTCAAGTGACTTGACTAATCAAATCACAGCTTTCAAGTGACTTGGCTAATCAAATCACAGGTTTCAAGTGACTTGGCTAATCAAATCACAGCTTTCAAGTGACTTGGCTAATCAAATCACAGCTTTTAGTACCATATAAACTCATTTATAAGTTTACTTAAACTGCAAAGATCCTGATCTGCCATAGCATAATGTCCTTGCAAATCCATGCATGTTTGTTCTACTGATTATTAATTTTAAGCTATATCATTGTAACAGCATTTTTAGAATTTTATATGATCTGAAAATTGCCAGAACTTGAAATCTCATTTCGCATTTTTCACAGTCAACTCAAATTTCTGAATATGTGAGAATTAAATCTGAAGAAAGATATTTTTCAGAAAGTGGTGGGTGTACTGTGTTTTCAAAATGGCAGTCTCTCTTACATTGTCAAACATTTTGGTGTACTGCCCTTAATTCTTTATTAGGTTGCTTGCAATGATAGAAAAGTAAAAGCCATTCGTTCACAATACATTTGCTATTTAGATGAAACCCATGATCATTAAACTGTTCAGGGAGTATATCACTTTTTTCATTTAAAGAAACATTCTTGTGGCTAGGATAGTAGTGTCTAATCTTCCATTGTAGGTATTCCTGAAATCCACACTTGTGACAGTCACGGATAAAAGAATTGATCTCATGAATATTTTTCCCCCTAAATCATGCATTCAAAATACTCTTGGTTAATGTGCATTTTATATTATTTTAATTTACAATAATTGGGATGTAATTATTATTGTGATTTGCTTGTCAGAGTATGTACTGCACCACATTAACTAGGATCGGTTATATAATGAAGAATCATATTCAACTCTTGTTAGCCATGATGTGTGGATCTCTGCAGTCTTTACACCATCATGTTGTTTTGGTTACAAGTTTTACGTGTTGGATATATAAAAAAGAATATCCATTATTTCAATAGATGATGCAATTACCAAATATGCAGCAGGTGACAGATTGTTCTGACCTGTCTGGTCATTGCCATTCCACCTCAGTTTGTGGGGGTTCGAGACTTGGGCTCAGACAATATGGGTATGTGAGGAAGCTTACCAGTAGTTTCCTGTATGTCATTGCCAGGGTTTTTCCGGGTTCTTCCTCCATTTATACTGGCTACCATATATAGCCAGTCTTGTGCTGAGAAATGGCATTAAATCTTAAATGAAATTGTTAGAACTGATTGACAGTTTGTTTAATGCCTCATTGGTCAGAAATTAACCCAAACATTCACCGGCAATCAACATATATAAGGAAATAACCTTACTGGCACATTACTGTTTTGTTCTTATTTACATGTAAGAAATTCTAGCTATTTCAAATACATTTTTAAAACAGCAAATGAGTGTTACTTTAATAAACAATATCTGTGCCGTTTGAATGATTTATTGAATAGCATCATCATGCTGTGGGGGCTTTAAAAATGGAAGTTATTTATTTTTACTCCAGAATATATTGAAGCAATCAATAATGAATGCTTTCGTGGGTTAACTTTTGGAGGGACCCCTATCAGCTACAAGTTTCATTTAGGGAGGTCAGGGGTACTTTTCAATTTCAGCAAATCACCAGAGAAATATGGCATTAGATGTGCTTTTCAAAGCATAATAGACCTTATCATCGTTTTAAGTCTGTGATTTTGAATATATATATATATATATATATATATATATATATATATATATATATATATATATATATATATATATATATATATATATATATATGCAATCAGTGACTGAAATTTTTCTTACATTAGGAAGGTGTCCATAAATACACATACGCAAGCAGCAACTAAATATTGACTGCAAACAATTTGCCTTCAATTTTCTTGTTATCATGGACAATGAATCCTTTTAACGTGTAAAACCTTTTATGTTATGATAATAAAATTGATGGCACATGGTGTTTCAGCCATCTTAAAAGATGTGTTTATGGTCTTCACATGTGCCCCAACTAAAACCGTAGTATCAGTTCGATGAGGAAGGAACAAAGAGTTCCATTTTATGAGATCTTTTCTAATTAAAAGGTGTTGTATGGGGCTGTAGGTGACAACGTATGATAGTTGTACTCACTACTGTTGTTGAATTTCATTACCAATACATATTTATTTTTATATAGCCTTTTACAGTAATGCTGTTGTTGTTTGCATAATGCCATTTTCAGCTGTTATGGATGGGCTATACAGTATATCTGGTGGTAGAACACCCCAGAAATTATAGTAATGTAAAATTTGCATAAAATGCATCTTGTTGTTCAGATATAGTCACATACAGCATTTGAAATGTGTCAGTCATTATGGTTCATTGCATTTATCCAGTTTATGTTGACCTAGCTTTCTTGTTGCTTTAATCTATATTCTTGTCTGTTTGTTACTATTTTTAAAATTCTGCATTCTATTATTTATAGTAGACAGATAGCTACATCAGTCATTAATTTTTGCAAGTATTTTAATTGACAGCATATGTGTTAATTAGGTCAGCAGCGTTCTTTCTGTCCGATTCTCGCTACAAAACATAATTTTGTTGTGAATTTAAGATGGAATACCAGAAACAAAACTCTTCTACTGTTTAAATTGTTGAAATATATTGCAACATGTTAAAATGTTAAAGAATCTTGTAATTTGTATTTCTCTAGTCATTTGGAAAAAAGTGAAAACAATACACATTATTTGTAATGAACACAGAGCAGATATTTTAAGAAATTGTATAAAAAAAAATTCTTGAACATCGCAAACTTAGCCTTGTAACTCTTGTATTTACTTTTGCTGAAGAAGAAAAAAAAAAGAATAAGTTGCTAGGGTCATATGCAATAAAATACACGTTTTATTTCTCTTTGTAACAAACAAGCAATTTATACCAAAATGTATTTACAACAAAGGATATAATCTTTCATTTAAAATTTAAAATTTCAATAAGTATAAATAGCCTTCTGTGTAAAGTTGATTTCATTTTTGTTTGGGGCTTCAGCACCTTCTAGACTATTGATAATGGGCTGATAGGTATAACATTTTCTTAGTTATTGTATCGTAAAGTTTTTGTTTGATTTTAGGCAATTTTGAGATAGAAATGTATATTAACAACATGTCCCAAAAAAATTAGAATGTCTATTTTTATTGTTGATCAGGTTTTATACATTTGTATTTTATAATTTAAAAAAAAAAATCACTTTTGAACTTTTGGTATGCATTCATTATGTGCACTATGATTCCAGAAAAATATATGTAAAAATATAACATTATGCAACACTAAAAAATCATATAGAAAATATATTGTTCTGTAATTTTATGTTCAGGCTGATGTTGAATTTTAATTGTACTCCATATAAATGGACATTGAAGTCATGAGTCAGCTGATCATTATTTAACCAAGTTCCAGAACAGGTTTTTCACATTTGGTATGTCCATCTGGCATCAGCATTGGTTAGCTTAATTTTTTTTAGTTCGTCATTTACTTGAACACTTACCTGTAGTTTATGCATTTCGATATGTGAATTTAATATAATGATGTGGACAGATTGTTTCAGACCTATACCCTTAAGAATTCTTATAATGCATCTTGTGGTCAGTATGAACTCATTTGTGTGTGTAATTTGGTGCAAAACTACAATAAAAATCTAAACTGCAAAATTCAACTCCCAAATTTCTGCATTAGTTTTGTTTGGATTGTTCAGAATAGTATTCAAGAGTTCTGAATTGGCAAAACATTAAATAATCCACATTTGTTCAGTGTTCTGTTTATCAGATTCCCCATTATATTTTTTTAATGAGGTTTATAAAAACACAGACATTATTATTGTTATAGAGAAGCCCGATTTGAAAGACCACTGTCTTGAAATGCTACTTTTGTCATACATGGATTTGTATGTTAAGACATCTATTGAAGTTTGCCTGTCATTAGAGCATATTTGTTTGGGGGAAAAGGCTTGGCCTCTCACTTCATTTTATTGAGAATATTTTTAGAATTAATATATTTCAGTTCATTTTCTGAAAATTTTGAAAGGAATTTAGACCAATATTGGAAATTTGGTTTTTCACTTAAAATTATTTTTTTTTCTATTGTGCATGTAATGATTGATATATTCTGGAGTAGGTAATCCATAATATTAATTCTTAAACATCTTGATACTTCATTCACCTATATGCTTTCATGATAGTTTTATGACATGAGATGCCATGTGAGATGTGTATTGTTATTTGATTATATATTTATATGTGATGTTCTTGGTTTGTCTTAATATCAGTTGCATATACTAATGTGATGCATATAAAAAAAAACAGTGATTACCAATAATTTAGTTATTTACCATGTGTACATACATTAGCAAATAAAGGATGGGAATTAAAGGTCCTAGAAAAATATTGCTTGTATTATTGATAAATTGTATTATTGATAAATTTATATAACATTCTTTGACTTGTGTTTTAGCAAAGAAGTACCATGTTAACACAAGATGTGTTCATTATTGTATATCATGTTAATTGAAGAAAAAAAATGTATCAGTTTTGTAAAATGACTTCATAATTATTGCACACACAAAAACAATATTATTGTAAATATGTATTTTTCCTCCTTCCATTCCTTCTTACATTGCCGCTGTTGAAAGCCTCAACTCAAGCACTGCAATGACTGAAATATAATAGTTATTGATTCCTTTCCAGACCTTCAAGAGTCTGTTATGAGGCTGTACATTCATGAGTCCAATTATTTAATAATAACATTGCGTATAATGTACCACAGGATAAAATAAAAACATCTTCAATACAGTATACTTGGATGGGTACCTTTGACAGTAACATAAGGATGGCATAGCTGTGTTTACACAGACTATCCTCAATATTGCTGTCTTTACATTGAAGTAAAGACATTATAATTTAACAATAACTTGCCCTTGTTTTGGATATGATTGGATAAGGATGTCTTGAAGTAGTAGAGTGATTCTTATCCCCAACTATAATTTCTTTAATTTTTGTAAATAAAGTAATCTCTCATATTGCTGTCATTGGTAGCCATGGAAACTACAATTTATATACAGTACTACCTTACAGTGAAGAAGAGAATATTTACCACCATAGGATTCATGACCATACATGCCTAATAACATAAACTGTGTTATAATGAAGGGCCTTAGAGTGCCATATGATTCACGACCATACATGCCTAATAACATAAACTGTTATAATGAAGGGCCTTAGAGTGCCATGTTAGAATTAATCTACATGTGCTTGCTTCCTTTCATGTGTATTGACATAATTTTACTAAAGAAATGTTTGTTTTGGAGGAAATACCCCAAAATCTGCCCTACTGATTTATTATTGGTTTCCATTGAGGTATAGGTAATGTATATACTTACATGCAAGTCAAGTCCATCTGCAAATTGTATTTACTCAGACCTACCATTACATAATGGTTGTATGCAATTTGTTTGGACTAACCACTAGAACAAACAACATAATTGAAATTCAGGATCTGTGTTTGCAGTTGGACCAAACTATATATATATATATATATATATATATATATATATATATATATATATATATATATATATATATCTTAGTACATATGTAAAGCGTGTCAGTTGCATAATGACAAACATTTGCAGATTACAGTGTTTTTCCCATGATAAGCTCTAGATCTTTCATAAAGATTAGAATTGACTTGTGAAAAAACAAATATAGTTTTAGTAAATATTAGTCTGAATATTTGTGAAAGTGTTGGTGAGCTTATCATCAGATAAATATGGGTAATTATAAGCCAAATGTATTCATTGGGTGATAAAAATTGTCTCTTGTATAACTTTGATGTTTCAAAGGAATGCATACCATTCCTTTTGAATGAATTTGGAAGGAACTACCATTTTACCTTTCAGGTTTTTTTTTTCACAATTTAATAGTTCAAATGATTCATCTGTATACTAGTAATGAATTGCATCATGATACTTGTAATTTAAAAGTCTGGGGATAGGTATCATTTGTTTTTGTTTACTTTTTGTTGCATGAAATGTTTCATTCATCAAGTCCTTGATCATTTCTTTGTACTCTTAATTTTTAGTAAGTTATAACATGTTTATTGCAAGGAGTTTTGAAAATGTTTCTCAATCTTTTTTTTTCTTTACTCAGTGTTGGAATCTGGTGCTTGTAATCTTGAGGATTTAAACAGATTGTAAATTTCATGTCAGATGTAACACAAGGCTCAGAATCACAGGTTATGGAAACCTACATATTGTATATTGTTTTGATTTTGAGACTGAATTTAATTAATACTGCTTCATTTAATGTAACTGCTTCATCATTTAGCTAGTAGGTACAATAAATTGATAAAAACCTCCAGAATATCTTTCTTATTTTTTAATGAAATTAAAATTACTTTCAACATTTTGTTGGTTGAAGGCAATACCAATATTATGGGGGGGGGCACATTGTTAACCATGTACATTACATGAGTAATTAAATATACTTACTATTTAGATTTACAGCAGTTTTGTGATACTAGATAACATGACCATCATCTGGTGTTGACTTTAGTTTTCAGGGCAGTATCTTCTGAGAGTGGTCGCTCACCATTGACCATTGTGGATCACTGCAATCTCACCTCTGCATTGGTTTGAGTCAGCTAATGTGGGTATGTGAGAGAGCTTTCCGGTAATTTCTCCTAGGTCGGTGTTTCAGCCACAATGTATAGCCTATCTTGCACACACAAAAAATGGCATTAAATCCTATAACAAAAAATGTCAGTGGTCTGTCAGACTATCCCACAAATACATTTGCGGGGTTGGGGGAGGGGGATAGTAATATTTCCAGAGATTGAAAGCCAAGGAGGTCAAGGTCAGTGAGAGTAATTGTTTCTGTGGGTGTACAGAGGTTAAGGTATTAATAGCAGTAATGCATTACTTTGTTACTATTGTTTTTTTTCCCTCATCTTTGGACTCTTCGTGTCCCTTAGCCAAGCAGAGTATTCCAGTTAGTATTGGAGAGTCAGAATTAAATAGAACATAATTCAAGTCAGACTGCTTATTGAACCCATGTATATCTGTATAGTTTTCGTGTATGTGTTGGCTGATCACTTGTTACAATTTACTTTTGTATTTATGTGTTGATCATCTCTTCAGTCCATGCTTTCGAGTATTTTACATGTTCCTTTTGCTAAGTTTTAAGGGTGCTTGCATCTTCCATAGCCAGCAGTGTATCCCTATCATTGTTTTTTTTTTTTGTGTGTGTGCTGTGGTAAGTATTACCTAACGTATTTGAGTCTTCAGAAGCTTTTGTGCATTTTATTTCTTTCAGGCTTTATTAGTCATAAAGTGTAGTTAAGTTAGTGGGCTCAAGAAGGCTCCATGGGGCACCTGCCTATCATATAATACTTTTACATGCACTGCATACATGTGGACCTCCTGGACAAGAGGGTATTCCTCCTGAGATGAGATATCTACCATACAAGTCTATTATTTAAAAGTTTTAATTTTCCAGGTTTTACACCTAGTTTTTAGCGTAGTGTGGTAGCGATCAATAGTTTAATATTTTGCATAGGGTTATAATTTTAAAGAAAAAGAATTTCCCCGAGTGTCCTTACTGGTTATACTGGCTATTTAAATAAGACCTTCAATATCTTGGGTAATGTTCAAAAACCTTTTTTTGGTGCATGATTGATAAGATGTTGTAATATTGTAAGATGGGTTAGCGAATATACAGCTTGGCCTTACTGCAGATGTGCACCTTTCATAAACTGCTAATTTAGCTTGATCATTTTCACTTCCTGGACTTCAGAAATAAATAGTTTTTTAAAATAAAAATAAAAAAGAGCAGATAACTTTTTATACATCTTTAATATGTAGTAATTCATCCATTGCACTTTCAGATGCTGGATTTGCCCGGTTTATCACCTATTAAATTCATTTTCCCAATTTTAATAGGTGCTAAACTTAGTGTTCTTTAGACTGAATTTATTTAGTACAAGGGAGTAGTCATTTTAGTTGGCAGTGTGCTTAGATCATGTACAATATACAAGAAATGTCAGCCACATTACATCAAAGTAGCAAAGAGGTACGCCAACATTCTACTGTCCATGTTTCGAATGCAAACAACTTGACCTTGTGTCACTCAAAAGTACATAACTGGCAAGTGCCCCCACATTTATGGTACAGTTGCAAGTGATCAAGTGACAATGAATGGTTTAAATGGAGCAAGACGATTTAGTTGCTAATTTCAGGCAACATAAAGCATTTAATATCCCTTTGTATGTATAGGGTCCAGTCTGGTTCAGTGTTTGAAGTTTTTTTTTTACATTGATGATACTATGTGATGAGAATTCTGAAGGATTAGAGCAGTGCTGTCCAACTTTTCTGACACCATGGACCACTGAACATTCTTCTTGAAACCGAGGGCCGCAGCAGAAATGTAAAAGCAATGTCTATACAAATTATTCACTGTATCCCAGATTAAGAAGATATACTTTGAAAGTAGGCCATTTAATTTTTTTATATACACAAATGCACCAAACAAAATTGCTCTAACTCTGGTGGCTATTTAAAATCAGCCCGTGGGCCGCAGGTTGGATCGCACTGGATTTGAGATTTACAGTTGGATTGCCAAAGAGCTCAGCCATCATAAATATATTGATTTGATTTTGGTGTTAAGTTTTTGGAGATGTCTAATGGTGCTTGAGAACCAGAATCTAAGCAATAAAAATACTACACAATTCCATGATGGATGGACATGGGGATTTAAGTTTTTGGAATTAAGTTCAAAGGACATGAATATGAATTCTTCCCTTCCCGTAAAGGTGATTTACAATCAGATTCAAGGGCCCCGAGTGGCCGAGTGGTCTAAAACACTTTCCATTACAGATCACTGCCATCTCATCTCCGTCTGCGTGGGTTTGAGTCTTAGATTCGGCTAATGTAGTTATGTGAGAAAGCTTGCCAGTAGCTTCTCGTGGATCGGTGGTTTTTCCCCGGGGTTTTCCTGGTTTTTCCTCCACTATTAATACTGGCCGCCATGTATAGCCTATATTATGCTGAAAAATGGCGTTAAACCATAAAAAACAAACATATTCAGTGTCAATAATGTCACCATACGTCATAAAGCATATCAAATGTCACAATAAATATGCACCCACTGAAATTCATGCTCGCAGATTCTGAAACAAACGCGGATAAAGATGTATGTGGTGGCACACTTTATCGACTTTATAGCCAAATATAATCTCGTATTTAAGGCAGCATATTATTTTTCAGATTAGTCAAAATAATGTTTCCTGCATCGGAAATCGCACAAAAGATTCTGATACAAATGGACAAAAATTTACTCAACATGTGAATCCCTCGTTTGGAGACCCTTCCGGTGACCTACTGGCGAGAGCGTCCACCTCGGATGCGGTATGTCGTCGGCTCTATCTCCGGCTGAGTCATACCGTAGACTTACAAAAATGGTACTAACAGCTACCTTGCATGGAGCTCAACAGTAACAGGTTAGTGTTAGGACTGGTCAGCCTGGTGTCAGGATAATGTGACTGGGTGTGACATAATGCTGAATGTCTGCGGCATGATTCCCCAGTGCTAGACATCAGTATTAACTGCCTTACTTAAGACGTCGTAGCGATATGACTAAAACTTTCGGTTAAAGTTAGGTTAAAATTCCAAATATCGCACACACACACACAATGAAAACTTGGCCATTCTCAGTGGGAAAAAAAATCCTCTATTGAAGTCAAAACTCCTTCCCTAATGTTTCAAACCTCACGATTTGTATTAAGCTGACTTCTCTGTTGCCTGTATGGCACTGACAGATGTCAGATTTGTTTCTTAACAGATCAAGTGTGGGACTTTGTGAAAAGTCAGGAAACATATAAAAGAAGAAAAAAGGGTCCCCTCATCATCCTGATGCTCTGTACGAAACCGTCATTGAGGGATCAATCCTTGACCCCAACTCAATAAAGGAGAGAGAAGAAAAAAAAAACAGCTAGCTGCACCTACCGAGTAGAGGCGCACAAGGTCGGTGTCCTGGTGACATAAGTTAATTGCAGCTTGCCGAGAGGAAAGATAAATTGTGTATCTTAGATCTGAAGGAGATTCGTCTTTCAAATTTTGATTGCAGACCGGTCATTCACCAGTGACATTGTACTAGTTATCCACCAGTTACTTGGCTTAGAGCTCAGGTCAGTGGGTTTTGATTATCGATTTCGGAAAAGGGATAAGATAGACACCCTCCCACTCTCATTCTTATGTTCCTATGTAATCCATATATGCATAAGGAGATGTGTTGTACTTGCTCCGCTAAGGAGTAGGATAGGATCAACGTTCTCTGCTCCCGTTCAGACCCAATTGGATGTGATAACCCTCCTCCTTAAAGAAAGGGACCACTTGCCTTCAAGACGGTTGAGAAAGTTCCAATATACCCAGTGAGGGATTATGAGAAAAGAGAAACCGCATTTGGAGGTAATGTCCTTCCCGTCATGGGAGACTCAAATGAATTCCTAACCGGTAACGACAGTTCACCCACTTCCAATGGGTCAGGTGTTGGAGGAGGAGGAGGACGTTTCGATGTTTGATACGTAATGAATGAAATTTACCACCGCCCCATGTCTTCATGTGTCCTACATTTTCTGGCGCTAGTCTGGTGAAGTTGTATGGCCTCGTCTCTTCTGCAATGGTTTGGAGCTAACATGTTTTTCGCAGGACCAGGACATTGCTTAGAGTAATATGTCGCTACTTGCACGGTCGCGCCACTGGTCTCTGCCTCCAGCTATCTACGTTATTTTCTGGTTTGACCTTATAAGCAGGGGCCCCGAGTGGTCTAAAGCGCTTTCCGTTACGGATCACTGCCATCTCACCTGTCTGCGTGGGTTCGAGTCTCAGATTCAGCCAATGTGGGTATGTGAGAAAGCTTGCAAGTAGCTTCTCGTGGGTCATTTGTTCTATCTGGGGATTTTCCAGGGTTCTTCTTCCACCATAAATACTGGCCGCCATGTATAGCCTATCGTGTTCTGAAAATTGGCATTAAACCCTACAGCAACATCCTCTTAAGCAACCGCTCCCTTTAGGTGTCGGGTGCGTCTCAATAACCACACCCATGCTGACCGCCCTTTGCAACCTTCTTATTCAATAGACCATCCTGCTCGTTGGTCACAAGGCAAAACAATCGGATAGACAAAGGGAAAAAGTTGTCAAACTCCACTATTAGCAACAAAGACAGGGGACGGACCTAAGTTGCGCACTTTCATGCAATCTTCGCTTTCCAACGTCCCATCAGGTGCTGGATTCGTTATATTTTCAGGGGGTTGGTCTGGCATTTTGGAAAATGTTCATTCAACTTCAAATAAAGGATACTGGCTTCGTTTATTGTATGGAAACCATTTTGGAGTTGGCACTCACCAGTTCACACTGGGCTGGAACAAGAATGCAAAGCTGATAAACATTGATTACGGTTTCCATCCAATGACCCTAAAGCAACTCGTCAGTTAGGTCTACCTGTGCATTTGCTATTGAAACAAACCCCTAAAGCAGTGTCCTCGGTGCTGGGTGCTACAATTCCAACGTAGTATTTGACAAAACCGATTTCAAGCCGGCCACCTTTCCTTCCTTACTAGGATCAACAAACTATAAGTCCATGAGATCTTCGAAAACGATATGCTAGGTCGCGTAAGATTATTAGGAAGAAAAACAACAAACCACCACTAAAACTTCAGAAAGAAGGCGCTCTGGTCATGACTCTTGATGAGCATACTGTCCGTCGTGTTGAAGACCATGCCATTTCTGTCTTTAACAATATCAAAGAAACATTAGAAACGCGTGTCCGCAGGATAGCTTACCCAAACCCTATTCAATTTTGTCTTCACACTATTTTAAAGAGGAGTTATCTCTATACCCAAAACTCCAAGACCCACAAGGTTTTTACGTTAAAAAAGATCAGCGATGCTGAAACATTCATACGGGCAAAGACCGAACAGTGGCGCACTCTGTACAAAAAGTATTGTCGTGCTACCAACGGGGGCATGAGTATGACTGCCATCGGGATTCTATGTATGTCTGTGGGCATCAGTATGGCTGGCATCGGGATTCTGTGAGCGCTCATAGCTGCCCCCGAGTTACGAGTTTATGCTCTTAAAATAGGTTACAGAAAAGAATGAAAACAACAAGCTTGGTAAAATTTTACAAATAATTTATTTCCCAAGGCTACAAAGTAATAACAAATAAGAAAAAAGAACTTGCAGTATCGTGACATAAATTTAAATTGTAATAAAAGAATTAAAAAACATAATCCCAATCAATGAAAAGTTTTATGTGAATCACAGTTCAAATCCCGATGAAAATCCAAGACAATGACTATGATGTATGCAATAGTCAGCGTTGTACTGAGGTGCCAACAGTCTCCTGCTGAATCACATAAAATATTCAAGTTTTTGAATTCTGTATAAATTCCGGCGAATGTCTTTGTCCAAGATTTGTCAGAGCACTTTGGTATTTCCAGAGAAAACAATCCCTTGAAATTCAATAATGTGAATAAAATAAAATTTCAGCCTCAAACCGGACACAACATACAACAACTTCACTTAAGTGTTAAGGTACTTCTGATATAATTTTTATCATAACATCAGTTATAAGACTAACTAAAACGCAAGAGATTCCAAGATGGGGGTCAAGAGTTCATCGTTATATAATATAAACAAGTAGTTTGTGTACAAATTAACATATGCCTCACATCACGTAGTCCAGGTATGACGTTGACAGCCGAATGATTCTTGCTCCGAGACAGATAAAAACAATTTAAAACTAGTTGTTTACCAAACCTGTCACTAATTTTGGCAAGGTAAGCAACACGATATACTGTTTCAATTTTGGACAATGTCAAATACAGTAAACACTTAAATTGCAAAAGCATGTAATGGAGTAACAAATATTTTAAAACTAAAAAAAAATCATTAAAACACACATAACAACGCGTTTATACGTGCGATAAACATAGTTTCTATAATTATATGTCATCATGAAAAATATACATTACTTGTTTTTTTTGGGCGGATTACCTAGTCCACCACCTTACCCTCAATGTTCTGAATCAATGTGGCAACGGCCTTCTTGCTACTGTATAAAGCTGGTTTCTTGGAAACAGTCACTGAAAACAACTATTTAGCAGATTTCACATGGGACCTACTCGGGATATTTTTCTCCTATTGCTTTTATCTGGAATTCCGGCATGACCGTCCAACTTGTAAGTTCAGTGCCTTGAAATCGACATGAATCATGTACCGGACACACATCTGACGGTGGTGGTTCTGAGAGAATGGAATGTTCTTACCTGGCTCTAGTAAAGTCACATAGTACGGTTTCGCCTATACTGAAGCAGTCTTTGGTATGGGCAGTCAGCAAGCTGATTCGGTTGAAGATGTGGATGCACCGGCGGAAAAAGTATTGAATTTCCTTGTGGCCGTAAAGCTTGTAAACTACATGGCTTAGGTTGTTTATCCGGACTTAGTGGCCATTTTCACCCTCTGTAATCAACAGCTGGTTGAATTAGCGTGGCCTTACCTTTACGCTGCCGAGACAGCGGAGAAATGACAATTTTCCCTGTCAGGTTTACCGCGATGATCACTAGGATACTATCCATCTTGGAGATATCACTCATCTTGACTGGGAAGTCGATTCTTTGGAAGTTTAGCTATCGTAGATGACAGCGGCACTGAGTATTGGGCCGATTGAATAGCCCACTGTAAACAAATGTTATCCTTAATTGTCACTTTAATTACTGATTTAGACATGAAGCGTTGGAATGCAGCTTCAGTCTCAAGACAGACAGTACTGCGACACGCCTAAATCAAGTGTCTCATACCTCAAGAATTGCCATTCAGAGCATAAACTGTTCGAGATCTTCGATTCGCATGGTGGCTAGCTGGGGTAGTGATGGTCTGAAAATAGGCCGCCAATTTGCTGGTTCTCTCTGACTCAGCTTCGTCACCTTAGACGTTCTGCTGGCATGGTGCCGCTTTTTCCTGCTCTGCCATTAACAGCGGGATAAACTTCAGGCTGTCTAGTTCCCTGAGGTCTTTAACTGTATGTGGGGATGGTTGAAGAGTAACACGTTTAGTGCGTCGTTATATTCACTCCAGATTAAAGGTCCTCTTCAGAGCAGCTTGTTCAAACGAGTAATAAAAGATATTGCAATATACTTGTAACCAACAAGCCATGAACCGATACTCTCCTGCTACCCTGCGTCTTATTAAAGCTGCCTCCACATAACACTGAAATAGGGCTTAGCCAACAATGCGTGAAGGAAGGAACTAAAGTTATATCAAAAGACTTACAAAAATGGTACTAACAGTTGCCTCGCTTGGCACTCAGCATTAAGAGGTTAGTGTTAGGACTGGTCGGTCTGGTGCCTGGTGTTTGTGAGAGCATCTGCAACAGATGCAGGTCATTTATTTTATAACTTGGTAGAATGAAACCAAAGACATAAAATTAGTACTAACAGCTGCCTCGCTAGGTATTTGTCGGCCTGGTGTCAGGATAATGTGACTGGGTGGGACATCGTGCTACATGTCTGCGGCACTGTAGATATCGTAGCGATATGAATAAAAAATTGTTAAAGCTACGTTAAACATCCTAATCAAATAAACAAGCAAACAAAAAGACAACATGTCGATGACATCTCATTAAGCTTTAGTAGGCAATAAAGAATCTCGAAAATTTGCACTTTAATATCAGTCTGTATTCGATCTCTATCTTTATTTGTCTGCATTAGATCCCATTCTGTATCGCAGTCTACATTAGATCTCAATCTCTATCTCAGTCTGTATTAGATCACAGTCTGTATCAGATATCAGTCTGTATTATATCTCACATATCAGTTTTCAAAGTTCTACGACTTGTTTAAAATATTGAAATCACTAAAAGCAATTTGGTTGTGGATTAAGACAATGTGGAACTTTTTATGTATAACACACGCACACACACACACACACACACACACACAAGAATTGGAAGTTTTTCTTCTTGCTTTTTATTTTCATGCATACTTCATATCTATAGTTAGTTTATATCCGCTCCTTACCGCCAGCAGTTCACGCTTTTAAAACTGTACAACTCACCCTTAAACAGGGAACTATTTTAACTCCGCCACTTTAGGCCAGTCCATGTATTCTTTCCAGGCACATTTCGCCAATATAACTGTACAACATTTGCCACCATGGCGGCATAAACGGTATCTGCTGAGTTCCTTCTTTTTATAAAATTCTGTTGTGTAATTTACCTGTTTCCTAACGTCAATACTGCCACTGCAGTCGTACAACCAATGTACACCAATATATTTTAATATGGACTACGTTACCAAGTATATTCGTTCGGTTTTGGCATGACTTCACTACTAGTCAACCATGGCATCATGGAACTAACACTTTACTACGTAACATTTGCTCCTACGGATATTTCCATTGCACCGGATTCCAAAAATGCACAAGTAATTACACAAATCTAAAAATTCCTTAAAACAGGGAGCTATCAAATGCGAATTTTCCAAATTTATTACAATATTCTTCGCCTGCCTGTCTATGAAAATAACCATAGTCTGTGAAAATATCCATAACCTGTCTGTGAAACTACCCCTAGCCTGTCTCTGAAAATAGCCCTAGCCTGTCTGTGAAAATAATCCTAGCCTGTCTGTTAAAATAACTTTAGCCTGTCTGTGGAAACATCCATAGTCTGTCTGTGAAACTATCCCTTTCCTATCTGAATTCGAAGCCTGTCTGTGAAAATAACCCTAGCCTTCTGTGAAAACAACCTTAGCCAGTCTCTGAAAATGCCCCAAGCCTGTCTATGAAAATGTCCCTAGCCTGTCTATGAAAATAACCCTAGCCTGTCTGAAAAACATACATAGCTTGTCGGTGAAAATAACCATAGCCTGTCTGCGAAATTAACCCTAACCTGTCTGTGAAAATATACCTAGATTGTCATGGAAACTCCTCAGCCTGTCTGTGAAAGTAGCCTCAATAAAATTATCAGTAACGTGTCTGAAAATTTATTTAGCATATATTTGAAAGTATTCCTAGTGTATCTGTGAAACTATCTTTAGAATGTCTGTAAAAATATCCCTAGCATATTTGAGCTCATGTTCTATACAAACGGTATAACACACCTGGTATAATATTTTTGCAGAATTTGAGAAACATTTGATTTAATTGGCTAGACAATTCATAGAGAAAAAAATGTTCCATTTGTTCTGAAAGAATTGTTTGAAACGTTTTTAAGACATGTCTTTTGCCAAAATCAATACTGGTTATAAAATGCTTTTTTTTTCACACATGGTTACAGAAACTGAGAGAGTTCACGCTTCCTAACAACATGAGGTGTCCCTCCTAACGGTGTAGATATAAATCACTGGGGAAGGTTGAACAAGAGGTAGTAGTAGTTGTAGGCTTTAACGCCATTTTTCAGCACATGATAGGCTATACATGGCGGCCAGTATTAATGGTGAAGGAAGAACCCAAGAAAACCCCCAGAAAGAACAACCGACCCACGAGAAGCTACTGGCAAGCTTTACCACATAAACACATTGGCCGAATCCGAGATTCGAACCCACGCAGACAGATGAGAGATGGCAGTGACCCGTAACGGAGAGCGCTTTAGACCACTCGGGGTCCCTTGAATAAGAGGTACGGAATCGACTGCAAGAAAGGCGAGCCATGAGTTCTGGCGAACGAACGTTTGAAAAAAATGATATATAATATTACAATTTAGACATAGAAATTTTAGACATATACAATTACAATATTCCTCCAAGCTTACCAACTTCATACAATTCTAGAATTTATATCGTATAGAATATATAATGTAAGTAATTGAATATCAAATAAATTAACGATAGCCAAAAGTGTGATCAAATTCAATCATTTTGTAGAAAAGTATTTTACTGAATAGGCCCTAAAATACCAAAATAATGTCATTCTTTAGTACTTACAGAATATTTTATTTTTAAATTAATTATTACTGAGCATGAAGCTGGTAATGAAGTCGTCTTTTACAATACTGAATAGTATAATTACAAGTAAATAGAAATTCCTAATACAATTCAACTTTCCAATACATTATAATAAAGAATAGTAAAAAGAAGCACCAACATATTACAAAAATGTTTCATATGTGTCGATCTTATATTGAACTCTTGCCCAAAACACATCACTTTAACATTTTGAAGTTTAAAAATCCCTATATCCTAGAGAAAATGTTACAAATACGGACACAGTTGCTTGCCTGCAAGCAAGACCAGCCTCGAGTTCTGGCGAACTAATTAATTTACGTATAGTCGCATCTCACTTACATGCGATTTGGGTGAATATAAAAAAAGAACATTCTATCTTCAGATTGTACACTTTCTCAGCTTAGACCAGAACTCAAGGTCTCTAGACCTTTTTCTACTATGTTATCTGGGTTTGTTCACTTCATTATATAAAATCTGCCGCAAAAGCATTTTCCATGAAACAAATGAAATGTTACTGATATAGTCAGCAGAAAAGAATTTGATTGCTCAACACACCTAGTTACTGAGACTAAATTTGCTGACTTAAAAGGAGAAATCCGTTATGCAAATGAAATGAGGAAGACTTTAAAATTCACATAGTAAAAAGCACACTATTTACATAATACATATTTGATTTACAAAAATAATATAATGCTTTTAATACAATTTGGTGAAAAATTCAACCATGACAGGTTATTTTTTAACAATAAATTTGTTGCAATACAAGAGACTGTAGACAGGGTGATCACCTATCCCCATATAATTCTGTTATATTTCCAGAGGTTTTTATCCATATAATCCGAAAAATCCAAATATTAAAGAAATAAATATAGATCGTTTAATATCAGAAAATTCCGATTACACCCCGATATAATAATAATAATAATAATAATAATAATAATAATAATAATAATAATAATTATTATTATTATTATTATTATTATTATTATTATTATTATTATTATTATTATTATTATAATGAGGACTTTGTATAGCGCCTAATCTTTCGAAGCTCTAAGCGCTTTAAACCATCAATAATGATATGACTACACGACAGAAAAACAAATAACAAAAACAATGAAATTGGAAAACATAAAAATATGTTAGAAAGAAATATAAGATACAAAACATAAAATTATGTCTCTAAGTTTGTCGCTGCAGTCGAAACAGGTGAGTTTTAAGAGCACTCGTAAAAGGGACCACTGTGTCTTTGTGTCTAATTTCAATGGGCAAAAGTCGTTCCACGTCGCCTGGCCCTGGTATGCAAACGAACGTTATCCATATGACTTTGTTTTCACCGTGGCAACAATGAGCATACGATTATCAGATGAAGAGCGTAAGGATCTAGCTGGTGTATACACATGGGTGAGGCTGGATAGGTATGTTGGACTGGAGTCCATCATTGAAACATAACACAGAGAACACATTTTGTGTTTGATTCTGTATCGAATCTATATCCAGTGTAGGGTACAGAGCAGTGGTGAGGTGTGCTCTGATCGAGGTACTCTAAAGATGATCCGTGCAGCTGTGTTTCGAACCTTTTGAATTTCTGGAGTAAATATTGTGACGAAGCAGACAGAATTGAGTTACAATAGTCCAGTCTTGAAAGTACTAATGAACACACAAGTGTTTTAGTGGCATCAACTGAAAGATATTTACGAATGGAACTGATACGTCTCAATTCAAGATATGCACCCT
Organism: Unio delphinus; assembly: GCA_029339505.1. Lineage (NCBI taxonomy): Eukaryota > Metazoa > Mollusca > Bivalvia > Unionida > Unionidae > Unio > Unio delphinus. The sequence goes on along the minus strand of JAQISU010000138.1, from coordinate 4,353,358 downwards.
TGCATATGTTCATGACATGTTGGTGCAATGTGAGAGTACTGTCTAGAGTAACGCCTAGGTTTCGTACTGACTGTGAGAATTTATGTTGGTGTTGCTGATGTTTATTGTCTGAGGTAAAGGATGTGAATGAAAAAGTCTTTGTGTTGTGATCAGAATAGCCTCAGTTTTATCATCATTCATCTGCAGCTTGTTACATGTTATCCACGATTTCACATAAGAAATGCACCTCTCTCCTCCATGGATGGTAGCATCAACTTCAGTTGTGTGGCGGGACTTGTATATTTGGGTGTTATCAACATACAACTGGTGCGACACTAGGTGATGATCTATGACACTTGAGAGCAGTGTACAGAATGAAGAGAACAGGTCCAATAACAGATCCCTGTAGAACACCACAACATACGTGAACTACACTGTAGTGTATTTCATTTGCAGATATAATTTGTGTCCTGTTGACTAAGTAGGACTTGAACGAAAGTAAGGCTATATTCTGAATGCAAAACACATGATGGAGACGGTGAAGTAATATATCATGGTCTATTGTGTCAAATGCTGCAGATAAATCCAGGAAAGTGATGACAGTAATCTTTCCACTATCCAAAGCAGAGAAAATGCCATAAATTCTTTCAGAAGAGTAGTTTCCGTACTGTGGCAAGGGCGATATTCAGACTGTACATTGCTAAAAAGACTGTTTGAATTCAAATGAGATACAAGTTGGGTTAGAACAACCTTTTGTAAGATTTTTTATATGAATGTGAAATTAGAAACTGGGCGGTAGTTCTTTAATAGTTATGGTCAAGCGTTGGTTTTTTCAGCAGTGGCTTTACGATGGCAGTTTTGAAAAATGATGGGAATTCCCCTGATGAAAGAGAGATATTAATAACATCAGTTAGTGAAGGCAATATTGGGTCTAAGCACTCAAGCAGCAGTGATGTCGGACCGGAATTGGATCAAGTTCACAAGACTTTGGTGCACTTTTCATCACGATTGTCCGTAGTAAATCAATAGAAACAGGTTCAAATGCTCCTACAGGTTGTTGCTAAAATTCTGCATCATAACTGTATGGAGACGAGTCATTTGAAATTGTGCTGTCAAGCGAATCTCTAATGGTTTGTACTTTGTCATCGAAGAAATTTGCAAATAGGTCCGGAAGGTCTAGTGGAGAGAAGGTTGTTGGAAGTGGTGTACATTTGTTCCTTGACATTAGTTTGTTAGTTATCTCGAAGAGCTCTTTGCAGCTGGAACTCTCCGTGATCTTAGTACTGTAGTGGGATAATTTGGCTAAATGGACTATGTTTGTGACGATCTTCTTAGCAGCTTCATAGGTTTGTTTATGAATAGTGAGTCTGGTGGAAAGCCAAAGCCTCTCTGCTTTTCGGCGATGTCGTTTAGCAGTGCGAAGCTGGTCCCTAACACTGCTATACCATGGAGAACACTTTTTTTATTGATACTCTGCATTTGGTTGCTGAGGCATGTTTTTCAAGCAACGAACGCAGGCAGTTATCAAGTTGTTCCGCTGTTGGATGCAAGAAAGTTGTTAGATTTCTATCAATCAAATCAACTACTACAATGATTAAAAATATTGCTTAAACAATAGTGAAATAATAACAGAAATACAAAAGTTTGACACTACGTGAATTAACTCTGTAATTTGCATAATGAAAACCCCTGTCAACAGTGCTACAAGAATTAAATGTTGCTTATTAATAAATTTGTTGTACTTTTGAATTAACTATTGTCGAATATGTGACACAATTTTGACGAATATAGAACTAGCTGCTAACGATTAATGAACGAGAAACAGTGTGCACTGTTTGTATGTTATTCCCAGTTAGAATACTAATTACAAAAGTGGACACTGTGTTAGTCCCAGTTAGGACGCTAAATGCAAGGACGCACTGTTTGTATGTTAGTCCCGGTTAGAAAACTTATCGTGATGGCGCACATTTTGGATGTTTATATGTAAGTCACAATTAGGATAGTAATTGTGAGTGTGCACTGTTTGTCCGTTACTTTTAGTTGGGACTATAATTGCATGTGTGCACTGTTTGTATTTTAGTCCCAGTTGGGACCCTAATCTCAAGGTGCGTATTCTATGTATGTAAGTCTCAGGATATATATTGAAAGTGTGTCTTTGTGTGTGTTAGTCCCAGTTAAGGTATTAATTTTAAAAGAACTCACTGTCGACCATTGTTCCACCATAAGGTCCACCGCACGCCTGATGCACTTCCCCTAAGCTTCCGTCACCCAAGATCTGGTGACATGTGATGTCTGCTGTTCCGCCTTGAATGAAAAGAACACATTCCTTTCATATGCAATATTCGTCTTTCTTTATGAAGGACATATTCGATGAAGATGACTAAGAACAACATGGAGTTGTTTTAATCTGGGTAAGGGGGAAGTTTATATTCGTTTATCGGTTATTTTTAATATGTAACATCGATGTGAGCAAGAAAATTGATAATCTAAAGTTCGACTACCTTCTAAATAAGACCTTTTTATTAAGGTGCAATCAGTGGTCGTAGTGCTGATATAATGAACTAAATTATTGCCAATACGTTAGTTATAGGTTACTTTTTAAATGCTGAATGAATACCATCTACATACTGTGTAATGATTATCCTAGTGAAAACAATATGTTGAAATTAATGTTGTCTTGAATTTTGCGCTTACAATTAAGATGTAGCAACTGTAACATACTTATAATAGTAGCAATATCAGTGAAAACGTTTTGCCAAAAACTTAAACATGTCCGGGGTATACACAAAGTTTGATACAATTCACACACACACACACACACACACACACACACACACGAAATTGTAATTTACCTACAATATCAAGCACTATATATTTCCTGCCTCTGATACGTTCTTTGAGTACATCACTTTTCATACCGTATACTGCTGCTGCTTCCGGCTCAAGTGCCAAGGTCAAATGGTCATTAGAGATACCAGCCTGAAGAAAACTAGACGTGAGACTGTGCTGGATAGATATATAAAGGAACATATAACAGTCATATTAGTAATTAAATATTTAGATATAGCCTGTACCAATCATAGTACTATATATCTATCTGGATCTATATTAGCTTGTAGCAGTCGCAGTAATATTCATCTATCTGGATTTATAGCAGCTTGTAGCAGTCATAGTAATAGTCATCTACCTAGATCTATATCAGCTTGTACCAGTAATAGTAATAATCATCTACCTGAGTCTATAGCAACTTGTCGCAGTCATAGTAATGCTCATCTACCTGGTTCTATAGTAGTTTGCAGCAGTCATAGTAACAGTCATCTACCTGGATCTATAGCAGCTTGTAGCAATCATAGTAATAGTCATCTACCTGGATCTCTAGCAGCTTGTAGCAATCATAGTAATATACATTTATCTGGATCTATAGCAGCTTGTAGCATTCATAGTAATAGTCATCTACCTGGATCTATAGCAGCTTGTAGCATTCATAGTAATAGTGATCTACCTGGATCTATAGCAGTTTGTATCAGTCGCAGTAAGATTCATCTACCAGGATCTCTAGTAGCGTGTAGCAGTCATAGTAATATACATTTACCCGGATCTTTAGCAGCTTGTAGTAGTCGCAATAATGGTCATCTTCCTGGATCTATACCAGCTTGTAGCAGTCATATTAATAGTCATCTACTTGAATCTATTAGGGGCCCCAAGTGGTCGAGTGGTCTAAAGCGCTATCCGTTACGGATCACTGCCATCTCACTTTTGTCTGCAAGGATTCGAGTCTCAAATTCAGCCAATGTGGGTATATGAGAAAGATTGCCAGTAGCTTCTCGTGGGTTGGTGGATCTTTCAGGGGTTTTCCAGGATCTTCTCCCACTAGTAATACTGACCGCATTGTATAGTCTATCTTGTGCTGAAAAATGGCGTTAAATCATGAAAAAAGAAAGAAAGAAACAAACAAAAAACCAGGATATATAGCAGTTTGTAGCAGTCATAATAATAGTCATCTACCTGGATCTATAGCATCTTGTAGCAGTCGCAGTAATAGTACTCTACCTGGATCCATAACAGCTTGTAGCAGTCATAGTAATATTCATCTACCTGGATCTCTAGCAGCTTGTAGCAATCATAGTAATATACATTTATCTTGATCTATAGCAGCTTGTAGTCGCAGTAATAGTCATCTACCTGGATCTATAGAAGCTTGTAGCAGTCATAGTAATAGTCATCTACCTGGATATATAGTTGCCTGTGTAATCATATTAATAGTCATCTACCTTTATATATAGTCTCCTGTAGCAGTCATATTAAGTGTCATCTACCTGGATATATAGTAGGCTGTAGCAGTAATTAATGGTCATTTATTGGAATCTATATTAGCTTGTAGCAGACATAGGAATATTCATCTACATGGATCTTATAGTAGCTTGTAGCAGTCATAGTAATATTCATTTATCTGGATCTATAGGAGCCTGTATCAGTCCTATTAATAGTCATCTACCTTGATCTATAGTAGACAGTACCAATCGTGTAATTGTCATCTATCTTTATCTATAGTCTCCTGTAGCAGTCATATTAGGATCTATAGTAGCCTGTAGCAGTAAGTAATAGTCATCTACTTGAATCTATAGCAGCTTGTAGCAGTCGCAGTAATAGTCATCTACCCATATCCATAACAGCCTGTAGCAGTCATATTAATAGTCATTAACCTTGATCTATAATAGACAATAGCAATCATGTAATAGTCATCTACCTTTATCTATAGTTGCTTGTAGCAATCATATTAATAGTTATCTATTTTTATCTGTAGTAGCCTGTAGCAGTCTTATTAAGAGTCATCTACCTTTATCTATAGTTGCCTGTAGCAATCATATTAATAGTCATCTACCTGGATCTGTAGCAGGTAGTAGCAAAGTTAACTGTATCTATTCACCCAGTGTTAATCATAGCGATAGTTATCTTAGTTAAATGGCTCATGATTATAATTTTAGAGCACTTCATTTGCTGCAGACTGGATTTGCAAGAACTCCACAAAGATATTTAAATAAAATTTTTGTTTTTATATTTTATGTTCTGTTCTTCGTGATTGATACAATGCACTGTACAGTCACACAGGGTTAATAGAAAAAATACACAGAATTATGCGCGAATAAACACATCTAGTACTTTTATTTTTCTATAATTATGGTAAATTTATGTTTTTTTGTTTGTTGTTGTTTTGTTTCTTTTATTCATCGGGCTCTTGTCCCATATCTGCAGGATCTTGAATCTTTCATTACTTATGTTTTTCGGGAATGGCACAGGTGACATCATTTTTAATCGTGCTTGTTTTATCATGATACAGAGAATTTCAAAACATGCAATCACTCGGCATACAATTATCTGTTTTACCCTTGCCAACTTGATAATACATACGTACACAGACATCCCAATATAACATTACCAGGGTTTAACCACCATGTGGATAAAGCAATTATTAAAAATTCATACTGTAAAAGCCAGTATCATTAAAAGAACCAACTATTTAATAGTATTGTAATATGTCTGGCATTATATCATGCTTTGATACCTCGTTGGCGGCCTCCCTCATGAATTGCTTAGAACTATCGTTCCAAATGGCCGGGACCGTCAACACCCAGTGAATATCTTCCAATGTTATATGTTCTTCCCTAGAGTTAATGAAGTCGAGAAGATGCTTTTTCAGGTATAAGATTGCGACCGAAAACACCTTTAAGGTTTGCAGCTTCTTTCCATTGAAGTCCTCTATTACCATGTCTCTAGATAATGTCTGAATAAGAAATGGAGCGCATGCTATATATTGTCTGCATGATAATATAGAACAATTTTCCTACTGCAGAGTTTTTACTGCATATACAAGTACGTGGAACATTACATTGCTTTCGTTTCAGACATGTACTAACATTACACTTGACCCTCTCACAATGAATGAACTTCAGAAGCTACAATAAATTCACTATTTGTAAATGTGTTTGGAGAGTTTTGCGGTAAAATATATGATTTGCGCTTAATATATTCTCATCATTTTCTCCGTTAACTTTAGATTATCATATTCGTGCAGTATTTTTCCTTACTGCACGTCTTAATATTCCAAAACACGTGAAACTCAAAATATTATATGAAGATACTCAACTTTCTTGCACAATGAAAAGATTTTATGTCGGCAGCAGGGAGACAATAACTGGTCGGTAAATCTAAATTTTAGTGATTATATTAGAGTCATGATTTTCTGTCTGTCATAGTAGGTAAATACTACATATGACCCAAAATTTAAATAGTTGTTGGCAAATAAATATTCAAGCTTCACTTCACAGAAATTTCCAATACAATTTGTCTATACAAGCTTGTCGACTATAAAATATATTTTAGTATAATATTTCATATTAATTACTTGTTTAAAAACATTCAGTTATACGCCTTTTCAGTAAAGTGACAAGTTAACAAACATTAAAATAACTAAGGGAAATAACTACAAACTGAATAAGGGAAATAACTACAAACTGAATGCGTTTTACACGGCTATTTTACAAGTCAAATATTTTCCACATATATTTTGACTGTCACGATTTCAGTGACATACATATCCAGGCATTTGTCTATCGGACTCTTTCATGGCTTTTAAAGACATCTTTTAAAATTAAATTTATATCAGCAGTTTTTAATAATCCTTAATATTGTACCATATGTACCTCTAGTGCCCTCCCCTCTGACCTTTCTAGCATCCCTCTCCGATTGTCCAGATAAAAATAACCTACTTAAAGCTGTTATGTTCTATTAATTTCATATATCATTGTTTTACTTAATATAGACTACTTCTATGAGCGGGTGCTAGTTTGTTCGTTACTTTTAAAAGAACATTCTAAACATTGCGTCCAAAAGTGTAATATTTCATTGAAAAATACTTATACCATTATGCTCTTTTTATTTATATTTTGAAAATTTACACCTTGGTCCAAAAATATACAATCCTCTTTTGCATAACCTTCTGAAATTTGATTTGTATATATATGCATGAATATGTGCATGCATGTGTATGGATGTATTGATGGATGGACGGATGTATGCATGCATTTATATATGTTGTTATATTGTTGGCTTGACTTCGCTTGCGAAGATTTAGGACTTGGGATGTCCACGTCTATTGCGCGCGCGCTGATGGCTGATAAGCCCAATGTGTGACAGGCACGTACGTCCACAGAGGCTGCAAGGGAATGTCTGGGTTGGTTATGGTGGGTGCTGCCGATAGTTTTCGGGATTAATTCGCCATCGTTTTTCCTCCAAGCTGGCCCGTCTATTTTTTTGTTCAAAAGAAGCAGTGGCCCGGTAAACTGTACTTCGCCAGCTTTCACGGTAAGAAAGCTTGTGATGCCCATTAAAAGTGATCGATGACACACTTGGTGAGGGTCTTTTTCAAGTCGTTATATCTCTTACGAGGTGTCCCACTATCACGGTGACCAGTGGACATCTCACCATTCAGCGTTGTCTTTGGCAGGCGATGATCCTCCATCCTGGACACATGCCCTGCCTAGCCTATCTGTTTCTTCATTAGCATTGCCTCGACGCTGGTGATCCCTGCTTGTTTGAGGACTTCAGTGTTGGTGACTAAGTCACTCCAGTGGATGTTGACGATGGTGCTGAGTCAGCGCTGATGGAAGCATTCAAGGATGCGGAGGTGGTGGCTGTAGGTGACCCAGGATTCGGCACCGTATAGGAGGGTTGTCAGTACGACATCTCTGTAGACGCCGATCTTTGTACCTCTCTTGAGACTGGCATTTGTACCACACTCGTTTAAAGAGTCTGCCGAAGGCGCTGATTGCCTTGGCTAGTCTGTTGTCTATTTCTTTGCCGATCTTAACATCAGAGATATCACACAGCTCACGTAGGTGAACTGGAGAACTACATTCAGCTCTCTCTGTCATTGAAGATGCTAGGTAGCTGTTACTCTTTCTTGGGTGCAGGTTAGTGAACTACCTCAGGTTTCGTTAGGCTGACCTCAATACCAAAGAGTTGGCAAGTTTCTGCAAAGCAGGATGTTACGTGCTTTAGGGCAGCTTCTGTGTGGGCAACAAGGGCAACGTCATCTGCAAAAAGAAGTTCTCTAATCAGTTTTTTCAAGGTCTCGTTGTGGGTCTGAAGTTGCCTTAAGTTAAAGAGGTTGCTATCAGTACGAAATAGGATATAGATGCCATCTTCGTCATCGAGGTTTTCTGTTGCTTTTTGGAGCATCATGTTGAAAAAGATTGAGAACAGTGTGGGGGCTAAAGCACGTCCATGTTTGTAGCCATTTACAATGGGAAAGGTCTGTGACAGGTCGTTATTGTTTCTGACCTGATCAAGCTGGTCTTCATGCAGCTGGATCCTCATGGTAAGGAACTTGGGAGGACAGCCGAGTTTTTCGAGGATTTTCCAGTCCATTTCTGCTTACCGTGTCGATTGCCTTCGTCAGGTCCACACATGTGACGTATAGTCCTTTGTTTTGTTCTCAACATTTCCCCTGGATCTGTCTCGGGACGAACACCAGTTGTGCCCCTATTGGTCCTAAAGCCACTCCGTTGAGCATGTTCTTCTGCAACGATGGGCACCAGTCTTTTCAGCAACACTCGAGCAAGGATTGTGCCTGCAATGGAGTGCAGAGTTATCACACGGTAGTTTGAGCTGCCAGACTTTTCCGCCTTGTTGTTGTACAAGGTGATGATGACTGCATCTCGGAGGCATTGTTTAAGTTGTCCTTGCTCCCAGCAGCAAATGAATCCGTAAAGTTTGGTTTGCTGGGCCTCCACGCTTCCATATCTCTGGTGGGTGGGATACTGTCTTTTCCTGCAGCCTTTTCCTGTCTTCAGCTGTTGTATGGCTTTAAAGTATCTTGCAGTGTAGGTGTCTCATCGGTGGCTGTTGTGTGATGCGATCAATAGCTGTTTCTTGCTAGTACTGAAGAGGGCATGGAAGTGCTCTGATGAGCGGTTTAGGGCAGATGACCTGTCAGTGAGTAACTCTATGCCATCTGCACTCCGTAGGGGGCTCTGTATTTGGAAGGGAAGACCAACGCTTCATAGAACACTTGTAGTTACCAGTGTCAGCGTACAGCTGGGTTCTTTCTGCAAGCTTTGTCCAACATTCATTTTGTATGTCTCGGAGCCTGGTCTGGAGGGAACTGCAGATAAGGCAGACGTATGCTTTATTCTGTGGACAGGATGGTTGAGCGAGATGGGTTTTGTACAATGATATCTTTTTGGCAAGCAGTTCTTGGATTTCTTGGTAGTTTTCATTAAAACCAGCCTTTGTTTTTCTTAGCGGGGAATCCACGTATTTCTTCTGACGTTTGCATAATGGCAGCCTTGATATGATTTCACATAACTTCCGGAGTTAGATCTGACGGAAATTTAGGTTCTTCAAATCTAGACTACAGACTCTCTTGAAAATCTGCATTGAGGTCAGCACACAAATGGTTTTTGATTTTGAGCGTCCTTCTCTGTATACTTCCTGGTTATCTGGTCCTGGGCTTGAAGTGGAGGTCGCGTTTGCATCTGACACATATATCCAACACATAACTGGTATTATGATATCTCAATTTACACTATTTAAATCTGCCAATTCAAACACCATTGTGTTCTGTTAATCACTAAAGATGGTAAGTATTTAGAGCTTGGGATGTATTGGTTTCTGAAATTTTGAGTACACATGCATTTACATAAAACATTATGTTCCAAGAAAAAGTCCTGTTGTGTCTACATTTTGTGAAACTTGGACAATCCAATCCATATACTTAGAAAATCTCACTTCTGTCAATCATAAATTGAAGAAATTCAAACCCTGACTGCTCTGGCGAAACGTTTTAAGTTTAGTATAAATTAATACTAAAATATATGGTAATTTGTCATGATTTTCTTTCTTTCTGGTGTGGATTTGGTTCGCATGGCAACCAATTACTTTGTCCCCTACAAGCTGAAAAAAGTACCATCCAGAGTGCACCAATTTCCCACTATAAAGAAAATTACTATTTCACAAGAAATCGACTCAAAAGGGCCAAATTATTGAAATAATGGCCAAATCCTGTCTAAATCAGGCAGTTCAACTTCCAGACTCGGTAAAGGGTTAATTAATTTTCAAGCTTCATGATTTCGTCATAAAACGTTCAATTCTTACAATTACAAAAATTTCAAAGCAAATAATAAATCTCAAGAAATTAATAAAATGTTTTTGGTAAAAAAACAATGTTTACAAAAAAATATTGTCAAAACACGTGGGGTACATAAATAGTTTCTTTCTGGTAAACTAAACATTTTGAGTTTTCTGCGTCATGTGATGCGATTTTACCCAATGCTAAAACTTTGTTACAAAGGTTTGGTAAAAATGTAAGTTATTTCGTATATCGGATTATCTAAGGAGTTTAATATCAGCTCATACACACTGAATCTATACAAATTTCAGTAACAACAACCCCCTACCCCATTTCACTGACATTAACAGAAGAGTATCGCTTGACCAAGAATCGAGAAAGCGCTGTTTCATACTTGAGTGACGGAATAAATATCGCTGCGACACGTGATCGGTGGAATGCCATTTTGTCTTTTGTCTGTATGCAACAATTCCTAATTCTTATTCGCCCTACGGTACATAGAGTACACAATATTATTAACCACCATTAATACTGGCCGCCATGTATAGCCTATATTGTGCTGAAAATGGCGTTAAATCATAAAAAACAAACAAACAATATTATTAATGTATCGATAACGGTAAAAAATGTATGGTGCTCAATCAGTCTGCTGCATGATGACGTTGTAAATTATATCTTGCTTCAACATACAATCTTTAAAACGCGACGTTACTGATTGAATAAAGAATTTTTAATTTTATTTTAAACGAGTACATAAAAACGTTATTCCTTTGCCAGCCAATTCCAGCTGTATGCTTTTAAAAATGAATCTACTTTGTTTACTTTGGAACATTGAGTACAGAAAATTTAATATTCATAAGCGCCCCAATTCAGTATATGCAAAATGTGCTCTTTATTTTAAAATATAGCAGTGTGTATTTGTGCAAACACGTGTGGGCTTAAAAGTGGTTTGAGGTGAAAAAATTAAATCGCTTGAAATAAACTTTGGTTAAAAATAATTATTAACCAAAGTCTATTTCGAGCAATCTAATTGTTTCACCTTAAACCACTGTTCAGTGTAATACTTGTAAAGGATCATAAAGGGGCTGACTTGCATACAAAAGATAGATATTAATATAACGATATGTATATTATGAGAAAATAAAGTAGCACAAAGAAGGTTTATGTTTTCCACATAGAGAAATACGTTTATATTTAAGTAGTAATATCAGAAAAATGGGATATAGAAGAAACACTCGAGACCCAAACGGGAATTTAACTTGGGAGAGGCACTTGGGTGTCAAGGGGAATTTAACATATGAAAGACTCTTGAGCTTGAAGGGGAATTTATATCGTACGAAAGTATACATTGTTGAGAGTCGAAGGCCTTAACAATATCAACAATTCCAGGCTTGTAGGATGAAACAATGGACGTATTGGGTGGAATTTAACACGAGTGTCACTTGAACGACAAGGGGAATTAGGGAATTTAACATGGCAGAGCCGATTGAGTTTCAAAATAAATTTTTAACATTGGATAAACACTCGGGTGTATACGATCAAAAGGGGTTGATGGGCTCAAAAAGGAATTGGTAAGGGTTTTAAGGCTGAGCTGAAAACAGAAACATACATAAACACAAACACACTACAGCAAGAAGGGAAATTAACATGAGAGCTGCGATTGGGGACAAAATCTGCACTTTGTCCCTTTGAGTTTGGAGCCAAACTGCGTTTGGCAACTCAGACGTACGCCTAGAGAGTGACACGTGGTGTCACAAGCAGTAGATAGGAGCGGCGGATTAAGGTCAATTTTAACAATGTTACTATGTATTGCACTTGATGCCACTTGCAAATGACACACTGAAAATTCGATGTGAAACAAACTTTTCTCATACATGCGACAGAGAAATGTAGCAGTTTTGCTCATCTTACTTTTCTTTTTTTTTTTCTCAGTTTTCCTAACCTTTTCTTATCTCAATCTTATCCCAGTCGTTTGAGACAAGGTGTCCACGCTCTCAGAACTACTTTTAAAAAAAAATCGTTGTTGTCTTCTGCTGTGCCTGACGTAGTTGTTCTAAAACAAACAATAATAACAACAAATATATCAACCATAGTAACTTAAGGTAAATACATCTTTGAAAACACACCGTACAGAAACATTTCGAGAGAGACAAAGACATACACGCAAACATGTCGATGTTTTATTTTCAATCCTGGACATAGAGACTCATGGCACCATGGCGGTTAACTCAGGGCCCCTAGGCAGTTATTAGTCGGGGCCCCTTATTTGGTAATTTAGCAACAACAACAAAAAATTCCTCATCGTTCTCAATGTGTAACATTTTGGCCCATGGCCGAGGCCCCCTTCGAGACTGTGGCCATAGGAAGCTGCCTAGTTTGCCTAGGTAGACGTTCGCCGCTGGCTTTTTTGGGTATTATGCTAGTTCGTTCCACCCATCATTGTCAGTTTCACTTCATAGCCTCCCAACTCTCTTAACAACTAAGGAAAACTTAGTAACGGACATTATTATGTCAATCATGCTTTATTCTCATTTTCTTAAGCATCTCCACTGTGCCCCAGTTCAATCAGAAATATACCTGCAATATTTAGTGACAAATAATGCACTTTACAACCAGAAAGAATCGTTAATCCGTTAACACACTAATCCAAAAGCAAATTTCACTGCATCACTTGCCATATTTCCAGACAGAAAAATACGTTTTAAAAGAATCTATGAACTTTAAAGTTTAGCACATGGTCATCCGCTATGGTCCATATCTGGAGAGCATTTAATCGGGTTGGGGTGGGGTTGTTTTTTTTTCAAAATTTGAACTGATGAAATGAAACAGTTTATTGTACTAAGTACTAATTGTTTATTGTCAATTTCATATAAAATAATTTATTAAATGTGATAATGCCGCATAACTATGCGACGTTTTATGCTGTTATTTTTCTTTGCTCACGCGAATAAACTGTACTTCGGATAAAACGGTCACACCACATCCCGCATTAACATATCTGTATTCATGCGCCACATGTAAACATTGAAACGTGAACACTAGTCAAGTGTTCTTTTTATTTTAAAGGAAAATATTGGGTGATAAAAATAATATAGGCTTGGCGTTTAAAAAAAACAAGAAAAGGAAATTCCTGTTGCGGGGTTACATTATGTCTCCCCACGAGGCTTGCGCGAGTGGGGAGACATATAATGTAACCCCGTGACTGGGAATTCCTTGTCTTGGTCCAAATCCCAACATTGATTATATATAACCTAGGCTGTAGCCTTTCCCCATTGCAGAGTAGAAAATTCTTGAGTGAGAATTTTGAATAATCTGTTATGTATTTTCCATTATTCTTTCCACACTACATACTGAATTGACACAATACTTTTTGAAAGGAAATAAAAATATTTCATACTTAGACATTGTAATCTAAGGTTGGGTCAAAACGGATTGACAAGTTTCACCAAAACAAAGTCGCTTCACAAAATTCAAGCAAACCGCAGTCTTTCCTCTAATCAGAAGCGTTCGTGAGCAGTGTGAATCTAAGCGAGAAGTTTTGAATATGAATGAAGCTACGAAGACAATGTATTTTGGTGGGTATGTTGCGGCTACGAAAATGTTTCCAGCAAAGAATGATTTTAATATAGCTTGGATATTGCGGATTTCCTATCGCAAAAATTGTTACCGGCATTAAGCCTTCATCGCCTTCTTCCGCGTTACCAAGTGTAGAGAAGTTTAGACAGAAATAAAAGGAAGAATCGGATAAATTTTTCCAACAGCGGAAAGAATCAGAACGATTTCTTATGATTCAACACCAGCAAGAGGAGAAAAAACTATAACGTAAAGAAGAAAAAAATAATGTGTGAAGGAGCGGGAAAAGAAAATTAAACAACAGGCGTGATATAAAAAATTTCGACAGAGTTAATTTATCCGAAATAGATGTTATCAAACTTCTTAACTAGACCCAAAAGAATGAGATCTTCACGCGCTAAGCACTCCAAATCAGCCGTCACAACCTCTACACTAACATGCAATGAGATGACTGCAGCAGTGACCACTACCAAAACAACAACAGTAGCAGGAAATGAAGTAAGACTTGGATATGGTAAGAACTTAAGACAGTTAAAACTCATCATGTCCCGTCAAATTAAACAAATATCATACTGTCGTTTTCAGGTCCACCCAAATCTCTTGAGAAAAGGTACTACTAAAATATTACCAAACTGAAGTAAAAACCCAGTCCCTTTTCACATCATGTTTGAAAGGCGTATGAGTGGAAAACGAGGAAAAGTATTATTGATTGACGACATTCGCAGTATCAAACGCATTATAGCAGAAACGAGTATGGCTTCCAGACCACAACGCATTACCGTACGGACACAGTGAGTTCGAGTATAAAAATATTCTAAGACGACAGTCCCGAAGAAGGATGATTACTTCGACACAGCAAAGAATGCTAATTTCCCGTGTTTTTGACAGAGTATTGCGATCGTGCCAGTCGATCGAACATGTTTTGAAAAAATGACCTAAGGATAGGAAACGATTATCTATTCCAAACATTTAAGTTTGAACATGATTTGTCTACAATGAACCTGATGCCTAACTGGGATACGAAGTACATTTTTTTCCGTTGTGGTTTGATGTACATATATACAGTATCTATAAAGATTCAGCTATCATGAAATATGCTAGATGGTCTCAGCACTGTCCTTATCTTTCTTGTGCTGTTCCACCGATCATACTATGGTACATTTGAAGCAGTACCTTAAAGAAGGTAGTACATTTTGTTTTCAAATGGAAGAACAAAAAGAAGACTTCAAAGACCAGGTATAGAAGACTTACAAGATACATTTCACTGATATGCGAACAAGAGGTTGAAGTTTAGTAATACATTCAAGTGCAATGTTGTGCCTTGCGATCGCATCAATGTCATACCCTGCGACATCCTCGATGCAGCAAACCACTGCTGCTTCTCTACTACTATTACTGCTACTCTTACCACCATAGAAAGTGATGCTGTGCGTGTACCATCCGACGTATGCGAAAACAATGTATATACTAATCGACTAGCATACCTTGTATGCATTTACGCATACAGTAGTATAGCTTTTTTTCCATCCGTTACGATCAATTAAATAATCCACTTGTCGCGCATGCACGAATCTGCGAATACGACTCAAATTTCAAGATCAATCAAATCAAGTCTGATCATTCATCGATGACTCGTCAACCAGTAAATATATCTGACAATATTGGTAAACTGAAAGAGGCTCACGCGTATTTGCAATAACGCAGGTGGAACCTGATCAGGGAGCCATAGGAGCTGAAAAACGTGAGGATGATAAAAGTAAACCAAAACCTATTAGAAGAGGTCTTGAGTAAAGAAATAAATGGTTGAGAATCGAAATTGGGACTACAACTAATCATTTAAAATAAGGGGGTCTGCTGCATCACTCCAGCTGACTACTGCAAAAACAGGCCTAAACTATATATATAGATCTCATCAATTCACACATAGTAAACAATATGCGAATACATCCACTGGCCTAGCAGGTCGGGTGGTGTTTGGTCTCTTCTTGAACGCCTCAGCGGTTGCTGACCTGCGTCTTTCTGTTGTGGCATCGGTGTGCTTGGATCAACCTTACAGACTGTAGGTCTGGGTCTCCATCTAATTTGGTCGGGCATCGAACTGACCTATTGACAGATACCTTTGGGGGATCGAAATGAGTACTCTCAAGTGAGTCTTGAGAGGGAGCAGTAAAATGACTCCGGGGTTCACTAAAAACTACTGCCTTATGCCTAGACCTACTGGCTTAAAAGTGTACGCTTTCAAGAGGCTGGGTAATATGGCGATAGATAATAGATGGTGATCTACTACAGCGGCAGTTTGTACAGACGAAATTGAATATTATCCCTCCAAGACCGAGTCGTCTTTGTGGTATAACATACCGGTCGGAGTCCGAATCAGAACTCGAAGATTCACAGAGTTTGGCTCAAAAGGGGTAGCTTTTGGTACACCCAATTTCTTCCGAAACTCTTTCGTAGGGTCTGGATGACAAAGAAGGTAGTCGAAGGACAAAATCATATCACGATGAAATATGCGCGTGGATTTCGAACCCTCGATTTTCTTTACCTTGTACACAGGTATATCTAAATTCGGAATTCATATCACCTGATACACATCCTTGGACCACTTGTCAGCTAGTTTCTCTATTCCTTTCAGTCCAACCTTGCGCACTACGGCTCGATCCTCTACTTCAAGTTTGGACTCTTGGACCTTTTTATCGTACTGGATCTTGTTCTTTGCATGGCTATTGCTAGACTCCCTCACCGCGGCAGTGTAAGCTGCTTGGAGGCTGTGTTTCAGTTTCTCCACGTACTCATGAGGCTTTAAAGCAGTCTCGCCACTATCTGGTTGGCGTCGACCAAAAGAAGCGAGTGCCACCCAAACATAAGAAATGGGGCGAGAATCCGGTGAAATCATTCTTTGTAGCATTATATGCGTGAATAATTAGAGTAATGTAAGATTTCCAGTCTTCTTGTTGCTCATCCTCCAATGTCACTAGCAATTTTAGAGTTTCATTGAAGCGCTTGCAGGTACCACTCCTCTGAGTGGAACGGGGAGGTGTGAGATATTTTTATGTTATCCAAATTGCAAAACTTCTTTCTAACTTTACCCTCGAAACTACGTCCCTGATCGCAATGAAGTCTTGTCGGGAAACTAGTATCTAAAGTGCTCATAAAGGGCTTTAGCGGTAGTCTGAGCCGTCTGATTGCGGAAAAAGAACGTCCTGAGTATACCTGGTGAAATGATCAGTCTTCACAAAGATATTTTCGAACCCTCCCTTAGATCGCGCAAGAGACAAAAGTCTATGCAGACGAGCTCCATGGGACGGGTAGTGTAAATTGGGGTTAACTTGGTCATTTCCCTAACTGGAGTCTTTCCTCTACCATAACCAAGGCCTCAGTTGCCGTTATCTCGGTTACCGTTCCCCCGAATTATTCGTTAGTTGTCTTGGCCCCTTTTGCTATAATGGCATCGGTTGTTATCGCCGTTCTGCGCTTTTTATCAAGCGCGTTGATTTTAGATTCTAAGCTCTCTACTATTTGTTGGACCCTTAAATCGAAATCTCTATCCACCTTGCCTCTTTCTACCATGGGTTGGTGGTGTACTTTCTTGGAGGGGATTGGCCTAGCTTCCTTCAGCAAGTTGATCTGCTTGTCGACCATACTTATTTCTCGCAGTATATCGTCACAGTTAGTGATGTATTAGAAGTTATGGTGATCGTGGCTCTTGAAGAGTTCCCTCCTCAGTGAAGACCAAACCTTTTTTCTGCGGTCATCCATATCCTTTTCTCTGATGTAGCCCGCTTGGATTGCAGTCTGTATAAGTGTCTCGAGCCTGCAACCAAAGGTAGTCACCGATTCCCCTTTTCTCTGGAAAGGGTTGAAAAACTCTTGCATTATCATGCCTTGAATTCAATCCCCAAAGGCAGTATCTAGGCGCTTTAATATGGGTTCTCGCCTAATGCTATAACTATGTGTCTCTCCCTGCCCCGTATAAACCGTCTCATAGCCTGAATCATGATCGTTGGGAGATATTCAGGCATCAGACATTTTACCTCGAATCTCTTTCTATTCATACAATGTAACGTCACCTTCCTGCACTGAGTCAGCCCCCGAAACAATGGACCTCAGGTACTACGGCGGAAGTGGTTAGGTGGGGATAGCTTTGTCTGCAGGCAAAATGCCTTGGTAACAAGCACCTACTTGTGCTTGATGTCCACACTCGGAATACCAAACCGCATGAGGGAACCTCTCCCAGTTCCTGCAATTGGAGTGCTTTGCTACAAAGGGGTAGACGGGGATTTATCAGATTTGGCTGGGGTACAATGGGTTTAAGTGAGGCCGCCATGGACATTATCACATATACACTGGCATTCAATGCCTCTATCATTTTCTGATCTGGTACGTGGTACTTACTTGTTGCAGTCACGAAGAGCCCGAAAAATCGCGCGTAAAACCACTGCAAACAAATTGTACGACAGCATATGGTTGTCTAACCAGCGTTCATGAAATATCAAATCAAACTATTAACCAACGCTAAAAAAATAAAACCACGTCCTCCAA
This sequence comes from Unio delphinus, assembly GCA_029339505.1. Classification (NCBI taxonomy): domain Eukaryota; kingdom Metazoa; phylum Mollusca; class Bivalvia; order Unionida; family Unionidae; genus Unio; species Unio delphinus. The sequence goes on along the minus strand of JAQISU010000138.1, from coordinate 4,335,138 downwards.
GTAGATATTAATATCACTACAAAATTGCTTAATTTATCACATCATGCTGGTGATTCTAAATAACTCCCTAGAATCCGTCTGACACCCCCTGAAAATATCAAGCGCAAGCTTATAATAAACACATAATGGTCTATACATATATAACCCAAAATATAACTGTAAACAGTTCTCTCACCTAGCTTTCTGCCACTTTAACTCTGGCGTTGAAGCGCTGTAAAATTTTGTGAGTGGGTTTTAAAGCACAGTGGAATGTTAAATAAATAGGACCGAGAACTTTCGTGTCAAGTCAACACCTCACGCAATGAGATATAAAACCGTATTATATGTGGTGGTCAGATAATCTAATAATTCACACCAACCTGTATATTTCGCAATCAACTAAAGTGACATACTAAAAACTTTATCTTAAAAAGGTTTTAAAATTGATGGAAAAGAACACTTACAGCATTTCCCAATCCAATTGTCCTTCCTATCGAAACTATAACACTAACTTAACGAGAATAACACATTAATACAAAACACGCATTATTTAACGTCATATATATATATATATATATATATATATATATATATATATATATATATATATATATATATATATATATATATATATATATATATATATATATATACACACACACAGTTGAATGTCCATCTGCTGTGAGGATAATTGTCTCTTCTTTCCGTGACGTTATCCTAATGTCAGAGTTCGGTTTATATTTGCCAGAAACACTACGAACAAAGAAAGTATGAACACAAGTTTCCTGTTCGGGTTCAGAAAAGAGCACCGCATCACTTGGAAGCGCGAGTTAGCGTCCTCCAGAATGCTGTCAATTTCCAATGCGGACTCCTTTTTAGGATACCTTGGGAACGGCCCTTCGGTCTGGTTTACCCATCAAATATGATCTTCTCTCTATCAAACGTCCCACGGTGGACGCTATGTGAGCTCGTCTCATTTAGACTACATTTTAGGGTTGAAAAGATACAACTCGCTTGTCGATTGTGGAATTTGTTGTGAGATGAAATGGTACGAAATTAACTAGACTAGATTTTTCAAATTATTTTCAATCCATGGTCGTTCACCTGTATCAAAGCCAAGTGCTCTTCATCTTCACATCTCATACCTCTCGAGGTGTTGTCCGTCTCAAGAACTAGAGTAGGAATGCCAGAAGCTTATTGTTAGTTTTAGGGGTAATTGATTTTAATACTCGTGAAGCACGGGAATAATGCACCGTGATCAGTCACTCGCTCACGAAAAACACGCACATTGGTACACGACACAAGTCCTGGTCACACTCACAAAACAATTTCTACTGACATGTGTGTTTGTATGGGTTTAGTGTGTTTGCATGTAAATATTATGAGAGTTTATTTTAGGTCTGCATGATACTATGATTTGGTCATGTAGATGATATGTATTTTGTCTGAGGGGATGTTCTCCTTTACATTTGTACTATAGGCATATGAAGCGATGCATCTGTTATTGGATATCAGTGCCGGATTAAACCCCGTGGAAGCCTTTAGTTGAAATCTTGGGTCCCCTCGCAAATTATCTCTTGCCAATAACAAGTTTTGTTATCCGGCACTGTTGCGTATAAACAATCAAAAGATCAATGAAGAAACTATTAACAACAGTAGTTATACAACTCAGAAAAAAGAAGAGAACCTAACAAACCATTCGAAACAACTAAGGAAAAAAGAATCAAATAGGTCAGAAAAAGCAAACAAAACCCGCCACAAGGAAAGAAAAGAATGAATAAAGGATGAAAACTAGTTCAAGAACAAATAACTCTGCAGTAAAAGAAACGGAAAATTCTCCTTCCACTGCAGCCAAGAATCAGGGCCATCAAAACCATCAAAATCCGACAATAAATCATAAATAGAAGACGAAAAAGCAGAAAAGCTAATAAAACAATCAGAACCACACAATTAGAAACACTCATCAAATGGTAAAGTGTACCAGGAGAAGCAACAAAAAAAAAATGTCACAGGACCCGAAGGTTAATGTAAAAGAACAATTAAAGGCGTACAATATATTAAACAGACGAAAACAAAGGATGCAAGCAATACCATTATGGAAATAAAAAGGTCTCGCAAAGAAAATCCAGATAAATAAAAAAGTCAGGAAAACAAGAAAACAAGAAAAGGAAAAAAATAATAAACCAAGAAAACAACCAACAAAGAAAGCTCAAGAAACAAGGCGTAATATCACAGAAGCGAATTAACACTACAAGTACATAGCAAGAACAGGAAATCTATCCATCTGAGCAATAAGAGCTTAGCAAATGAACTATACAAACATCATGTCGGAGTACAAAAGGATCTGGACAAAACAAGTATACCTGATAATACGGTGCAGTACTGTACATCAATTGGCCAAATACCTTGATATCACCAAATTAGGAGGGATAAAAGTACGTATTACAAAGCATAACTCTCTGTAAAGGGAAAATATGTCAATACCAAGCCATCAGACTATGTAATAACGCTTACAAAATACATTGCAACTAAGAAGGGACGAACAATTACTAAGATATGCAGAAAGGACTTTGATCCATGAAAATAACTATCCTGGATAAAAGGATCTACAAAAATGTAATTTAAGTCTTTAGCAAAAGGCTGTTTCCTTTCCTTATTGGAGAAAGACACAGTCAAGCCATGCACAGAGAACTAGAACTAACCACATTACAAGCAGATACAATAATATATTTCGATCCTACAACATGGAGAAAACAACCCCCTAATATCAATTTACAAGCTCTAAACATAAGAAAAAGCACGACAATGCAAGGGCAATTCTATTTGACATTAAAATCACACTAAAACAAAAATGCCCAAACTATAATAATATTTACACAAATGGATAAAACATTAGCTAACTAAATCGAACGTCTGCTGCAGTGATCATCCTTAGCGTCAATATTGAGTTTGGAGAAGCAGACTACCTCACGGAAGCAATATATACACAGCCGAATTCTGGGCGATAATTAAAGCCCCTTAGATGGATGAAAAACTTAACCTATATAATAACCAATGAACACATTATACTCACAGACACTCAGGGAAGCAATATACATGTATACACAGCCGAATTCTGGGCGATAATTAAAGCCCCTTAGATGGATGAAAAACTTAACCTATATAATAACCAATGAACACATTATACTCACAGACACTCTAAGTGTCCCTAATTATGTAGAAACTGCTAATTAAAAAAGCTGGAACAACTTTCTTTAGATAACTTAACTAAGAAAGTTAACTTAACTTTAGATAACTTAACTTCCACTCCGGAAAAAAGGGATAAAGTACATGTACTAGAATTCATGTGGGTACCCTCGTACATTACCTATAAGGAAATGATAGCGCCTGCTAAAGAGCAAAATAATATCCGATAAACGACACAATAACTGAAGTAAAATATAGTATTCATGAATTATATAGTCAACATAAAAACAAGATTAACCAATGATGGCAAAAAGAATGGGAAACCGTTATGAAAAAAAGAACACTGAAATTCAAAAGCAAGCAATAAGCAAAACATAACCTCGATTTTGGATAACATTAGAGACCAAAAGATAATAAATAGAATCAAAACTAGGAACCCTCTACTGGCCAGCCTATGTAGATATATCAATAACATGAATATAGGAAACACTAAATGCACTCATTGCCCTGAAATAGAAGATCGTATTTATCTTTTTTAATATATGTGCACGTTACTATAAATAAAGAAATACCCTACAATAAAAATGTAACTTATTAAGTCCCCCCGGATATACTCAGGCATTATCAAGCAATGGTAACTTATTAACTACATGCCCAAATATAATCATATTCTTAAAATATATAGGAAAATATCACACTATAGAATCCCGTTTCATAATAATAGTTCATGCAGTTCTTTCATCAAGGCAAAAATAAATTCAACACAGGGGCCTTGTAACGGGGAGTGGGTAGGTCAGATGGATCAAGAAATATAGGAAAAGCCGGATACCAGTCCTCTAGGATGTGTAATAATGCTAGTGCGCGTAAGTCGGACGCTATACCGCTTGAGAAAGATGGAAGTACACCCCAACCTCCGCGTCCTGATACGTTGGCAGACAAATGACCTAGCAATGTTAATGGTAATAGGACTAACCTACACACGTTTAGGATAAATATCGCTACAAACAGAAGAATTACTTAAACATGTTTTAACTACTTGCCAAATTATAGTCATATTCTTAAAATCTATAGGACAATATCATAACATATAATCCCGTTTCATAATAGTTCATGCAGTTCTTTTATCAAGACAATCAATTTATTGCAACACTAGGGCCATGTAAGGGGGGGGGGGGTCGGGCAGGTCAAATGGATCAAGAGATACATCAAACGCCGGATTCCAGCCACCTAGGATGTAGAGTAATGCCAGTACGAATACATTTATGGTATCAATAATCTAATTGTTTATCTGTTAGTTTAATTTGTTATTAGTATTTTATCACAGGCTATTATAATGTGACAATGTATATCGGACATGACCAAAATTTAGTTCATTTCTGCTTGACCAGACTGACTTGTTTTAAATTTCATTTTATGTAAACAACTTATACATAGCTAAATTATTCTCTATGTGCACGGGCTTAATATGAGGATCTTTATTAATAGAAGAATTAAGTACGTTTATTTGGGTCAGGGTTTGGGACTTTTCTCAGTGAATTTTACAGGTTAAGGTTTTAATTTTGTGAACATCAGGATCATTCTAAACGGTTATATTACTTTAGATAATGGGTCGTTTTAGAAAATGCTAATTGTGACCTGAGGTCCAGTAGAGAACTATATACTCTTGTAATTGTGAGGACTTGGTCATTCGTGCTTTAACATCCAGCACTTTCAAATTCTGTATTATATGTTTTGATCAATAGTTTAGGGCGGGGATCTTTCTTGTTCAAATCCTTGAATTCAAATTATTATTTTCTCTAGAAATATAAAAGTGCTCTGATAAATTTCTTGGATAGAAACATTTACTGGAATGTATAATGTATTCAAACCTAGAACTCTATTTCTGTGATTCAACAAAAGACTGTTGGCACATCATTTTAATGGCTACCACAGACACGTCGTCAACATTAGTTTTGGGATTATTTTTTACTTTTACTGAATTTTATTTTATTCAGGCCTTTAAATTACTAGGACTCGTGACTATAATTCTTGGATTATTTTGGGATTTAATTCGCAATAACTTAAGTTCCGTTTTCTCATTTTCACTTTGTCTTCAAGGAAAAAAAACTGTTTGTTAAATTTTACAAACCTTGTTGTCTTTCACTCTTTTCTGTTACTTATTTTAAGAACATAGACTCGTAACACATGCGGCGGACCCTATACCGACTGCGAAAGATGGATCTGGCCTCGCACATCATGATACAGTGACAAACAATCGACATATTAATGCTAATGGTAACAAGACCCATCTAAACCATTTTTAAAAAAATGGGAAATATAGCTACACGTATACATTTATAACCTCACTTAATCCTTCCTATTCGTTTCTGTCTATACTATAATTATGGAAGAGACCAGCCATAGAGACCAACAATCGTATTATTATTTGGTTCTAACATTAGAAATTTTAAGTTGGCTAAAGCCCATAGCCATCAGGTCATGCTCCACAATAGAACATGTAGGGAAAAGTTTAAAAACTTAAAATTTCTAATTAATGGTAGGTCCCGATAAATATATAAGACTACTAAAAGCCCCAAATGATCATGTCCCAGTGCACAAGGGATAACCAAAGTTATTGTATTAGGTCACATAAATACACTACACTAAATCATCATCATCAGTCTCTTGACCTAGTGTGGTCGTTGAGGCACTGTGCTGCAGAACATCTGACCAGTTCCCTTCACTCTTCTCAATGATGTATCCATGCCTGAGTAATCCGCAAAACTTTTTCAGGTCCATTCTCTAATGCTGTCATTCCACTTTTTATCCGTCTACATCTCCTTCTGCCCAGCAGTACTGTTGTTGATAGACTGTTGGCTCTAGTGACACTAAATATTGCACAACGACTAAAAGCAATTATGCCTCAAAGACTAGTCTCTTCTTAATCAGGAAAGGCACATAAATTTATCATTCCAAACTGCAAAACTAGTATTTTAGATCTGGATCTCTTGATGTTTGGAAGTGCGTTCCGTGGTGCTGAGACCACTCTACCTGTCGTCGCCCCCTCCCCTACCTCGACCGAACATCATAATTGATTAATAGGCTTTGCATACATAAAAGCGAGCGGTAGTGGCTTAATACCAATTCCCTCGACCAATTAATATAGCCACTCGATGGGCATAGACAGGTCCAAAGGACGAAAGCGAGCTAAATCCAACACAGTATTTGCATTGTGTTTACTCTCGTTGACTAGTCATGGAATTGGGTGGTTGATGTGGAGTACCCTCTACAAATATAGATTAGACGATTAGAGTTGCCCAGCAACCCTATACTATATGACAAGGCAAGAGACAGACCTATAAATAACCATGGATATTATCACAGAAGTAATCGATGGAAAAAGATGAAGATGAAAGAGTTATTGGTATTTGGACTACGTAATAATAATAATAATAATAATAATAATAATAATAATAATAATAATAATAATAATAATAATATTGAGTACTTTGTATAGCGCCTAATCTTTAGAAGCTTTAAGCGCTTTACAACATTTATAAATTGATATGACTACAGAAAAACAAAAAAAAAACATGAAATTGGTAAACATAAGAAATGCTGAAAATATTTAAGGTACGAAACATTTTTATGTCTTTAAGTTTGTTCTTGCAGTCGAAAATGGTGAGTTTTAAGAGCACTCTTGAAAGGGATTGCTGTGTCGTTGTGTCTAATTTCAATAGGCAATTCGTTCAACATTGTTGGGCCCTGGTATGCAAAAGAACGTTGTCCATATGACTTCGTTTTCATAGTGAGAACAATGAGTATACGATTGTCAAAAGAGGAGCGTAAGTATCTTGCTGGTACATACATATGGGTGATGCCGAATAGGTATGTTGGACTGGAGTCCATCAGTGAAACGTATCACAGAGAACAGATTTTGTGTTTGATTCGAATGGATAGCCAGTGTAGGGTATAGAGCAGTAGCGTGGTGTGCTCTGATCGTGATACTCTAAAGCTATGTTTTGAGATTTTTGAAGTTTCTGGAGTAAATATTGAGACGAACCAGACACAACTGAGTTACAATATTTCAGTTTTGAATGTGCTTATGAAAACACGAGTGTTTTAGTCCATCAGCTGAAAGATATTTGCGAATGAAGCTGATGCGTCTCAGCTTAATTTATGCAGTCTTGCATATGTTCATGACATGTTGGTGTAATGTTAGAGTACTGTCTAGAGTAACACCTAGGTTTCGTACTGACCGTGTGAATTTAATGTGGTGTTGCTGATATTTATTGTTTGAGGTAAAGGATGTGAATGAGAAAGTCGTTGTATTGTGATCAGAATGGCCTCAGGTTTATCGTCATTCATCTGCAGCTTGTTAAATGTCATCCATGATTTCACATCAGAAATGCACCTCTCTACTCCTTGGATGGTAGCATCAACTTCAGTTCGATGGCTAGACATGTATTTTTGGGTGTCATCAGAGTACGATTCGTGAGACACTGGGTGATGATCTGTGACACTTGAGATCGGCTAAGTGGATATACTGACTGGGGAGGGATTGGACACTAGTGGTGAGGTATTTTGTATACCAAAGATAGAGACCTGTATACAATGATGTTAGCCACTCTTAAGCATTATGAGAAGTGGATCATCTGCCTTGAACAATGCCCAGAACCTCGTGTGGAAAGTCATGGAGGAAAAGGTAGTGAAGATCAAGGCTACCTCAGCGAAGAAAACAAAAGAAACGGAGCAGAATGAAATGGGCTTTTAAAGATCGTATGACAATTGGATTAAGGTATATTGTTTGTTTATGAAGATGGCACTTTCGTACTGGATCTCTGAGAATGGCTTGTTTGTTTGTTTGTTTGTTTAATTAGGATCTTTAACGTAGCTTTAATACTTTTTCAGTCATATCGCTACGATGTCTGCATTGAGGCAGTTTATAGTTTTTTGGAGATCTCTAATGGTGCTTGAAAACCAGAATCAAGGCAGTACAAAAACTACACACAATTCCATGATGGATGGACATGGGGATTTAAGCTTTTGGATTCAAGTTCAAAGGATATGAATATGAAGTCTTCCCTTCCCGTAAAGGTGATTTACAATCAGATTCAGTGTCAATAATGTCACTATACGTCATGCAGCATATTAAATGTCACAATAAATATGCAGCCACCGAAATTCATGCTCGCAGATTCTGAAACAAACGCTGATAAAGATGTATGTGGTGGCACACTTTACCAACTTTATAGCCAAATATAATCTCATATTTAAGGCAGCATATTTTTTTTTCAGATTAGTCAAAATAATGTTACCTGCATCGGAATGCGCACAAAAGGTTCTGATACAAATGGACAAAAATTACTCAATATGTGATCCCTCGTTTGGAGACTACTCCGGTGACCTAGTGTTGAGAGAGTCCGTCTCGGATGCGGTATGTCGTTGGCTCGATCATACCATACACTTACAAAAATGGTACTAACAGCTAGCTTGCTTGGCGCTCAGCAGTAACTGGTCAGCCTGGTGTCAGGATAATGTGACTGGGTGTGGCATGATGCCCCAGTGCTAGACATAAGTATAAACTGCCACGCTTCAGAAATCGTAGCGATAGGACTAAATTTGTTTGGTTGAAGTTAGGTTAAAAATCAAAATATCGTACAAAACACACACACACACACACACACACACACACACACGTTTGAAAGTTCATTTGGATAAAGAAAAGAAAAGATGTGTACCACAATGAAAAATTGGCCATTCACAGTGAAAATCATCTATTGAAGTCTAAACTCCTTACCTAATGTTTCAAACCTCCAGATTTGTATTAAGCCGACTTCTCTGTTACATGTATGGCACTGACAGATATCAGATTTGTCTCTTAACAGATCAAGTATGGGACTTTGTGAAAAGTCAGGAAACATAAAAGAAGTAAGAAGGGTCCCCTCATCATCCTGACGCTACGCTACGAAGCCGTCATTGAGGGATCAATCCTTGACCCCTACTCAATAAAGGAGAGAGAGAGAAAACAACAGAGCTAGCTGCACATACCGAATAGAGGCGCACAAGGTCATTCACCAGTGACCTTGTACTAGTTATCCACCAGTTAATTGGCTTAGGGCACAGGTCAATTGGTTTTAATTATCGGTTTGGGGAAAGGAATAAGATAGGAACGAGAGTGGGAGGGTGTCTATGTTCCTATGTAATTCCCATGGGCATAACGAGATGTGTTGTAGGATAGGTTCAATGTTCTATGTTCCCGTTCAGATCCAATGGGATGTGATAACCCTCCTCCTTACAGAAAGGTACCACTTGGCTTCAAGACGATTGAGAAAGTTCCAACATACCCATTGAGGGATTATGAGAAAAGTGAAACCCCATTTGGAGGTAATGTATTTCCCATCATGGGAGACTCAAATGAATTCCTAACCTCTAACGACGGTTCACCCCCTTCCACTGGGTCAGGTGTTGGAGGAGGAGGACGTTTCGATGTTTGATATGTGATGAATGAAATTTACCATCACCCCATCCCTTTTGTGTCCTACATTTTTCGGCGCTGATTTTGGAGAGGTTTCAAAGCTTCGTCTCTTCAGCAATGGTTTGGAGCTAACATGTGTTTCGCAGGACCTTGACATTGCTTAGTATTATAAGTGTAATATATCGCTACTTGTACGGTCGCACCACTGGTCTCTGCCTCCAGCTATCTAGTTTATTTTCTGGTTTGACCTCTTAAGCAGGGGTCCCGAGTGGTCTAAAGAGCTTTCCGTGATGGATCACTGCCATCTCACCTGTCTGCGTGGGTTCGAGTCTCAGATTCATCCAATGTGGGTATGTGAGAAAGCTTGTCAGTAGCTTCTCGTGGGTCATTTGTTCTTTCTTTGGATTTTCCAGGGTTCGTCCTCCACCATTAATACTGGCCGCCATGTAAAGCATATCGTATTCTGAACATTGACGTTAAACCCTACAACAACAACAACCTCTTAAGCAACCAGTCCCTTTAGGAGTCGGGTGCGTCTCACTGGGGTATCGATAAAACGTTGGATGCCTTGGAGTTTATGGTCCATGCACACTTGCATTCTGATCTCTTTTGAGATGTCTCCTGAAGTAATGTGAAGGAGGCATAAATCTCTTCAGCTGTCTTTTATCCGCAGCGAAAACATTGTGTCGTGTGCTCTCTATCTTAATTGCTTTCTTGGCGAAGTTTCTTCTCCTTAGCGAGGATGCCGGATTGCACAAATCTAAAATCTTGACCACATCAAGGTCATTTTAAGGGTTGCAATACTTGAAGCGGTGACGCTCTTTAAGAATCTCATCCACATCAATGTATCATATGATTTGAGATACCGACAACACAGGTCCTTGGCAACGACAGACGCTTTTCAAACTCGGCCAAAAATCACACCCATACTGACCGCCCTATGTGACCTTCTCAAGTTATTCAATAGGCCATCCTGCTGGTTGGTCATAAGGCAAAGAGCAATCGGATAGACAAAGTGAAAAAGTGGTCAGACTCCTCCATTATCACCAAAGACAGAGGGGACGGACCTAAGTTGCGCACTTTCACGCATTCTTCACTTTCCAACGTCCCATCAGTTTTTGGACAAGTCATATTTTCAGGGGATTGGTCTGACATTTTGGAAAATGTGTCCATTCAACTTCAAATAAGGGAAACTGGCTTCGTTTCCTGATACATTCGCCCCTATCATGGACCCCCGTCTTCTTTCATCAGCCCAGAATGGATCGATTGAGGTACACCTTTCCGCGGACGGACACAGTTGAGTTGGACCAACAAATGAGCACATCATCAACAATAAACACCATATCTTCAACAAGTGAGAGTACATACATTAGTAATGTAACAAAAATATGAAAAATGAATCTATAACAATGAAATATCTACAACATTAAATCAATAAACAGTTACAAGTTACCAAGCAGTAACAACATAGCACAGGACTACAAATACGTAACTTCCGCTACGACCATTGGCATATAACTTAAACAGGCAACGCTGTATTAAAACTGATATATAATGTTGGTATAGTATCAAACAAGAGACTCGTGACAGCATCCAGCAAATAACACCATTATACCATAGCTTTGCAACTAGACATTACATTAAACTGACCTCATGTAACACTTAAAATAGCATTTCTATTACCATTTGACCTTAAATCATTACTGGTGAACCGTATATTAAGTTGTGTTGGATTCGTATCATGACTCGGCAACTATATGAGTCCCGCTGACCTTGTGAATATAGTTTGACCCCCAAAATTATGACATGAACGCATCATTGCAAAGTTGAAATCATATAATAACTAGAAAACTCTCCACTGGCCTAAATTGCAGGGACGTCATGCTCCTCCCCTCCCCGAATTCACATGTGCTGTAAAATTGCCGTAGCCTATATACGAAAATTAACAAGCCACTCATATTTTGCCACCCACGACCCCGAAAAGATTGAAAGGACGTCACTGATAAATGGACATAATAGTATGGCTTAGCAACCAATATAAGGTTGAGTTTACCTTAGATAGCACTTCAAGAAGCATTTGTAGTATAATTTGACCCCAAATCATGGCTGGCGAACCCTAACTTAAAATTTAGTTGAAACGTAAGACAGCTATGGCGTTCTATATGACCATGTCCTTAACAGATTGTTCACACCATTTTCAATTGCTTATGTACGTATGGTTTATCTGAATGCAGAAGCTGACTGGACTAGACTTCACAGTTTTGTTTATTATTTTTAGATACGTAGTGTTCTTGTTCCAACGCGGGTCTTGGGAGCCATAAAAGTGAGATGTTTTAAGTGAAGTCGTCTTACACTGAGGTATATACCATCAAGGCTGTGTTATAAAAGTCAACCAACCACAAATGTATAATGAAGCGAATACATGCTGTGATTGGCTCTCAAAAGCGAGGAATGAAGAATGAATAAAATTAAGTAGCAATAATACAATAAACTCCAGCCAGTTTAATGGAATCCGTGAATGGAATAAATTAATGTTGACACTATGAAATAAATTAATGATGACACTATGGAATAAATTACTGATAGCCTTGAAGCCACCTGAAACAGTTTCTGATAGTGTACTCTCATTCTGGGATTTCCCTGTTGTAATCAGTTGTGGAGTTTGCTAGCTAATATTGTTTGGAAATTATTTTGGAGTTGGCACTCACCAGTTCACACTGGGCTGGAACAAGAGTGCAAAGCCGGTAAACATAGAGTACAGTTTCCATCTAAAGACCCTAAAACAACTCGTCAGTTAGGGGTACCTGTGCATTTGCTATCGAAATAAACCCCTAAAGCAGTGTCTTCAGTCTTGGGATATTTCCTTCCTTACTAGGATCAACAAATTATAGGTCCATGAGATCTTCGAAAACTAAATGCTCTGTCGCGTCAGATTATTCGGAAGAAAAACAACAAATCATCACTAAAACTTCAGAAAGAAGGCGCTTTGGTCGTGACTCTTGATTAGCATACTGGTCGTCGTGTTGAAGACGATGCCATTTCTGTCTTTAACAATATCAAAGAAACATATTAGAAACGCGTGTCCGCAGGATAGTTTACCCACTACCCCATTAAATTTTGTAATCTCTATACCCCAAACTCCAAGACCCACAAGGTTTTCGCGTAAACAAAAGATCAGCGAGGCTGAAACATTCATAAGGGCAAAGACCGAACAGTGGCGCACTCTGTACAAAAAGTATTGTCGTGTTTCCAATGGGGGCATGCATATGACTGCCATCTGAATTCTATGTATGTCTCGGGATTCTATGCATGTCTGTGTCTGTGCATGCCAATGGGATTCTATGTATGTCTGTGGGCATCAGTATGGCCGGAATCGGGATTCTGTGAGCGCTCCTTGCTGCCCCTGTGTTACTAGTTCATGCTCTTAAAATAGGTTACAGAAAAGAATGAAGACATCAGGTTTCCTAAAATTGTACAAATAATTTATTTCCCAAGGCTACAAAGCAATAAAAAAAGAAAAAAAGAACCTGTAGTATTGCGACGTAAATATAATTTGTAATCAAAGAATTAGAAAGCATAAGTCCAATCAATGAAAAGTTCTATGTGAATCACAGTTCAAATCCCGATGACAATAAAAAAAGGAAGACGATGACATATGCAATAGTCAGCGTTGTGCTGATGTGTCAACAGTCTCCTGCTGAATCACAGAAAAGATTATTCCAGTTTTTGAATTCCGTATAAATTCCGGTGAATGTCTTTGTCCAAGATTTTTCAGAGCACTTTGGTAATTCCAGAGAAAACAATCACTTGAAATTCAATAATTTGAAGAAAATAAATATTCAGCCCCAAACTAGACATAACATACAACAACTTGACTTAAGTATTAAGGCAATACTGATATACTTCTTATCATAACATCAGTTATAAGACTAACTAAAACGCAAATCAGATTCCCTGATGGGGGTCAAAAGTTCATCGTTCTATAATATAAAAAATAGTAGTTTGTCTACGAATTAACACGCGCCTCATATCACCTAGTCCAGATATAACGTTGACATCTGAATGACTCTTACTCCGAGACAGACAAAAACAATTTAAAACGAGTTGTTTACCAAACCTGTCACTGATTTTGGCAAGTTAAGCAACACGATATATTGTTTCAATTTTGTGAAAATAATCATAGCCTGTCTGTGAAATAACTCTAGCCTGTCTGTGGAAACATCCATAGCCTGTCTCTGAAAATATCCCTTTCCTGTCTGAAAATATTCGAAGCCTGTCTGTGAAAATAATCCTAGCCTGCCTGTGAAACTAACCTTAGCCTGTCTGTGAAAATGTCCCTATCCTATTTGTGAAAACAACTTTAGCCAGTCTCTGAAAATGTCCCAAGCCAGTCTATGAAACGGTTCATAACCTGTCTATAAAAATGCCCCTAACCTGTCTGTGGAAATAACACTTGCCTGTCTGTGAAAAACATACATTGCTTGTCGGTGAAAATAACCATAGCCTGTCTGTAAAAATAACACTAATCTGTCTGTGAAAATATACCTAGATTGTCATGGAAACTTCTCAGCCTGTCTGTGAAAGTAGCCTCAATAAAATTATCGGTAACTTGTCTGTGAAAATATATCTAGCATATATTTGAAAGTATCCCTAGTGTATCTGTGAAACTATCTTTAGCCTGTCGGTAAAAATATCCCTAGCATATTTGAGCTCATGTTCTATACAAACAGTATAACACACCTGGTATAATATTTTTGCAGAATTTGAGAAACATTTGATTTAATTGGCTGGACAATTCATAGAGAAAAAATGTTCGCTTTGGTCTAAAAGAATTGTTTCAAACATTTTTAAGACATGTCTTTTGCCAACATCAATACTGGTTATAAAATGCTTTTTCTTTCACACATGGTTACAGAAAGTGAGAGAGTTTACGCATCCTAACAACATGAGCTGTCACTCCTAACGGTGTAGATATAAATCACTGGGGAAAGTTGAACAAGAGGTAGTAGTAGGTTTAACGCCATTTTTTAGCACACGATAGGCTATACATGGCGGCCAGTATTAATGGTGGAGGAAGAACCCGAGAAAAACGCTAGAAAGAAAAACAGACGCACGAGAAGCTACTGGCAAGCTTTACCACATAACAACATTGGCCGAATCCGAGATTCGAACCCAAGCAGACAGATGTGAAATGGCAGTGACCCGTAACGGAGAGCGCTTTAGACCACTCGGGGCCCCTTGAAAAAGAGGTACAGAATCGACTGCAAGAAAGGCGAGTCATGAGTTCTGGCGATCGAACGTTTGTAACAATTGACATATAAAATTACATTTTAGACATAGAAATACATATACAATTACAATACTCCTCCAAGGGTACCAACTTCATATAATTCTAGAATTTATATCGTATAGAATATATAATGTAAGTAATTGAATATCAAATAAATGAACGATAGCCAAAAGTGTGTACAAATTCAATCATTTTCTAGAAAAGTATTTTATTGAATTGGCCCTAAAATACCAAAATATCATTCTTTAGTACTTACAGAATATTTTATTTTTAAATTAATTATTACTGAGCATGAAGCTGGTAATGATGTCGTCTTTTACAATACTGAATAGTATAATTACAAGTAAATAGAAATTCCTAATACAATTCAACTTTCCAATACATTATAATAAAAAATATTAAAAAGAAGTACTAACATATTACAAAAATGTTTCATATGTGTCGATCTTATATTGAACTCTTGCCCAAAACACATCACTTTAACATTTTGAAGTTTAAAAATCCCTATATCCTAGAGAAAATGTTACAAATACGGACACAGTTGCTTGCCTGCAAGCAAGACTAGCCTCGAGTTCTGGCGAACTAATTAATTTACGCATAGTCGCATCTCACTTACATGCGATTTGGGTGAATATTAAAAAAGAACATTCATTCTTCTGATTGTACACTTTCTCAGCTTCCACCTGAAGTCAAGGTCTCTAGACCTTTTTCTACTCTGTTATCTGGGTTTGTTCACTTCATTATATAAAATCTGCCGCAAAAGCTTTTTCCAAGAAACAAATGAAATATTACTGATATAGTCAGCAGGAAAGAATTTGATTGCTCAACACACCTAGTTACTGAGTCTAAATTTGATGACTTGCAAGGAGAAATGCGTGATGCAAATGCGGGGGACTTTACAATTCATATAGTAAAAAGCACACCATTTACATAATACATATTTGATTTACAAAAATAATATTATGCTTTTAAAACAATTTGGTGAAATATTCAACCATGACAGGTTATTTTTTAAAATAAATTTGTTGCAATACAAAATAGACTGTAAAGAGGGTGATCACCTATCACCATATAATTCCGTTATATTTCCAGAGGTTATTATCCATATAATCCGAAAAATCCAAATATTAAAGAAATAAATATAGATCGTTTAATATCAGAAAATTCCGATTACACCCCGATAAGCCTTAAACAGTAGTGAAGACATTTTAAAGTGTACATTTGATCGATATATATCAGTTTACAAAGTTCTTTAAACTATGCGTACACAATGAAATTACTAAAGCGATTTGGTGTGTGAACATGATGAGAGTACAATACTAGATACTGCTCAAAATAAGATATATATTTAAACTCTAATATATTCAGCTTTTTGGGCACAATATTTGCTTTGACTTCATATGACATAAGAACAAAATTATGTATATCAGAAAAGAAAACTGAATTATTATCACATACTTATATATATATATATATATATATATATATATATATATATATATATATATATATATATATATATATATATATATATATATATATATATATATATAAATCAACTACTACAATGATTAAAAATATTGCTTAAACAATAGGGAAATTATAACAGAAATACAAAAGTTTGACACTACGTGAATTAACTCTGTAATTTGCATAATGAAAACCGCTGTCAACAGTGCTACAAGAATTAAATTCGGTTTTTAATAAATTTGTTGTACGTTTGGATTCACCTTTGTCGAATATTTGACACAATTTTGACGAATATAGAACTCGCTGATAACGATTAATGGACGAGAAACAGTGAGCACTGTTTGTATGTTATTCCCAGTTAAATTACTTAAAACAAAAGTAGACTGTTTATATGCTAGTCCCAGTTAGAATACTAATTGCAAAAGTAGACACTGTTTATATGTTAGTCCCAGTTGGGACGCTAAATGCAAGTACACCCTGTTTGTATGTTATTCCCGGCTAGAAGACTAATCGTGATGGCGCACATTTTGGATGTTCGCTCCAGTTAGGACTCTAGTTGCAGGTGTGCGCTGTTTGTATGCAAGTCACAATTAGGATAGTAATTGTGAGTGTGCACTGTTTGTCCGTTACTTTTAGTTGGGACTATAATTGCATGTGTGCACTGTTTGTATGTTAGTCCCAGTTGGGACCCTAATCTCAAGGTGTGCATTCTATGTATGTAAGTCTCAGGATAATAATTGCAAGTGTGTCTTTGTGTATATTAATCCTAGTTATGGTATTTATTTCAAAAAGTGTATAATGTTACAAATATATTATGCATGGACAATGATTAATTGCTTCCTTTAAATATGGCTGTATCATAAAATACATGGACCGGACACCGTCTCTCTAAAACACAGTGTAAATAATAATATAAATCTAGGCAAGTCAACATTTCCATGTATAATCTTACTAGGTAACTCTGTACCTGTATCTTCACATCTGCTGAAAATTCAAATTTTGATTTAATCAATTATCCAAGAAAGTTAACACATCCTTGTATGATCTTGCCGGTCCTCTCCTCTCGAATTTCCACCGTCAACTCAGTTCCAGAAAATATCAACTTAACAATGAGTTTCATATCAGTTGACAGATCAAATTCTGTCAGTTCCGCATAAACATGTCCGAGACATATGCATCCTTCTTCATCCACAAACTGAGGATTGGTTTTGGTAGAGGCATATACAGGAAGAATAACTTGTCTGACTCCTTCCCCCGGTGGATAATATTCTTGGGACCTCGGATTGTTTCCAATCTCAACCACGTCTCCGCGTGTGATGTGCTTGTTGAATAAGTTGTCTACGTATTCAACCCCATCAACTATGATTTTTTTCCGTGCTGGATGAACTCCTTCTTTAAAGCGCATCATTCTTTCAATGCCATAGGTATACCTACACACACGTTTTGATATTACGTCTGGGCTATGGCCAAACATCACAGCTCCTTTTACTACTGCCTCTGATGGCTCTGGAGGAATTATTACCATGTCACCAAAATGTGTACGCATCTTTTTCTGTAAGTAGAGCGATTCAGAAAATCCACCCACCATCAAAATGTATGAAACCTGGGGTAACTTTCGAAGAAGAGTTTGAACCTCATCCTGGATGTTTCTAATAGCTCCATCAAAGAACGTCTGAAACAATTTTGAGGATATGTTTAAACTCCCAAATCTGAGTGAAAATTGGCCTATTTTTGGATGCTGCATTATTGAAACTTCTACCAATTGGTTTATCTCTTTATCGAACAATTTGACTAGCTCGGCCGGAATTCGGATCGAAATATCTCGTTGATTTGAGCCGTCAAAATATCTTTTTTTTCTATCAAAGGCTTCAAGTAGGCCTAAATAGTCATCCAAGTGCTGATCCTTGTATTTCTCAATTATATCTGCACCAAAAATGCTTCTGAAGAACGTTAAGAACTCACTGTCGACCATTGTTCCACCATAAGGTCCACCGCACGCTTGATGCACTTCCCCTAAGCTTCCGTCACCCAAGATCTGGTGACAGGTGATGTCTGCTGTTCCGCCTTGAATGAAAAGAACACATTCCTTTCATATGCAATATTCGTCTTTCTTTTTGAAGGACATATTCGATGAAGATGACTAAGAACAGCATGGAGTTGTTTTAATCTGGGTAAGGGGCAATTTTGTATTCGTTAATCGGTTATTTTGAATATGTAACGTCGATGTGAGCAAGAAAATAGATGATCTAGAATTCGACTACCTTCTAAATAAGACCTATTTATTAAGGTGCCATCAGTGGTCGTAGTGCTGATATAATGAACTAAAGTATTGCCAATACGTTAGTTATAGGTAACTTGTTTTATGCTGAATCAATACCATCTACATACTTTGTAATGATTATCCTAATGAAAACAATATATTGAAATTAATGTATTGAATTTTGCGCTTACAATTAAGGTGTAGCAACTGTAACCTACTTATATTAGTAGCAATATCAGTGAAAACGTTTTGCCACAAACTTAAACATGTCCGGGGTATACACAAAGCTCGATACAATTCACACACACACACACACACACACACACACAGACACACACACACACACACACAGTGCCTCCCACCCTCCGCAGAAAGAAATCGTTATTTACCTCCAATATCAAGCACTATGTATGTCGTGCTTCTGATAAGTTCTTTGAGTGCATCCCTTTTCATACAGTATATTGTTGCTGCTTCCGGCTCAAGTGCCAAGGTCAAAAGGTCATTAGAGATACCAGCCTGAAGAAAACTAAATGTGAGACTGCAGAGGCGTAGCTAGAGTGTTTGGCGTCCGGGGACAATATTCAAACCCCCCCCCCCCCCCACCTCAACTCTGAAACCCATAATTTTCATCATAAAATCACCATTACCCGTTACAACCTACCCATTTTGGCGCCCCCACTAGTATGGCGCCCGGGGACATATGTACCCCCTGCCCCCCCCCAGCTACGCCTCTGTGAGACTGAGCTGGATATATATATATATATATATATATATATATATATATATATATATATATATAGTAGCATCTAACAGTCATATTAGTAATTCAATATTTGGATATATAATAGATTGTACCAATCATAGTACTATATATCTATCTGGATCTATATTAGCTTGCAGCAGTCGCAGTAATAGTCATCTACCTGGATCTATAACAGCTTGTAGCAGTCATAGTAATAGTTATCTACGTGAATCCATAGCAGCTTATAGCAGTCATAGTAATAGTCATCTACCTGGATCTATAGCAGCTTGTAGCAGTCATAGTAATAGTCATCTACTTGGATCTATAGCAGCTTATAGCAGTCATAGTTCTAGTCATCTACCTGGATCTATAGCAGCTTGTAGCAGTCATAGTAAAAGTCATCTACTTGGATCTATAACAGCTTGTAGCAGTCGCAGTAATAGTCATCTACCTGGATCTAGTACAGCTTGTAGGAGTCATAGTAATAGTCATCTACTTGGATCTATAACAGATTGTAGCAGTCATAGTAATAGTCATCTACTGGGATCTATAACAGCTTGTAGCAGTCATAGTTCTAGTCATCTACCTGGATCTAGTACAGCTTGTAGCAATCATAGTAATAAACATTTATCTGGATCTATAACAGCTTGTAGCAGTCGCAGTAATAGTTATCTACATGGGTCTATTAGGGGCCTAGAGTGGTCGAGTGGTCTAAAGCGCTGTCCGTTACTGATCACTTCCATCTCACCTCTGTCTGTGTGGGTTCGAGTCTCATATTCGGCCAATGTGGGTATGTAAGAAAGCTTGCCAGTAGCTTCTCGTGGGTCGGTGGTTCTTTCTGGGGTTTTCCGGGATCTTCTTCCACCAATAATACTGGCCGCCATGTATAGCCTATCTTGTGCTGAAAAATGGCGTTAAATCATAAAAAAACAAACAAAGAAACAAAACAAGATCTATAGCAGCTGGTAGCAGTTATAGTAATATACATTTATCTGGAAATATAGCAGCTTGTAGCAGTCATAGTAATAGTCATCTACCTAGATCTATAGCAGCTTGTAGCAGTCGCAGTAATATTCATCTACCTGGATCTATAGCAGCTTGTAGCAGTCATAGTAATATATATTTATCTGGAAATATAGCAGCTTGTAGTAGTCGCAGTAATAGTCATCTACATGGATCTATACTAGGTTGTAGCAGTCATATTAATAGTCATCTACCTGGATCTATTAGGGGCCCCCGGTGGTCGAGTGGTCTAAAGCGCAGTCCGTTATGGATCACTGCCATTTCGCCTCTGTCTGCGTGTGTTCGAGTCTCAGATTCGGGCAATGTAGGTATGTGAGAAAGCTTGCTAGTAGCTTCTCGTGGGTCGGTGGTTCTTTCCGGGATTCTCCAGGATGTTCTTCCACCAGTAATACTGGCCGCCATGTATAGCCTATATTGTGCTGGAAAATGGCGTTAAATCATAAAAAAAACAAATAAAAAACCCAGGATATATAGCAGTTTCTAGCAGTCATAGTAATAGTCATCTACCTGGATCTATAGCAGCTTGTAGCAGTCGCAGTAATATTCATCTACCTGGATCTATAGCAGCTTGTAGCAATCATAGTAATATAAATTTATCTGGATCTATAGCAGCTTGTAGCAGTCTCAGTAATAGTCATCTACCTGGATTTATAGCAGCTTGTAGCAATCATAGTAAGTCATCTATCTCGATCTATAGCAGCTTGTAGCAGACATAGTAATATTCATTTAATTGGACCTATAGTAGCTTGTAGCAGTCTTAGTAATATTCTTCTATCTGGATCTATAGGAGCATGTATAAGTTATATTAATAGTCATCTACCCTATCTATAGCAGCCTGTAGCAGACATATTAATATTCATCAACATTGATCTATAACAGACAGAAGCAATCATGTAATAGTCATCAACTTTTATCTATAGTTGCCTGTAGCAGTCATATTAATAGTTATCTATCTTTATCTGTAGTTGCCTATAGCAGTCATATTAATAGTTATCTATCTTTATCTGTAGTAGTCTATAGCAGTCATATTAATAGTTATCTATCTTTATCTGTAGTAGCCTATAGCAGTCATATTAATAGTTATCTATCTTTATCTGTAGTAGCCTATAGCAGTCATATTAATAGTTATTTATCTTTATCTGTAGTAGCCTGTAGCAGTCATATTAATAGTTATCTATCTTTATCTGTAGTAGCCTGTAGCAGTCATATTAATAGTTATCTATCTTTATCTGTAGTAGCCTGTAGCAGTCATATTAATAGTTATCTATCTTTATCTGTAGTAGCCTGTTGCAGTCATATTAATAGTTATCTATCTTTATCTGTAGTAGCCTGTAGCAGTCATATTAATAGTTATCTATCTTTATCTGTAGTAGCCTGTAGCAGTCATATTAATAGTTATCTATCTTTATCTGTAGTAGCCTGTAGCAGTCATATTAATAGTTATCTATCTTTATCTGTAGTAGCCTGTAGCAGTCATATTAATAGTTATCTATCTTTATCTGTAGTAGCCTGTAGCAGTCATATTAATAGTTATCTATCGTTATATGTAGTAGCCTGTAGCAGTCATATTAATAGTTATCTATCATTATCTGTAGTAGCCTGTAGCAGTCATATTAATAGTTATCTATCTTTATCTGTAGTAGCCTGTAGCAGTCATATTAATAGTTATCTATCTTTATTTGTAGTAGCCTATATCAGTCATATTAATAGTTATCTATCTTTATCTGTAGTAGCCTATAGCAGTCATATCAATAGTTATCTATCTTTATCTGTAGTAGCCTGTAGCAGTCATATTATTAGTTATCTATCTTTATCTGTAGTAGCCTGTAGCAGTCATATTATTAGTTATCTATCTTTATCTGTAGTAGCCTGTAGCAGTCATATTAATAGTTATCTATCTTTATCTGTAGTAGCCTATAGCAGTCATATTAATAGTTATCTATCTTTATCTGTAGTAGCCTGTAGCAGTCACATCAATAGTTATCTATCTTTATCTGTAGTAGCCTGTAGCAATCATATTAATAGTCATCTATCTTTATCTATAGTTGCCTGTAGCACTCATATTAATAGTCATCTATCTTTATCTGTAGTAGCCTATAGCAGTCATATTAATAATTATCTATCTTTATCTGTAGTAGCCTGTAGCAGTCATATTAATAGTTATCTATCTTTATCTGTAGTAGCCTGTAGCAGTCATATTAATAGCTATATATCTTTATCTGTAGTAGCCTGTAGCAGTCATATTAATAGTTATCTATCTTTATCTGTAGTAGCCTGTAGCAGTCATATGAATAGTTATCTATCTTTATCTGTAGTAGCCTGTAGCAGTCATATTAATAGTTATCTATCTTTATCTATAGTTGCCTGTAGCAGTCATATTAATAGTTATCTATCTTTATCTGTAGTAGCCTGTAGCAATCATATTAATAGTTATCTATCTTTATCTGTAGTAGCCTGTAGCAGTCATATTAATAGTTATCTATCTTTATCTGTAGTAGCCTGTAGCAGTCATATTAATAGTTATCTATCTTTATCTGTAGTAGCCTGTAGCAGTCATATTAAGAGTCATCTACCTTTATCTATAGTTGCCTGTAGCAATCATGTAATAGTCATCGACCTGGATCTGTAGCAGCCAGTAACAATAGTTACCTGTATCTATTGAGCCAGTGTGAATCATAACGATAGTTCTCTTAGTTAATTAGCTCATTACTTTAATTTTAGAGTACTTCATTTGCTACAGACTGGATTTGCAAGAACTCCACAAAGAGATTTCAATAAAAATTTTGTTTTTATATTTTATGTTCTGTTCTTCGAGATTGATACAATGCACTGTACAGATAAAACAGGGTTAATAGAAAAAATACCCGAAATACTGCGAGAATAAACACATAGTACTTTTATTTTTCTATAATCATGGTAAATTTAAATTTATGGGTATTTTTTGTCGTTTTATTTCTTTTATTCATCGGGCTCTGGTCCTATATCTGCAGGATCTTGAATCTTTCATTACCTATGTTTTTCGGGAATGGCACAGGTGACATCATTTTTAATCATGCTTGTTTTATCATGATACAGAGAATTTCAAAACATGCAATCACTCGGCATACAAACAAACTGTTTTACCCTTGCCAACTTGATAATACATACGTATACAGACATCCCAATATAACATTGCCAGGGTTTAACTACCATGTGGATAGAGCCATTATTAAAAATTCATACTGTAAAAGCCAGTATCATTAAAAGAACCAACTATTTAATAGTATTGTAATATGTCTGGCATTATATCATGCTTTGATACCTCGTTGGCGGCCTCCCTCATGAATTGCTTAGAACTATCGTTCCAAATGGCCGGGACCGTCAACACCCAGTGAATATCTTCCAATGTTATATGTTCTTCCCTAGAGTTAAGGAAGTCAAGAAGATGCTTTTTCAGGTATAAGATTGCGACCGAAAACACTTTTAAGGCTTGCAGCTTCTTTCCATTGAAGTCTTCTATTACCATGTCTCTAGATAATGTCTGAATAAGAAATGGAGCGCATGCTATGTATTGTCTGCATGATAATATAGAACAATTTTCCTACTGCAGAGTTTTTACTGTATATACAAGTACGTGGAACATTCCATTACTTTCGTTTCAGACATGTACTAACATTACACTTGCAGAATTTGGCCCTCTCACAATGAATGAACTTTAGAAGCTAAGATATAATCGCTATTCGAAAATGTGTTTGTTTGGGGAGTTTTGCGGTAAAATATATTATTTGCACTTGATATATTCTCATAATTTTCTCCGTTAACTTTACATTGTCATAATCGTGCAGTATTTTTCCTTACTGCACGGCTTAATATTCCAAAACATGTGTAACTCAAAATATTATATAAACCATCAATGTACGCTTATGTCCATTCATTCCAGACCAACTGAAATATTTTCTTTCAATGAGCATTCATTCACAACAAAGAAAACAGCTTCCAATTTTGAGTAGACCGAAAAAACAGATTTTTTAAATTAATAATGTCGAGTGAGTGACGAAGTTCAAAGGTCGCTGGGCGGTGTTGTGTACGCATTAATATTGTTACTGTGTATTGACGAATCTACGGTTGTATATTTATTACGGAATACAGCATAACGTATTCTTTATATTATTAAGCTTTAGGTAGAAAAACAAAATGAGTATATAATAAAAGGGTTTCTGATTTTGTAAGGAAAAATATAACTTGCTGTTCCAAGGTCGTGTAGAATGTTCAGAAGAAAAAAAACTCGTTCATATTTTCCCATACAAACACAGTGATCTTTAATTATAGAAACGCGTTTCAATACGTTGAGATCCTTATCTAATGTCTAATATAATTTTTAAATCGTTCAAGTTCATCATGTTTTGAATTTCAAAAGAAAGTTTATACAAGATAGCGAGCTCCTCAATGAGGGAGCACTTTAGATTTTGAAAACCCAAAAATTGTTAAATGAACTAAATATACGTCAATACCGATTTCATGTGTGTGTGTGTGTGTGTGTGTGTGTGTGTGTGTGTGTGTGTAATTTGGATTTTTAACGTAGCTTTGACAATTTTCAATCATATCGATACGGTGTCTGCAGTGTAGCAGTTTATAGTGATGTCTAGCACTGGGGCATTATGCCGCAGATATGTAGCTTGATGTTCCACCCAGTTTAATTATTCTGACACCAGGCTGACCAGTCCTAACACTAGTTTATAGTGCTGTTTAGCATTGGGGCATCATGCCGCAGACCTGTACATTGTGACCCACCCAATCGCGTTATCATGACATTTGGCCGAACAGTTCTAAAACTACCTTCTTATTGCTGAGCACCAGGCGAGGCAGTAGCTAGTACCATTTTTATAACTCTTTTGTACGACTCGGCCCGGGTTTAAACCCGCAACCTCCCGCAAAAATTTGCAAGAAACTTTTATTTTTATTAAGTAGCACAGAAATTACTGTTTCCATGAACACATTTCGAGTTGTTTCCGCATTGACAATAAAGGATAATAATGCGTGTTTTACTATTTTAAAAATTTGAAAAATTTTTCGGCATAGAAAATTTACAGAAGTGACAAATTAATCTCATATTGGACACAGCAACAGCAATAATATTACGTGGATGCAAAAATAGAGTGAAGTATATACAACACATCAATTAAATTTCATTTTCATGTGTATAACAGCAAATGTGTCTAGGTTTAGATTTACAGAATACACTACATACAGTATAATAAAATATGATACAAAATATAAAACACACAAGTAATTTTAAACAATCCAATCAGGAAAGTTCGCTAATTGAAAAAGACTCAACTAACTTGCACAATGAAATACGATAATTTGGTCGGTATATCTAAATTTTAGTGATTAGATTAGATTAGTGATTAGAGTCATGATTTTCAATCTGTCATGGATGCAAAAAGCTAGATACCACATATGACCCAATTTAAATAGTTGTTGGCAAATACATATTCAAGCTTTACTTCACAGAAATGTCCAATACATTTTGTCTATGCAAGCCTGTCGACTGTAAAATATATTTTAGTATAATATTTTAAAAACATTCAGTTATACGCCTTTTCAGTAAAGTGACAAGTTAACAAACATAGGGAAACAATTACAAACTGAATGCGTTTTACACTGCAATTATACAAGTCAAATATTTTCCACATATATTTTGACTGTCACGATTTCAGTGACATACATATCCCGTGCTGTTGACTTTCTCCAATTAAAATGTTCTTCCTCTTAATGTTCATTTTGATAGTAATTATTTACTTATGTGTATTATGTTATGTATGTCTTGACTTTTGGTACACGACTGTAGATTGCAATGAGCTATCATTAGCTGTTTACAAGTTTTGATATCAGTTTTGATAATTAGCATTATTATTGGGGTCTGTTGCGACGAGGGGTGTTGTGAAATATGTCACGTAGCAAGTATTGCGACATAGATCAAGTAGGAATATCGAGAGATATAGCCGCATATATATATATATATATATATATATATATATATATATATATATATATATATATATATATATATATATATATATATATATATATATATATAAAGGACACACAAAGACACTACAGAATGAAGGGAAATATATATACGCCTAGAGAGTGACACGTAGCGTCACAAGCAGTAGATAGGTGCGTCGGATTAAGGTCATTTTTAACAATGTTACTATGTATTGCACTTGATGCCACTTGCAAATGACACACTGAAAATTCGATTTGAAACAAACTTTTCTCACACATGCAACAAAAAATGTAGCAGTTTTGCTAATCTTACTTTCCTTTTTTTCTCATCCATGTGACAAATCTAGCAGTTTTCCTAACCTTTATTTATTTCAGTCTAGTCATCTCAGACCAGCCGTCTGAGTCAAGGTGTCCACGCGCTCAGAACTACTTTTTAAACAAACGAAACCCTTGAGGTTTTCTGATGTGCCTGATGTAGTTGTTCTAAAATCAAACAACAATAACAACAAATGTATAAAACCTTTGTAACTTAAGGCCAATCCATCTTTGAGAACACACTGTGCAAAATCATTTCGAGAGAGACAAATACACACGCAAACATGTCGAGGTTTTTCAGTCCCGGACATAGAGACCCAGGGCCCTAGGCAGTTAACAGAGTCGGAGCCCCCTTTTTGGTAATTTAGAAAATAACAAACTCAACGTGGGCCCATGACTGAGACCCCTTTCGAGGTTGTGGTCCTAGGCAGCTGCCTAGTTTGCCTCGTAGAAGTTCGCGGCTGTTGTTTTTTTTTGTGTGGTATTATGTTAGTTTGTTCCACCTATCATGGTCAATTTTATCCTCTATGCAGCCCTAGCTCAGTACATTTTCAGGTCAGCGTCATTAAATGTGGCTAAAGCAAGCTAACTAGTTTTAAAATACTTCGTGTCAAAAAAAATTATATAATGTTAGCTACATTTAATGACGCTGACCTGAAAATTTATTGTGCTACAGAAAGGATACAATTCGCATTGCTGCTTGATATGAACTATGACATAAAACATTAATCCATGCACATAGACTATAGACCTATACACTTCATAGCCTCCCAACTCTCTTAACTAAGGAAAACTTAGTAACAGCCATAAATGTGTTTTGGTGTGTATGTTGCGGTTAAATGTGTTTTGGTGTGTATGTTGCGGTTAAATGTGTTTTGGTGTGTATGTTGCGGCTACGAAAACCACGATCATGCTTCCAGCAAAGAATGATTTTAACTTGGATGGATATAGCGGATTTCCTATTGCAAAAATTGTTACCGGCATTTAACCTTCATCCCCTTCTTCCGCGTTACCAAGTGTAGAGAAGTTTAGACAGAAACAGAAGGAAGAATTGGTTACATTTTTACAACATCGGAAAGAATCAGAACGAGTTCTTATGATTCAACATCAGCAAGAAGAGGAACTACTAAAACAAAAAGAAGAAGAAAAAAAATAATGTGTGAAGGAGCAGGAAAAGAGAACGAATGTGAAAATTAAATGATGGGTGTGCTACAAGAAATTTCGGCAGAGTTAAGTTATCCGAAATAAATATTATCAAGCTTCTTTAACTCAACCCAAAAGAACGAGATCTTCACGCGCTAAGTACTCCTTATCAGCCATCACTACCTCTACACTGAATAGAACCTAAATGCCTGCAGCAGTGACCACTACCAGTAGCAGGACAAGAAGTAAGATTTGGTTATGGTAAAAACTTATGACAGTCCAAACTCATCATGTCCAGTCAACGAGTTTGTCAAATTGAACAAATACCATACTGTCGTTTTCAGGGCCACCCACATCTCCTGAGAAAAGATACTACTAAAAGATTGCCAAATAAAGTAAAAATTCAATCCCTTTTTCCATCCAGTTTGGAAGGTGTGCGTATTATGAGTGCGACTGGACAACGAGGAAAAGTATTATTGATTGACGACATTCACAGTATCAAACGCAGTATACCAGAAACGAGTATGGCTTCCAGGCCACAGCGCTTTACTGTACGGACACGGTGAGCCCCAGTAAAAAAATATTCTAAGACTACAGTCACCAAGAAGGATGATTACTTCGACACAGCGAAGAATGCTAATTTCCAGTGTTCTTGACTGATTATTGCGATCGTGCCAGTCGATTAAACATATTTGAAAAAAATACCTAAAGATAGGAAACATTATCTATTCCAAACATTTAAGCTGGAACAGTATTTGTCTACTATGAGCCTAATGCCTGACTGGGATACGAATTACATTTTTTCCGTTGTGGTCGAGCGTACCTAGATACAGTATATATACGGATTCAGCTATCCTGAAACATGAGGGATGGGCTCAGCATTGTCCTTACCTTTCTTGGACTGTTCCACCGATCACACCATCGTACATTTGTGGCAGCACCTTAAAGAGGGTAGTACCGTTTCGTTTTCAAATGGAAGAACAAAGGAAGACTTCGAAGACCAGGTATAAAAAGAGAAGACTTAAAAGACTGAATCTTCACTGACATGCGAACAAGAGATTGAAGTTAAGTAACAAATTCAAGTGCAATGTTGTGCCTTGAGATGCCATACACTGCGACATCCTCGATGCAGCATGCCATTCCTGCTTCTCTACTACTATTACTGCTACTCTTACCACCATAATGGTGATGTTGTGCGTGTACCATCCGACGTGTGCGAAAACAATCGACTAGCATACCTTGAATGCATTCACGCATACGGGAGTATTGGTCTTATTCCATCCGTTACGATAAATTAAATAATCCACGATCTGGTCATTAACTAGTCGCGCATGCACGAATCTGCAAATACGGCTCAAATCTCAAGATCATCCAAATCAAGTTTGGTCATTCATCGATGACTCGTCAACCAGTAAATGTATCTGAAATGATTGGTAAACTGAATGGGGCTCACGCGTATTTGCAATGAAGCAGGTGGAACCTGATCAGGGAGCTATAGGAGCTGGAGAACGTGAGGATGATAAAAGTAAACCAAAACCTAATAGAAGAGGTCTTGAGTAAAGAAATAAAGGAGGGAGAATCAAGAACGTAGACGGAGAAGCATATACAGGAGAAACAGAAGAGATAGTACCAATAAGAAAGAGGCTTTGTCGATTGTCGAGTGGAAGTTTCTTTCTCTTTCCGTAATCTCAGCGAGAGGGGTCAGTCCTTGCTGACATTAGAGAAATTGCAAAAACAAAACAGCCCCTTAAAGGCTACCCAGATCTCCAGAAAAGAGAATAATCCATCTGCCAATTTTTGTATGTCTTTTGATTGTTTGTGAGTGTCTTTTTTTTTGTTCTCAACAATTTCCATTTCCAACTTTAGTGTAGTATAGTAGTGTGCCTATAAACACTTCTACCCTTGTTTGAGTGATAGCGAGTGGTTTTGTATGTGTATATATGTATTTGTCTTTGTCTTCTTCCCAAACAACAATCCTTTTATTCACTATTCCCTCCCGACGTGTAAATGTCTCCTGACATTTAGCGAATGTGTGCTTGCCGCGTAAAAACTACAATAACAATAACCATTCGGAACTATCCGTAAGTCTTTTGGAAACAAATTTTAAAAAACTTTACCATACCTATGAAATGATTACAAATATAGAGCTTACGTTTACTCTTCCTGCAAACTATATATAAAACCCTTAAATTGGGACTATAACTAATCATTTAAAATAATTTTTCAATTGTCATCCTCAAATATCTTGCTGTATTTAATTTACATCACAGTATTTAATTTACATGAAAAGGGCTCTTCTGCATCGCTCCAGCTGACTACTGCAAAAACCAGGCCTTAAACGTAGTAAACCATTTACGAATACATCCACTGGCCTAGCCGGTCGGGTGGTGTTCGGTCTCTGGTTGAACGCCGCAGTGGTTGCTGACCTGCGTCTCTCTGTTGTGGCACCGGTGGGCTTGGATCAACCTTACAGACTGGAGGTCCGGGTCTCTATCTAATTTGGTCGGGCTTCGAACTGACCTATTGGCAGATACCTTTGGGGGCCGAACTGAGTACTCTCAAGTGAGTCGTGAGAGAGAGCAGTAAATGACTCCGCGGTTCACTTAAACTACTGCCATATGTCTAGACCTACTGGCTTGAAAGTGTACGCTTTCAAGAGGCTGGGTAATATGGGGATTGATAATAGATGGTGATTTACTACAGCGGCAGTTTGTATAGACGGAATTGAAGATTATCCCTCCTGGACCAACCGAGTCGTCTTTGTGGTATAACATACCGGTCGGAGTCCGAATCAGAACTTGAAGATTCACAGAGTTTGGCTCAAAAGGGGTAGCTTTTGGTACACCCGACTTCTTCTGAAACTGTTTCATATGGTCTGGATAACAAGGAAGGGAGTCGAAGGACAAAGAATATTACGATGCAATGTGCGCGTGGATTTCGAACCCTCGACCCTCTTTACCTTGTACACAGGCATATCTAAATTCGGGATAGATATCACCTGATATACATCCTTGGACCACTTGTCAGCTAGTTTCTCTTTCCCTTTCAGTCCAACCTTGCTCACTACGAGTCGATCCCATACTTCAAGTTTGGACTCTCGAACCTTTTTATCGTACTGGATCTTGTTCTTTGCATGGCTATTGCTTGACTCCTTAGCCGCGATAGTGTAAGCAACTTGGAGGTGGTGTTTCAGTTTCTCCACGTACTCATGAGGCTTTAAAGCAGCCTCGCCACTATCTGGTGTAGTGCCCAGATAGGCGTCGACCAAAAGAAGTGAGTGCCACCCAAACGTAAGAAAACCAAGAAAACAACCAACAAAGAAAACTCAAGAAACAAGGCGCAATGTCACAGAAGCGAATTAACGCTACACGTATATACCAAGAACAGGGAATTTATCAATCTAAGCAATAAGAGCTTAGCAAATGAACTATCCAAACATCATTTCAGAGAGTACAAAAGGATCTGGACAAAACAAGTATACCTGATAATATGGTGCAGTACTGTACATCAACTGGCCAAATACCTTGATATCACCAAATTAGGAGCTATAAAGTATTATAAACATAACTCTCTGAAAGGGAAAATATATCAACCGCCTCAACAGGAACTACAAGCCAACTTGAAGATATCGAAGAAAATGGCAAAGATAACACACAGTCAGGATCAAAATCTATACTAAAATTACAAGGACGACACAAATATAAAACTATAGAGAAATTAGGCGAAGAGTTGACCTACTACAGGAACAATATTAAAACGCCATTAATCTAAAAAAAATGGACAATGCTTGGAAACTTCCACGGTCCTGCTAGAATTGTATGCACCATGGTTAGACTAGGACCGTACGGTAAATCATATATGTTAGAAAAATACGAAACCAAACACAGATTCTGCAACAACTGCAAAGATATGGGCATTTTACAATCAAATGTCGAAGCAGAAATAGGTGCAACCAATGCGGAAAATGCCACACAGGAAAATATACCAACCGAATATGCTAATGCAAAGGAAACCACACTCCAAAATCAACAGTACATATTCTCGACCAGAGAAAAAGAGATAATCAACCTTATGAACCAAAAGAAAATAGATTACTAACTGGACAAGTATATATTTTGATCAGACCAACATATGGAAATCAAGAATAAGGAAAGAAGATGACCAAAAGGAAAATAATAACAAGCCTGAGGATGAGAGCTAAGAAACATTAGAAACCGAAACCCCAATCCCAAAGGGAAAGAAACGTACAAGAACGAAATTAAAAAGGAACAGGTCAAAATTAAATCGGACTTCAAAAGTAACAGTAATAGAACAAAAAGTAATGCCAACAAAGAGAACAAATCAAATAGCAATGCAACCTAGCAAAACCCTCCAACTCCTCCAATTCGGACCCTCAACTGCAAAATACAGCCAAAATATAATATTAGCATAGTGTCCAGCAATGTAACTAAACAAACCACCCAAACTCCTTAAATACAAATCCTAAATCAGCCACCCACCCCACCCCCACCCCTTGCAGATCACAAGCAAAGACAGTAGTAAAAAGGTCAACAACAATATTCACACTGATTACAACCTAAATGAGAGCATTGATTTAATTAGAGTCACAAACTTTATCAATAAACTAGTGGAGGGTACAAGACAAATAACCCATAACAATCAGGTCTCAAGGCAAACATTTTTTGGACTACTATCAAACTTTTTAGATATGCACTTATCAAACAAACAACCTGTTGCAACATTTTATTTGTATAAAAGTTGGCCATAAATCATGACACTAGAAATCGATAGCAACCGGAAAAATATCGTAATTTGGCAGTGGAACTCTCGTAGCTTAATCTAAATCAAACACTCTTGAAAGAATATAGGAAAATATAAACAACAAGGAAAAAAACTTGTTCATATGTTGAGACTTCAGACCCCATGATGAAATATGGGGCAGTAAACCTGATGATCAACGAGGTAAATTGATTGAAAAATGGATACCAAAAGGTAAAATTGTGATACTCAACAACGGTGCTACCACTAGAATAGACCCAATTATGGTTAATACTGACTGGGAAGTGTTGCACAATAGCATCTTTGGCAGGGATCACGTTCCGATAACCATTAATATTAAAGAGTTTGAAAATCCATTACACACACACACACACACACACACACACACACACACACGTGGAAATTTGACAAGGCGGATTGGGACTCCCTCAAGACAACCTTATCCAAAATTACAGTAGACCAAGTGCAAAAAACTAGCGTGCACCTATACTACGAAAATGCCACTAAGGTAATAACTGATTCCGCAACATCAAACATTCCCAAGACTAGCGGCAAAGGAACAAAAAAAAAAAAAACAATGCCTTAGTGGACAGATACATACAAACAGGCTATCAAAGAAAAGAAGAAAACAAAAAGAAAACACGTAACCGCTTTGGGCATACTAAACTAGGATCAGACCTTATCTCTAATAAACAGAAAGAATTTTCCGCCAAAACTATCATTCAAGAAACCGAAACTAACTCTTGGCGCAAATACTGCTCTTCCCTGAACTCCAAGGTCAGTGAAAAACAGGTATGGGATAAAATTAAATCTTTTAAGGTTAAAAACATCCATAGTTACCCCCCAATTATCCCAGGAGCACTCACCGATTAAGATAAGGCTAACTTGACTGGCAAACAATTTGCGGATTTGATCATTGCTAAAGCAATCGATAGTGACAGGCCATCATTTAATGATGAATTCACATTACATTAATGGATAAACGCAATTCTAGCAGAACAACCACTTCTCCCTGTGAAGAAACAATTAGGATACGAAATTTATTTTTTATAAAACTATCTAGAAAATATGCAAATAATTATTATACCTCCTCAACCAAATTTAAATTAAGGACATATTCCTCCTAAATGGAAATAGTCACTAGTAAGAGCAATCCTAACACCGGGAAAATACCTGTCAAACCTTAATTCCTACAGACCAATTTCCCTCACCAATGATATACGTAAGATTATGGAAATAATGATTGATAATAGATTCAAATATCACCTTAAAAATAACTTTATCACGACAAATCAATGTGGATTTAGAAATAAAAGGTCAACAACTGATGAACTAATTCGATTAGAAACTAACATTAAATTAGCCTTCAACTCCTAACGTAATTGCGATAGACATTTAATCTCAATAGTTTTAGAAATAAAAAAGCATTCGATCTACTTTGGACTAGCGGACTTTTTGCCAAAGTCAATCAAGGGATTGTTAACTTTTTAACAGACAGGCAAATTAAAACAATCACAAAATCATGAGTGAAATTCAAGTTAACTTTAATGCTGTTGGAGACTAGGCTGACAAGATGGGAATCGAAATTTCGACCAATAAAACTGTGGAAATGCTTTTCTCCCCCTCAGTAAAGAAGATACAAATATATACGATTTTAAGACTACACAACTGCCAAATACAATTTGTCATAGTAACTAGATTCCTCGGAATTTTTTAGAAGAACACTTAAAATTTAAAAGCCATTTAAAAGACCTAATAAGAAGATGTAATCAAGACGTAAATTTACTTAGGAATATAAGAGGAACAACCTGAGGTTCTGACCAAAACACACTATTCAAATTTTATGAAGCCTTAATTAGACCAATGTTAGAATATGAGTCTCAGGTCTACAACTCGACCAGCCCATCACTACTTTAAAAAAATCTAGACAGTATCCAATACCAAGCCGTCAGACTATGTAATAACCCTTACAAAATACATTGCAACTAAGAAGGGACGAACAATTACTAAGATATGCAGAAAGGACTTTGATCCATGAAAACAACCATCCTGGATAAAAGAATCGACAAAAATATAATTAAGTCTTTAGCAAAAATCTGGTTAACTTCTCAAAGGGAGAAAGACAATTTCACGCCATGCTCAGAGAACTACAACTAACCAACTTGCAAGCAGATACAATAATACATTTCGATCCGACAACATGGAGAAAACAACCCCCTAATATCAATTTACAAGCTCTAAACATAAGAAAAAGCACGACAATGCAATGGTAATTCAATCTGACATAAAAAGCGCCATAAAACAAAAATACACAAATTATAATAATATTTACACAAATAGATCAAACATTTGCGAACTAAATCGAACTTCTGCTGCAGTTGTCCCTAGCGTCAATATTGAGTTTGGAGAAGCAGACTACCTGACGGAAGCACTATATACACAGCCGAATTATGGGCGATAACTAAAGCCCCTTAGATGGATGTACAACTTAACCTATTTAATAACCAATGACAACCGTATAATCACAGACTCTCAAAGTGTCCTAAAATATGTAGAAACAGATATTTCAAAACGCAGGAGCAACTTTCTTCAGGTAACTTAATTTCTACTCCGGAAAAAAAAAGGATAAAGGACACGTACTAGAATTTATGTGGGTACCCTCGCACATTAGCTATACGGAAATGATAGAGCCGACTAAACAGAAAATGAATATCTAATGAACGACACAATAACTGAAGCAAAATATAGTATTCATGAATGATATAATCAAATTAAAAACAAGATTAACCAATGATGGCAAAAAGAATGGGAAAGAAAGGAAGAACACTGAAATTCAAAAGCAAGTAATACGCAAAATCAAAACCACGATTTTGGATAACATTAGAGGTCATTATATAATAAATATAATCAAAACTTGGAAAACTCTATTGGCCAGCCTAGGTAGATATATCAATTACAAGAATATAGGAAACACTAAATGCACCCAATGCCCTCAAATAGAATATCGTATGCATGTTTTTAATATATGTCCACGTTACTAAACATAAAGAACTACCCTACAAGAACAAAATGAAACTTATTAAGTCCCCCCGGATATACTCAGGCATCATCAAGCAATGATAACATTAACTACATGCCAAAATATAATCATATTCTTAAAATCTATAGGAAAATGTCACACTATAAAATCCCGTTTTATAATTGTACATGCAGTTCTTTCATCAAGGCAAGTAAATGCAACGCAGGAGCCTTGTAACAGGGAGTGGATAGGTCAAATGGATCAAGAAATATAGGAAAAGCCGGACACCAGTCCTCTAGGATGTGTAGTAATGCCAGTGCGCATACGTCGGACCCTATACCGCTTGAGAAAGATGGAATTCCACCCCCACCTCCGCGTCATGATACCTTGGCAGACAATGGACCTAGCAATGTCAATGGTAAAAGAACTAACCTACACACTTTTAGGATAAATATAGCTACGAACAGAAGAATTACTTAAACATGTGTTAGCTATTCGCCAAATTATAGTCATATTCTTAAAATCTATACGACAATATAAAAATATATATAATCCCGTTTCATAATAGTTCATGCAGTTATTTTATCAAGACAATTTATTGCAACGCAGGGGCCATGTAAGGGGTGGGGGGTGGGGCAGGCCAAATGGATCAAGAGATACATCAAAAGCCGGATTCCAGCCACCTATGATGTAGAGTAATGCCAGTCCGAATACATTTATCGTATCTTTAATTTAATTGCTTGTTTGTTAGTTTATTTTTTTATTATTATTTCATCACAGGCTATTGTAATGACATTGTATACTGACCATGTCCAAAATTTAGTTCATTTCTGCTTGACCAGACTGACTTGTTTTAAATTTCATTTTATTTAAACAACTTATACATAGCTAAATTATTCTCTATGTGCATGGGCTTAATATGAGGATCTTTATTAATAGAAGAATTAAATATGTTTATTTGGGTCAGGGTTTGGGACTTTTTTTCAGTGAATTTTACAGGTTAAAGTTTTAATTTTGTGAACATCAGGATCATTCTAAACGGTTATGTTACTTTAGATAATGGGTCCTTTTCGAAAATGCTAATTGTGACTTGAGGTCCAGTAGAGAACTATATGCTCTTGTAATTGTGACGACTTGGTCATTCGTGCCTTAACATCCAGCACTTTCAAATTCTGTATTATATGTTTTGATCAATAGTTTTGGGCTAGAATCTTTCTTGTTCAAATCCTTGAATTCAAGTGATTTTTTTACTCTAGAAATATAAAAGTGCTCTGATAAAATTCTTAGATAGAAACATTCACTGGAATGTATAGTATATTCAAACCTAGAACTCTATTGCTGTGATTCAACAAAAGATTGTTGACACATCAACATTTAAATGGCTACCACAGACACATCGTCGACATTACTTTTGGGATTATTTTTTTACTTTTGCTAAAAAAAAAAATTCAGGACTTTAAATTATTGGGACTCGTGTCTATAATTATTGGATTATTCTGGGATTTAATTCGCAATAACTGAAGTTCCTTTTTCTCATTTTTACTTTGTCTACTAAAGAAATAAACTATTTGTTAAATTGTACAAAGCTTGTTGTCTTTCACTCTTTTCTGTTACTTATTTTAAGAGCATAGACTCGAAACATATACGGCGGACCCTATACCGACTGAGAAAGATGGATCTGGCCACGCACGTCATACTACGCTGACAAACAATTGACCTAGCAATGCTAAAGGGAACAGGACCTACCTAAACCATTTTTTTAAAAATGGGAAATATAACTGCATGTATACATTTATAACATCACTTAATCCTTCCTTTTCCTTTCTGTCTATACTAACTAATATTATGGAAGTGACTAGTCAATGAGACCAACAATCGTAATATTATTTGGTCCTAACATTAGAAATTATAATTTGGCTAAAGCCCATAGCCATCAGGTCCTGTTACACAATGAAGCAAGTAGGGATTTTTTTTTAAAATAAACATTTATCTAATTAATGGTAGGTCCCGATAAATATATAAGACCACTAAAGCCCAAAATGATCATGTCCCAATGCACAAGGCGGAACCAAAATTATCATTTTAGGTCAAATAAAACTAAACATAAATACACTACACTAAATCATCATCATCATTCTCTTGACCTAGTGTGGTCGTTGAGGCACTGTGCTACTGAACATCTGACCAGTTCCCTCCACTTGTCTCGATCATGTGTCAATGTCTGTGTCTCCGCAAAACGTTTCCTGGTCCATTCTGAGATGTTGTCAGTCCACTTTTCTCTCCGTCTACCTCTCATTATGCGACTCTGGACTCTGTCCTGCAGTACTGTTGTGGTTAGACTGTTGGCTCTAGTGACACTAAATATTGCACAACTAAAAAAAAATATGCCTCAAAGACTAGTCTTTTCTTAATCAGGAAATGTATAAATGTATTATTCCAAACTGCAAAACTAGGATTTTAGACCTGGATCTCTTGATGTTTGGGAGTGCGTTCGGTGGTGCTGAGAACTCTACCCGTCATGGTCCCCTCCCTTGCCTCGACCGAACATTATAATTGATTAATATACTTTGCATACATAAAAGCGCGCGGTAGTGGCTCAATACCAACTCCCTCGACCAATTAATATAGCGACTCGATGGGCATAAACAGGTCCAAAGGACGAAAGCGAGCTAAATCCAATACCGTATTCCAATTGGGTTAACTCTCGTTGACTCGTCAACACAGACTAATATTACCTCAGGGAATAATTTACAAGACGCATGGAATTGGATGGTCGATGTGGATTTGCTCATCCGCCCTATACTATATGAAAAGGCAAGTGACAGACCTACAAATAGCCATGGGTAATTGTCACAGAAGTAATGGAGGGAGAAAGATGAAGATTAAAAGGTTCTTGGTATTTGGACTACGTAGAGTGGGTACACTGAAAGTGGTGGTGGATTGGATAGTAGTGGTGAGGTATTTTTTATACAAAAGATAAAGGCCTATATAGAATGGTGTTAGCCACTCTTAAGCATTATGAGATGCGGATCAGCTGCCTTGAACACTGCCCAGAACCTTGTGTGAAAAGTCATGGAGGAAGAAGTAGTGAAGATCAAGGCTACTTCGGCGAAGAAAACAAAAGAAACGGAGCAGAATGAATTGGGCTTTTAAAGATCGTATGAGAATTGGATTAAGGTACATTGTATGTTTATGAAGATGGAAATTTCATACTGGATTTCTGAGAATTAAATGTAGAAAGTGAAGTTCCTAGACTAACTGAGAATAGGGTTGAATAACTAGAGGTCAGATAGGAAATAGAAGAATCCGCAACAGCCTATTTAAATACCATTTACATGATTGAAAACATTATTTCACTCTTGCCGAAAAATGTATGATTTCTTTCTGTGACTTTGTGTGTTTGAATATGTTTACAACTCAAATTAAAACCCGTTTGTATTCCCTTTTGGAATGTGTGTGTAGGGAAGTTGGGTGGAATTGGTATGTTTGGATACTAGAAGTATATTTGTACGAATTCATTTTTAAACAATCATTCTTTTTTATGATAGTTTAATTGGAAATGTATGTACTACACAAGGCATTTGGATTGTGAGTATGAACGATTGGATAGTATAGATGGTGTGGTAGATAATATATCTAAGAGTTTCATCTCTTCTTATTCATTTTGCTCCTTTTCGTCTGATAGTTGTTGTGGGACACTAGAAGATCCGTTTTGGATAGTGTGTATGCATTATTAGAGAGCATGTTTGTGAAATTTCTACTCCTTCTCATACACAATAAGCTAACACAAGGCATTTTGAATAGTGCGTGTACAGTGTTTGGATGGTAGTTACCGTGATGGATAGAATGTTTGTGAGATTTCATTTCCAACTTTTAAACAAGGCGTTTGGGACAGTGTGTCTGCTAAAAAAAAATAAAAATGTGATTTTGATCACCTATTAAACTTATATAAAAAGTATAAATATCCTATGTCGTTCATGTAAGTATATAGACAGAATATGTGTGCTACAAAGTTTACTGGATAAATAAAATTTAAAAAAAAACAACATCTGGCACACACCTATCTCTACTTCTGTTTCTGATGACTTGCTGTACGTCACATTTTCTAAAGTCGAAAGGTCTACAAGACAATAAAAACCTATATGATTTTAGTTTTGAAACTTGCACATACTCGCCACTTTACGTCTCTCACGAGAAAAATTTATATTCGATCTTTGCCATTTTCCAATGAATGAACACTTGCAACTTTACCAGATATCTTCACTTCATTAAAAGAACCAAATTCAGTAGCTTGAGAAAAATATCCATATATTGTGTCGATATCCTCTCTCTCTCTCTCTCTCTCTCTCTCTCTCTCTCTCTCTCTCTCTCTCTCTCTCTCTCTCTCTCTCTCTCTCCGTATGCAATTTTTTGTGCATATCAAAATATGTAAGTGAGAGCTATTTTTGTTTGTTTCAAATCGTGAACAAATAATGTGACAAAAATGGGCAAATGCACAACAGACAGTTTCAAATTCGCACTCTAAAAATCTCTGCCATGCAATGGTAAAAGGCTATAGTCTAATTATTATTTTGCCACACAACCTTAGAACAAAGCAATGCGTCACACGTTATAAGCAATTTCATGACTAGAAACATTTTCTTACCATTTTCACGTCGAATTGGCATCAGTGGCTATCCACACAGTGGCAAGATAGGACATGTTAGCACCTAACCACTTGACGCGTTACAAAAAACTAAAACTAACGCACGAACATTATGTGACCCATGGAAATTGTGTCAGTCTTATTGCGAAATACATCATGGTCTTTTTGGATGTACTATTTTGTGAGAACTTTACTGGGGCGTTTGGGATTTTATTAATTGTTTTCAGTTCACTATTGTGATATTTTCTTGAGAAAGTGGATTATGTTTGTTTATTTGTTAGATTAGGATTTTTTAAAGTAGCTTTAACAATATTTCAGTAATATCGCTACAATGTCTGCAGTGTGGCAGTTTATAGTGATGTTTAGCACTGTGGAATCATACCGCAGAGATGTGCATGATGTCCCACCCAGTCACATTGTCCTGACACCGGGCCGACCAGTCCTAACACTAACCTCTAAATGCTGAGCGGCAATCGAGACACAGCTGTAGGTACCATTTTTGTAAGTCTTTGGTATGACTCGGCCGGGGATCGAACCCACGACTTCCCGCTTCCGCGGTGGACGCTCTAACCACTAGGTCGCTGGAGCAGGTTAAGTGGATTATGTGTGATGTGTTTGTGAAATTTCTGAAGAAATATGTACGATAAAAAACGTAAGTGCCGTGATATTTTCAAAAGAAGGAATTTTCTCTTTCTCCGACCTCATGACACTTCTCTTTAACATACAGATGAGCGCGCGCTCACACACACCTGCACACAGACACAGTTTCGTATAAAAAAATTTTGAGTTCAATCCTAACGGTATCTGTTCACGTCTTAGATTCTTCTCAACAACACTTCGCCATCAGTGACAAGAACTGTTACGTTTATGTTTTATTTTTTAAAATATATCTCACTTATAACTTTAAATAATGGAAAAACGATTTAGCTTCCATATGTAAATAAAAACGCTGAATTGAATTGTGCTGGTCAGTTAGCCCATCCCAAGTTAAATTCCGGAATAGGTCTCAAGTGTATATTCTGTGTCGCAATTCTCACATATTACTATTTATTCTTTCCCAAAAATTTGTTGATTTTACTTACGTATATGTTTGATATGTTGCCATAAAACGAATGAGTAGTGAGCGTAAATTACTAAAGGCCATATAAGTTTATAAAAGCGTACCTGCATCCAATGATATCGTACCTGATTTTGCATTTGTGTTTTGATGTACAGCTGCATTTTAAATTTCTCGAAATAGTACCAGTCCTTTGCCGTTCCTTTCTTTGCCAGACTCAAATACGTCTTCTCTGCCTTCTTCCCAAATGAATCAAGTTTTCCCGTTGGATCCAGAAGCACAACTGTGGGTGTCTTTATACCACCATTCTCCCAAAAGAAAGAGAATACTTCCTTCGGTTTAGATTTAAACGAGAAGGCATATCCGCTGAATGTAGTTCCAAAGTCTATAGCTGCCACAACAAGGGCATTACTTTTTCTCAGTGCTGGACTCGTGTCTTCTTGCTTCTGTGAAATGAAAAAAAAAAGGCAAAACTAAGCAAACTAATAAAAACACAAGCAAAATATATACAACAAATACTAGAAAAAAACTTTTACAAAAAGCAGTGACTAATATGTTACCGCTAGCCCTAAATGTAAATAGGGCTATATTTTGACGATTTGTTTTAAACATCAACTCCATTTCAGACGATACTTCCACAGCAGCATAATTGTAATTCCTTCGTTTTGATGACCAGGCTTGTCAGTTTGTGTCTAATTATTTTTAATAGGCTTTTTAGTTTGTGTCTAATTATTTTAATATACTTCAGTACATGATAGATCTATTTTGATGTGGTAATATACAAGGTCATACCTAATTTGTGATAATTCGTATCTTTCCACAATCGTTAGTAATTTTAGACGACGATATGGCATCAGTGGAAATCGACATTACGCCGTCGTATTGGAGCGATGGCCATGTGACTTCATGAAGAATTTACATCCAGGGAAAATTTTATTTTAAAACTACACTTACTAACCAGTATATCATAGGACTGACGATGACCCACTTATCAACTGACCAACACCATATTTACTCACCAACACCCACACTTACTAACACGCCGTTGTAGTGGCCAAGACACACACTTAATAACCAACGACAAGAGGAGGAAGGAACACATACACACACACGTACACACACGCACAAGCATACACACACACATGTATGTATGTATGTATGTATGTATGTATGTATGTATGTATATATATATATATATATATATATATATATATATATATATATATATATATATATATATATATATATATACACGCATAAATACACACACCCATTATTCTTACAATGATACTTATATACCAAAAACAATTTACCCACAACGATACTTATAAATAGCTGTATTATGGAGAATGTGGACTGTTAAAACTTGTTGCTCCGCATCAAACACCATATAGCATGCCAGTATTACCAGAAAAGGATAAATATTTGTTTTACTCCGAAACGATATCCTGACCCTGAATATAAACACATTACTCTCATCATGCCATGTGCCGTGACCAATACCCAGATGTTGTTGCTGTTGTTGTAGGGTTTAACGCCAATTTGCAGCGCAAGATAGGCTATACATGACGGTCAGTATTAATGGTGTACCCCAGATGTAATTTCCAACATACTCTGTATAATCACCAATATCCCACATAGTATGTCAGATAGCTGGATAGTAGATGATTGGGTGTTGGTCACTACACATGACGTGTCAATAATATAGTGTGTTTGATCAATTGTCACTAGAGTGTGA
Organism: Unio delphinus; assembly: GCA_029339505.1. Taxonomy (NCBI): domain Eukaryota; kingdom Metazoa; phylum Mollusca; class Bivalvia; order Unionida; family Unionidae; genus Unio; species Unio delphinus. The sequence continues at coordinate 4,292,044 of JAQISU010000138.1, read as the reverse complement.
TGATGGATAGTAGATAACATTTTTGTTTTGTTACTTTGATTAGAATTTTTAACGTAGCTTTAACAATTTTTCAGTGATATCGCTAAAATGTCAGCAGTGAGGCAGTTTATAGTGATGTCTAGCACTGGGGCATCATGCTGCAGACATGTAGCATGATGTTCCACCCCGCCACATTATCTTGACACCAGGTCGACCAGTCCCAACACTAACCTCTTAATTCTGAGCGTCAAACGAGGCAGCTGTTAGTTACCATTTTTGTAAGTCTTTGGTATGACTCGGCCGGGGATCGAACCCACGACGTCCCGCTTCCACGGCGGACGCTCTAACCACTAGGCCACCGGAGCAGTGATAGTAGATAACTAAGAATTTATATAGTATATGTGGGGGGGCTACTGATCATGACACATAATGCGATGTGTCTGATAGCAAATGGCTAGGTTTTGTTCACTACTACTGGTCACCACGCATGGCATGCTGATCTTATAGTATGTTGTGATGCATAGTAGATGATTATGCATTGGTCACTACAAATGGCATGTTGGATAATATAGGTGAGGTATTGGTGACTACACACGGCGTGTGGATAGTAATATGTGGGGTGATGGATTATAGGTGACTAAGGATTGGTCTTTAAACAAAGCGTTTATGGGGCACTGAACTTTAAACATGGTGTAATGTAGCATGTTGGATAACAAATGAGCATTACCAAACATGTCGTGATGGGATATTAGTCATTACACATTAAAGTGGTTGATGAATAGTAGTTTTGGATGGAGGGGGGTGTTGCTGGATTGTAAGAAGAAGATAGCAACATTACCATTCATATTTGTCATCATAAAATGTCTATCCTTTGTCCCTATAAACTTTCGACTCTTGGTTCAAATACAAGTTCTGACCCCATAACTTTTGACCCTAAAATACTTTTGACGATTACAGTGTTGCCACAAAGCACAATTCCCATGTTAAAACTATGGATGATTTTAACATAAGATTTACGTTAACACCCAAAGCGCTTCACAATGTAAACCGATAGACTTCTGCTAATTATCGTTAAACCCTCAAAGGTCTATATACGGATCCTAAGTAGGTCAGCCATGAACAATTCGAGAATGGGACGCGCAAGAGAACCACCGTTTCTGCTACGCAGGTACATCGCGTGTAAAATGAAAATGAGAATAAAAAAACAAGGTGAAATCGCATGAACAGAAAAAGGTAGTTGAGCTTGACAAGATGATGAAAGAAGCTGTGAATGAGCTTGAGAAAGAAAATGTGCGAAAAAGCCGGGGGAAAAATGGAGCAGCGCTACAATGTCAGAGAAGGGCTGATAGATTATGCAACGGTCGTACCTTTGGGGAACGAATTGAAGGCAGTTATGGTACAAAATTTTCCAGCAATTTAGCAAACGGTTTCTGATTTCGTTGCAAATCATATGGTTGACTTTAAAGGATTAAAATTTGCTATTATGTTGTAGGTTAATCATGAAAAATATAGACCGCTAAGGCCGTAAACGTTTCAGTCTACTTCATGAGGAATGCAGCTACGGTGATGAACCCTAGAAAAATTACAAATAAAAATGAAGCCTGATGAGTTCATGGAGCTCGTGAAACCGGTAGAGACCGCGAAAACAACATATCCCGTAGAGCCCTCGAAGCCCTCAGAGAAAACCTAGTTGAGCAAGTGGAGCCAATGAATCCTGCTAATACTACAGAACCATATCAACACTACAACCCGATCCAAAAAGACATCAGAGAAAGACCCTGATGCTAACCATTGGCGAATCAACTAAAATTGTGAGGAACAGGGTGACCAGTTTCGTAGAATAACAGCAAGCGCCACCATCAAGACGTCCGCATAAGCTGCACACAGCATAGTCGTGGGATTCGGTTTAGAATGATGTAATTTACACCACAATGATAAATAGGCATAATGCAGAATCTCAGATGGGAGCGGAGAGACGATGCATCTTGTACTCGTGCCGGTGGCTGAGAATATAGTCTGCAAATATTTTAAGAAGCTAGGAGTCACTCTTCCACGCTTTAAGATACTTGCTGACAATGGGTCTGAAAGATCTAACGGGGAATCTCTTGGTAGTGGTTGCAGTGCACCAAGTGCATTGCCACCTTCACGTAATTGCTATAAAATAAAAAATAATGTTAATTATTTGCGGGGGGGGGGCAGAGAAATTGATTTTAGCGTTTCAGCCAATACCTTTGTTCTTGACCGGTTTTCTTTTAGTCCAGTTTAAACAAAGAGCAAACTGAAAGATCGAGTTCATCGCAGACTTTGAGACACTAGATGTTTACAATGACAATTTTGAAATGTTATAGTATAACCATAACTAAAGAGTGTACATATTGTTTTGTTATTGATGACTGTGTTTTAGACAATGCTCTTTGTCACAGATTTGGTTATGGTTGGGTCTGGTATATCCAAGAATGAAAATGTTAACCTCAATATAGATAGTTCATGTCCTTTTCGTCTAAGAACAATGACCTGTAATTTGGCTATGATTATTTATAAGTCCTAAAAGCTGTAAATTACATAATTACAACTGCATTTTTGCCACTCGTTAGGGAGGATCAGATGAAAGAAGAGGAATGTATGGTATAGGCCTTATGCTCCCGGAGCACTAAAAATGTTGTCCTGGAGACTACAAAGAAACCGCTGTCGGCAACGCACCACACATTTTATCATGAAATATAATATGCAGTCCGTTTTTGAGAGAGTACTGAACAAATCTAGTCCTTTTCACGGACAATTGGTTTTCTTTATTTCGTCCATGGCGACAGAAGCATCGGAAGTGTGTGCCCTCTGCTCTGAAAACCTTATATCGAACTTGTCATACTCGTCGAGGATGAGCTTTTATTCTTTCTTGGAGACAGTGTTGTCAAGTAATGCCTCAGACATGTGGTCGAGGCTCGTATTTAGCTCAAATTCGGCTGATACGTATATCTATTGGTGTTTTATGAGCTTTACTCTTCGTCGATATCAAAATAGTAAAATGTACTAATAATTCGTGTTCCTTATCTGTGTCTGACTGTTCATTAGATTTATTTCACCTTTAGAGAGATTTATTGTTTCGAAGGCCAAAAATGGTTCTAATGGCTGAGAATCCCGTTGGCTGTGCGTTGACGTTTCAACCTTCACACCTAATATTATCTCTAGCTGAAAACATAGATACAAAGCTAGGCTTTCGTACGAGAAGTTAGTTGGAACGGCAGTACTGCCATTATGACCCTATTTACACGGATTGAAAGCGATCTCCACGATTCTCCATCTCGATTCCAGTGGAAGTTATTGATGTTAAAACCAGCATCTTGAATGGTGATTGTGTCGTTATTGCTGCTTATTGTAAAACCACCATTGTTTTGAAAATCTACCAGCGGACGTATCTGCCGATAAGCACAATGCCTTTAAGAATGTACAAGTACCTATGCTGGACCTGCTGGCAACCTCACGGCTGGAAAGAGCTGATTTTCAAGAACCGATGGCCCAGAAGCTCTCGCATCGTCGCCTACAGTAAAGTTATAACCATACAGACTCGTATTGTGCAATAGGTTATTTTAAGTGTCATATAACACTCCAGTATATTAATAAAAATTAATTTAATTTTTGGTCTAAAATACGTCCACGTGATTAATGAGTTTTTCTTTATCGTAGTTTGCTTGACATTATTGAGCTTTCCTTTATCGCCGTTGGCGTGAAAGTATTGACTTGTATGTAAACATATTCCGTCTTTGGCAACTCTGACTTTGAGCAAGTTTTCCTCAGAAACTCTTCATGACGTTAGCAAACGATCGTATTCCTTCGTTGTTTCAAGTGTTCCAAGATGATGATTTTCAGGGTTCAGTACAACTGTTTGAATTGATCTTTGTCTTCTGGAGTGTGACACCAAGAATGATATGCATTAGCATCTTGTTTCAATATAAGACTTTGGCTGATTTGTCGTCTGGTTGCTAATACTCTGTAGTAGAAGAGTGCGTAATTTCGTATACTTTAAATTTTCGGTATCCACAATCGAGAGAATGAAACAATTCAATGTTCACCATAGTTCAAATCAAGGCACGTTCTCGGTTTCCGTGGCGATAAGATTTGTACAGGAAAATGTGTGCTACATCAATGTGTTCTGAACAGATTTTAGGATGACCAGTGGGAAACACAAGTCAATATTTTTTATTTCTTTTCCTTGAGATCCCTCGGCATCGTAAAGAAAGCTTGTAGCATTGGTTTGTCCTCCAAACAAACTGTCACAAAATCGATAGCTGAAATGTTGAGAAGACTAAAATGGCAAGATTGCTAGTTTGTTCTCGTTTGTAAACTTCTTCCTGTACAATACGACAATGGTAGAAACCTCCCTTAACGGATAATAACCCCTGTAATCCAGAAATAGCAGTTGAATTTCCCATATTGGATCGACAATATTTACACTTTTCATTTTGGAATTCAGAAGGGTTTGGTACCAACCCCACAAAAATTCTCATTGTTCTCTTCGCATACAGTCGGTGTTTTAGTAATGGACTTCAGGCAAACGAGGGAGCACGACCTGATGATTTGCTTTGAAAATGTGTGAAAAATAACCTTAGGTCATTAATGTCATTCCAAACGTTTCAGGCATTGAACTGAAAGACACACTCAATTAACTCATTGATTCTTTAAATTGCATATTTTTCCACTTACAGGTAAATTAATTTTGCTCCGTTTATGGTTACTTCTGGAAATTCACTTCCTTGTTCTGAAAAAATATGTCAAAAGAAACTATTCTTGTATCCATTGAATCTGTGAATAATGACTGTAGTGTATACATCACAATTTCAGTAAAGATGCATCTCATCTTAATTCAGAAAGTCAGAAAGAGTATGAGAGGCATGATATATCTTTTCACGTCACCTGTTTCGTGAATATTACTCTTTTTGCAAGTACATGTGGTGTTTGTCAATATATACGTGAGTGATTGTCAGTCCAAGAGAGTATTGGTTAGTAAGTGCCGTGTTAACATTACATTTTCCATTGACCCCAGACAGACACTTCAAGTCAAATTCACCGTGTAACTAAAGAAGAATTTTCTTTAACAAAACTTATAACCTCAGTGTCAAATTCCCGTTGAGGTTATATGGTAAAGTTGGGGACAAAGGGTCATTATTTCGAGATGACGGCGTTAATGTGTATGCCTATGGAAGTAATATGGTCATTATTGAGATCATAAACTCGTTTATAACTATTGATGTTTTTAACAGGTCTCGATTAGAGTGTTGTTTATGTAAGTCTCGTTATATCTTTACTTTCAGTTTCAAAACCTGTCAGTCACTATAAAAGGTATTTAGCATAATGGACTATGATTAGTTCCATAAGTTACCTTACCAGGTGTGAGTAGACAAACATTAATTGGTCAGTAAAGTTGGTGAAGATAATAACAGGATAGGTATCCGTTTTAAGTGCATGTGATCTATGTGATGTTACGTTTTACCCTTCAAAGACACTGTTCTGTAGTTAGCAATGCGTACCAGTGAATCTAATCTCGATAGAGCAACGTTCCTTTCCGTCACCTAAATTCATACTGACGAAAATGGTAACTGGAACCCACTCTCGTTGATAGTGGAGTCTCAGCTTTTAATTAATACGTTCTTGCCTCAATATATTGACGCAAAAACAAAAGTCATCTAAAAGTATAAAATATTCAAGTTGTTTTCATGTTGATTGTTCAATTGGTTTCTGCGTCTGTATGTGATGTCCTGAAAACTCCACAACTGGTATCTAACTAGTTCTGTACTGTATTATGTACACAACATACATTTTCTCCGACAAACATCATCTTTAGTTGTTTCAATGCCACTTGAGTGCTGTTTGCAATATAATCTCTCTCTCTCTCTCTCTCTCTCTCTCTCTCTCTCTCTCTCTCTCTCTCTCTCTCTCCATCGATCGACGGTCCACCATAATAATCTATTTCAGGTTGACATTACTGAAAATAACAGTTCTTACATCTGAACATATGGTTTAATATCTCATTTCTGTGTTAATCGAGATAAGGTTCCATTGGAATTGGCGATTTCTGAACATATATGGTTTTATATGTGTTTATTATTTCTAATGGATTTACTTGACGGTGACTGAATTATGCTGAAATGCTATTAGCGTATTAGAACTACTTACTTCAGTAGCTCTCCTCTGCTGACAACCGGCTCTAGCTGCACCCTTCGAATTTCCATGAAAACCTGCTGATTGAGTCCAGTGCTGGAAACCAGGTAATGACTCATTTGGGCCATCTATGGGATGTAAAAAATCACTGCGATACCATTCCTCAGTATGTATGTATGTATGTATGTATGTATGTATGTATGTATGTATGTATGTATGTAGGCATGTATGTAGGTATGTATGTATGTATGTATGTATGTATGTATGTATGTATGTATGTATGTATGTATGTATGTATATATGTATGGTATGTATGTATGTATGTATGTATGTATGTATGTATGTATGCATGTATGTATGTATGTATGTATATATGTATGGTATGTATGTATGTATGTATGTATGTATGTATGTATGTATGTATGTATGTATGTATGGTATGCATGTATGTATGTATGTATGTATGTATGTATGTATGTATGTATGTATGTGCAGAGAGGGAAGAGTCAATAGCATGACCTAGACTTGGATGCACGTTAGAAAACAGGATCAATATTGGGACAGTGCATATGCAATCTAACACATATTTTATGACAACTAATCAAAGTTCAATTGTTTTCTCTCTGATGGAGTACTCTAGTTCTTAATGATTTCATACATGATTAAAAAAAGCACTAATCTTTCTTTAAACATGGAACAATGAAATTACACATAATCAAATATTGTCTTTTTTGACTAAAATATATGAGCACTACTTTTAAAAGTATAGATATATGGAAGTATTAACATGACATCGACATGAGAGATATTCTGTAGTATATGAAATCAAGACGACATCATTAACGTCAATAAAACGAGTTACCCTGTAATCTGCTGATATGAGCGTGGACATGACAACTTGTATAACAACCGAAATATGTAAACTTATAATTACGTCTACATTTATTATCATGTCAGCACATTGCAATCAGTAGCTTGATTTTTGTACTTGCTGTCTTGTTTTTTTTTCCCTTCTAGTTTTTCTCTTTTCACGTAACAGACATCGTAATAGAAATATCTCATATCGAATTCAATTTAATGATTCCATTGAACAAAAAAACACGCAGTTAGCGTCCGTTGCTGAAAACCCGGTATTGCCATCCGATTACCGGTATGTCTATTCGCAGACGATATCCCGTGTTCATCACATGCTGGTCTCGGCATATCTGCCTCTTTTGCATCTGTTGTCGAATTTTCAGCATCTTTAATGAGTAAATTGGATTCTCGTTACTCAGCATTAAATATGTACGTTAATGTATTGTTTTTTGTGTTTTTTTTAAAAATTGTTTTTTTTAAAATAAATACTGTAATCTTTAATAAATAAGAAAATGTGTGTATTTGGATAACATGCGGAAAGAAAGGGATCAATGTTTGGACGAGAGTATATCGTGTCTAAAACATGAAGGAACGACAAGCGATAACAGGTTTTTAAAAAATATTACTAACTAATGATATATATATATATATATATATATATATATATATATATATATATATATATATATATATATATATATATATATATATATATATATGTGTGTGTGTGTGTGTGTGTGTGTGTGTGTTAAGACAGAATGTTGTTTTGATTAATTAACAGATGAGTTAAACATAATAAATATTAACTACATGATCTTGTGTTTAATTTACTCAGTAGATATTTATTTCACCAATGGAAACCTCCACAGTTAGCTAAAAGAAATAGGCAGATCAAGCAAGATACGTTAATGCGCAGCACAACTTAATTACTTAAAGAGAAACAAAGTTAATTTTCACATCATCCTTTGAAAATAACCTTTAAGAGATTTTGTCTGCAAATATACACATTTAAGTTTGCTTCATGTTATTAACAAATTCTATGAATTTGTATTATACATAAGAAATGATTGGACTATGAACATGGAATAATACAAATATGCGAAATCTGATGTTGTCTTTTATGCATAAACACGCGCGAGTACTACAGATTAAAGTATTGATAACTTATGAACCGTTCTTAAATCGTGGTGTGAGAATGCCTCAGTGCGTTTCATTTAGTTTCCCGAATATTACGAATTCTGAATGATGCTGATTAAATATTAAGATGGATTGTAAATGAACCGAAAGTAGTATACTGCTATCGGAATGTGATATTTCAATGGATATGTGATCAAGACGACGTGTTTTACGTTAACAAAGCGGGTTGTGATTGTTGACTTAATGGTGTAAACAGGATGATTTGCATATTGTTATACTGTGATAATATGTAAGACAGCATAACTACACCAATGTATCAGCGTGTCTAAATAAGCATGTTAACAAATTGCAATCGGCCAATCATTTGATCGCGCCATATCAGGTATATATGCTTCTACATGTATGACACAGTCAATATAGATGTGTATGTCAAAATATTGCAATATAAAACAAATGCTGTTGACCACATATCCGATTTAAATATCTTATCTCGATATCGGCAACCTAATATTTCTGATTGTCTTCTTGCGAACGTATCTTCAAAAATTATCCATTGATTTTCATACTAAAATTCAGCAAATCTTATAACACCCCACAAAAAGCATTTTGATTGTCAACACCCTTTTAAAAAATCGCAGCTTTCTGAAGGATACAAAATTTACTATGTTAAATCGATTTATAATTGGATTAACTTCAAGTTAATATGGTCTTGCATTTTTATGACAAATGGTATATAATCATTTTAACTGATAGGAAAAAATATGTAATAATTCAGAAGAAAAAAAAACAAAAAAAAAAACAAACAAAATAAAAACAACAAACAATAACAATAAAATCCCAACAGGCAAACGAACTTTCACATAACAGCGGTTATTTTAGTGGTTACATCAAAATAGCGTTGTTTATAGTAATTATCTTTTTTGTGCCGTTGTCGACAGAGACGTATACCCATTGTATTCACCTGGTGATAATCCAACAAATGAATGTCTGCGGACAATAAATATTACTATGTGTTCACTTTACATTGATGTGGACAAAGATTTTCATCTACTCGTGCTTTATCTACTTCCTTCTTGTTCTGAAATAGAGAAACTCGGCGTGCGATAGCAGATTTTACCAATGAAGAATCTAAAGGAATGGCATACGGATCAAATATATATGCATAGTTTTATTATCAAGTATTAGAGAAATGCACCGCGGGTCGTATGTATGGTCATAGCCGTACCAAATTTTCTTATCTAAGCGTATATACGTCACTTGTAGAAATTTACCCTGGCTCAAAAGACATTTTCACAAAATACCTTAACTGTAAATATATTGCAAGACAATTATCGATGATTTGGAGTTTTAAATGACAACCCCGTAATAGTGACGGTGGTAGGGATGGAGATACGAGGAGCGAATTGATAATATAATAATAATGAAAATCATATAGTAAAGATATTTACGAATAATTGGTTGGAATGTTAATTAAGTTTCACATGAGTCTAAAATTATATCTAGACATGATAAAAAAATCGTTTTTTTTTAAAACTCAGAGGCAGTTAACGGAATGATAGGATCAAAATGGGTGGTTACAATCATACGCCATAAAATATAACAAATATGTCTATCTTGTACAAGCGATATTGCTTATCCAGTACTTTATTCGTCTCAATACAATCTTGATGGAGCATGAGTACTTTAAAATAGGCATCTTACCAGGAACCAATATCGTTAGTGTTCTGATAAATAACTCTTATAAATCTTTTTAATCCGTAACTCTCTTATCGCAGTCCTGACATTTTGACGACTTGAACGAAAACCAGTAACATACACCTTCATGTACGTTGAAGACAGTCCTTGGATAAGATTTATTTTTGTTAAAAATGTAATGAAACCACAGCATTGAAAATATGAGCAACTGTGTACAGAAATTACGTTAATATTTCCCTTCATTTAAAGCTAATGTAGTTATGTGAGAAAGCTTGCCAGTAGCTTCTCGTGGGTCGGTGGTTCTTTCCGGGGGGTTTTACAGGTTCTTCCTCCACCCATAATACTGGCCGCTATGTATAGCCTATATTGTGCTGAAAACTGGCGTTAAACCATAAAAAACAAAACAAACCCTTCTTTTAGATAATATTAATCATTCTGTGTGTGTGTGTGTGTGTGTGTGTGTGTGTGTGTGTGTGTGTTTGTGAGTGTGTGTATAAAACATATTGGTGAAAATATACATCAACATATCGGGGTACAACTTTAAAGTGGGACGTCCCAGTTTTGTAATAACGGCAAATATTGATTGACACGATATGACTTAGTTATAAACATTTTGAACTAAGCGTAGTTGAGAATGTCCCCGTTTGGTAGGTATTATTTTTTCACATATACCGTACACAAAAATACACATTTCCCACTAGACTTAAATAAGGTCGTGTATAACAGTCAGAAGAAACAAAATATGCCACCTTTACGCAGCGAAATTCTCATAGTCAGTTCCGCTGCTATCTTGCGCACTTTGGTAAGGAACAAGTTATTGAAGCTGACATCAAGAGAATCTAACAAGTTTCTGATTAGGTGTGCAAATCTATAGGTGTGTAAGTACATATTTTCATTTTAACACAGAGAGGAAAATCGGTTATATATAACTGAAATAATCATAAATTATTCAGTCATAAATAACACAAAGTTTGATAAAGGAAATCCATTTGAAACTGCATAAAAAGAAGTGAGATCGTGTTGCATAACTTATACTATTTTTGAAATGTTACTCTTTTTCCTTCAATATATCTAGCTCAAAAATATATCAACTATAATTTTGGTAACTACTCTCGGAGAAAACGTTATGCTCTCTTTCTACACAACGTACATGGCTGGATATATTATCAGGAATAAAACGTTTTGCAAGAATTCATAGTTAAATTACATAATTATCATTAAAACTACAGATACGCATCAGTGCAACAATAACGGCAAAATAATATTTTCAGAAGAATTGAATTCTAAATCCAATGATAATGGCAAATTTCTTTTATTTTAATTTTACTAGCATCTTCTGTGGTTCTCTTTTTTAACCGAATACAATTAACCAATATTTTTGAAAAGCAACCTACATATAACACCAAATTAACCTTTTCATAGTAATGTGTTTCCAAATAAAAAGAGACAGAGGATGAAATTATTTTTTCAACATTGATATTTATAATCCATTCTCTGCATTAAATAAACCATTCCAAGTCTTCACGAGATCGTTTTCGTTACCTGCGATAAAAATAGTGTCTTCCGCATAAGGTATAATAGATATCTTAAAATTTAGGGTCCTGGGTAAGGATCTTGTTGTCCTCCATGTTTTTGATAGGGTCGTTGATAATCTTGTAATGATTATCACGAGAACGACTACACCATCATACCACTCCACACCGCTTATTGGAACGCTATAATATTGTTAGCAAGCAAAGATTGTTTATCTTCCTTTGTTGGTTTATTTGGTTACAACTGTGATGGAGTAATATGTTTGGATTAGCAGAACTGTGTAATATGCTGGACATGGTGATGGTAACAGAAACTGAAGCAAGCCTGCATTGTGTTAGTTGAATGAAATGCATGTTAGAACAATTCCACTATATTATAAATTGCCGAGACACGAGTCACAAAAAAATGCAAAATCACCCCTCAAAGAATCTTTATTGTGAGTTTACCTGAAATGTGACAAGGACACAACCTGTAAGATTTTATTTGCAAAGTATTTACACTTGATACGACTTCAATGAACACATTTTCCTTCACAAATCTTCATTTTCTGTAAAAAGAACAAAATCCATTCAAAAGTATTATCTCGATCCATATCGTTATCTAAAAGAATAACAGAATCATCAGCATCAGGGATAATAAAAACTAATATGTAAAAAAAAGGTTTCATCACATTCAGTAAATACAGTTTTTACCGATGCATACATTAAAACGTAATAAAAAGTTCAACATAACATTTCAGTGTATAGTCTTCATATGGAATGCCACTATGTTCATGAATTTGATTAAGGAGGTAGTTAGAATCACTTTATAATACATTAAAAGCAAAATATATATTTGTGGAATGTTACCGCTGTGATTGTATAATTCGATACTTTGTTATATATGTGTATCCCCGTTCTGAAACTAAAACTTCAAAAACGTTTTTTTGTGAAATCAACTTCATATCGATAGCTAATAACACACACACACACACACACACACACACACACACACACACACAGAAACTGCCCAGAAATTAAGATGGAAACGTCCCCCATTTTAATGGTGTAAAACTTATGTCACCTTTTCGTTTGTTTGTTTATTTGTGCGAAAGAATAACTTACTCTAGAAATGTATATTGGTTATTTATTTATTTTACGAAATAAACGACAGCGTTTCCTTGGCAATTAACCATAGCATATTTATTCCGTGTTTCTCGTTGGTCTTGAATTATGTTCAACACAATCTGACTCTTATCTTGTGAAACTAAGACGTCATTGCTCTCTAAAAGCTCCGCTCATGCAAAGTTTCATTGGTAGATCGCAAATAATAAAATACACGTTATCAGACAATAATTTTACAAAAATGTTTTGTCCATTCCAAATGAAGCAGTTAAAAGGTGATCCTTTGGTTACCCGAGCTAAGGTTATACTATATTTATGTAATTATATCCAACGAGTGAATATTATAGAAACGCGTCGAGTATTATACATCTAAAGTAATAATACATGTCATATATAATAACTTGGAGTAAACATAAATATGGCTGTCGACTATAAAGACAATTTTAAGAAATTCCTGAAACGTCCTAAAATACACAAGTCATTTATAATAAATTGGAGTAGACTGATATCTGGCTGTCCACTATAATGACCATTGTAATGTAATTGTAATTGTTCAGATATGTAGATTGTTGCCTTGAGCTTGAATTATGCTCTAAGTAAGAAAAGGAAAAACTAAGTGTCAGATCCTACAAGCTGATTGAATTATCTGATACCATCTCAACATATTTGATACAGCGAAAGATCCTATTAAAATGTTTTGAAATTTTTTTTAAAAGATAATCATTAAGGTTTTTAAGACAATACGGACTTAAGTATACGCCATGTCCATTAAATCTTAATGGAACAGGGATATACAACATCCTAAAATGACGGAGTTCCACTTTTCATTGTATGAAACATATCACAAATTCTTTCCAAAACGAACATCGTTCACTTAGAAGCAAGAATTGCGTTTCTTTAATTCTGTCGCAGTATTTATATTTCCTAACTCTATATATCCTTTTTTTTTTTTTACTTATGTATGATATATTTTACTTGTTAATTTTTTAAACAAAATTTGTATTGTTTACCATGTTATTAGGTGAACATGAATGGTAACCCCAGACTAATGTTCACTTGTGACGGAGAACAAAATAAATAAATGTTTATGAATTGAACCCCCAGAAAAATGTTCATATGGCCTAAATCGCATAATTAAAATAATTTCACTAAATTAAAAAAAATTCGATTATTGCTATATCTCAAAGATTAAAGGTATAATACATACTCAGATCCAGAAGCCTCAAGAACAAAGTGACGTACCTAACCGTAATCAGGTCTCTTTACAACTACGACATGTGGACGTTTATAATATTCAGCTGTCCATGATGCAATGGCAACAACTCTTTTAAAGTGAACGACGCAACAGAACATTAGATATAAAGATGTTACATTTGTGATACTTCAGCATCTAAGTCAAATCATACATTCAGGAAAAGTAATTTATTCCAGGTATAGCTGGCTTTGTTTGTTTGTTTGATAAGGATTTGTAACGCAGCTTTAAAAAAAAAAAATCAGTCATATTGCAACGATGTCTGCAATGAGGCATGTATCATGATGTCCCACCCAGTCACATTATCCTGACACAAGGCCGATCAGTCCTAACACTAACTTATTAATGCTGAGGGTCAAGCGAGGCAGCTGTTAGTACTATTTTTGTAAGTCTTTGGTATGACTCAGCCGGGGATCGAACCCACGAATCCGCGGCGGACGCTCTAACCACATGGCCACCGGAGCGGTTGAGTTATCACTGTCCAAAAAAAAAGAAATAAAAAGAACATAAAAACAAAACAATAAGCAACATATTAACAGTTGATCATATTCGCAGTATTGGTATTTAACAGAATAGCAAGGAAATGACACGTTCTGACCCTCTCTGGGTTATTTTTTTTTTGGGAGTGAAGGGAGGAGAATTTAATGCATTTTTAATTTTAAAATGTATCCACTAAACACACAATACAACACAAAATATTAAAGATGCTGGACTCACATGAGTAGATTGGTTAAAAAAAACAAAATCATAAAACAAGAAGTGAACGACTTCAACAAAAACAAAACCAATAAAATTATTTCAAAAAGGATATGCATGACAGGAAAACTGTTATGTAATTACTTCTTTATTAAATGTTATAATTCGATATAGAAATATTTATACGCTGTCTATGGTTATTTAAAAGGTTTGTATTTTAAAATAATTTGACTATGGAAGAATTTTGTCTGGCAGCATACCTTATAAAGTAGGTATTCATTAGTCAACTCTGCAAAACCTGTAAGTACAGTTAGCTCCATCAGCTCTTTCAAAGGAAATCTATGGTTGTCCAATTTTAGAAACCTTAGATTATATACGGAAGAAAAAAATAAAGTACAAACGTAGCCTCTCAAAGCGTTTTGTCACAGATACACATGCATATATATATATATATATATATATATATATATATATATATATATATATATATATATATATGTGTGTGTGTGTGTGTGTGTGCAAAATATCTGGTTTATGAGACAATGTATAAATGAAAATAGTCTTCTAAGCTCGTTCCCGAGTGATATCCACATACAACAATTAATCCGTTTTAAACGGTGGTTGAACCGTACAAAACTCCTTGATCATCTCTAAAGTTAGAATCGTTTTTAGATATAAGCTTTTTACTTTCGGCATTTATCCTTACTTGTACACAGTCTTTGTGTCCATTAATATCCTTTTCGGGACCTCAAGCTTCTTCAACGGGTGACTTCATGATAGCTTTTTGAGGACGGTTTGGATCAAATCATAAAAAGGTGTGCCATTCGTTGCTTGTTTTCCTCTCATTCTCAAATCTGTCTATCTCATCCAATGACTGTTTCAGTGCACAACAGACCAATTCACAATTAACAAATAGTTTCTTTTTTTACTTAGGGATCACTCATAAAAGACGTTCGCAAAACACACTAGAATACATGTAGGTGTAAAACAACTGTTCAACACATAATATCATAACAATAAAAATACTAACTTGCGGGCGTCCTTTACACACCCTCCCCCATTATCCTATTTATGACTGGGCTGAATTTTTAGGTAACTGAATTTTGTTTGTGTCCCTCTTCATATTTTTGTGCATCATTAATTTTTTATTGTCTATTACTTTAACCTACTTAAAGTATTTTTTTACATCTTCCGTGTACATATATGTCTGATGTATTGAACTAAGTGTTGATATATTTTAAAAAAAACTCTTGACCTCTTTGCAGGAGCATATACTACCTGAGGCTACCTTTCTTCAAGTTTAAGCTGAAACTTGTCTACAATTTTTAAGTCATGTACTACTTGAGAAAAATTCCAACAAAAAAAAAAACACCATTGCTATTACCTGTTGTGAAATCTTACGAATTAACTTTTGATTTTAAAAAGGTTATTCTAATTTGTTATTCTTGTCTCCCTGAAAGCAAATAATTTATGCCGCAAATTATTATGGCTCTTATTCCAAAGTTTAGTTTCTTCATTTTCCTTGTTTATTACGTCTAGTATTTCTTCACCTAAAACATGTTCATTTTTTATACCCTTCTCTGCAATTCATTTACTTCTACAAGATGATAAAACCATTTTCTCGATTTTTCCAACATAGCACGTTTTTACCTGTTAACTGAATAAATCTTGACTAATGAATGTTTCCATAAAAGTACACACTAATTCATTATGGTATTACTATTTAGTCAGAAAAAGTAACACAAACAGGAAATAATTAGTATTTTAGTGAGATTTTTTTAGTGCCTGACATTTTTCGTTTACTTTTTATTTCCTAAATCGTTGGTAATGCCTAAAATAGCGTACATAAGGCTTTAATATATCTAAGGATATGTGGAATCCATCCAAGAATGTTAAGATCAAGCGCCATGAAAAGTCAGGACTTAATCCGTAAGAACTGCGAAGCCTTTATCTGTAATATCAGCACGTTAAGCATATATGATCTTGGTAGTAACAACAAGGAGAAACAAAAAAAAAAAAGAAAAAAAAAAGTAGCTTAGGATAAAAACGTATACAGGAAAGTCTGTTCAAAGTTACCAAGAAACTAACAACATAGGAAGCATACACAGTAACTTAAAATCAGTTAAAACTGGCAGTGAAAGATACACTTCCTGTATCAAATGGCTGCTGACATACCAACAACCCCCCACCCCCAACCCCGAACCCCGCTCAGATCAATGCTGAATGAAAAAAAAATCAACAATAACACTGAAGAATTGAACTTAATGAGTTAGGAAATGTTGGGTAGATAAAAACATGTTATAAAGATAATTTAATAAGGATTTAATTAAATGTCAATGCCTAACCATGATTTTTATATGAAATTTTGTTATTAAATTTATTCCGGTTTCTTCTGTACCTGAAATAAAATAAAAGTTAAACCAATAGGAATAGTTTTACACGAGTCTTAATATGACTTCTGTACACCTGATAAACATTATCATTTCTTTGAATAAATGAGCTGGGAAATCAAAACTACCAAGACACTACATCATGATGGACTCAATCCTGTTTTCATTCATCATGGTCAGTGTTACTAAATCCCTATATTTAAAAATCGGTGAACTGCATAGACTAATTTTAAAGATATGATGAAGTAACTGTGCCTGTCAATTTTATGGAGTTTACAAAAAAGAACTACTGGTATGTTACACTAGAATGATTTTATGTCTGATAAAACATACCGTTATGTTACACTAGAATGATTCTATGTCCAATGAACTGGTATATCACACTAGCAGAATTATATGTCCAATGAAATGTACTGGTATGTTATACTAGCATGATTCTACGTCTGATAAACAACAACTAGTACATTACACTGTAATTAAAACTATGCACACCAAAATGTACTAGTACTTTACACTTGCATGAAACTATGCACACTAAAATGTACTAGTACATACCACTGGCATAAAACTATGCACACCAAAATATACTAGTACATTACACTGGCATGAGACTATGCACACCAAAATGTATTAGAACATACCACGGGCATGAAACTATGCACTCCAAAATATACTAGTACATTACACTGACATGAAACTATGCACACCAAAATGTACTGGTACATTACATTGGCATGAAACTATGCACACCAAAATGTACTAGAACATTACATTGGCATGAAACTATGCACACCAAAATGTACTAGAACATTACACTGGCATGAAACTATGCACAACAAAATGTACTAGTACATTACACTGGCATGAAACTATTCTAAACAACATGTACTGATAGACTGTGGAAACATGATTGTAAGCCTCTTGTTTAATAGTTCTAATTGAAATTCCCATAAATTTGCATCAATATAATAGTTTTAAATCCCATACATGCAAACACTGTTGTATGACCTGGATTAAAGGAAAAATTGACTTGGGTTTAATATGCAACTAATAGGCATAAAACCAAAATCCATAATATTTGACTCCACCTCAGTAAGATGTGCTCTGGTATTGGGGATTTTCAATAAAGATGTATACCAATAACTTAACATGTTTACATGTAAGTAGAGGATATTATTTTCTGTGTATACTTTTATGTCAATACTGTGTATCTGAAGAAACTTATACATCAATATGAGGCCAAGGCCTGTTAATTCAAATAATAAATTTTGATCCATTCCATTATATGTATGAGTACATGTCACTTTGATGGGGATTTCTCCTGCCTAGACAAGATTCCATGGAGAATGGGGTTAAACCCAAGTAATGTACTTTCCTATAAAGTGCCAAACATAAAACCTAGTGGAATATGAGCACTAAAACAAACATAAAACCTAGAAGAATATGAGTACTAAAACAAACATAAAAACTAATGGAATATGAGCACTAAAACAAAAGAAAAATATACTGGAACAAAGACATTTAAAATAATGTTTATTAGCCAGAATAAAATATGAGTATGCATAAAAATCCACATATATAACAGCTTGCCAGCAAGAAATGTAACTTTGCTTAAAGTACAATGGCTTCCCATTATAAACCACCTCAGTATAACAATCTGAAATATAACACAGGTATGGACACAGATTCCATTATAACACTCTCCTTGATATAACACAGGTATAGAAATGGATCCAACTCTAATACTGTCCCTGACACGACACAGGTAGAGTAATGCATCAAATTATAATACGGTCCCTGACACATCAGAGGTGAGTAATGGATCCCACTATAATAATGTCCCAGACACGACACAGGTAAAGTAATATGGATCCCACTCTAATACTTTCCCTGACATGACACAGGTAGAGTAATGGATCCCACTACAATACTGTCCCTGACATGACACAGGTAGAGTAATGGATCCCACTACAATACTGTCCCTGCCACGACACAGGTAGAGTAATGGATTCCACTACAATACTGTCCCTGCCACGACACAGGTAGAGTAATGGATTCCACTACAATACTGTCCCTGACATGACACAGGTAGAGTAATGGATTCCACTACAATACTGTCCCTGACATGACACAGGTAGAATAATGGATTCCACTACAATACTGTCCCTGACATGACACAGGTAGAGTAATGGATCCCACTACAATACTGTCCCTGACACAACACAGGTAGAGTAATGGATCCCACTACAATACTGTCTCTGACATGACACAGGTAGAGTAATGGATTCCACTACAATACTGTCCCTGACATGACACAGGTAGAGTAATGGATTCCACTACAATACTGTCCCTGACACGACACAGGTAGAGTAATGGATTCCACTACAATACTGTCCCTGACACAACACAGGTAGAGTAATGGATCCCACTACAATACTGTCTCTGACATGACACAGGTAGAGTAATGTATCCATTATATTGGCTGAATTATAACTTTCTATATAATGAACCCTACTATCTATCCATGTATCTAGGTTCACTTTCATGGGTTCACTGGAAAGCACTGTACTGGGGAATCATTATATCAATTCACATTTTTCTTTAACAAACTTAATAGTTGACTCAGTTGAACAGACTGGCAGACCACACATACGGACACTGACTGATATGTCTTGCTATTGGCTAAATTAGCTACAGGCAGGAGAAAACATTGCATGGTTGCAGATACATGTACATCTAACTGAATAATCAAAATATATGTGCATTTAGTAATGATATTACTTTACATAATTGAGATTCTGTTTGAACTTCCTGCAAATGTTAAATAGTTTAAGAAGACTATCACAGCTTAATGATAATAACTAGTTATTAAATATACTCTGTCATCCAATTCTAGACACAGCAGATTTCAAAGTTTATATAAAATGTAACTACTTTATTTGGAAAACATACATTTGCTGCAACAGAAGTGTGAATACCAATCACTGTTACCCCAATTAATCTTTCTTCCACAAAAAGACCTGCCAAAAACTAACAAGTCTATCTCGATAAGGCAGTTGATTGTTTCCTGTAAGATTGACCAGTTTTCAGTAAGGGCAAACAAAATATCACAAACTGCTGCCATTATGAAGCTGGAATATGTAATTAAAAGTTTGCTATTCGGACACATTATATTCAACTGAAAATGTTTTAAAGTACAAGCAGACTTTATTTACCACTAATACAGTTGCACAAACTTTAGTTTCAAACCCTATGCAACTCAATGGATTGTTGCTATCTCTTAAGATGACTAAATTCTTAAAAATTCTTTTTCCATTTTAAATATCTCCTGCCACGAGACATACTCAAATTGGCATGTGATGTCTAATAAACATAATTGCATCTTTTATAGGTTTTTATTCACAAGAACATGGTCTACTTCTTTTATTCTTCTGTGTTGATTATTAGATTATTAAAGCATCTGGTGTGCTGCTGTAAAGTTAGTCTGGTTCCCTAATTTCACTAATTCTAATATGAAACCCAGATCCAAATTAAACATGGATGAACCAATTCTCCAGATTTTTAAGAAATGATCATTTTTACGTAGTTTTGCTTGTGTCCCATAAGTCTGTAATTTAAGGGTAATTTTCGTAAGACTTATGGCAAAATCATAAGAGTTGTTAGGTTTGAAAATGCCATTAATTATATAATCATGATAATTTGTAGTATATATTTGTCCCCCTCTTGAAAGGTCTCCTAACCAGAAGCCTCCTGCTTCCTACTGCCAGCATATTAGTACAAAAATCTAAAATGCTCCCCTCACGAGCAGCCACTTTTTCAGATGTATCCAGAATCAATAATTAACTCCTTAAATACATGTATAACCTTAATGAATGTACCCTTCATAAATGATATACAATAATAAAGTTAAATACAAAATGTGACATTTTTAAAAAAGGTTTTGAAGTTACATATATTTTATTTTAGTACTCCAAAGAATAAGCTTAAATACATGTATAACCTTAATGAATGTACCCTTCATAAATGATATACAATAATAAAGTTAAATACAAAATGTGACATTTTTAAAAAAGGTTTTGAAGTTACATATATTTTATTTTAGTACTCCAAAGAATAAGCTTAAATACATGTATAACCTTAATGAATGTACCCTTCATAAATGATATACAATAATAAAGTTAAATACAAAATGTGACATTTTTAAAAAAGGTTTTGAAGTTACATATATTTTATTTTAGTACTCCAAAGAATAAGCTTAAATACATGTATAACCTTAATGAATGTACCCTTCATAAATGATATACAATAATAAAGTTAAATACAAAATGTGACATTTTTAAAAAAGGTTTTGAAGTTACATATATTTTATTTTAGTACTCCAAAGAATAAGCTTAAATACATGTATAACCTTAATGAATGTACCCTTCATAAATGATATACAATAATAAAGTTAAATACAAAATGTGACATTTTTAAAAAAGGTTTTGAAGTTACATATATTTTATTTTAGTACTCCAAAGAATAAGCTTAAATACATGTATAACCTTAATGAATGTACCCTTCATAAATGATATACAATAATAAAGTTAAATACAAAATGTGACATTTTTAAAAAAGGTTTTGAAGTTACATATATTTTATTTTAGTACTCCAAAGAATAAGCTTAAATACATGTATAACCTTAATGAATGTACCCTTCATAAATGATATACAATAATAAAGTTAAATACAAAATGTGACATTTTTAAAAAAGGTTTTGAAGTTACATATATTTTATTTTAGTACTCCAAAGAATAAGCTTAAATACATGTATAACCTTAATGAATGTACCCTTCATAAATGATATACAATAATAAAGTTAAATACAAAATGTGACATTTTTAAAAAAGGTTTTGAAGTTACATATATTTTATTTTAGTACTCCAAAGAATAAGCTTAAATACATGTATAACCTTAATGAATGTACCCTTCATAAATGATATACAATAATAAAGTTAAATACAAAATGTGACATTTTTAAAAAAGGTTTTGAAGTTACATATATTTTATTTTAGTACTCCAAAGAATAAGCTTAAATACATGTATAACCTTAATGAATGTACCCTTCATAAATGATATACAATAATAAAGTTAAATACAAAATGTGACATTTTTAAAAAAGGTTTTGAAGTTACATATATTTTATTTTAGTACTCCAAAGAATAAGCTTAAATACATGTATAACCTTAATGAATGTACCCTTCATAAATGATATACAATAATAAAGTTAAATACAAAATGTGACATTTTTAAAAAAGGTTTTGAAGTTACATATATTTTATTTTGGTACTCCAAAGAATAAGCTTAAATATATGTATAACCTTAATGAATGTACCCTTCATAAATGATATACAATAATAAAGTTAAATACAAAATGTGACATTTTTAAAAAAGGTTTTGAAGTTACATATATTTTATTTTGGTACTCCAAAGAATAAGCTTAAATATATGTATAACCTTAATGAATGTACCCTTCATAAATGATATACAATAATAAAGTTAAATACAAAATGTGACATTTTTAAAAAAGGTTTTGAAGTTACATATATTTTATTTTAGTACTCCAAAGAATAAGCTTAAATACATGTATAACCTTAATGAATGTACCCTTCATAAATGATATACAATAATAAAGTTAAATACAAAATGTGACATTTTTAAAAAAGGTTTTGAAGTTACATATATTTTATTTTGGTACTCCAAAGAATAAGCTTAAATATATGTATAACCTTAATGAATGTACCCTTCATAAATGATATACAATAATAAAGTTAAATACAAAATGTGACATTTTTAAAAAAGGTTTTGAAGTTACATATATTTTATTTTAGTACTCCAAAGAATAAGCTTAAATACATGTATAACCTTAATGAATGTACCCTTCATAAATGATATACAATAATAAAGTTAAATACAAAATGTGACATTTTTAAAAAAGGTTTTGAAGTTACATATATTTTATTTTAGTACTCCAAAGAATAAGCTTAAATACATGTATAACCTTAATGAATGTACCCTTCATAAATGATATACAATAATAAAGTTAAATACAAAATGTGACATTTTTAAAAAAGGTTTTGAAGTTACATATATTTTATTTTGGTACTCCAAAGAATAAGCTTAAATATATGTATAACCTTAATGAATGTACCCTTCATAAATGATATACAATAATAAAGTTAAATACAAAATGTGACATTTTTAAAAAAGGTTTTGAAGTTACATATATTTTATTTTGGTACTCCAAAGAATAAGCTTAAATACATGTATAACCTTAATGAATGTACCCTTCATAAATGATATACAATAATAAAGTTAAATACAAAATGTGACATTTTTAAAAAAGGTTTTGAAGTTACATATATTTTATTTTAGTACTCCAAAGAATAAGCTTAAATACATGTATAACCTTAATGAATGTACCCTTCATAAATGATATACAATAATAAAGTTAAATACAAAATGTGACATTTTTAAAAAAGGTTTTGAAGTTACATATATTTTATTTTAGTACTCCAAAGAATAAGCTTAAATACATGTATAACCTTAATGAATGTACCCTTCATAAATGATATACAATAATAAAGTTAAATACAAAATGTGACATTTTTAAAAAAGGTTTTGAAGTTACATATATTTTATTTTAGTACTCCAAAGAATAAGCTTAAATACATGTATAACCTTAATGAATGTACCCTTCATAAATGATATACAATAATAAAGTTAAATACAAAATGTGACATTTTTAAAAAAGGTTTTGAAGTTACATATATTTTATTTTAGTACTCCAAAGAATAAGCTTAAATACATGTATAACCTTAATGAATGTACCCTTCATAAATGATATACAATAATAAAGTTAAATACAAAATGTGACATTTTTAAAAAAGGTTTTGAAGTTACATATATTTTATTTTAGTACTCCAAAGAATAAGCTTAAATACATGTATAACCTTAATGAATGTACCCTTCATAAATGATATACAATAATAAAGTTAAATACAAAATGTGACATTTTTAAAAAAGGTTTTGAAGTTACATATATTTTATTTTAGTACTCCAAAGAATAAGCTTAAATACATGTATAACCTTAATGAATGTACCCTTCATAAATGATATACAATAATAAAGTTAAATACAAAATGTGACATTTTTAAAAAAGGTTTTGAAGTTACATATATTTTATTTTAGTACTCCAAAGAATAAGCTTAAATACATGTATAACCTTAATGAATGTACCCTTCATAAATGATATACAATAATAAAGTTAAATACAAAATGTGACATTTTTAAAAAAGGTTTTGAAGTTACATATATTTTATTTTAGTACTCCAAAGAATAAGCTTAAATACATGTATAACCTTAATGAATGTACCCTTCATAAATGATATACAATAATAAAGTTAAATACAAAATGTGACATTTTTAAAAAAGGTTTTGAAGTTACATATATTTTATTTTAGTACTCCAAAGAATAAGCTTAAATACATGTATAACCTTAATGAATGTACCCTTCATAAATGATATACAATAATAAAGTTAAATACAAAATGTGACATTTTTAAAAAAGGTTTTGAAGTTACATATATTTTATTTTAGTACTCCAAAGAATAAGCTTAAATACATGTATAACCTTAATGAATGTACCCTTCATAAATGATATACAATAATAAAGTTAAATACAAAATGTGACATTTTTAAAAAAGGTTTTGAAGTTACATATATTTTATTTTAGTACTCCAAAGAATAAGCTTAAATACATGTATAACCTTAATGAATGTACCCTTCATAAATGATATACAATAATAAAGTTAAATACAAAATGTGACATTTTTAAAAAAGGTTTTGAAGTTACATATATTTTATTTTAGTACTCCAAAGAATAAGCTTAAATACATGTATAACCTTAATGAATGTACCCTTCATAAATGATATACAATAATAAAGTTAAATACAAAATGTGACATCCATCATGCAAACCATTTAGCAACAAATAATAGAAATAAAATTAAATAATAATGGGTCCATTGTTTATAAATCAAACATAACCACTATTTGCACACATTATGATGTTTAGAGACAAAAATAAAGTTCTTCAATTTACAAATGTATATAAATTTTCAAGAAAATGAAATCCACAACATGGAAGTGACAATAATCTTCTCCTGATATGCATAAAGTTATGACTTACATCAAGGAACATCAATTAAGATTGCACTCTAAAACTGACTATTTTTCAAGGCAAAGTGATAGAAATTCTGTGTCGAAACAAGAGTCTTATCTTTAATTTTGTCACATTTCTAGGTGTTATTAATATTCATAAAGTTACACCATTTCTTCTTGACTACACGTGCAGTAGCACCAAATGATATGATGTAAGGGAAGGCACTGTGTTAATGTCTCTTATGTACACATGTATTTCTAAGTCATTTCATTTTATGATTCAGTTTTTATTTTTCTTTTCTAATCTGTATTTTTGTCAGTTATCATATGAAAAATATAATCTTAAATTGGGGTTCATTTTTATTTTAAATATGAAATTTAAAAAAACTTCTTGAATAATTAAAATCTTCTGTAGATCAGGTCAACATAAATAAACTTTTCAACTCTTTTCATTCATTTGAAACTCTCAGATGTTAAGTTCCCATTTCTTAAGATCAGTCCATCCCAGACTTTGTGATAGTCTTTGAAACAATTTCAAAGGATGCTATATTCTATAGGAAGATAACCTCCAATATTACAAAAAATGTACTGAGGTCAACAGGAATAACCATGCAAACAAACAGGATATGTTTTGCCTGAATATGGAGAAAAGTCACTCCTGTAGATTTTATGAAATTGCCTCCTATATAACAAGTATAACGGTATGTTTGAATGGGACTATGTAACTGCCATAGCATTTGAATGGAGTTACATTTTGGCCATTTGGCTATGCTACAAGTATGGCAAACTGCAATCAGATATTTCGAACACAGACGATTCTATCCACATATATAAATATAAAAATTAGTAAAAAAAACATTAAAACTTTACACAAGTTAGAATCATAGAATATATAATGGATTCATATCACTTTAATAGAAAATGTTAAAGTAATAATTATATATGAAACATAAATGTATTAAATAGCTCTAGATGAATCTAATTTTCAGCAGAAAAATATCACCAACAGCCTACAAACTCAAGATAATATTTTTTTAACAAGAGTGAAATAAAAAGCTTGTCTTGTTGCCTTTTTTCCTGCTACTAAACTTTACTTTTCAGCTTAATTAATTATTGCAGAATAAGGATGTGGATATGAGTAAAGTTTAATCAAAATATCTATTGTGACCTTGACCTTGTAGCATGGGGCATAACTGGCAATGTCAGACACAGTAAAGCTAGATAATACTCTAAATTTCATTAAAATATCCTCATTAGTTGAAAATGTATGCCCTTATATGGATAGAGATGGCTAAGTTATATTGACTTTTCGCTGTGATCATCTTGAACTTGAGGCAGGAAACATGGCTGTTATATGTTACAAACTGTCAATTCAGGATATAAAACTAGTCAAAAGTTTCATTAAAATGTTTCAAGTGGTTCAAAAAATATAATCTGGACAAGGACACAAGTCGTCAATACATTTTCCCATCCCATGTGACCTTTGCCTTGAATCAAGGAGTGGGACTGTGGACATCTGACACACCACCTAAATATAATATATACATTAAGCTCTGGTTTCATTAAAATATCTTTCAGTGGTTAATTCAAAAGTTTTACTCAAAAGTTCTACTCTTCATTCAGTATTACATTTTTCTCACCATAACCTTGACCAAGAGACATGGGGTGTGACTTTGGGCAAAGAGGCATCCTCAGTAATACTCAAGTTATACTTCATCGAGGAATAAATCACAGAATTACATTTTCCCTTGTAGGAAGGCATGACTGTGGTACACTTCATGCTGTCTTGTCATTATACATTCTGGGGCAAAGTTTCATCTCTTTACCCATTATAAAGTTATGGTCTTGACAAACCTACTTTAACTAACGGACAGAAAACTTAACTTAAAGTATCGACTGAAAATGTTTGTATGGGATATAGCTGCACATCAGCACATACTGTCTATATGGTAAGTTACAAAAATACAAAGATAAATATAGTATACACATATAAGATGAAGAGATTTGATTATTCGACACACAAATTGATAGCTCTCATCATACGGAAGAGTATTATGAATTGTGTTTTTAAAAAATGATTTGCGTGAAAAAAATGACAAGAAACTTCATTCTCTAAGGGGACCTTCCACTGTTCTGATGTGTTGTCAAACCTCTTTCTATCTCTCTTAAATGGCTGATGGTAATGTTGGATTCCAGCAGCCAAGATGTTATGATTTCATATCAGAAAAATGTTCATGTGTGTGTTACTGTCTGTTTCAAGTTAAACAATGAACCATATAAAAAAATCCATCAAGGAAAGATGAAAATGATCACCTTCTGATTTTTGCCCCATGATATTTCAATGGCTAGAAAAAACCCACTTTGCAACCTGACATCTGGTCTTTAGAAGTATTCTCAGAGTCTGAACATATGGAACAAAGGCATATACCCATAACCTGTTCTGACTGCCCATGGAATATCCCCATAGCCTGTCCTGACTGACCCATGGAATATCCCCATAACCTGTCCTGACTGACCCATGGAATATCCCTATGTACTGAATGACTCATAGAATATATACATTGCAAACTCCACTGGATCTGGAACCAGAAAAACAGCGGTGGGTAAGTTGTGATTCCACCTAGTCACAAAGAACTCTACCACTGGCAGTGCAGATTTAAACAAAGAATGGTTAGTGTAGAGGCCACTAAATGTGAAGAATTTGGCCTCTCCCTAACAACAAGTCAGCTTGGACAATGAGTTAGCCAGCAGGGTATACGTCCCGTCTGGACAGTGGTCAGTAATTAACATAACATAAAACATTTTCATGGTGTGGTAGGCAATGAATATCAACTCAGCCAGCCACCAAACAAAATCAAACTGTCCATGAGCCATGTACTAACTTTGTCTACTCACTCTCTGCTCTCCGCCCACTCCCATGCCTCCAACAAAACAAACTGTCTCTGAGTTACACACTAACCCCAAAAGTCAACTCACTGTCAGTCGTTACAATAATATCATATAAGTTTATGCATCATGCATTAACGTTTAATGTCAGCACACAGTCACCCCCTTTCCACAAATGAAGTCAGTAAATTTCTGGGCCATGCGCTAACTTTGAATGGAAAGTTTCTATCAGCTCCCCCCCCCCGCACTCCCCCCCCCAAACCCCCCCCCCCACAATCTTTTGGAAAACAACTAACCTTGAATGTCAACTCATTGACAGCCTCCCCAACAAAGTCAAAAAGTGCTTCTCCAATGACATCTTTCTTGGATTCTGTGTCAGCCTTAACTGCACCTATAACAAATATATGCCTATTAATAGTAAGATTTACCAATACACATGTATAAGTTGAGACCACAACATAAAGCTCTGGAAGATCTGGATCGCTACTATTTGTTCAACTGATTACTCCTAACAAACTGCATCAACCCAATCCAAATACTGTTAGCGTTAAGAGGGTACATCACTGTGAAGTTTGGCCTGCTCTGTGAAAACAGTACCAGTCTAGCTTCTGGAAATTTCCATTGGTCTTTGCCTGATTGTATACTTAAAAATTTGTGTATTGGGATGAAGTACTGATTACAAGTTCCATATTGAATTGTGCATCACATCCAATTATCCATAGCAATACATATTGTGATAAATTTAATTTCAAAATGATATTTTTAGATGCTGGTCTCATATCCAGTAGGTTATTGACCTTATTATCATATTCTTTGATGTTGTAGCTGATTTTACTCTTTGAAGTAATCAGGTTTTTGGTAAGACACAACTTTCTATAGTGTTTGACGATCATGTGAGTGTTGTTTACCAATGGTTTGGCTATTATGTCTGTTATTTACCCATGGTTTGGTGATTATGTGTGAGTTAATTTGCCAGAATTTACAGTTAATTATTCTGTATATGACCATTTGTGTATATATGTTGTTTAAAATTAATTTCATGACAAATAAAAGTACATAATTTGTGATTATATATGATAGAATTTATTTCTACTCTTAAACAATTGATCCATTCTGACTTCTGGAATGGGGTTCATTTTATATTTCATGTTCTTTATGCAATATCTATTAATATTTTTTAGTATTCACTGGTATGGATCTTATTCAGATGTTTTTTTATTTTCCTCCTATGTTTTGTAATCATTGTGTTCTTCACATTTTTTGGCAGAAAAAAACATTGTTTTTCCACAAGATATTGAGGCCTACTGACACAAATATTTCAATTAAATGTATGCCTGTATGAATTCTCACTTTGCGTCTGGCCACTGATCTTGTTCCTTACTTCCTTATTCCTTCTGTTTCTAGCTTTCTCAGCAAGACAGTCTTTGCCTACCCCTTCCTTACCCAATTATGTTGGTTAAAGAAAGAAAAAAGAAATAGCATAGGGCCTTTGGACCAAACTTCAAGACCTTTTCACATGAAAAATTGTTTTTCTTGTAGAGTCGAAGAAAGCAAGAAGTACTCTATTAGATGACCCTTCTGTGTATGGGCTAATTATTTTCATTGCTTCTAAATGAATAGATTCAGTCTGAAATGTCTAGTTGTTTAGGGAACTTGGAATAAGTCATAAGGACCTGCAAGTGACTTGGCTAATCAAATCACAGGTTTCAAGTGACTTGGCTAATCAAATCACAGGTTTCAAGTGACTTGGCTAATCAAATCACAGCTTTCAAGTGACTTGGCTAATCAGATGAGAGCTTTCAAGTGACTTGACTAATCAAATCACAGCTTTCAAGTGACTTGGCTAATCAAATCACAGGTTTCAAGTGACTTGGCTAATCAAATCACAGCTTTCAAGTGACTTGGCTAATCAAATCACAGCTTTTAGTACCATATAAACTCATTTATAAGTTTACTTAAACTGCAAAGATCCTGATCTGCCATAGCATAATGTCCTTGCAAATCCATGCATGTTTGTTCTACTGATTATTAATTTCAAACTGCATGGACCCAGATCTGGCAGTACATAATGCAACAACAGATCTGGATCTGTACAGTGGACTTGTAAGCAAGTATACAAGGTATATTGTCGACACTAGGAAGTTTTGCTGAGGTTAATATTCATTGATATAAAAGAATTGGTTGTTTTAATACCACTTTACTGCTACAAAACGAGTTAATAAAGCTGATCCAAATTTGTATTTTTAGACAATAAATTTGGTCAAACTCACTAGATTGTTCGAACAAGAATGTATCAGCTATATCATTGTAACAGCATTTTTAGAATTTTATATGATCTGAAAATTGCCAGAACTTGAAATCTGATTTCGCATTTTTCACAGTCAACTCAAATTTCTGAATATGTGAGAATTAAATCTGAAGAAAGATATTTTTCAGAAAGTGGTGGGTGTACTGTGTTTTCAAAATGGCAGTCTCTCTTACATTGTCAAACATTTTGGTGTACTGCCCTTAATTCTTTATTAGGCTGCTTGCAATGATAGAAAAGTAAAAGCCATTCCTTCACAATACATTTGCTATTTAGATGAAACCCCATGATCATTAAACTGTTCAGGGAGTATATCACTTTTTTCATTTAAAGAAACATTCTTGTGGCTAGGATAGTAGTGTCTAATCTTCCATTGTAGGTATTCCTGAAATCCACACTTGTGACAGTCACGGATAAAAGAATTGATCTCATGAATATTTTTTCCCCTAAATCATGCATTCAAAATACTCTTGGTTAATGTGCATTTTATATTATTTTAATTTACAATAATTGGGATGTAATTATTATTGTGATTTGCTTGTCAGAGTATGTACTGCACCACATTAGCTAGGATCGGTTATATAATGAAGAATCACATTCAACTCTTGTTAGCCATGATGTGTGGATCTCTGCAGTCTTTACACCATCATGTTGTTTTGGTTACAAGTTTTACGTGTTGGATATATAGAAAAGAATATCCAAGCAGCAGAGAGGGTGAACAGACCACCCTTTTCAAGCAAAAATAAGGCTTCCAGATAAGGTTTTCGAACAAAATATGACCTATAGATAACGTTTTCGAACAAAATATAAGGTTTCCAACAAATCTCATTTAACAAAAAAAAAAGTCTCCATTTTTGCAAAAACGGAGATTTTACGATTTTTTAATCAATTTTGCTCGCAACGATGTGGTCATCCACCCTCTCTGCTGCTAAAGTTTTCAGTTCTGGGTTAACAAAAAATCATAAATGATTTTAACCAAATATTTGATCCAGTCCTTAGGACGAAAATCATTTATGATTTCACAAACAGACTAATCGCTAACACCTCTTCTTGTAAATCAATCAGATTATTTGACTGGTCGGTGAGTTTGAAATTAATTCTGGTTAATGAATTATTATGGCATCGCATGTAGACAGGATTAATTGGGTTTTCAATAATTAGGAATCCTGGAGGAGCTATTGGTGCAAACGAATAAAGAATATATCCTTGCTGAGCTTGATTTGATCGTTCGAGATTAATTTGATAGCTTCCTTCGATAACATCGCATACTAAATTGAGCGCAATCACTGAGGATATATTCACGTTGAACGGAGCGATATGCCTGCCGCCACCGTCTGGGTCATTATTGTGTTTGAGGATTTTTATTTCCGGTGATGTTGTTTTTTTCCATGTATCATGAATTATTTTGAAACCAACATCGATGGCATCACTGAGAAGTTTTTTTAGTTCTGGTACTTTATATCCTGGTAGTTTGAATGCTGGAATATCTTTGACGGGGATATTATATTCTTCTGCAAAATTTAATCTCGATAGGAGATTATCGTCATCTAATATATCCTGAATAATTTGTGAATGAAATATTTCCATATCGTCGATAATTTTATTGCATATTTCTACGACGCTGATAAATTCATCTCGGGTGAGGGAGCCGGATTTAATGGATATTAACAACAGTAAAAAATCATATTCCATCGCTGTGAAATTTTCAGTAGTTATACTATGTATAAGTACGATGTATCCTCTACCAGTGGGAGTTTTTATCGTTTCAAGAAAAAAATTCATTTTGGTGTAATCGCTATAACTCTTTATTGGATTATCAGATTTTATCACGTCGGTGACATAATCAGTTTTTTTGTGGTTCAGGTGGTAAATTAACGGTTTCCCCCTTGGGTGGTAATTCAGGCCATCCTAGTACGGTTCTTATTGAGCTTTGATAGATATCTACGACGTATCCTTCTGTGCTTATCTCAATTGCGGATGATAGCGTCGGCTCATGAACTGTTATAGCGATTTTCGATTCTGTTCCAGTAATCGATTTTATTCTACGCGCGAATTCATTATTGATTTGTTCGATTTGGTATGACCCTGTTGGTATCGAAACGACGTTCCAGTCTGGGGTACCGTCGTCCTTATTCTTATACGAGAACACCAGTGAATTATTCGGTTGTTGACCACCAAATGATTTTGATCTGATATTAGGCCAACTGTGATACACTCGTAGTTTTGCTAGCGCTATCTCCTTCACGGGGACTGGGCTAGGGAAATTCACACTAAACTCGGGTTCCGTTGATGTTATTGATATCATACTTGTTTGTACTGGGTTCGTGTTCTCCACTACTCGTTGAAGTAATTCCATCGGTGTCGTCATTGTTATTATACTCATGTTGTCGCTCTAATTTTGACACCGCGGAATCATAAATACTGACCATCACTGAGAACTCACAATTTGGTATGGTTGAGGTTATTGAGATCATTCTGGTTTTTGGGTTCGTGTTTTCTAATTCCATCGGTGTTGTCATTGTTATTATATTCATGTTGTCGCTCTAATTTCGATATCGCGGAATCAAAAATACTGACCATCGCTGAGAATTCACTATCTGATATAATTGTATTATCGAGTGACGACGATATCATCAATGATAATTGCGAGTATGCGGTTGATGCAATATGAAATTGAAGTAAGTAATTCTGCAGTTTACTCTGGCTGCATGATGATATCTTTTTTGCTATCCTGGTTGATATACCCCCGATTGTAGCCACCGCAGAAATGCAAATTGGAACTACGACCGGGGCAACCATTGTAACCGATGCAAGTATTATTCCGGCGCCAGTGAGAACGCTTGACACCGAGTATATAATAACATCAATTGCGGTGATTCTTCGTCGGTATTTTTTTATTTTTATTTGATACTCCTCAGTGAGGGTTTTGAGTCTATTCTGAAATTCTCTGACCTGATCATAGCGACATTGAGTTGATGAAATCATTGTTATTTTAAAAACGCTAGCGTTTTCAATTGTGAAATCCGAACGATTTTTCTTTCAATTTAGTTATTTACTTAAATCCGCTACGAATTCCACATACCATGATACCGAATTTCTAGCCAAATTTTTATCAGTAGCTGTTATAGTGAACTTTTCAGTTGTATCCTTGTCGATGATCGTTGAAATCGTATTGTTGACCCCGGATGAACTCGACGATGATATATTAAATTGAGCCGTTGTCACCAGTGTTAATCGATAAATACCCTTAACGGTTGCAGTGATATCTAATTTGTTGTTTGTAGGTGTCCACGCAAATGATCCGTGTTGGATTGTATATACTACGTTATTGGTTTTCTCATGAGGAATTTTTGTTTTTTCAATGATTGTTATCATCCTCGAAAAATCACCTTTGACGGCTTCGATGAAGTTTTTCGTCTCATCGATGGATTTTTTAATATCAGGGAGGTTTATTTCAATTTTATCCAACTGGGTTCCAATAAATTTATCAATGATATTTCTACGAAAAACTGAAAACTGTTTTCCGTTTTCTTCAATTCTAGATTCAAGTGTTGTTAGTACAAACACAGAATTGTTTAACTCATCGTTGAGAGTTTTTAATCGATCTGTAATCGTCGAAACGAGTACACCCGGTTTGAGTTTACCCTGATCGGAAAATAGCGCGATAGTATTCTCGATTGCGTTTTGTTGTTTAACCAAAATATCATCCAGAGAAATATTACTGGTTTTCAATTTACCCTGATCCGAAAATAACGCAACGGTGTTCTCGATTGCGTTTTGTTGTTTAACTAAAATATCATCCAACGACACATCACTAGATTTCAATTTACCCTGTTTGTCTTGAAATACAACTATTTCATTAGGATCAACATTTGTTAAGTTCAACGTCTCAGCTATTTCATCTTTGATTAGTTTTTTTACATCCTTGACAGAATCAGGTGGTGCAGTGCCATCGGGTTTGGGTTTCAAAGATCTCCCCCAAATATCAATCATGTTATTGTAAAACTCTTTCTCTCTCTAAAATCGTTTCGATTTCCAGCGATTACTAGTGTATTCATTAACGACAACATGTGGTGGTTTTCCGCTTGGGTTACTCAAGGAGTTAGAAATAGCGTCAAGGACATTTAATACTTCGCTGCCACATATTGGTGGGTCATTCATTTGTTGTGTTGGTAGCGTAGAATACCAAGTCTTCATTGGAAGGGTTTTTATATACCGCATAAACTCTTTTTGTGGGGCTAATCCATATGAATCAAAATAGACAATCCCACGTGGATCAATAGCGTATGCAACCCAGTGAGTTCCAGGTCCGGTGCTGTTATCTAAATTAATGATTCCGGTTTCAACGCTGTTTGGTTGATGTGGTAATTGATCTTTCATAAAGACACCTCTGAAGTTTTTAATCGCTAGTTTTTTAGCAGCATCCATTAAATCAAAATTGGACATAGGAATCTTCGATTCCTGAATTAATAAATCGTTCCTGGTAGTCTTAGACCCTTTCCGCTGTACCAGGAATACGGGGTTCCTGGTAGTCTTAGACCCTTTCCGCTGTACCACGAATACGGGGTTCCTGGTAGTCTTAGACCCTTTCCCTTTTTTTTATATCCTTTCCCAGTTGCCTTCTTTAGTGCCATTCCTGCTGCAGTACCAACGGCTCCTAACGCAGCCGCTTTAGCCACCGCTGGGGCTGCTGCTGCAATCAATGCTGGAATCGCAGCTAACAACGGAAATATACCGCCTGTTTTAATTATATTTTTGATAGCAGCCGCAGAGAGAGTAATCTGAACACCTTTTTTGGCTGCAAGTGCATCATTGAAATGTTTTACTTGACGAGTTGTCAGCGATAATTTATTTGCACCACCAGTCATTTGATTGGGTTTCAACGTGATTGTGGTTCCGCATTTTTTAGCTGATTCCGATTGCAATTTTTTTAATTGACCGGGAGTTAACGCAACACTAATAACACTATATGACATTATACATAATTGATTGATTCTAAATCGTTTACAATTTCAATTACATGTTTTCCACTGGGGCATCTACCACTCTCATTCTTCCACCAACACCTTCAAGTAGCATTGATTTATCACTGAGAATGACAGCAACCGCTCTATAATTAGCAATAGCACCACGAGTCACATTAGCTCTAAAGTGTATATCAACAACAGATTGTCTCATCAAATCGAGATGTTCCAGTGAGAAGTAATAGATCGGATACAGATTTTTAAAATCATATTGTGATATTTTCAAACCAGTATCGACATTTTGATCGCGTGCCATAAATGACAACAGACGATGATAAATTCGTGCAATATGATTTTCTGTGTAATTAAGTTGTATATCCTCGGATGGTTCCTGCTGGCCGTTTATTCTCAGTGAGACGTCTTTCACACCTAACTGATCAAATATCATATGGCTGGAGAGTTGATTGCCAACTCGTGTGTTATCCTATAACGCAATAAATATATGACGTGGCGCAGCAACACCTTGTTTTGATGCTAGATTCCACGTGAATAACCCGTTGATAT
Source organism: Unio delphinus (assembly GCA_029339505.1). Classification (NCBI taxonomy): domain Eukaryota; kingdom Metazoa; phylum Mollusca; class Bivalvia; order Unionida; family Unionidae; genus Unio; species Unio delphinus. The sequence goes on along the minus strand of JAQISU010000138.1, from coordinate 4,256,330 downwards.
TTGATTGTTTAACATCTGTACTCACGGTTAGCCAACTCAACAACGACTTTCCTCCTTGGTCCATAAATGATAGTAATCGTTCTTCTGCGGTGATTGCTGGAGTCAACACTGGCATCCACAATGATATTTTTGTTAAATTGACTTTACCGGCATCAGCATTGGGATTTGCAGCATCTGCTGGAATCCTCCAGATTGCGTCATTATCATCACTCTTTCGTACAAGCGATACTGTATGCTTCGCCCCGTAGATAACTTTTCTGACGTTTCTATAGAATCCAAATATGTGATGCAGTGGAATCGTGCATGAAAATGATTTACGCGCTCCTTGCAACATTGAAATACGTGTTGCGGCTCCTAGATTGAAATTAACATCGTTGTTTATAATCATATTCTCGACATCAGCATCACTATTATCACGTTTTTTTGGTCGTCTTACAACAAATGGATTTCCTCCAGCGGTATTCTTACCATCTTTTGCAAACATCATAGAGGGTCCTGCTGATCTTGTATAATCATCAGAATATCTCGCTAACCCGATTATTGTTGTAGCCACATCAACATCGCGATCTATGGACTCAATTTCTTTTCCATCAATGAGATATCTAGCACTCTCAAATAACGCCATAATACCATTATTGACAAAACCGACTTGAGTACCATCTGGATACGGTGCTGGTACAGCAGGAGTATCATCAGCTGTTACAAGTTCTCCTTCTACTTCAATAAACGCTTCACAGGGCAAAAATTATTTACTGGTATCATGGACTTGAAGTTCAATTCTTGCTCGACTATTTGAGTCTATGGCATGATAGGCGTAATATTGATAATCGCGTACAGAATCATCCTTGCGAACTGGGGCATCTATATCAAACGCTGGATCAGGTGACTGTTTGAACATTTTATTCTATTTATCAGAGTCTAAATCGCGATTTTCCATTTTCATCGTCGTAGTTTTTTAAAGCCACTTCCTGCTATCATATTTGCAATATTGCTTTGGTCGGGGGTTAAAACCATCGACGCTAATTTTTCGTCTACTGCGTTATTTATAATTCTACTAACACTTGCAGGCATTTCCGCTGTAGATGGCAATGGTACCGGTTTCTTTTTTCGTCTCACTAATGATGTTAATTTATTCTTCGCAGTTGAAAACGCTTTTCCAGCAAGATCTCCAACAGCACTAATACCCTTATCACGAATAACATCAATGGCTTTCATTCCTAGTTGTTTAACTAACGGCATCACTTTTGGAGCCATTCTCGCAAATAACCCTGCAATGGTATTGCCTAAACCATCTCCGTAGTATGCTCTATAAACCGGAAACCGTGAATTAACTACGTAGACAGGGGTTGGTTTATCATGATTGTAGTGTATGATCATTATTTGAAATCAGAAACAATTTTTCAACTGACTTTTCAATTCAGTCACTATGATACCCACTTTCCACTAACTCGCCAATGAAATCTCGATATGTGCTGATATCCATGATACCACCCTGAAATAATCGTCTACAGATATCAGCTGCTTCATTAATTATTTCCGGTGAGTTATTTCCGGCTCGTTTTCCTCCGATGAGAACTTCTAATCGTGATATATCACTGAGAACACTACCAGGACATGAAACGCTAGCGTTTTCACTGGAATCTGGCAATCCACTTCCGCTATAACCAGTTGCTTCATCCATTTTTTCTAAATCCTTTTGTAAATAATCAAGAATATCATCATCATCATCATCATCATCACGTGGTAGTTGTTGTTTTTTAGGTGAAAAAGATATTTTCTTTGCAGGTTGCTGTCGCCGCCTTTGCAATTTTGGCGGTTTTTGTTGTTGTTTTAGTTCTTCGTATTGTTTATACACTATATCCACCGCATTGCTATATTCGATGTATGATGCACTATCTGTCTTAATTTGACTTTTTTCAGTTTTGATTTTGTAGAATATATCAGCCCAATGAGTCATACTTCTAACATATTTATGATGTTCTGGTTTCAACATTTTTTTCCTGTTTTCATAAGTCGAAACAACAAGCGCAGGAATTTCTGTTGGATCAGTCTTATCAATTGCTGCTAACCCTTCCTCGTTAAATCTCACGCGTAAACCATCTACTGTTCTTTTTGATTCTATTTGTTCAGTTTTCGCTGCTATTTTTTCAAGTTCACCAATAACAGATTTCCCCGTCTCTGGATCATCTCCCAGTATAGCACGCTCTACCCCTTTCGTTGCTGTTGTTACTGGCTTAAACAATTCTTCAGATCCCGCAGCAAAATCAGTCTGAAGACTCTGTCGTTGTTGCAGTTTATTCCGTACAGAGTCACGAATTGGTACAAATCTCCTGATTGCATCCAGTCGTTCACGAGCCAATCGGGTTGTTAATGCTTCATTGACCATTATTTAAAATCAGAAACAATTTTTCAATTGCAAAACAATTTTTCAATCCGACCTAACACGATCATAGAAGCGTTATTTCATCCTATCAATGATGTTGAAAGTCACATAATTGTATATAAAAATAATTAATAATGTGACTTTCAACATTCTATTTTTGATCAATCCGAACCAGCCATCAATTTTTTATTCACTGATTTCAACAGTTTTAATCAAAAAATGCTAAAAAAAAAATTAAAATCTCTATGAGGGACGGTCACAATCAAATAATGATAAATGGTTGGTCAATCAAAATTGTTCATTTTCTTGAATTAACGCCCGTAGGTTTCTAACTTTAGAATTAACCTCCTTTTTCAATTCGTATTCGTACCCCAATTCTTTTCGTATTCGTTCTACGATGGTATACAACGGAGCGAACACACTTACGTCACTGGAGAATGCGAGAGAGTCCCGAATAGAATTCTGAATTCTCTTGATGAGCGCATACTTCTTTGGTAGCATATACTTGTTAGTGCTAACTCCGTATTCTATATCCTGAAAATCAGATATGATTTGATCAGGATTTAACCCATCTGATAGTTCAATATCCCAACTTTTCAATTTTGAAATCTCGGATATGATGCTATTCATGTTTTCAGAATTCATTATTCTATAATAATGATATATTTCTAAATGAAAAATATGACGCATTAGACGTAACTAAATCGAATTTTTTGTTCGGTCTTTTTTGAAATAGCCGTTTTGGTTATTCCCTCTGCAACGAATCGTACTGAGGGTGGACAAATATCGAAATACTTGCCGGCTTCATATATTGATTGAAATATTTTTTCTTCGTTAGTTGTTGTATTCAAAGATTTTACTGGTCTCGCTTTTTTTGAGCATTTTCCAGTCTCTCCTCGTTTGGTATTTTCACTTTGTGTGATAGCTTGCAGATTTGATAAAGAATTGTTCATTGGATTAGAATCGATATGATCAATAACAAAATCATCCTCGATCAATCCATAAAAACACTCGTACACGAAACGATGATTGCGATAAGTTTTCTTTCCCTTAACAGTGAACACCAAATACCCCATACCATTGTCAGCACCAACTGGTTTCTTCAGTCTGCGGTTTCTTACAACACCATCACTGGATGCTTCATAATTTGTGATCACAGGGTGTTGTCTGAATTCTTGGTTCATTCGTATACATAATACTATTGTTTGTCTAATTCATTGTTTGGTTTAATGATAAATCTTTCGATGTAGTCTTGAGGAGTTCTTATGATTTTATCCTTGATACTGACTTTGTCAGCGTCAAGAATACTGACTTTGTCAGCGTCAAGAATACTGACTTTGTCAGCGTCAGGGTCATAATTTCTGATTGATTTTCCATTTTTTATTCTTTTATCATAATAACGCTTCAACTCCCTGTATCGCTTACCACCGCAATTTAGACACAACTGAGATTTTCCCCTGACCCCAACTCCACATAGAATACAAGGTAACGGACCAAGGCTTCCACGACGAAAGCTTTGCATATGATACCCACAGAACTCATTTCTGCATGATTTGTTACACGGGGTTACTGATCCAATCATAAGCCACTTGCAGTGATTCATTATATAAAAATCTTTCATTTAAATGCTTGTTTTAATTATAGCATGAGGGAATTAGGGAGAACGCCTTCGAAAAATGCTGATAAGGAGTTTAAGAGATTATTAAAAATCAATCCTAGATTTATTCTCGATAGACCCAAAAAACGTCCAATAGACAGAAACATGAAAGAGTTTAAGAGATTATTAAAAATCAATCCTAGATTTAATCTCGATAAACCCAAAAAACGTAACAAACGTCCAAGAGACGGAAATATGAAAGAGTTTAAGAGATTATTGAAAATCAATCCTAGATTTAATATCGATAGACCCAAAAAACGTCCAATAGACGGAAACATGAAAGAGTTTAAGAGATTATTGAAAATCAATCCTAAATTTAATATCGATAGACCCAAAAAACGTAACAAAATCAATCCTAGATTTAATCTCAAACGTCAAAGAGACGGAAACATGAAAGAGTTTAAGAGATTATTGAAAATCAATCCTAAATTTAATCTCGATAAACCAAAAAAAAACGTCCAAGAGAGATTACCCCTGGAAAGATGCTCAATTCAATCTCGATATAGTTTCTAATACACCAAAGAATACAATTCTTGATAAAGCCATGATTAGTAAAATCAGAGACTGTTTTAATGAATTCAAGCGTGATGGAGCATCTTATTGTTGGTCAACATTTCGAATTGATGGTGTTGTTGATGCTACCATGACTGATGAAAAAGCAGCAGTGATAATTTCACGTGTTGGGGAAAAACGGCATTTTTTCCGAATCAAATTCATTATCGAAGTCGATGGTAAATGGATTATTAGGGATAAATTTGAACCAATCCTCAAGAATAAAAAAGCTGTCATTGTGAGTAGAGATTCCAAACCAGGAATTCTAACCGGAATCGATAAGCCATACTACGAAAGATCTTATCCCGTAACAGCAATGGTTTATGGGATATATCCGTTAAATGATAAACCCGATATCGCAAAACTAGCTCCTATGAAATATTCTAGTTCACTGAATTGTGTAGCAGAACGAATAATAGAACACTTCACAAATGCATCCCGAGGAAATAAACTAACTGATCTGCGACGTAGGAAATTAACCGAGTGGGAACTGACAGTGAAACAGCATGGTGCAAAGATTTCTGATATAGCTAAATTAGAAGCATCATTAAAATTCCCAATATCAGTAACAACAATAACCGGAGAGGTTTTATACGAACCGAAATATCAATCGCGAGGAGCCCCAATACAGATTATTGATCATAACAAACACGCGTGGACACCTGCGGTAACAATATTTCCACGAGAACGAACCGTGAAATATATCCCTAAGGAGTTCGTCGGGGATGTTTTCTATGAAGAGAGATTATTTGATGCTATTCATGCGTTGTGTAAGGATGATCCTGTGTCAGTGTGGTTACTTAGAAGTGATGAAAAATTCGATCAATTTGTAAAACCAAATGGTGAATTATATCGCGTTGAAGAATTAGATAACAGAATGAGAAAAATCGCTAGTGATTTTTCACCGGAGAATTCCCATGAAAAACTACTCACGGATAGTTTTACTATTCCATCAGTGGTAGCTCACTTCGCAAGAGAAAAAAACTCATGGCGTCCAACACGAAGTGATTTTCTCGAGGATGTTAAATTGAGTTGCGTCGAATTCGGTCATGGAGGACTGTGGAATACGAAATACTCACGTGATGGTATGATTTCAATTGATATAGCCGCGTGTTATCCCGGAAGTTTTCTCGGATATGGGGAATGCGCTGAGTACTTCAAACGATTTGGACACCCCACGCATGAAATGACTCGTGTTGCGATTAATGGACCATTGCCTGATTTTGATTTAACCGGATTCGCTCGTGTGATATCATTTGAATTAGCGTCAGGATTACATCCGTGTAGTTATGTTTGGCTCGGTAGACACCTATCTGAAAAACACTGGATGCCAATAGTGCTATTGAGATATATGATTGATTGTGGTATGCTAATATCGTTGATTGTTTCCGAGGCTATTATATGCTATCGAGCTCAGAAAGAAGTTTGGCTACCACAACCCGATCTAGATAGAATAATCAACGAACTACGAAAACAGTTTCCAGATTTCAGTGAAGAAGAAATCATACATTGGTCTAAGAAGTTGTTTGAAATTAAAAAAGAACAAGCAAAAGATCTCGGAAGAAGAATAATCGGTAAATTTACCCAGGGTGGACGATACGACAACGCAAAATACTCTTCGCGGTTGATCATAGATGTCGCTGAATACGATTTTATTGTAGCGGATTTAATGAAACAGGGAAAACTTGTATCCCGTAAGGATGCTTTTCTATCCAATGGTGAGAAATTAGGTACGGTTGTTACCTACTGTGATGGATATAATTCCCAGTACACACATTTGAGAAGTTCAATGCTAGCCTATGCTTCTATTAATCTATTTTCGATGATAAATATATTTCCTAATACCGCGGTTAGAGTGGCCACTGATTCGATGTATATACACAATAAGTACAAATCAGCTGTAGCGGCATTCACAGATCCCGAAGAAAATTGGGGGCGTTGGCGATTTAAAAAGGAGATGCTACATGAGTATTGTGAATCCGCAGACGTTGCCATGGATGATAAATATCTTTGTTGTAACCGTATTGAAATTCAATCAGAATTTTCTAATGCACCACCGGTATCTGATCCAGTATGTAGATATAAGACAGTTTATTTAAACGGTTGTGGTGGGTCAGGAAAGACAACTCGTGCAATTGAATTATTTCGTCGTGGAAACGCTAGCGTTTCTAACATGATTGTGCTAACACCGACTCACAGACTCGCCAGAGAGATGATACTACGAGGGGTAAATGCTTGCACTTATCACAGTTTTTTTCAATGGAAAGGTGACAAATGGATTCCTGAGCGTATGGGTGATAAATTCATTCCTGAAATCATAATTTGGGATGAAATATGCACAGTGTCATTAGATGTATTAAAAACATTTCTTGAGTGGTTGTTAAACAAAAACACAAAAGTCGTCATGTGCGGGGATCACGGCCAACCACCACCATTTGTCGGTGCATCTCCACATGAATGGCTAAAGGGTTTTGTAGACTACTATGAAGAAATCACCACTGATTATAGATCACTTGATGAACGATTACTTGAGTTCAAAGCGCTAATTAGATTACAACCGGATAGAATCCAATGTGAAATAGCGCGTGAAGTGATTTCAGAAACCCCAATGAATGATTTCTGGGAAGCGTGGAGACCAAACGATTTGATCATTGCAAGTAGAAAAATAGTCAGGGATACACTTGAGATGAAGTTATTTGAATTGCATAAAGAAAAATTTGCAACGCTTCCAGTACCCCTTTGTTATAGGCCATCGGATACACGAAAACAGAATATTGAAGTTGATATTCCAGGACAGAGTGAAAAACAAATTCTCGTATTAAATGATATTGTGCTGGTTGATATCAATGTCGTTGAAGATGCATTGCGTGCTAATAAATCCCCGTGGACGCTAGGATACGCAGCAACAATACACTCTTCACAGGGATTGACTATATCGAATACAATTGTTTGGATGGTGGATAATCACATCGAATGGTCAAATTTAGTCTATCTCGCAGTATCCAGAGTACGAAACATAAATCAACTTCGAAGAGTTGTTTTCGATGATAATGACACAACAATAAGTGATATTGATGTTAGCATCATTAATAAAAAACTCTCCGGTTACAAACAACAGGACAAAAAAAAACAACGAGAATTTGATATTGATGCTGAACTAATAATCACTTTGAAGAAACAACAGAATAATCACTGCGCGAGTTGCAATTGTATAATGCGTTGGCAGTATTCGGATAAGGATCCTCGCCAATTCACCGTAGACAGAAAAAATAACAATCTCGGTCATGTCAGAAATAATGTGATGTTGACTTGTCTTGAGTGCAATAGACGCAACGGTGCTAGTTAAGACCATGCGGTGGCAGTTGAGTATCCTCGGGAATCACTTGTAGTTGTTGTCGAGTAAAACCCCGCTGAGGGGCAGTTGAATCCAGTTTATAGATTGGAGGTCTACCCGTAGATCGTGTTATACTAGATATCTTATGCGTAGTGACGCTCCAAATAGGATCAGTAGCCCTTTTTCTACCCCCTTCAAGCTCTCCTGGTTCGTATAAGTACCTCACAATGACATTACTACCAAGAATTGGTTCTTTGAAATCTTTTTGTGGTTGTACGGGTATTGACTTCTTTTTAATCGCGTTGATAGGTTTCATGTTGATTGTTCTAGTAATCTCGTTATTCAGTGCAGTAATCACAGATGGTAATCTTTTAACCCATTCACGGGATCGCTTTTCTTGAATGAATTCTTTTGCGTATTGATATCCAAATAACCGCTCAGCAATCGTCCGATTAAATCGTTCTACAATGGCCTGATCTCGATGTAGCGCAGTATGCCCTCGTCGTATGGTGACATTATGATGTTTCATTGTAGATAACACTGCACCCTGAAATTCCTTGCCAGGATCAACCTGCAATAGATTTGGCCAGTGCAGAGGACCCCTTCGATAAATCCTCTCAAATGCAGAAGCGACTTCAGTGGCTGATTTTGTTTTTAATGGTTCTGCTTCTTTGTATCGACTCGCAACATCAACTACGGTTAGCGCATATTTGTAACCACGATCATGTGGCAGAAATAATATATCAGCCTGATGAACTTCATTAGGAGCGGTCACATCAAAATGCGAGAATTGAATTTGTTTAGGCGGTGGTAGATAAATTTGCCATAGTGCCTGTTTGGATAACCAATTAGCCGCAGTGGTTTTTTTCACTTTTGCAGTGCTAGCGAGTTTATGGACTGCTGATTTACCCCTCCAGTATCCTCTTGGGGAATAATAAATTGATTCCATATTATTAATTACCGGCACCTAACATCAATTTACTTTTCATAGCCGATTTTACCAACCACGAAGCCAATTTTTCTTTGAAGGATTTATCAGGAATAGCATTTAACGCATGAATTAATTTCACATCTGCTAGATGCCTGTTTTGCAGATTGCTGCTTTTATAAGCAACATCATGAAGGTGACAGGCCTTATCAATGGCGTTTATTGGTTCTTCACCGGGGTTGGGTTGATTTTGATTATTGAGTCTGATATCAAGTCTGGTTCCCGGTCCACAGTAGCTATATCCTGGAAGGTGCTTTTCTCCGGGGTACTTTGCCCATGGGGTTCCAGGGAGCTTTGCCAATTTGGCTGCGATATCACCTCCTCGTTTTTTTTAAAATCAGATCTCATAGACACAAATCTAAATTTCTTTGTACCACATTGCACGCATTTACCAGAAAGCGCTGATCTGTTATTTTTAGTTGTAACCGTCGTCACATCATCTGTGCCAGTACGCGTTTTACACTTCACACAATATAGATCCATAATTTATGTATAGAAATATGGATATAATTGATTTTTCAGCGACTAAAACAAGAGAACCAATTAAGCATCATGCAGCGCTACCAAACTCTATCCGGATGATTATAATCGGGCCATCTGGATCCGGTAAAACGCAATTGTTGCTCAATTTAATAATGAGATGGATGAAGTGGGATAAGTTGTATTTAATTGCCCCTAGCGTAGATGATCAACGATGTTATGAAGTGTTAAAGGATTTTAACGAGAATGCATCAGAAATTAAGGGTGAGAACGCCATTGATTTTATAACCTATATCGATGAAGCACCGAGTATTGATGATATTGATGGAGATATTAACAATTTAGTCGTATACGACGATATAATGTTGGATAAACAAAAGAATCCTGCTAGAATATTTTCCCGTGGGCGTCACAAAAACACTGACGTGATATATGTCACTCAACGCTACACTCAGGTTCCAAAAGTCATCAGAGATAACTGCAATATTCTTTCTGTATTCAACGGAGTTGATACTCATACTCTTAGAAATATTTGGCAGACATGGTGTTCTGATATGGACTTCAATCAATTTAAAAACTTCTTTAGTCATGCTCAGTCAAAACCACACGGATTCGCAACAATAAATTTGCATGATCCTCGGACACGATATCGTATCGGACTAGATCAAATATTCGGTTAAAATCATTTATTATTTTTTGTTAACCCAGAACTGAAAACTTTAGCAGCAGAGAGGGTGGATGACCACATCGTTGCGAGCAAAATCGTAAAATCTCCGTTTTTGCAAAAATGGAGACTTTTTTTTTGGTTAAATGAGATTTGTTGGAAACCTGATATTTTGTTTGAAAACGTTATCTATAGGCCATATTTTGCTCGAAAACATGATCTGGAAGCCTTATTTTTGCTTGAAATCGTGGTCTGTTCACCCTCTCTGCTGCTATCCATTATTTCAATAGATGATGCAATTACCAAATATGCAGCAGGTGACAGATTGTTCTGACCTGTCTGGTCATTGCCATTCCACCTCAGTTTGTGGGGGTTCGAGACTTGGGCTCAGACAATATGGGTATGTGAGGAAGCTTACCAGTAGTTTCCTGTATATCATTGCCAGGGTTTTTCCGGGTTCTTCCTCCATTTATACTGGCTACCATATATAGCCAGTCTTGTGCTGAGAAATGGCATTAAATCCCAAATGAAATTGTTAGAACTGATTGACAGTTTGTTTAATGCCTCATTGGTCAGAAATTAACCCAAACATTCACCGGCAATCAACATATATAAGGAAATAACCTTACTGGCACATTACTATTTTGTTCTTATTTACATGTAAGAAATTCTAGCTATTTCAAATACATTTTTAAAACAGCAAATGAGTGTTACTTTAATAAACAATATCTGTGCCGTTTGAATGATTTATTGAATAGCATCATCATGCTGTGGGGGTTTTAAAAATGGAAGTTATTTATTTTTACTCCAGAATATATTGAAGCAATCAATAATGAATGCTTTCGTGGGTTAACTTTTGGAGGGACCCCTATCAGCTACAAGTTTCATTTAGGGAGGTCAGGGGTACTTTTCAATTTCAGCAAATCACCAAAGAAATATGGCATTAGATGTGCTTTTCAAAGCATAATAGACCTTATCATCGTTGTAAGTCTGTGATTTTGAATATATATATATATATATATATATATATATATATATATTATATATGTATGCAATCAGTGACTGAAATTTTTCTTACATTAGGAAGGTGTCCATAAATACACATACGCAAGCAGCAACTAAATATTGACTGCAAACAATTTGCCTTCAATTTTCTTGTTATCATGGACAATGAATCCTTTTAACGTGTAAAACCTTTTATGTTATGATAATAAAATTGATGGCACATGGTGTTTCAGCCATCTTAAAAGATGTGTTTATGGTCTTCACATGTGCCCCAACTAAAACCGTAGTATCAGTTCGATGAAGAAGGAACAAAGAGTTCCATTTTATGAGATCTTTTCTAATTAAAAGGTGTTGTATGGGGCTGTAGGTGACAACGTATGATAGTTGTACTCACTACTGTTGTTGAATTTCATTACCAATACATATTTATTTTTATATAGCCTTTTACAGTAATGCTGTTGTTGTTTGCATAATGCCATTTTCAGCTGTTATGGATGGGCTATACAGTATATCTGGTGGTAGAACACCCCAGAAATTATAGTAATGTAAAATTTGCATAAAATGCATCTTGTTGTTCAGATATAGTCACATACAGCATTTGAAATGTGTCAGTCATTATGGTTCATTGCATTTATCCACTTTATGTTGACATAGTTTTTTTGTTGCTTTAATCTATATTCTTGTTTGTTTGTTACTATTTTTAAAATTCTGCTTTCTATTATTTATAGTATACAGATAGCTACGTCAGTCATTAATTTTTGCAAGTATTTTAATTGACAGCATATGTGTTAATTAGGTCAGCAGCGTTCTTTCTGTCCGATTCTCGCTACAAAACATAATTTTGTTGTGAATTTAAGATGGAATACCAGAAACAAAACTCTTCTACTGTTTAAATTGTTGAAATATATTGCAACATGTTAAAATGCTAAAGAATCTTGTAATTTGTATTTCTCTAGTCATTTGGAAAAAAGTGAAAACAATACACATTATTTGTAATGAACACAGAGCAGATATTTTAAGAAATTGTATAAAAAAAAAAATTCTTGAACATCGCAAACTTAGCCTTGTAACTCTTGTATTTACTTTTGCTGAAGAAGAAAAAAAAAGAATAAGTTGCTAGGGTCATATGCAATAAAATACACGTTTTATTTCTCTTTGTAACAAACAAGCAATTTATACCAAAATGTATTTACAACAAAGGATATAATCTTTCATTTAAAATTTAAAATTTCAATAAGTATAAATAGCCTTCTGTGTAAAGTTGATTTCATTTTTGTTTGGGGCTTCAGCACCTTCTAGACTATTGATAATGGGCTGATAGGTATAACATTTTCTTAGTTATTGTATCGTAAAGTTTTTGTTTGATTTTAGGCAGTTTTGAGATAGAAATGTATATTAACAAAATGTCCAAAAAAAATTAGAATGTCTATTTTTATTGTTGATCAGGTTTTATATATTTGTATTTTATAATTTTAAAAAAAAATCACTTTTGAACTTTTGGTATGCATTCATATTGTGCACTATGATTCCAGAAAAATATATGTAAAAATATAACATTATGCAACACTAAAAAATCATATAGAAAATATATTGTTCTGTAATTTTATGTTCAGGCTGATGTTGAATTTTAATTGTACTCCATATAAATGGACATTGAAGTCATGAGTCAGCTGATCATTATTTAACCAAGTTCCAGAACAGGTTTTTCACAGTTGGTATATCCATCTGGCATCAGCATTGGTTAGCTTAATTTTTTTTAGTTCGTCAGTTACTTGAACACTTACCTGTAGTTTATGCATTTCGATATGTGAATTTAATATTATGATGTGGACAGATTGTTTCAGACCTATACCCTTAAGAATTCTTATAATGCATCTTGTGGTCAGTATGAACTCATTTGTGTGTGTAATTTGGTGCAAAACTACAATAAAAATCTAAACTGCAAAATTCAGCTCTCAAATGTCTGCATTAGTTTTGTTTGGATTGTTCAGAATAGTATTCAAGAGTTCTGAATTGGCAAAACATTAAATAATCCACATTTGTTCAGTGTTCTGTTTATCAGATTCCCCATTATATTTTGTAAATGAGGTTTATAAAAACACAGACATTATTCTTGTTATAGAGAAGCCCGATTTGAAAGACCACTGTCTTGAAATGCTACTTTTGTCATACATGGATTTGTATGTTAAGACATCTATTGAAGTTTGCCTGTCATTAGAGCATATTTGTTTGGGGGAAAAGGCTTGGCCTCTCACTTCCTTTTATTTAGAATATTTTAGAATTAATATATTTCAGTTAATTTTCTGAAAATTTTGAAAGGAATTTAGACCAATATTGGAAATTTGGCTTTTCACTTAAAATTAATTTTTTTATATTGTGCATGTAATGATTGATATATTCTGGAGTAGGTAATCCATAATATTAATTCTTAAACATCTTGATACTTCATTCACCTATATGCTTTCATGATAGTTTTATGACATGAGATGCCATGTGAGATGTGTATTGTTATTTGATTATATATTTATATGTGATGTTCTTGGTTTGTCTTAATATCAGTTGCATATACTAATGTGATGCATATAAAAAAAAACAGTGATTACCAATAATTTAGTTATTTACCATTTGTACATTCATTAGCAAATAAATGATGGGAATTAAGGGTCCTCGAAAAATATTGCTTGTATTATTGATAAATTGTATTATTGATAAATTTATATAACATTCTTTGACTTGTGTTTTAGCAAAGAAGTACCATGTTAACACAAGATGTGTTCATTATTGTATATCATGTTAATTGAAGAAAAAAAATGTATCAGTTTTGTAAAATGACTTCATAATTATTGCACACACAAAAACAATATTATTGTAAATATGTATTTTTCCTCCTTCCATTCCTTCTTACATTGCCGCTGTTGAAAGCCTCAACTCAAACACTGCAATGACTGAAATATAATAGTTATTGATTCCTTTCCAGACCTTCAAGAGTCTTTTATGAGGCTGTACATTCATGAGTCCAATTATTTAATAATAACATTGCGTATAATGTACCACAGGATAAAATAAAAACATCTTCAATACAGTATACTTGGATGGGTACCTTTGACAGTAACATAAGGATGGCATAGCTGTGTTTACACAGACTATCCTCAATATTGCTGTCTTTACATTGAAGTAAAGACATTATAATTTAACAATAACTTGCCCTTGTTTTGGATATGATTGGATAAGGATGTCTTGAAGTAGTAGAGTGATTCTTATCCCCAACTATAATTTCTTTAATTTTTGTAAATAAAGTAATCTCTCATATTGCTGTCATTGGTAGCCATGGAAACTACAATTTATATACAGTACTACCTTACAGTGAAGAAGACAATATTTACCACCATAGGATTCATGACCATACATGCCTAATAACATAAACTGTGTTATAATGAAGGGCCTTAGAGTGCCATATGATTCACGACCATACATGCCTAATAACATAAACTGTTATAATGAAGGGCCTTAGAGTGCCATGTTAGAATTAATCTACATGTGCTTGCTTCCTTTCATGTGTATTGACATAATTTTACTAAAGAAATGTTTGTTTTGGAGGAAATACCCCAAAATCTGCCCTACTGATTTATTATTGGTTTCCATTGAGGTATAGGTAATGTATATACTTACATGCAAGTAAATTCCATCTGCAAATTGTATTTACTCAGACCTACCATTACATAATGGTTATATGCAATTTGTTTGGACTAACCACTAGAACAAACAACATAATTGAAATTCAGGATCTGTGTTTGCAGTTGGACCAAACTATATATATATATATATATATATATATATATATATATATATATATATATATATATATATATATATATATATATATATATATATATATATATATCTTAGTACATATGTAAAGCGTGTCAGTTGCATAATGACAAACATTTGCAGATTACAGTATTTTTCCCATGATAAGCTCTAGATCTTTCATAAAGATTAGAGTTGACTTGTGAAAAAACAAATATAGTTTTAGTAAATATTAGTCTGAATATTTGTGAAAGTGTTGGTGAGCTTATCATCAGATAAATATGGGTAATTATAAGCCAAATGTATTCATTGGGTGATAAAAATTGTCTCTTGTATAACTTTGATGTTTCAAAGGAATGCATACCATTCCTTTTGAATGAATTTAGAAGGAACTACCATTTTACCTTTCAGGTTATTTTTTTCACAATTTAATAGTTCAAATGATTCATCTGTATACTTGTAATGAATTGCATCATGATACTTGTAATTTAAAAGTCTGGGGATAGGTATCATTTGTTTTTGTTTATTTTTTGTTGCATGAAATGCTTCATTCATCAAGTCCTTGATCATTTCTTTGTACTCTTGATTTTTAATAAGTCATAACATGTTTATTGCAAGGATTTTTGAAAATGTTTCTCAATTAATCTTTTTTTTTTCTTTACTCAGTGTTGGAATCTGGTGCTTGTAATCTTGAGGATTTAAACAGATTGTAAATTTTATGTCAGATGTAACACAAGGCTCAAAATCACAGGTTATGGAAACCTACATATTGTATATTGTTTTGATTTTGAGATTGAATTTAATTAATACTGCTTCATTTAATGTAACTGCTTCATCATTTAGCTAGTAGGTACAATAAATTGATAAAAACCTCCAGAATATCTTTCTTATTTTTTAATGAAATTAAATTTACTCTCAACATTTTGTTGGTTGAAGGCAATACCAATATTATGGTGTGGGGGGGGGGGGGCACATTGTTAACCATGTACATTACATGAGTAATTAAATATACTTACTACATGTATTTAGATTTACAGCAGTTTTGTGATACTAGATAACATGGCCATCATCTGGTGTTGACTTTAGTTTTCAGGGCAGTATCTTTTGAGAGTGGTCGCTCACCGTTGACCATTGTAGATCACTGCAATCTCACCTCTGCATTGGTTTGAGTCAGCCAATGCGGGTATGTGAGAGAGCTTTCCGGTAATTTCTCCTAGGTCGGTGTTTCTTTTCAGCCACAATGTATAGCCTATCTTGTACACACAAAAAAAATGGCACTAAATCCTATAACAAAAAATATGTCAGTGATCTGTCAGACTATCCCACAAATGCATATGCAGGGTTGGGGGAGGGGGATAGCAATATTTCCAGAGATTGAAAGCCAAAGAGGTCAAGGTCAGTGAGAGTAATTGTTTCTGTGGGTGTACAGAGGTTAAGGTATTAATAGCAGTAATGCATTACTTGTTTCTGCTGCTTTTTTTCCCTCATCTTTGGACTCTTCGTGTCCCTTAGCCAAGCAGAGTATTCCAGTTAGTATTGGAGAGTCAGAATTAAATAGAACATAATTCAAGTCAGACTGCTTATCGAACCCATGTATATCTGTATAGTTTTCGTGTATGTGTTGGCTGATCACTTGCTACAATTTACTTTTGTATTTATGTGTTGATCATCTCTTCAGTCCATGTTTTCGAGTATTTTACATGTTCATTTTGCTAAGTTTTAAGGGTGCTTGCATCTTCCATAGCAAGCAGTGTATCCCTATCATTGTTTTTTTTTTTTTTGGGTGTGTGCTATGGTAAGTATTACCTAACGTATTTGAGTCTACAGAAGCTTTTGTGCATTTTATTTCTTTCAGGCTTTATTAGTCATAAAGTGTAGGTAAGTTAGTGGGCTCAAGAAGGCTCCATGGGGCACCTGCCTATCATGTAATACTTCTACATGCACTGCATACATGTGGACCTCCTGGACAAGAGGGTATTCCTCCTGCGATGAGATATCTACCATACAAGTCTATTATTTAAAAGTTTTAATTTTCCAGGTTTTTCACCTAGTTTTTAGCGTAGTGTGGTAGCGATCAATAGTTTAATATTTTGAATAGGGTTATAATTTTAAAGAAAAAGAATTTCCCCGAGTGTCCTCACTGATTATACTGGCTATTTAAATAAGACCTTCTATATATCTTGAGTAATGTTCAAAAACCTTTTTTTGGGTGCATGATTGATAAGATGTTGTAATATGGGTTAATGAATATACAGATTGGCCTTACTGCAGATGTGCACCTTTCATAAACTGCTAATTTAGCTTGATCATTTTCACTTCCTAGACTTCAGAAATAAATAGTTTTTTAAAATAAAAATAAAAAATAGCAGATAACTTTTTATACATCTTTAATATGTAGTAATTCATCCATTGCACTTTCAGATGCTGGATTAGCCCGATTTATCACCTATTAAATTCATTCTCCCAATTTTAATAGGTGCTAAACTTAGTGTTCTTTAGACTGAATTTATTTAGTACAAGGGAGTAGTCATTTTAGCTGGCAGTGTGCTTAGATCATGTACAATATACAAGAAATGTCAGCCACATTACATCAAAGTAGCAAAGAGGTACGCCAACATTCTACTGTCCATGTTTCGAATGCAAACAACTTGACCTTGTGTCACTCAAAAGTACATAACTGGCAAGTGCCCCCACATTTATGGTACAGTTGCAAGTGATCAAGTGACAATGAATGGTTTAAATGGAGCAAGACGATTTAGTTGCTAATTTCAGGCAACATAAAGCATTTAATATCCCTTTGTATGTATAGGGTCCAGTCTGGTTCAGTGTTTGAAGTTTTTTTTTTACATTGATGATACTATGTGATGAGAATTCTGAAGGATTAGAGCAGTGCTGTCCAACTTTTCTGACACCATGGACCACTGAACATTCTTCTTGAAACCGAGGGCCGCAGCAGAAATGTAAAAGCAATGTCTATACAAATTATTCACTGTATCCCAGATTAAGAAGATATACTTTGAAAGTAGGCCATTTAATTTTTTTATATACACAAATGCACCAAACAAAATTGCTCTAACTCTGGTGGCTATTTAAAATCAGCCCGTGGGCCGCAGGTTGGATCGCACTGGATTTGAGATTTACAGTTGGATTGCCAAAGAGCTCAGCCATCATAAATATATTGATTTGATTTTGGTGTTAAGTTTTTGGAGATGTCTAATGGTGCTTGAGAACCAGAATCTAAGCAATAAAAATACTACACAATTCCATGATGGATGGACATGGGGATTTAAGTTTTTGGAATTAAGTTCAAAGGACATGAATATGAATTCTTCCCTTCCCGTAAAGGTGATTTACAATCAGATTCAAGGGCCCCGAGTGGTCTAAAACACTTTCCATTACAGATCACTGCCATCTCACCTCCGTCTGCGTGGGTTCGAGTCTTAGATTCGGCTAATGTAGTTATATGAGAAAGCTTGCCAGTAGCTTCTCGTGGGTCGGTGGTTTTTCCCCGGGGTTTTCCTGGTTTTTCCTCCACTATTAATACTGGCCGCCATGTATAGCCTATATTATGCTGAAAAATGGCGTTAAATCATAAAAAAACAAACATATTCAGTGTCAATAATGTCACCATACGTCATAAAGCATATTAAATGTCACAATAAATATGCACCCACTGAAATTCATGCTCGCAGATTCTGAAACAAACGCGGATAAAGATGTATGTGGTGGCACACTTTATCGACTTTATAGCCAAATATAATCTCATATTTAAGGCAGCATATTATTTTTCAGATTAGTCAAAATAATGTTTCCTGCATCGGAAATCGCACAAAAGATTCTGATACAAATGGACAAAAATTTACTCAACATGTGAATCCCTCGTTTGGAGACCCTTCCGGTGACCTACTGGCGAGAGCGTCCACCGCGGATGCGGTATGTCGTCGGCTCTATCTCCGGCTGAGTCATACCATAGACTTACAAAAATGGTACTAACAGCTACCTTTCATGGAGCTCAACAGTAACAGGTTAGTGTTAGGACTGGTCAGCCTGGTGTCAGGATAATGTGACTGGGTGTGACATAATGCTGAATGTCTGCGGCATGATTCCCCAGTGCTAGACATCAGTATTAACTGCCTTACTTAAGACGTCGTAGCGATATGACTAAAACTTTCGGTTAAAGTTAGGTTAAAATTCCAAATATCGCACACACACACACACAATGAAAACTTGGCCATTCTCAGTGGAAAAAAGAATCCTCTATTGAAGTCAAAACTCCTTCCCTAATGTTTCAAACCTCCCGATTTGTATTAAGCTGACTTCTCTGTTGCCTGTATGGCACTGACAGATGTCAGATTTGTTTCTTAACAGATCAAGTGTGGGACTTTGTGAAAAGTCAGGAAACATATAAAAGAAGAAAAAAGGGTCCCCTCATCATCCTGATGCTCTGTACGAAACCGTCATTGAGGGATCAATCCTTGACCCCAACTCAATAAAGGAGAGAGAAGAAAAAAAACAGCTAGCTGCACCTACCGAGTAGAGGCGCACAAGGTCGGTGTCCTGGTGACATAAGTTAATTGCAGCTTGCCGAGAGGAAAGACAAATTGTGTATCTTAGATCTGAAGGAGATTCGTCTTTCAAATTTTGATTGCAGACCGGTCATTCACCAGTGACATTGTACTAGTTATCCACCAGTTACTTGGCTTAGAGCTCAGGTCAGTGGGTTTTGATTATCGATTTCGGAAAAGGGATAAGATAGACACCCTCCCACTCTCATTCTTATGTTCCTATGTAATCCATATAGGCATAAGGAGATGTGTTGTACTTGCTCCGCTAAGGAGTAGGATAGGATCAACGTTCTCTGCTCCCGTTCAGACCCAATTGGATGTGATAACCCTCCTCCTTAAAGAAAGGGACCACTTGCCTTCAAGACGGTTGAGAAAGTTCCAATATACCCAGTGAAGGATTATGAGAAAAGAGAAACCGCATTTGGAGGTAATGTCCTTCCCGTCATGGGAGACTCAAATGAATTCCTAACCGGTAACGACAGTTCACCCCCTTCCACTGGGTCAGGTGTTGGAGGAGGAGGAGGACGTTTCGATGTTTGATACGTAATTAATGAAATTTACCACCGCCCCATCCCTTCATGTTTCCTACATTTTCTGGCGCGAGTCTGGTGAAGTTGTATGGCCTCGTCTCTTCTGCAATGGTTTGGAGCTAACATATTTTTCGCAGGACCAGGACATTGCTTAGCATCAGAAGAGTAATATGTCGCTACTTCTACGGTCGCGCCACTGGTCTCTGCCTGCAGCTATCTACGTTATTTTCTGGTTTGACCTTTTCAGCAGGGGCCCCGAGTGGTCTAAAGCGCTTTCCGTTACGGATCACTGCCATCTCACCTGTCTGCGTGGGTTCGAGTCTCAGATTCAGCCAATGTGGATATGTGAGAAAGCTTGCAAGTAGCTTCTCGTGGGTCATTTGTTCTATCTTGGGATTCTTCAGGGTTCTTCCTCCACCATAAATACTGGCCGCCATGTATAGCCTATCGTGTTCTGAAAATTGGCGTTAAACCCTACAGCAACATCCTCTTAAGCAACCACTCCCTTTAGGAGTCGGGTGCGTCTCAATAACCACACCCATGCTGACCGCCCTATGCGACCTTCTTATTCAATAGACCATCCTGCTCGTTGGTCACAAGGCAAAACAATCGGATAGACAAAGTGAAAAAGTTGTCAAACTCCACTATTATCAACAAAGGCAGGGGACGGACCTAAGTTGCGAACTTTCATGCAATCTTCGCTTTCCAACGTCCCATCATGTGCTGGATTCGTTATATTTTCAGTGGGTTGTTCTGGCATTTTGGAAAATGTGTCCATTCAACTTCAAATAAATGATACTGGCTTCGTTTATTGTATGGAAACCATTTTGGAGTTGGCACTCACCAGTTCACACTGGGCTGGAACAAGAATGCAAAGCTGGTAAACATTGATTACGGTTTCCATCCAATGACCCTAAGGCAACTCGTCAGTTAGGTGTACCTGTGCATTTGCGATCGAAACAAACCCCTAAAGCAATGTCCTCGGTGCTGGGTGCTATAATTCCAACGTAGTATTTGACAAAACCGATTTCAAGCCGGCCACCTTTCCTTCCTTACTAGGATCAACAAACTATAAGTCCATGAGATCTTCGAAAACTAAATGCTCTGTCGCGTAAGATTATTCGGAAGAAAAACAACAAACCACCACTAAAACTTCAGAAAGAAGGCGCTCTGGTCATGACTCTTGATGAGCATACTGTCCGTCGTGTTGAAGACCATGCCATTTGTCTTTAACAATATCAAAGAAACATTAAAAACGCGTGTCCGCAGGATAGCTTACCCCCAACCCTATTCAATTTTGTCTTCACACTATTTTAAAGAGGAGTTATCTCTATACCCAAAACTCCAAGACCCACAAGTTTTTTACGCTAAAAAAGATCAGCGAGGCAGAAACATTCATACGGGCAAAGACCGAACAGTGGCGCACTCTGTACAAAAAGTATTGTCGTGCTGCCAACGGGGGAGTATGACTGCCATCGGGATTCTATACATGTCTGTGGGCATCAGTATGGCTGGCATCGGGATTCTGTGAGCGCTCATAGCTGCCCCCGTGTTACGAGTTTATGCTCTTAAAATAGGTTACAGAAAAGAATGAAGACAACAAGCTTGGTAAAATTGTACAAATAATTTATTTCCCAAGGTTACAAAGTAATAAAAATAAGAAAAAAGAACTTGCAGTATTGTGACATACATTTAGATTGTAATAAAAGAATTAAAAAACATAAGCCCAATCAATGAAAAGTTTTATGTGAATCACAGTTCAAATCCCGATGAAAATCCAAGACAATGACTATGACGTATGCAATAGTCAGGGTTGTACTAAGGTGCCAACAGTCTCCTTGCTGAATCACAGAAAATATTCAAGTGTTTTAACTCTCTATAAATTTCGGCGAATATCTTTGTCCAAGATTTATCAGAGCACTTTGGTATTTTCAGAGAAAACAATCACTTGAAATTCAATAATGTGAATAAAATAAAATTTCAGCCCCAAACTGAACACAACATACAACAACTTCACTTAATTGTTAAGGTATTTCTTATGTAATTTTTATCATAACACCAGTTATAACACTAACTAAAACGCAGCAGATTCCCAGATGGGGGTCAAGAGTTCATCGTTATATAATATAAACAAGTAGTTTGTGTACGAATTAACATATGCCTCACATCACGTGATCCAGGTATGACGTTGACAGCAGAATGATTCTTGCTCCGAGACAGATAAAAACAATTTAAAACTAGTTGTTTACCAAACCAGTCACTGATTTTGGCAAGGTAAGCAACACGATATGCTGATACAATATCAAATACAGTAAACAATTAAATTGCAAAAGCATGTAATGGAGTAACAAATATTTTAAAACTAAAAAAATCATTAAAATATACATAACAACGCGTTTATACGTACGATAAACATAATTTCTATAATTATATGTCATCATGAAAAATATACATTACTGTTTTTTTTTTGGGCGGATTACCTAATCCACCACCTTACGCTCAATGTTCTGAATCAATGTGGCAACGGCCTTCTTGCTACCTTATTAAGCTGGTTTCTTGGAAACAGTCGCTGCAAACAACTATGTAGCAGACGTCACATGGGACCTACTCGGGATATTTTTTTTCCTATTGCTTTTATCTGGAATTCCGGCATGACCGTCCAACTTGTAACTTCAGTGCCTTGAAATCGACATAAATCATGTACCAGACACACATCTGATGGTGGTGGTTCTGAGAGAATGGAATGTTCTTACCTGGCTCTAGTAAAGTCAGATAGTACGGCTTTTCGCCTATACTGAGGCAGTCTTTGGTATGGGCAGCCAGCAAGCTGATTCGGTTGAAGATGTGGATGCACCGGCGGAAAAAGTATTGATTTTCCTTGTGACCGTAAAGCTTGTAAACTACATGGCTTAGGTTGTTTATCCGGACTTAGTGGCCATCTTCACCCTCTGTAATCAACAGCTGGTTGAATTAGCGTGGCCTTACGAGACAGCGGAGAAATTACAATTTTCCCTGTCAGGTATACAGCGATGATCAATAGGAAACTATCCATCTTGGAGATATCACTCATCTTGACTGGGAAGTCGATTCTTTGGAAGTTTAGCTGTCGTAGATGACAGCGGCACTGATTATTGGACCGATTGAATAGCCCACTGTAAACAAATGTTAAACCTTAATTGTCACTTTAATTACTGATTTAGACAGGACGCGTTGGAATGCAGCTTCAGCCTCAAGACAGGCAGTACTGCGACACGCCTAAATCAAGTGTCTCACACCTCAAGAATTGCCATTCAGAGCATAAACTGTTCGAGATCTTCGATTCGCATGGTGGCTAGCTGGGGTAGCGAT
This sequence comes from Unio delphinus, assembly GCA_029339505.1. NCBI lineage: Eukaryota > Metazoa > Mollusca > Bivalvia > Unionida > Unionidae > Unio > Unio delphinus. Next base: position 4,233,017 of record JAQISU010000138.1, on the reverse strand, counting down.
GGTCCGAAAATAGGCCGCCAATTTTCTGGTTCACTCTGACTCAGCTTCGTCAACTTAGACATTCTGCTGGGATGGTGCCGCTTTTTCCTGCTCTGCCGTTAACAGCGGGTTAAACTTCAGGCTGTCTAGTTCCCTGAGGTCTTTAACTGTATGTGGGGTTGGTTGAAGAGTAACACGTCTAGTGCGTCGTTATATTCACTCCAGATTAAAGGTTCTCTTCAGAGCAGCTTGTTCAAGCGAGTAATAGAAGATATTGCAATATACTTGTAACTAACAAGCCATTAACCCCTACTCCTCTTGCTACCCTGCGTCTTATTATAGCTGTATCCACATAACACTGAAACAGGGCTTAGCCAACAATGCGGAGGAAAGAAGCTAAAGTTATATCAAAAGACTTACAAAAATGGTACTAACAGTTGCCTCGCTTGGCGCTCAGCATTAAGAGGTTAGTGTTAGGACTGGTCAGTCTGGTGCCTGGTGTTTGTGAGAGCATCTGCAACAGATGCAGGTCATTTATTTTATAACTTGGTCAAATAAAACCAAAGACATCAAATTAGTACTAACTGGGTGGGACATCGTGCTACATGTCCGCGGAACTGCAAATTGTTAAAGCTATGTTAAAAATCCTAATAAAAAAAACAAACAAACAAAAAGACAACATGTCGATGACGTCTCATTAAGCTTTAGTAGGCAATAAAGAATCTCGAAAATTTGCACTTTAATATCAGTCTGTATTCGATCTCTATCTGTATTTATCTGCATTAGATCCCATTCAGTATCGCAGTCTACATTAGATCTCAATCTCTATCTCAGTCTGTATTAGATCACAGTCTGTATCAGATATCAGTCTACATTAGATCTCAATCTCTATCTCAGTCTGTATTAGATCACAGTCTGTATCAGATATCAGTCTACGTAAGATCTCAATCTCTATCTCAGTCTGTATTAGATCACAGTCTGTATCAGATATCAGTCTACATTAGATCTCAATCTCTATCTCAGTCTGTATTAGATCACAGTCTGTATCAGATATCAGTCCACATTAGATCTCAATCTCTATCTCAGTCTGTATTAGATCACAGTCTGTATCAGATATCAGTCTACATTAGATCTCAATCTCTATCTCAGTCTGTATTAGATCACAGTCTGTATCAGATATCAGTCTACATTAGATCTCAATCTCTATCTCAGTCTGTATTAGATCACAGTCTGTATCAGATATCAGTCCACATTAGATCTCAATCTCTATCTCAGTCTGTATTAGATCACAGTCTGTATCAGATATCAGTCTACATTAGATCTCAATCTCTATCTCAGTCTGTATTAGATCACAGTCTGTATCAGATATCAGTCTGCATTATATCTCACATATCAGTTTTCAAAGTTCTAACGACTCGGTGAAAACACTGAAATGACTAAAGCAATTTTGTTGTGGATTAAGACAATGTGGAACTTTTTATGTATAACACACACACACACACACACATTGACGAATCGGAAGTTTTTCTTCTTGCTTTTTATTTTCATGCATACTTCATATCTATAGTTAGTTTACCCGCTCCGTACCGTCAGCAGTTCACGCTTTTAAAACTGTACAACTCTCCCTTAAACAGGGAACTATTTTAACTCCGCCACTTTAGGCCAGTCCATGTATTCTTTCCATGCACGTTTCGCCAATATAACTGTACAACATTTGCCACCATGACGGCAAAAACGGTATCTTCTTTTTATAAAATTCTGTAGTGTAATTAACCTGATTCCTAACGTCAATACTGCCACTGCAGTCGTACAATCAATGTACACCAATATATTTTAATATGGACTACGTTACCAAAGATATTCGTTCGGTTTTGGCCTGATTTCACTACTAGTCAACCATGGCATCATGGAACTAACACTTTACTTCGTGACATTTGCTCCTACGGATATTTCCATTGCACCGGATTCCAAAAATACACAAGTAATTGCACAAATCTAAAAATTCTTTAAAACGGGGAGCTATCAAATGCGAATTTTCCAAATTTATTACAATATTCTTCGCCTGCCTGTCTATGAAAACAGCCATAATCTGTGAAATATCCATAACCTGTCTGTGAAACTACCCCTAGCCTGTCTCTGAAAATATTCCTAGCCTGTATGTGAAATTACCCCTGGCCGGTCTGTGAAAATAACCCTAGCCTGTCTGTGAAAATAACTTTAGCCTATCTAACATCCATAGTCTGTTTGTGAAACTATCCCTTTTATGTCTGAAAATATTCAAAGCCTGTGTGTGACAACAACCCTAGTCAGTCTCTAAAATTGTCCCTAGCCTATCTGTGGAAACAACCCTAGCCAATCTCTGAAAATGCCCCAAGCCTGTCTGTGAAAATGTCCCTAGCCTGTCTGTGAAAAACATACATAGCTTGTCGGTGAAAATAACCATAGCCTGTCTGTGAAAAACATACATAGCTTGTCGGTGAAAAAAAAACATAGCCTGTCTGTGAAATTAACCCTAACCTGTCTGTGAAAATATACCTATATTGTCATGGAAACTCCTCAGCCTGTCTGTGAAATTAGCATTAATAAAATTATCGGTAACTTCTCTGTGAAAATATATCTAGCATATATTTGAAAGTATCCCTAGTGTATCTGTGAAACTATCTTTAGCCTGTCTGTAAAAATATCCCTAGCATATTTGAGCTCATGTTCTATACAAATAGTATAACACACCTGGTATAATATTTTTGCAGAATCTGAGAAACATTCGACTTAATTGGCTGGACAATTCATAGAGAAAAAATGTTCGATTTGTTCTGAAAGAATTGTTTCAAACGTTTTAAAGACATGTCTTTTGCCAAAATCAATACTGGTTATAAAATGCTATTTCTTTCAAACATGGTTACATAAAGTGAGAGAGTTCACGCTTCCTAACATCATGAGGTGTCACTCCTAACGGTGTATATATAAATCACTGGGGAAGGTTGAACAAGAGGTAGTAGTAGTTGGAGGGTTTAACGCCATTTCTCAGCACACGATAGGCTATAGCAGCAGAGGGGGCGAACAGACCAACTTTTATAGGCGTCGATTCGGCAAACCGAGGCTTCCTCGTAAATGCTTTATAGGGCAAAAAAAAAGGGACGCCAACGTCGTTGGCACTCACCCCCTCTACTGCTATGGGTTAACAATTTTTTTGCGATGAAATTGTAAACAATTTAGGATCCTTAGGACTTTACAAACAGACTAATTTGTAAAACCTCACCTCGTAAATTAATTCGGTAGATCAGCTTCTGTTATATTGTAACCGGTTAGGAAATTTTGTTTTGAGTGATTAATATTATCTTCACGGTGATTAATTATTACTTGAATTACTCGCTGGTTGATATATTCCATGTCGGATGCAAGTTGATTTAATATTTCTATGTGCTTGATGATTTCAATCCGATTAGACTCATTGAAAGCTTGTTGTAGTCGCTGTAGTTGTTGACTGTGTTCTTGATTGATTTCTCTAAAATACTCAATAATTCTTCCATGGTCAATATTTATGTATGTGATTGATTCTGGAGTCTGTCCAACCTTAAATCTCCAAAAGGAATCCCGATCAACAAAATTAAAACAACTTCCCGGCAACGATGATTTTCTTTTTTCGTTGAGGTGTTCTCGATTTGATGTGGTAATTTCATGGTATGATTGTTTATCCGTGACATAATCAGATTTTTGGGACCTCACGTGGAGGTGGAATTTCAGGCCAACCCAGTATTGTCCTTATAGAACTCTGATAGATATCTACGACATATCCGGGTGAGTTTATCTCAATGGCAGTCGATAATGTCAGCTCGTGAACTGTTATAGCGATATTTGATTCTTTTCCAGTAATGGATTTTTATTCTACGCTGTAATTTAGCATTGATTTGTTCAATTTGGTATGACCCAGATGGTAGCGAAACAACGTTCCAGTCTGGAGTTCCATTGGGTTTATTTTTATATGCGAACACCAAAGAATTATTCGGTTGTTGACCACCAAATGCTACCGACCTAATATTAGGCCAACTGTGATACACTCGTAGTTTTGCTAGCGCTATCTCCTTAACGGGAATCGGAGTAGGGAAATTCACACTGAATTCAGGATTGGTTGATGTCATTGAGATCATGCTGGTTTTCACCGGTGTGGTATTTTCCGTTATTTATTGAATCGGTTCGGTATTTTTTACTATTCGTTGAAGAAGTTCTTGCGGTGTCTCCATTGTTATTATCATTATCCTGCTCAAATTAAATACGTACCATCGCTGAAAACTCACTCTCGGATATTAATGTATCATCGAGTGACGGCGATATCATCGAGGATAATTGCGAGTACGCGGTTGACACAACCTGAAATTTAACCACGTAATCTTGCAGTTTACGCTGGCTGCATGATGATATTTTTTGTTATTATCGAAATAATTCCTGCGATTGTTGTTGCCGCGGATATACAAATTGGAACAGCTATCGGGGCAATCATTGTCACCGAGGAGAGTATTATACCGGCTCCGGTGATTACACCACTCACCGAGTACACGGTAACATCAAATGCGGTGATTCTTCGTCGGTATTTCTTTATTTTTCTTTGATACTCCTCAGTGAGTGTTTTGAGTTTAGTTTCAAATTCTCTGACCTGATCATATCGGTATTGAGCAGGTATCGTTGGTGATGAAATAATCGGTGATGACATTTTATTTTCAAATCGTTTACGATTTCAATTGAAACCGCTAGCTGTTTGATTGTTTACTTAAATCCGCTACGAATTCCACATATCATGTTACTGAAATCCTAACCAAATTATTATCATTCGTTGTTATCGTGAACTGTTCAGTTGTATCCTTGTCGATGATCGTTGATATCGTATTGTTGACCCCAGATGAACTCGACGATGATATATTAAATTGAGTCGGTGTCACTAGTGTTAATCGATAAATACCCTTGACGGTCGCGGTGATACTTAGTATATTGTTTGTAGGTGTCCACGCAAATGATTCGTGTTGAATCCTGTATACTATGTTGTTGGTTTTCTCATGAGGAATTTTTGTTTTTTCAAGTATTTTTACTATCCTCGGTAAATCATCCCTGATGATATCGTTGGATGTTTTAATATCAGCGTTGATAGCTTCTATTCGCCGATTAATCGCGGGTGTTTCATTACTGGTTGCTTTAAGATCATCGATGGATTTTCTAATATCAGGGAGTTTTATGTCGAGTTTATCGAATGTAGTTCCAAGAAATTTATCTACGACGTTTTTACGAAACGTTGAAAACTGATTTACATGTTCTTCATATTTGGATTGAAGTGTTGCAAACGCCAACATAGTTGTTTTTATCTCCGTGAGTTTCGGCGTGGTCACTGGTGGATTTCCAAGGAAATCTAATAGAGGCTTGTCAATATTGTCAATTAAATTTATTGGTAATTCAAAAAATTGATCGAATTTAGTTACATGTTCGTTGTATTCATCGCGTAGTGTTTTCAATGGCTCTAAATCGTTGATTCGTTCCACAATAGTTGAAATGAGGACACCTGGTTTGAGTTTACCCTGATCAGAAAACAGCGCTATAGTATCTTCTGTTGCGTCTCGTTATTTAACTAAAATATCATCAAGGGAAATATTACTAGTCTTCAATTTACCCTGACGATCTTGAAATACAACTATTTCATTGGGATCAACACTTGTTAAGTTCAATGTCTCGGCTATTTCATCTTCGATTATTTTTTTTATATCACTGGTTGCAGTGCCATCGGCATCGGGTTTCTTCGACGGTGATAGAGGTCGTCCCCAAATATCAATCATATTATTCTATATAATATCTCTCTAAAAGGCGACTACTCGTGTATTCATTCACAACCCGATGAGGTGGTTTTCCGGATGCTGAAATAGCATCAAGGATATTTAATGCTTCATTGCCGCATATTGGTGGGTCATTCATTTGTTGTGTTGGTAGCGTAGAATATCAACGAGGGGTGTTTAAGCGGTTTATATAATTCATAAATTCTTTAGGCGGCGCTAACCCATATGAATCGAAATAAACAAATGCACGTGGATCAATCGCGTATGCAACAGAATGGCTTCCGGGTCCGGTGCTGTTATCGAGATTAATGATACCGGTTTCAACGCTGTTTGGTTGTGTCGGCAATTGATCTCTCATAAAGACACCTCTGAAGTTTTTAATCACTAGTTTTTTTTAGCAGCATCGAGTAAATCAAAATTTGACATTGGAGCTAGTAAACCGGTCCTAGTCTCAGGCCGCTTCCCTTGTACCACGAGTGCGGGGTTCCTGGTAGTCTTAGACCCTTTCCCTTTTTTAAATCCCTTCCCGGTAGCTTTCTTTAGTGCTATCCCTGCCGCGGTACCAACGGCTCCTAACGCAGCCGCTGTAGCCACCGCTGGGGCCGCTGTAGCAATTAGCGCTGGAATTGCAGCTAACAACGGGAATATACCACCTGATTTTATCATGTTTTTGATCGCGGCTGCAGAGAGTGTGATCTGAACACCTTTTATATCTTTGAGCGCGTCATTGAAGTGTTTTATCTGACGAGTTGTCAGTGACAATTTATTCTGACCACCAGACATCTGATTGTGTTTCAGCGTGATCGTCGTTCCACATTTTTTAGCTGATTCCGATTGCAAATTTTTAACTTGACCGGGAGTCAATGTAACACTAATATGACTATATGACATTATACAATAACAGATTGATCTAATTGTTACAGATTTTCCACTGGTGCATCTACCACTCTCATTCGTCCACCAACACCTTCGAGTAGCATCGATTTGTCGCTGTGTATGGCGGCATCCGCTCTATAATTAACACCGCCAGGGGCTATACGAGCTCTAAAGTGTATATCAACGACGGATTGTTTCGTTAAGTCAAGATGTTCCAGCGAAAAGTAATAGATCTGATACAGACTCCTAAAATCCTACTGTGATATTTGTAGACCAGTATCACCATTTTGATCGCGTCCCAGATATGACAACAGACGATGATACACACGCGCTATTTGGTTGGTTTCGTAATTAAGTTGTATATCTTCGGATGGTTCCTGTTGTCTGTTTATTCTCAGGGAGACATCACTAACACCTAATCGATCAAAAATCATATGGCTGCGTTCTTGAGAGTCTAATCTATTCCTGTTCTGTAGCGCAACAAATATATGACGCGGAGCTGAAACACCCTGTTGTGATGCCAGGTTCCACGTAAATGTACCACCACCATCAGAATCCTTGGTATCTGTGGTAACTGATAGCCAACTCAGCAACGACTTTCCTCCTTGATCCATAAATGATAGTAATTTACCTTCTGTTGTGATTGATGGAGTCATTACTGGCATCCACAGTGATAGTTTTGTTATAATGATTTTACCAGGATCAACATCAGCATCACGCCAAATTGCATTATTATTATGATTGCTCTTTCTCACGAGTACTACTGTATGTTTCGCTCCATAGATAAGTTTTCGGACATTTCTACAGAATCCAAATATAAGATGCAGTGGAATCGCGCATATAAACTCGAAACACAGCAAAGTAGTAGCTGAATTCACTAATTCCGACGAGAATTGGGGATCATGGAGAATTAAAAAAGAAATGCTGCATGATTATTCCAAATCAGCAGATGTTACGATTGAAAACAATTACTTGAAAAATAATCAGATATCAGAACTATCTAATTCACCGCCGATATATTATCCAATATGCAGATATAAAACAGTTTACTTAAACGGCTGTGGTGGGTCAGGAAAGACGACTCGTGCGATTTAATTATTTCGTGGGAAAAATCCTACAAACATGATTGTGATAACACCGACACACAGACTTGCAAGAGATGAAACAACGAGGCGTTAATGCAAGCACTTATCACAGTTTCTTTCGATGGAAAGGCGATGAATGGACTCCTGATCGAATGGGTGAAAAATATATTCCTGAAGTCATTATCTGGGATGAAATATGCACGGTGTCCTTAGATGTATTACAAAGATATCTTGATTGGTTATTGCTAGCGAATACAAAAGTGATAATGTGTGGCGATCATGGCCAACCACGTCCATTTGTCGGTTTATCCCCACATGATTGGTTGAAGAATTTTGTAGACTACTATGAAGAAATTAATACCGATCATAGAGCACTTGATGAACAATTACGCGAATTCAAGAAACTAATCAGATTACAACCGGATAGAATCCAATGTGAAATAGCCCGTAAAATAATTTCGGAAACTCCATTAAATGATTTCTGGGAAACGTGGAGACCAAACGATTTGATAGTAGCAAGTAGAAAGATAGTCAGAGACACACTTCAGATGAAGTTATTTGAATTGCATAAAGAAAAATTTGCAACACTTCCAACACCGCTGTGTTATAGACCCAAGGATACACGAAAATAAAATATCGAAGTTGATATTCTTGGGCAGAGTGAGTAGCAGAATTTAGTGTTAAATGATGTTGTGCTGGTTGATATCAGCGTCGTCGAAGATGCATTGCGTGCTGATAAATCCCCGAAGACGCTAGGTTACGCAGCGACAATACATTCTTCGCAGGGATTGACTATATCAGATACAATTGTTTGGATGGTAGATAATCACATTTAGTTTATCTTGCAGTGTCTAGAGTACGAAGAATAAATCAGCTTCGAAGATTTGTTCTAGACTATAACGACACTACAATAAGTGATATTGTCAGTGATGATATAATCAGAAAAAAAACTCTCCGGTTATAAACAGCAGGATAAAAAAAATAAACGAGAATTTGACATTCATGCTAAATTAATAACCACGTTGAAACAACAACAGAATAATCACTGTGCGAGTTGCAATTGTATAATGAGCTGGTGTTGGTCGGATAAAGATCCTCGCCAATTTACCGTAGACAGAAAAAATAGCAGCGTTGGTCATACCAGAGATAATGTGATGCTGACTTGTCTCGAGTGCAACAGGCGCAGAGGTGCTAGTTAAGACCACGCGGCGGTAATTGAGTATCCTCGGGTATCACTTGTAGTTGTTCACGAGTAAACCCACGATGAGGAGCAGTTGAATCCAGTCTATAGATTGCTGGTCTACCCGTAGATCGTGTTGTACTAGATATTTATGTGCAGTAACACTCCAAATAGGGTCAGTAGCTCTTTTTGTGCCGTCTTCGAGCTCTCCTGGTTCATATAAATACCTAACAGTAACATCACCGAGTATTGGTTGTTTTGAAAAATCTTTTTCTGGTTTTACAGGTATATACTTCCTTTTAATTTTTTTAATCGCGTTGTCAGGTTTCATGTTGATTGTTCGAGTAATCTCATTATTTAGCGCGGTAATTACGCCTGGTAATCGTTTATCCTGGATGAATTCTTTCGCGTATTGATATCCAAATAACCGCTCAGCAAGTGTGCGATTAAATCGTTCAACAATTGCCTGATCGCTATGTAGTGCAGTATGTCCTCGTTTGATAAAGACATTATGATGCTTCATTATTGATAGAACCGCACCCTGAAATTCATTGCCAGGATCAACTTGTAATAGATTTGTCCAGCGTAGAGGACCCTTACGATACATCCTTTCAAACGCAGAAGCAACTTCAGTTGATGATTTCGTCGCTAGCGGTTCTACTTGTTTGTATCGACTCGCAACATCAACTACGGTTAGCGCATACTTATAAACACCATCATGTGGCAGAAATAATATATCAGCCTGATGAACCTCATTAGGAACGGTCACATCAAAATGCGAGTAGTTAATTTGTTTAGGCGGCGGTAAATAAATCTGCCATATCGCCTGTTTAGATAACCAATCCGCTGCAGTGGTATTTTTCACCTTTGCGGCGCTAGCGAGTTTACCAATTGCTGCTTTACCCCTCCAGTATCCTTTTGGAGAATAATAAATTGATTCCATGTTGTTATTAATTACCGGCACCTAACATCAACTTACCTTTCATCGCTGATTTTATTAACCATGAAGCCAATTTTTCTTTGAAGGATTTATCAGTGATAGAATTCAACGCGTGAATCAATTTCACATCTGCGATATGTCTGTGTTGCAGATTGCTGCTTTTATAAGCAACATCATAAGGATGACACGCCTTATCAATAGCGTTTATTGGATTTTCACCCGGACGGGGTTGGTTTTGATCATCTAGTCTGATATCGAGTCTAATCCCGGGTCCACAATAACTATACCCGGGAAGGTGTTTTTCTCCTGGATACTTTGCCCATGGTGTTCCCGGGAGTTTTACTAACTTGGCTGCAATATCACCTCGTCGTTTTTTTTTAAAATCTTCTGAAACAAATCTAAATTTCTTTGTACTACATTGTACACACTTACCAGAAAGTGCTGATTGGTTACTTTTAGTTGTAATCGTCGGCAAGTCGTTTGTGCCAGTACGTGCCTTACATTTCACGCAATATAGATCCATAATATATTTATAATAACATGAATGTAATTGATTTTTCGACGATAAAAACAAGAGAATCAGTAGCATCATGCAGCGCTACCAAACTCTATTCGAATGATTATAATCGGACCATCTGGAAGTGGCAAAACACAATTGTTACTTAATTTAACAAATAGATGGATGAAATGGAAAAAATTGTATTTGATTGCTCCGAGCATAGACGATCAGCGATGCTATAATGTGTTTAAAGATTACAACGAGAGAGGAAAATTGAAAACTGGCGATGATATTATTGAGTTTATAACCGATATCGATGAAGCACCGAGCATGGATGATATCGATGGAAGTATTAACAATTTAGTCGTATATGATGATGTGATGTTAGACAATCAAAAAGATCCCGCTAGGATATTTTCCAGAGGCAGACATAAAAACACCGACGTGAAATATGTCACTCAACGGTACTCTCAAATACCAAAAGTAATCAGAGATAACTGTAATATTCTTGCTGTATTTAACGGAGTTGACACACATACGCTACGAAATATTCAGCAGACTTGGTGCGGCGGTGATATGGATTATAATCGATTTAGAAATTTCTTTAGTAACGCTCAGTCAATCCCACATGGATTTGTAACGATAAATTTACATGATCCTCGGACGCGATATCGTATCGGACTCGATCAAATATTCGGTTAACCCATAGCAGCAGAGGGGTGAGTGCCAACGACGTCGACGTCGGCGTCCCTTTTTTGTGCCTCGGTTTGCCGAATCGACGCCTATAAAACTTGGTCTGTTTGCCCCCTCTGCTGCTGCTATACATGGCGGCCAGTATTAATGGTGGAGGAAGAACCCGGGAAAACCCCAGAAAGAACAACCGACCCACGAGAAGCAACTGGCAAGCTTTACCACATAACCACATTGGCCGAATTCGAGATTCAAACCCACGCAGACAGATGTGAGATGGCAGTGACCCGTAACGGAAAGCGCTTTAGACCACTCGGGGCCCCTTGAATAAGAGGTACGGAATCAACTGCAAGAAAAGCGAGCCATGAGTTCTGGCGAACGAACGTTTGAAAAAATTGATATATAATATTACATTTTAGACATAGAAATACATATACAATTACAATGTTCCTCCAAGCTTACCAACTTCATACAATTCTAGAATTTATATCGTATAGAATATATAATGTAAGTAATTGAATATCAAATAAATGAACGATAGACAAAAGTGTGATCAAATTCAATCATTTTGTAGAAAAGTATTTTAGTGAATAGGCCCTAAAATACCAAAATAATATCATTCTTTAGTACTTAAAGAATATTTTATTTTTAAATTAATTGTTACTGAGCATGAAGCTGGTAATGAAGTCGTCATTTACAATACTGAATAATATAATTACAAGTAAATATAAATTCCTAATTCAATTCAACTTTTCAATACATTATAATAAAGAATAGTATTTAAAAAATAATAACATATTACAAAAATGTTTCATATATGTCGATATCATATTGAACTCTTGTCCAAAACACATCACTATAACATTTTGAACATTAAAAATCCCTATATCCTAGAGAATATGTTACAAATACGGACACAGTTGCTTGCCTGCAAGCAAGACTAGCCTCGAGTTCAGGCGAACTAATGAATTTACGCATAGTCGCATCTCACTTACATGCGATTTGGGTGAATATCAAATAAGAACATTCATTCTTCTGATTGTACACTTTCTCAGCTTCCACCAGAACTCAAGGTCTCTAGACCTTTTTCTACTGTTATCTGGGTTTGTTCACTTCATTATATAAAATCTGCCGCAAAAGCTTTTACCATGAAACAAATGAAATGTTACTGACATACTCAGCAGAAAAGAATTTGCTTGCTCAACACGCCTAGTTACTGAGACTAAATTTGCTGACTTGCAAGGAGAAATGCGTTATGCAAATGCGGGGTACTTTACAATTCACATAGTAATAAGCACACCATTTACATAATACATATTTGATTTACAAAAATAATATAATGCTTTTAATACAATTTGGTGAAAAATTCAACCATGACAGGTTATTTTTTTAAAATAAATTTGTTGCAATACAAAAGAGACTGTAGACAGGGTGATCACCTATCCCCGTATAATTCCGTTATATTTCCAGAGGTTATTATCCATATAATCCAAAAATCCAAATATTGAAGAAATAAATATAGATCGTTTAATATCAGAAAATTCCGATTACACCCCGATAAATCTTAAACAGTAGTGAAGACGTTTTAAAGTGTACATTTGATCTATATATCAGTTTACAAAGTTCTTTAAACTTTGCGTACACAAATGAAATTACTAAAGCGATTTGGTGTGGGAATATGATAAGAGTATAATACTAGATACTGCTCCAATATAAGATATATATTCAAACTCTAATACATTCAGCTTTTTGGGCACAATATTCGCTTTGACTTTATATGATATAAAAACTAAATTATGTATATCAGAAAAGAAAGCTGAATTATTATCACATAATTTATATATATATATATATATATATATATATATATATATATATATATATATATATATATATATATATATATATATATCTCAAATCAACTACTACAATGATTACAAATATTGCTTAAACAATAGGGAAATAGTAACAGAAATACAACAACTTGACACTACGTGAATTAACTCTGTAATTTGCATAATGAAAACCTCTGTCAACAGTGCTACAAGAATTAAATTCGGTTATTAATAAATTTCTTGTACTTTTGGATTCACATGTGTCGAATATTTGACACAATTTTGACGAATATAGAACTCGCTGCTAACGATTAATGGACGAGAAACAGTGAGCACTGTTTATATGTTACTCCTAGTTAGATTACTAAAAACAAAAGTAGACTGTTTCCATGTTAGTCCCAGTTAGAATACTAATTGCAAAAGTGGACACTGTTTATATGTTAGTCCCAGTTGGGACGCTAAATGCAAGTACACCCTGTTTGTATGTTAGTCCCGGCTAGAAGACTAATCGTGATGGCGCACAGTTTGGATGTTCGCTCCAGTTAGGACTCTAGTTGCAGGTGTGCGCTGTTTGTATGTAAGTCACAATTAAGATAGTAATTGTGAGTGTGCACTGTTTGTCCGTTAGTTTTAGTTGGGACTATAATTGCATGTGTGCACTGTTTGTATTTTAGTCCCAGTTGCGACCCTAATCTCAAGGTGCGTATTCTATGTATGTAAGTCTCAGGATAATAATTGCAAGTGTGTCTTTGTGTATATTAATCCCAGTTATGGTATTAATTTCAAAAAGTGTATAGCGTTCCAAATATATTTTGTATGGACAATGATTAATTGCTTCCTTTGAATATGGCTATATCATAAAATACATGAACCGGACACCATCTCTCTAAAACACAGTGCAAATAATAATGTAAATCTAGGCAAGTCAACATTTCCATGTATAATCTTACTAGGTAACTCTGTACCTGTATCTTCACATCAGCTGAAAATTCAAATTTTGATTTAATCAATTATCCAAGAAAGTTAACACATCCTTGTATGATCTTGCCGGTCCTCTCCTCTCGAATTTCCACCGTCAACTCAGTTCCAGAAAATATCAACTTAACAAGGAGTTTCATATCAGTTGACAGATCAAATTCTGTCAGTTCCGCATAAACATGTCCGAGACATATGCATCCTTCTTCATCCACAAACTGAGGATTGGTTTTGGTAGAGGCATATACAGGAAGAATAACTTGTCTGACTCCTTCCCCCGGTGGATAATATTCTTGGGACCGCGAATTGTTTCCAATCTCAACCACGTCTCCGCGTGTGATGTGCTTGTTGAATAAGTTGTCTACATATTCAACCCCATCAACTACGAATTTTTCCCGTGCTGGATGAATTCCTTCTTTAAAGCGCATCATTCTTTCAATGCCATAGGTATACCTACATACACGTTTTGATATTACTTCTGGTCTATGGCCAAACATCACAGCTCCTTTTACTACTGCCTCTGATGGCTCTGGAGGAATTATTACCATGTCACCAAAATGTGTACGCATCTTTTTCTGTAAGTAGAGCGATTCGGAAAATCCACCCACCATCAGAATGTACGAAACCTGGGGTAACTTTCGAAGAAGAGTTTGAACCTCATCCTGGATGTTTCTAATAGCTCCATCAAAGAACGCCTGAAACAATTTTGATGATATGTTTAAACTCCCAACTCGGAGTGAAAATTGGCCTATTTTTGGATGCTGCCTTATTAATTCATCTATCGATTGGTCTATCTCTTCTTCGAGCAATTCGACTAGCTCGGCAGGAATTTGGATCGAAATGTCTCGTTGATCTGAGCCGTCAAAATATCTTTTTTTTCTATCAAAGGTTTGAAGTAGGCCTAAATAGTCATCCAAGTGCTGATCCTTGTATTTCTCAATTATATCTGCACCAAAAATGCTTCTGAAGAACGTTAAGAACTCACTATCGACCATTGTTCCACCATAAGGTCCACCGCACGCCTGATGCACTTCCCCTAAGCTTCCGTCACCCAAGATCTGGTGACATGTGATGTCTGCTGTTCCGCCTTGAATGAAAAGAACACATTCCTTTCATATGCAATATTCGTCTTTCTTTATGAAGGACATACTCGATGAAGATGACTAAGATCAACATGGAGTTGTTTAAATCTGGGTAAGGGGGAATTTTTTATTCGTTAATCGGTTATTTTGAATATGTAACGTCGATGTGAGCAAGAAAATTGATGATCTAAAGTTCGACTACCTTCTAAATAAGACCTTTTTATTAAGGTGCAATCAGTGGTCGTAGTGCTGATATAAAATACGTTAGTTATAGGTTACATGTTTTATGCTGAATCAATACCATCTGCATTCTTTGTAACGATTATCCTAGTGAAAACAATATATTGAAATTAATGTATTCAATTTAGTGCTTACAATTAAGGTGTAGCAACTGTAAGATACTTATATTAGTAGCAATATCAGTGAAAACGTTTTGCCAAAAACTTAAACATGTCCGGGGTATACGCAAAGCTCGATACAATTCACACACACACACACACACAAACACACACAAACAGTGCCTCCCACCCCCCGCAGAAATAAAGTTATTTACCTCCAGTATCAAGCACAATGTATGTCGTTCTTCTGATAAGTTCTTTGAGTGCATCCATTTTCATGCAGTATATTGTTGCTGCTTCCGGCTCAAGTGCCAAGGTCAAAAGGTCATTAGAGATACCAGCCTGAAGAAAACTAGACGTGAGACTGTGCTGGATAGATATATATATAGTAGCATCTAACAGTCATTCAATATTTGGATATATTATAGCCTGTACCAATCATAGTACTATATATCTATCTGGATCTATATTAGCTTGTAGCAGTCGCAGTAATATTCATCTATCTGAATATATAGCAGTTTGTAGCAGTCATAGTAATATTCATCTACCTGGATCTATAACAGCTTGTAGCAGTCATAGTAATAGTTATCTACCTGAATCCATACCAGCTTGTAGCAGTCATAGTAATAGTCAAATACTTGGATCTATTACAGCTTGTAGCAGTCATAGTAATAGTCATCTACCTGGATCCATAGCAGCTTGTAGCAGTCATAGTAATAGTCATCTACTTGGATCTATAACAGCTTGTAGCAGTCATAATAACAATCATCTACCTGGATTTAGTACAGCTGTAGCAATCATAGTAATAAACATTTATCTGGATCTATAGCAGCTTGTAGCAGTCGCAGTAATAGTCATCTACCTGGATCTATTAGGGGCCCAGAGTGGTCTAGTGGTCTAAAGCGCTGTCCGTTACGGATCACTTCCATCTCACCGCTATCAGTGTGGGTTCGATTCTCAGATTAGGCCAATGTGAATATGTGAGAAAGCTTGCCAGTAGCTTCTTGCCGGTCGGTGGTTCTTTCTGGAGTTTTCCGGGATCTTCTTCCACCATTAATACTGACCGCCATGTATAGCCTATCTTGTGCTGAAAAATGGCGTTAAATCATAAAAAACAAACAAACAAACAAAACAAGATCTATAATAGCTTGTAGCAGTTATAGTAATAGTCATCTATCTGGATCTATATATAGCAGGTTGTAACAATCATAGTAATATACATTTATCTGGATTTATAGCAGCTTGCAGCAGTAACAGTAATAGTCAATTGCCGGGACATATATCAGCTTGTAGCGGTCGCATCAATATTCATCTACCTGGATCTCTCGCAGCTTGTAGCAGTAATAGTAATATACATTTATCTGGATTTATAGCAGCTTGTAGCAGTAACAGTAATAGTCATTTGCTGGGACATATATCAGCTTGTAGCGGTCGCATCAATATTCATCTACCTGGATCTCTCGCAGCTTGTAGCAGTCATAGTAATATACATTTATCTGGATTTATAGCAGCTTGTAGCAGTAACAGTGATAGTCAATTGCCGGGACATATATCAGCTTGTAGCGGTCTCAGCAATATTCATCTACATGGATCTATATCAGCAGTCATAGTAATATACATTTATCTGGAAATATAGCAGCTTGTAGTAGACGCAGTAATAGTCATCTACATGGATCTATACTACGTTGTAGCAGTTATATTAATAGTCATCTACCTGGATTTATTAGGGGCCCCCAGTGGTCGAGTGGTCTAAAGCGCTGTCCGTTACGGATCACTGCTATTTCACCTCTGCGTGGGTTCGAGTCTCAGATTTAGCCAATGTGGGTATGTGAGAAAGCGTGCCAGTAGCTTCTCGTGGGTCGGTGTTTATTTCCGGGATTTTCTAAGATCTTCTTCCACCAGTAATACTGGCCGCCATGTATAGCCTATATTGTGCTTCGAAAATGGCGTTAAATCATAAAAAAACAAACAAACAAACAAATAAAAACCCCAGGATATATAGCAGTTTATAGCAGTCATAGTAATAGTCATCTACCTGGATCTATAGCAGCTTGTAGAGGTCGTAGTAATAGTCATCTACCTGGATCTATATCAGCTTGTAGCAGTCGCAGTAAGTCATCTATCTGGATCTCTAGCAGCTTGTAGCAGACATAGTAATATTCATTTTAATTGGACCTATAGTAGCTTGTAGCAGTCTTAGTAATATTCTTCTGTCTGGATCTATAGGAGCCTGTATCAGTTATATTAATAGTCATCTACTCCTATCTATAGCAGCCTGTAGCAGACATTAATATTCTTCAACATTGATCTATAACAGACAGTAGCAATCATGTAATAGTCATCAACCTTTATCTATAGTTGCCTGTAGCAATCATATTAATAGTTATCTATCTTTATCTGTAGTAGCCTGTAGCAGTCTTATTAAGAGTCATCTATCTTTATCTATAGTTGCCTGTAGCAATCATTAATAGTCATCGACCTGGATCTGTAGCAGCCAGTAACAATAGTTACCTGTATCTATTGAGCCAGTGTGAATCATAACGATAGTTCTCTTAGTTAATTAGCTCATTACTTTAATTTTAGAATACTTCATTTGCTACAGACTGGATTTGCAAGAACTCCACAAAGAGATTTCAATAAAAATTTTGTTTTTATTTTTTATGTTCTGTTCTTCGGGATTGATACAATGCACTGTACAGACAAAACAGGGTTAATAGAAAAAATACCCAAAATTCTGCGCGAATAAACACATAGTACTTTTTTTCTATAATTATGGTAAATTTATGGTTATTTTTTGTTGTTTTTTTAATTTTATTTAGCTGGCTCTTGTCCCATATCTGCAGGATCTTGAATCTTTCACTACCTATGTTTTTCGGGAATGGCACAGGTGACACCATTTTTAATCATGCTTGTTTTATCATGATACAGAGAATTGCAAAACATGCAAGCACTCGGCATACAATTATCTGTTTTACCCTTGCCAACTTGATAATACATACGTACACAGACATCCCAATATAACATTGCCAGGGTTTAACCACCATGTGGATAGAGCCATTATTAAAAATTCATACTGTATAAGACATTATCATTAAAAGAACCAACTATTTAATAGTATTGTAATATGTGTGGCATTATATCATGCTACAAAGACTTTGATACCTTGTTGGCGGCCTCCCTCATGAATTGCTTAGAACTATCGTTCCAAATGGCCGGGACCGTCAACACCCAGTGAATATCCTTCAGTGATATATGTTCTTCCCTAGAGTTAATGAAGTCAAGAAGATGCCTTTTCAGGTATAAGATTGCGACCGCAAACACTTTTAAGGCTTGCATCTTCTTTCCATTGAAGTCCTCTATTACCATGTCTCTAGATAATGTCTGAATAAGAAATGGAGCGCATGCTATATATTGTCTGCATGATAATATAGAACAATTTTCCTACTGCAGAGTTTTTACTGCATATACAAGTACGTGGAAGATTACATTGCTTTCGTTTCAGACGTGTACTAACATTACACTTGCAGAATTTGACCCTCTCACAATGAATGAACTTAAGAAGCTAAAATATAATCACTGTTCAAAAATGTGTTTGTTTGGGGAGTTTTGCGGTAAAAATATTATTTGCACTTAATATATTCTCATCATTTTCTCCGTTAACTTTACATTATCATAATCGTGCAGTATTTTTCCTTACTGCACGGCTTAATATTCCAAAACACGTGTAACTCTAAATATTATATAAACCATCAATGTACGCTTATGTATAAGATACGTTAGCTTTTGGTGTATTTGATTTGTTTGCGAATAATCTGAACAAGCCGCTTGTATACACATGCAGTTTTGCATCTTGAATTTCTTAAAAATGGTCTTTCTTAGTTATGCAAATCCGATCTACATACCCTACATCAAGGGTTCCAAAAACTTGATACACATCGATAACATATACTGTAATTTCGACTTCATTTAGAACAGAGACCACATTCTTCATACTGCACTCAAAACGAAATAAACTTGAGATTCCAAAGCGTCTTTTTGATAACGTCAAATAAAATTAATATATTTCGCACATTGTGGCTCTAAACAATCGATGACAGAAGAGAAACAGAGGTAATGTTGATTCAATGCCACCCCACTGCTCAAATTACATATATATCGTACGGAACTGAATTGTCTATAAAACTCCAGTCCATCACAAGCAGAAAAGCTAAACTGTGTTGGATGAACAGAAAAAAACAAATGCCATTCATTTCAGACCAACTGAAACATTTTTTTCAATGAGCTTTCATTCACAACAAAAAGAACAGCTTCCAATTTTGAGTAGATCAAAAAAGATTTTTTTTATAAAAAAAAAAAAACTAACGTCGAGTGAGTGACGAAGTTCAAAGGTCGCTGGGCGGTGCTGTGTACGCATTAATATTGTTACTGTGTATTGACGAATCTACGGTTGTATATTTATTATGGAATACAGCATAACGTATTCTTTTTATTATTAAGCTTTAGGTAGAAAAACAAAATTAGTATATAATAAAGGGGTTTCTGCTTTTGTATGGAAAATATAACTCGCTGTTCCAAGGTCGTGTAGAATGTTCAGAAAAAAAAACTCGTTCATATTTTCCCATACAAACACAGACTTTTAATTATAGAAACGAGTTTCAATACTTTGAAATCCTTATCTAATGTCGAGTATAACTTTTAAATCTTTCAAGTTCATCATGTTTTGAATTTTAAAAGAAAGTTGATGCACGATAACGAGCTTCTCAATGAGTGAGCACTTAAGATTTTGAAAACCCAAAAATTGTTAAATGAACTAAATATACGTCAATACCGATTTCACGCTAGATAAGCAGCCCCCTCCCCCTTTTCAGGGTTTTCAATGATCTGCCCGAGTGTGTGTGTGTGTGGGTGGGGGTGTAATTTGGATTTTTAACGTAGTTTTAACAATTTTCAGTCATATCGATACGATGTCTGCAGTGTTGCAGTTTATAGTGATGTTTAGCATTGGGGCATCATGCCGCAGACCTGTACATCATGACCCACCCAGTCGTGTTCTCATGACATTTGGCCGAACAATCCTAAAACTAACTTCATATTGCTGAGCACCATGCGAGGCAGTAGCTAATACCATTTTTATAACTCTTTGGTACGACTCGGCCCGGGTTTAAACCCGCGACCTCCCGCAAAGATATGCAAGAAACTTTTGTTTTTATTAAACTGCACAGAAA